>CM061138.1:70232225-71432225 GCA_030789695.1 Scilla litardierei | reverse complement strand
TCACGGTTCCTGGAAAAATAGATCCTCTCGTCTGCAAAAGGCACCTGAACACCATATGGGTGAGAGAGGTATTCCGCCCTAATTCTCTCGGTGGTGGACTAGAGGACGGTGGAAGTCGACTCGATGATTACCGAAGGGACATCGGACTATCCCGTTCCAGAAGGATCCCCTCGTCGTGTCGAATCCTCAAATAGCAGACCCTTGCCCTTATCAGGGAGCAACCAGGGCTCAGAGGAGCCATCGGGCTCGGACGACGAAGTTCCTATCCTCAACGCCATCACTAATCGAGCAAATCAAAAGCAGAAGCAATAGAAGGGGATTACCTTGCGAAGTTTGAAGAAGAGAACGTTGAAATAGGGAACGAAGAGAACTTGCCAACAACGAGAGAGCAGAAACCAAATCACGAAGCACAAAAAAGAGATCCAAAACCCAATGGTTTTATATTGAAGGCAACTTCGAATCCAAGCCGTTCAAAGGGGGACGCGTGATGACATCTCGCAGAAGGCGACACTTCGAATCCCGCTCCCTAAGGGCGGGAGAATTCCAACCTAGCATTACCATGATGGCCTTCATTTAATGTGTCGCCTCGACTGACGTGCCAGTCAGATCCACACGAATCACATCCCTCGGACCGAACCGTCAAAATCTGAACTGCCCGAGCGATGTGGACAATTGATACAACCCTCCCAAAATGGGCTAAGCCGAAACAGGCCGAGCCCATGATCCGAGCCCATGGGCCTGGACGGAATTAGGCCCGGCCTAAAAGCCCCGCAAATGCCTCGAATCATGCTGGCCTCGAACTGACGCGAGGGGAACCGCTGACCCTCGTAGGTTGAGGTAACTGCTCCCCCGAATTGCGCCCACCTTCATCACCATTCAAGAGCCCCATTACGCCTACCTTCATGGCCCATCAAGGGACTATCAAAGCGGCGGGTGCTTGGGCGAGATGGAGGGACGTCAAGGGGATGTGGTCGGAAAGACTCATATATGAAACCTGAAGAACTATACACCAGGGGACTGAAGTCTGAATACTCGATACTCGGGTATTCTTCCTCCTACGACCATGTCTTCCACCTCAGATTTCTCCTCCACAGCTCGGCCTGAGGATTGGTGTACTGGTCTCTCCGTGAACCGTACTCGATCCCACCGAGCATCCTTCAGATCATATCTGACTTAGGCATCAGAGGGGACTTGGTTGGAACCAAGGTCTGACCCCACTGACAAGCTTTCTCGTCTGTGAATGTCAAGGATACTTCACCCCGCCGAAGCTACCCTTCGACGCTTCATCCACCGGAGCCGAGCGATATCGATCCCGAGCTCGTTCGACTTTCCACTCGAGGAGGCTGTCGCTCCCCCGAAGCTACCCTTTGGGATACCGACGTGCAGATCTGTGCATTCTCGACCGAGCGAACGTGCCGCTATCCGATCTCGAAGGTCGCACGTGTCTCACATGACTACGTCAACCTCCGACCCTCCAGACAACCAAACTGTGGTGAGAAAACACCCCGAAACAGATAGTCATCGATAAGATAACTTGGAGCAGATGAGCCAATCTTTGGGTTACGATGAGGCTCATGTTTATGTGTCCATGATCAGCATATGGAATTTTCTTCGATGTGTTGGTGAAGGTTACATCTCTGAGATTATCGTAAGGTATTTTCCCCTCCTAGTTATATTATGAAGTATATGAACAATGTTGTATAATACTTGTGTAGAATAAGGCTTTGTGAACATAATTTTATCCCCGTGAAGGGCATTCAATTTGGGTTAGTTCTCTTGAAGTATCTTTCGAATTTAGTTTTAGGAGACATTATATTCTAATAGAGCATACCTATCACTTAAATACTGATACGACCATTTTGACTGGGCCCGAAGGAGCCAAGTCAACCACGACCAGTCAACCAGCCTACTACGGCCTTGGGCTCCGGCCCGAGGATCTCATGGGCGGGTCGCGCTTCTCCACCCAAAACAAAGGCCCAAAAGACCGTCCACTATCCATAGTGGAGGAAATCGCTCCCCAAATTGAGGGATCACTCGCCAAATATGGTAACCACATTCATGGCCATAACTCGTCAATCATGGCCCGACTTCATGGCCATCACTCACCAATTATGGCGGCCACCTTCATGGAAATAACTCGCTAATCATGGCCCAAATTCATGGCCATCACTTGCCAATCAAGGCCCGACTTCATGGCCATCACTCGCCAGTCATGGCCACATTCATGGCATTCAACGGGTGCAATTAGTAGGGGGTCAACATTTTCCCATTTGTACGTCCCCATGAATGACGGCCATAAGGTATCATTATGGCCCATCACAACAGGGGGATGACTCGCCTATATGAGGGGAGGAGATGTGTCAACCCAAGGGGCTGATCTCTGAGATCTACAATGGAGGTATATCATACACACTCTTACACCTTCTTCCACCTATACATACTTCTCCTCCATAGCTCGGCCAGAGGATTCATGTATCGGACTATCCGTGAGCCTTATTCGATCCCACCGAGCATCCTTCAGACCCGATCTGACTTTGGAATCATAGGGGAATTGGTCGGAACCAAGGTCCGACCCCCTGACGAGCTCTCTGGTCTATTCAGGTCCAGGAGATCCAGCGATGCCGAGGCTATCCCTCAGCGTCTTCCCAGCCAAAGCCGAGCGCCCTCGTCCCCGAGCCCGCTCGTCTCCACCAACAAGAAGGTCATTGCTTAGCCGAGGACACCCTTCGACAAGCCGACGCGAGGATCTACGTGTCCCTCATCGGAATGAATGCGCCTTCAACCGGTCCCGGTGGTCCACGTGTCCACATTAACCACATTGACCTCCTACCTCTTGGTCAACAATTCACCGGTGAGAAAACACCCCGAAACATCTGGTGTCGTCTGTGGAAACGAGTCAACACCCACGTTGTCCACCACACCGACAAATGACTCGTTCTATTTATCAATATCCTTTTTCGCTCGCAGTCGGCTTCTTCGTTTGGATCCAAGCACTTGACTCCTCGCCCAAGTCGAGACATCGGCAGGCAGCTGAGGGAGAAAGATCATGGATCTAATCAAATACCGGACCGTGGAGCCCTAAGCTCACCGAAGAAAATGTAGGAATATTATACCCTCGAGGCCATTTATTCCTGTGTGAATAGCACAAACATCTTGTTCGAAATAACAGTAAGCTGTTTGGTAATAATTTATCTAAGTTATATTGTAATGTAGTCAACATTAGATATCAACTTAGGTAAAGTCCTGAGACTTTATGCAAGGTCAAACGGGTATCAAGATGAGTATCTCGATCATGGAGAAACGTTTGACCGTCTGTAGCATAAGTCTGAAATGGTTCGTGGTCGTAGATGTTTCGAGACAAGGATATCGAAACATCGGATAGACCATTGTGTCTTAGTCTTCACCGTTTAGCAGTGGCGATGATCTCATGATCGCTTGACTTGGCGAAGTCGAAGACGAGACACAGGTGCTCATTAGAATGAGTTCACTGAACGATCCACTAGAGTTATCATATGGTTATATTGACCAATCTGTCAGTGATAACTCTGAGTGATGATAAGGTAGTTGGTCTTTTGACTTGAGGTCATTTTAACAGACCTGTGTGTGAACGGTGCCACTTAGATCAACTGACCTAGCTTCGAGGCAAGGCCTGTCGAAAGGTCTTTTTGATTGGGTGTCACTTGAAACGTACGAGGCGAGTAATGACCAAGAGAGGATTCGTCTCTCCCGGTCAATGGGAGTTAGTGTCGTAGAGTTAGTTCGGTCTTTAGTAAAAACTCTGCGCAGAGTATGTTGGAAGAAGTCCAACATTAGTTGACTAAAGATCGATAGAAACTAACCGGAGTCAAGTTATTGGGTTTGACAGTTTGACCGTACCCTAGACTTGATCTACGCGACATATTTAAGACGAAGAGACTATAACTGTGGAATTCATCACGGAAACAGTCAGAGTGGTCCCGACAATACTCATGTCAATGAGTTAACCACATAATGATGATTCCTGAAGCAGGGACGGCAACCACTGCTAGTGGTCACTGCCATATAGGGCTTCGAGCCCAACCTGTTGTAAGGGTCAGGCTGTAGGGTCTCACACAGAGTGCGATTCTTCGTCTAGTAATAGGTAGAAAATAGTTAGGGAGAATATTTGCATTTGATGCAAAAGAAGAGATAATTGCATTTGATGCAATATGGTAATTTAAGCTTAGATAGGGACTATTTTGCATTTGATGCAAAAGCGATTAAATGTGTATTAAATTGTTTAAATACAATATTTAATAAAATAAACGCAAGGAAAAGTTCACGGGTAAGACGGGAATGTCCCGGTCTAGACCCAGGTTCGAACGGCGTCCAAATCGGACACCAGATGATCAAGTTATGCTCAAAACAGCCCAAAGGGTCAGATCAGGCCAGACCAGGCAGACCAGCTTAGTCTGGATCTGGTCTGGCCTGCTGGCCAGACCCAGTGAGGCCTAGGCCGGCCTGGGCCTGGGCACCCAGACCCGCCTGGGCCTGGGCGCCCGGCCCAGGCACAGGCTCGGGCGCCTGGGCGCCCGAGCCCTGCCAGGGCCCGGGCGCCCAGGCGCCTGGGCCGCCTGGGCGTAGGCCCAGGCGCTGGGCGCCTGGGCCTGGGCCCAGGCGGCCCAGGCACCCTGGGCGCCTGGGCGGCTGGCCCAGGCGCCCAGGCCAGGTGCCTGGGCTGCACCCAGGTCTGACCTGGTCTGCCTGGTGGGTCCCACAATTGCTAAAATTCTGCACCTAGGGCAGAACAGATTTGACGGCTGATTTTAGTCGAAAATCTAGCCTAGGGCTGATCTTTGGACACTCAATTGGAGGGTCAAACGAACTCCGATTGACGAACTGTTTTTTCCTATGCGTTCACCGTTGAACGCTTGTCGTATTGATAGGTTGTATCGATCTTGAAGCTCAACGGTGAGTGAGTTAAAATTCACGGAAGTTTGCACTTTGTGAAGTGCAAACTAACTTGATTTCAATTAACTCATTGTTTAGTCCCACATCGGATTTTTAGAAAAGGGGAGAGTCCGCCGCCTATATAAATAGGGGTCTCCCCCTTTCTCAAAACTCGTCCCAAGCTCTAGATTTGAGCGGCTCTCGTAAATGTTGGAGCACGCTCGGATCTAGGCTTAAATTAATATTTCTCTTCTCCCTAAATTTCTGCCTTACTCCTGCGGGCTCTAGCAAAGCCACAAAGGAGTTCGGATTCTGGATCCGAAATCTAGGCGGAGGTTTCACTCGCGTGAAACTTTCTTCGGCGCGTGGTTGGCTCGGCGGCACGGGGATTGATCGCCTCGGGATGCGGAGCGGTTCTAGGAGCGGTTCGGGGAGCGGTTCAAGGAGCGGCTTGGCGTGGGACGGGAGCAGCTCGGAAGACGGCGCGGAACATCTCGCCTGCTCCAGGGCTGAGATTCCGGGTATGTGGTTAAAGTATTTTATTAGCATTAGTTTAGTTTAATCGCAGTAGGCTAGATCCTTCTTGGGATGGTCAGATCCATCCCAAGTCGGCATAGATCTTGGCATAGGGTCTTGGACCTTAGGGCTAAGTTAAAAATGTTTTAACTGCTTGTTAATTTAGATTAACCGTTTTTCTTCCGCTGCTATTGTTTTTCTGTCTATGTTCCGTCCGACTTAGGACGGGACTAGAGTTTTTGTGCCCTAAGGGACCGCCAATTCCCCTACAGTGGTATCAAAGCCTAGGTTTGCGTAGTTGATCTAGGTACTGCGATTTCATTAAACTTATTAATGCCTTTTAAATACTTTTAA
Organism: Scilla litardierei; assembly: GCA_030789695.1. NCBI lineage: Eukaryota > Viridiplantae > Streptophyta > Magnoliopsida > Asparagales > Asparagaceae > Scilla > Scilla litardierei. The sequence goes on along the minus strand of CM061138.1, from coordinate 71,426,447 downwards.
TTTTTTTAAAGTTATTAGATAATTTTAAAAATGTTTTTGAAGTTCAAAATTCTATGCGATAAATTTTTTGAACATGAAAATTTTTAAAATGACGTTTTAAAATTTATGTGATAATTTTAAAACTAATTTTAAATATTTAAAAAGTTTAAATTTATTTTGGATGCCTAAAAATTTTTATATGATAAATTTTTTTTAAGCATGGAAATTTTAAAATGGTGTTTTTAAATTTATGTGATAAATTTTAAAATTGATTTTAAGGCTTTAAATTTATGCGATAAGTTTAAAATGTTTTAGATGTTTAAAAAATTGCATATGATAAATTTTTGAACATAGAAAATTTTTAAAAGTAATGTTTTAAATTTATAAGATATTTTTAAAAACTGATTTTAAAAATCTAAAAATTGTTTATGCGATAAACTTAGTTTATTTAATTGTTAAATAGATATACACTTTCATTTTATGTTGATAAAATTAGTGTAGCTTTATTTTAATGGCTTGTTAATCTTGTCCCTTATTTGATAACACAAGACAACCTTTTAGGTTAGCCATTAAAAATGATTAAAATTTATTACTTGAATTTTAATGACATGCTATGTTTTAATAAATCATTAACAACAATATTAAGACCTAATTCTTGATTAGGGTAGTCCTTTAAATGAATTTTCAATTCTAATTGTTATAATTAATTTTCATTAAAGGACTTCGCTTCTAGCGTTGTTAATAAAATTTATTAAAATCCTAATAACGATTAGGGTAGCACGTGAACCTTATAGTTGATAAGGACTTAATAAAAGTTATTAAACAAATCCTAAAATTTTGAATTTAAGGATTCAACTAGTTGATAGGATTAATTAGTTGTTAATAAAAGCTGTTTAGTCTATGGCATACATACAAAAATGACAAGCTTCATTCAATGGACCATGATCCAGTCAATGTGCTTGGCTAAGAGTTCTGGATCACACTTTAAGGGATAGTGATCCTGGCTTAGTCAATTCCATGGCTGAGTTCCGCTGGACCGCAATGTCGCGAATCATGATTGTATGACACCCTAGACTATATCTAAGTCAAATACGTTAATGATCTTTTTCAAGATTAGCCGTAGCCCTCCTTGTTTTAGGGGTTAGCAACTATAGGGCCCGTGTTACAGTTGTTGAGATACACTCAAGCTGTGACATGGCAACCTTGTAGAAACCAACTTCTTAAATACATAAGATGACATCTTGACTTGACCCAAACCGACGTTGTCGTGAATACACCGAGCGGCGGCGCAAGTTTAGTCAAGGATGTAGTCTGCCTAGATGTAGTCTAAGACCTGACCCAAACCGACGTGTCGTGCATACACCGAGCTGAGGGGCAAGTCAGGCTAGACATGAAAACAAGGGTCCGACTAGACTAGACATTGTGATTTGGATGAGCACACTCATGATCACGAATGGCTAGGGGCAAAAACCGATTAAGAGAGTCATATCCGATATGATCGATGAAGAGTCATCTTCCGATCGCAGAGTCAATCAACTTGTTGAGCTACACTCAAGGTTGTTTAGACTCAAGGTGATTGGAACTCTTACCCATTAATTTTAATTCGATTAAATCGTTCGTTATTAAGCTTTAAAACGATCGTAAAAACAGTGGGAGGATATAGATAGATAAAAGCCAATCTACCTATATTTAATATTGAACATATGCTAAAACTAGGGCAAGACTATGTTTACCGAAAGAATCAATTGATAATATTGGAATTAGTTAACTGGTCAATGAGTTGATTAATTGAATATCGAGTTAAATTCTAATTGATAGAATTAAAACTATATTCTCGTTGACATTAAATGACCTTCTAAAGAACAGACTTAAGAAATATGATTTCATTAAGTTCTGGATCCAACAAATAAATTAAAGCTACATGTCCCTCGTCTCTATATGAGGCAGCTTGAACATATATGACATTCAAAGTATGTTTCTCCCTACAACTTGTCGAGCTACCCTCAAGGTTGTATGGACAAACAATTTTGATCCGCAAAGTTCGAGAATTCGATCAAACCGTTTGAGTCGAATACGAGTGCATGAGCGATGCAAGACTATGTATCCCAACCGGATCTTGAGACAAGCAACTTCTTGAGCTATACTCAAGATTGCAAAGCTCAAGCGTTTGGATACATAAGTTGCTTGCATAGCTATTTATTTATGTTGATATCTAAATGTGATTTAGAAAAGGAAGAAGGCACTTCGGAAAGTCAATTAAGAAAGTTAGTTTAATTTATCATTAGTAGAGACATAAGTAGGAGGAAATGAAAACGTGACATATTTTGATGTCACATTTCGGAATAAGTTGTTATACAAAAGACGTTTAACACATTTTGACGAATGTCGTCACATTGCTTCTGAAGTAATGTTTTGTGTTAAGTAATTTGTAAATAACTATATATATATTAAATGTTAATATATAAATACACAAGATAGTAGCAAACTTATATGGTAAAATTAGACTAGGCCGTATCAAGAGATTAAGCTTCACAAGTCACATAAAGAGGGGTCTGACCTCTCGTATTATGAAGTCTACGGACACTTGTGAGTCTTAGCCTCTTAGATACAATGGCCGAAACCCATCTGTGAGACAGTGGGAGAATGAGTTGTCGAACTCAGTCTAGTACATACTGATGTACCCGAGTCTATTTTTAACAAAATAAGTTATTCGTATATTTTACTAAGACATGTGTTCTTGATGAAACGCAAGTCTGATAAAATAAAGAACGAAATGACGAAAGTATTTAAACTGATTCGATTAGATCGAATGGTCAAATACTTAGCTACATAAAATCTTGTGTAATTAAAAGAAAATGTGATTTTCTCTCAGGTCAAGTCTGTTAACACATCAGAGTGTTAAAAGGTATGAATCACACTTAGTTAGACTTGGTGCGATCCATAAATAAGTGACTCTGAGTTAACTCCTCCCTCTGGGTTAAGTCCCAGATAGTGATGCCTAGGTTTTGATAATGTTCTATAAGGACATTATCAATAATATATTCAATAAATCAATCGTAAGGAAGTTGTATTATTACTCGAATCTCGTGAGACGGATTGTCGAGTTAGACATCATAACTGATGATGACTTAGTCAACTTCTAGGATGAAATTCGGAGTAGTAACTCCGATTTAAAACTTGATGCAGGTCCGTGTGTGTAAATAAATTTGAGAATTTAGTTTACGTGCCGTGCCCAAGGAAAATGTTTCCTCACTTTCTGCAAGTAAATCTTTAAGTTGAAAGATTGGTGCAGAAAAGAAAATAGTGAAGTACGATCATGTTGGACGAGAACGGTTTTCATCCTAATTTCTTTAAAACGGATTAGATGAAACCGGTTTCGCCAACAGATGTGTACAGATCTACTCGGACCAAAGCCGATGTAAAATGCTTAAGTTGACCATGAAAATTGGAGCATTCACTTATAAGTTCGTTTTTCTAAATATGATTTAGACAGACTGACTTATACGAATTAGCCAGATAGTTTTCAAGGTCAGTGGGAGCGTATAAATTACATGCGAATCATCAAAGGGATGGAACATACATTTTGACAAAGTAATCAAAAGGTTTGATACTTTATCAAGAATAGATATGAGCCATTTAAAATGACCATTAACAAATTTAAATGATTATCGTAAGGTACGATAAAACTGGATAAGATCCAAGTAAAATAAAATATTATGGATTCCGACAGACCAAATGAATTATTTGAATGAGATTCAAATGGTTGGTCTGACATGAACATAGAAACCCCTTAAGTCTATAGAGTAGACGGTTTTAGCAGATCCACTCACGAAGGCTCTATCACATGAAGTCGGGAAAACTTATGTGTAAAAACGATATTAGATATCGTGATAAATGGGCCTGAGTGCAAGTGGGAGATGTAGGAATATTATGCCCTCGAGGCCATTTATTCCTGTGTGAATAGCACAAACATCTTGTTCGAAATAACAGTAAGCTGTTTGGCAATAATTTATCTAAGTTATATTGTAATGTAGTCAACATTAGATATCAACTTAGGTAAAGTCCTGAGACTTTATGCAAGGTCAAACGGGTATCAAGATGAGTATCTCGATCATGGAGAAACGTTTGACCGTCTGTAGCATAAGTCTGAAATGGTTCGTGGTCGTAGATGTTTCGAGACAAGGATATCGAAACATCGGATAGACCATTGTGTCTTAGTCTTCACCGTTTAGCAGTGGCGATGATCTCATGATCGCTTGACTTGGCGAAGTCGAAGACGAGACACAGGTGCTCATTAGAATGAGTTCACTGAACGATCCACTAGAGTTATCATATGGTTATATTGACCAATCTGTCAGTGATAACTCTGAGTGATGACAAGGTAGTTGGTATTTTGACTTGAGGTCATTTTAACGGACCTGTGCGTGAACGGTGCCACTTAGATCAACTGACCTAGCTTCGAGGCAAGGCCTGTCGAAAGGTCTTTTTGATTGGGTGTCACTTGAAACGTACGAGGCGAGTAATGACCAAGAGAGGATTCGTCTCTCCCGGTCAATGGGAGTTAGTGTCGTAGAGTTAGTTCGGTCTTTAGTAAAAACTCTGTGCAGAGTATGTTGGAAGAAGTCCAACATTAGTTGACTAAAGATCGATAGAAACTAACCGGAGTCAAGTTATTGGGTTTGACAGTTTGACCGTACCCTAGACTTGATCTACGCGACATATTTAAGACGAAGAGACTATAACTGCGGAATTCATCACGGAAACAGTCAGGGTGGTCCCGACAATACTCATGTCAATGAGTTAACCATATAATGATGATTCCTGAAGCAGGGACGGCAACCACTACTAGTGGTCACTGCCGTATAGGGCTTCGAGCCCAACCTGTTGTAAGGGTCAGGCTGTAGGGTCTCACACAGAGTGCGATTCTTCGTCTAGTAATAGGTAGAAAATAGTTAGGGAGAATATTTGCATTTGATGCAAAAGAAGAGATAATTGCATTTGATGCAATATGGTAATTTAAGCTTAGATAGGGACTATTTTGCATTTGATGCAAAAGCGATTAAATGTGTATTAAATTGTTTAAATACAATATTTAATAAAATAAACGCAAGGAAAAGTTCACAGGTAAGACGGGAATGTCCCGGTCTAGACCCAGGTTCGAACGGCGTCCAAATCGGACACCAGATGATCAAGTTATGCTCAAAACAGCCCAAAGGGTCAGATCAGGCCAGACCAGGCAGACCAGCTTAGTCTGGATCTGGTCTGGCCTGCTGGCCAGACCCAGTGAGGCCTAGGCCGGCCTGGGCATGGGCACCCAGACCCGCCTGGGCCTGGGCGCCCGGCCCGGGCACAGGCCCGGGCGCCTGGGCGCCCGAGCCCTGCCAGGGCCCGGGCGCCCAGGCGCCCGAGCGCCTGGGCGCAGGCCCAGGCACTGGGCGCCTGGGCCTGGGCCCAGGCGGCCCAGGCACTGGGCGCCTGGGCCTGGGCCCAGGCGGCCCAGGCACTGGGCGCCTGGGCCTAGGCCCAGGCGGCCCAGGCGCCCAGGGCGCCCAGGCCAGGTGCCTGGGCTGCACCCAGGCCTGGCCTGGGCTGCGCCCAGGTCCAGGTCTGGGTTGTGCCCAGGTCTGACCTGGTCTGCCTGGTGGGTCCCACAATTGCTAAAATTCTGCACCTAGGGCAGAACAGATTTGACGGCTGATTTTAGTCGAAAATCTAGCCTATGGCTGATCTTTGGACACTCAATTGGAGGGTCAAACGAACTCCGATTGACGAACGGTTTTTTCCTATGCGTTCACCGTTGAACGCTTGTCGTATTGATAGGTTGTATCGATCTTGAAGCTCAACGGTGAGTGAGTTAAAATTCATGGAAGTTTGCACTTTGTGAAGTGCAAACTAACTTGATTTCAATTAACTCATTGTTTAGTCCCACATCGGATTTTGAGAAAAGGGGAGAGTCCGCCGCCTATATAAATAGGGGTCTCCCCCCTTTCTCAAAACTCGTCCCAAGCTCTAGATCTGAGCGGCTCTCGTAAATGTTGGAGCACGCTCGGATCTAGGCTTAAATTAATATTTCTCTTCTCCCTAAATTTCTACCTTACTCCTGCGGGCTCTAGCAAAGCCACAAAGGAGTTCGGATTCTGGATCCGAAATCTAGGCGGAGGTTTCACTCGCGTGAAACTTTCTTCGGCGCGTGGTTGGCTCGGCGGCACGGGGATTGATCGCCTCGGGATGCGGAGCGGTTCTAGGAGCAGTTCGGGGAGCGGTTCAAGGAGCGGCTCGGCGTGGGACGGGAGCAGCTCGGAAGACGGCGCGGAACATCTCGCCTGCTCCAGGGCTGAGATTCCGGGTATGTGGTTAAAGTATTTTATTAGCATTAGGTTAGTTTAATCGCAGTAGGCTAGATCCTTCTTGGGATGGTCAGATCCATCCCAAGTCGGCATAGATCTTGGCATAGGGTCTTGGACCTTAGGGCTAAGTTAAAAATGTTTTAACTGCTTGTTAATTTAGATTAACCGTTTTTCTTCCGCTGCTATTGTTTTTCTGTCTATGTTCTGTCCGACTTAGGACGGGACTAGAGTTTTTGTGCCCTAAGGGACCGCCAATTCCCCTACAGAAATACCTCGGGTCAACAAACGAGATCCGACCAACAACGAGCGACAATCTCGGATCCGTATCCAATGAACCGCCATCTGAAAGCATCAACGATGGTCTTCGACTGACGCTCCCTCAAGAATACTTCGAGTTGGTCTTGCCATTTGCTTCTTGCTTCTCCATCATCTTCGGCTTATGCCCATGTGAGGAAGCATCCAATGTCCTCAAGTGTCCTGAAATAATCTCCAAATTGAATGATCCATTGTATCCAATTAAAGGATCCAAATCGAGATAATTGCCAAGTTGGCACACCATCTTGGGCATTTCGAATTGGGGGATCCTCCATTGCTCAGTCCAAAGCTACCGCCCAAATTTCCGAGATCATCTGCGACCGTCCAGAGCTTCCTTCCTCTGCTCGGTCCAAAAATTTCTTTTCTCAGAGATGGGCAACCGGCCGTTCCGATCTTCGACGACCTCGTAGCCATCCGTGCCTTGTGCTACTTCGGCCTCTCAGACGAGGCTGCCCCGACGATGCTAGATTCCAATAACCACGAACGGCTCGAAATCCGCGTCAAGGAAGGGAACCTCATCTGCCATGAGAACGTCTGTAACTTTCCCGTCGACGAGGCTTAACCGAAATCTCAGGGCTCACTAGACCTTGTGCATCAGATCGGCACACTTTATGGCGCATCCATCCCCGCTGCCGATCAGCCCTCGTCTAATCAGCCGGCATCGTCTAAAGTCACCCGGACGAACGAAGCCATAATTCATCAGCAAGCGGGCATAAGGGAGCAATGGACTTTTGATCTGTCTGATATCGAGTCGAGATTGAAGGATGCTGAGGCAAGCGTGACCGCGGAGCCTCCTTTTCAGCCCTGTTGCATCCTCAACCGTGCCGAGCTCCTCCCTTTAGTTCTCTTCCCATTCGAGCAAACTAGACATCATCGAAGCATCTACGGCTCGTCGGAGCTCGATCGAAAAAGCCATTCATCTCCGAACCTTGATCCGAGCTTGGCACCCCTTGTTGGAGATCAATCGAAGCATCCATGCCTCAACGGAGCTCGATCGAAAAAGCCATTCATCTTTGAACCTCGACCTGAGCTCGCCATCCCTTTATTGGAGCTTGATCTACAAAGAAAAATCGACAGACGGAGCCGCATGGATCCACCTCTGTACAAGCTACAGAGGTCTTTCTGTTGAGGCCATCGATTCCCAGCTTCGCTTCCGAGCGTCGTTTGAACTATCGACCGAATGAAGGAGCCCATGATCCAGCAGCCTCTTGAAGCTTCTCTCATGGTCCATTACCTTTTCCGTGATGTGAATGATGTCCGCTGAGCTCCTTTGCTTGAAGACGAGCTGCCCCTCGAAGATAATCATCAGCGACAATCCGACGAGCTCCCAAGCCGCTGCTGCTAGCTGCCGCATCGAGTAACAGACCCTCCGTCTGAGCTTCAAGAACTCTTCTTACTGGAACATGGGGCGTCCGAGTTCGAGTCTTCGACCAAGCATGGGGTAAGGGGTGATTCATCTTTCCAGCTCACTGTCACGCCAAGCCCCGAACATCACGAATCTGTCGTTCAAATCAATTCTGGCATTGGCTTCAAAGAAGCTTGACCTGTTATCACCAATAAGTGAGCAAACTTGGGAAAAGAGTTTGGGAAATCTAGTCAAGATCCATTAGCTCCCCAACTAATTCTTTTCCCAGCTCGACTTTTAATGCCAGAGCCTCGTCGATGTCCTCGACCCTAGGCTTCGAGCCCTGTCGAAGCTCGACTCCCACCTCACAGCCTCGCCTAAGCTCTATTTTAGCTGCCGAGGCTGTCATTGGGCTCAACTGCTGGGCCTCCTATTAACATCGAGCTGCAGGCCATGCCGAGCCCTCTCTGTGGGCCATGCCAAGTTGCCGATCGCACCAAGCTCTTGCAGCCAAGCATGTGGGCCTGACCCCTTCCAAGACAGCCATGCATGTCGAGCTTGGGCCCTCCGAGCTGCCTCTGCCAAAACGCAGTCCCGGTAAAAAGGTCCATCTATCTCATGCCTCCATGCTAATTAATTGGGCTTTATCTACCAAGTGCAAGTGCTCGCCTAACAAATTCCATTTCCCCAATTTCTTGCAAGTTTGGGATAATCAAACCACCTCCTATGTGCTCAGTGCATGGTCCTACGCCATAGCATGGCGGATCTCCAGGGCCAGATCTGGCGATCTCGTTCTCAGCTGGTGCGCTGGCCACCTCTGCGAAACACGCAAAGGCGAGGCTAACACCGGATCTGGGTCCGAACCCCAAAACCCACCAGAAGATGCTTAAGCGGATCCTCCAGATGCCCCACTCCCTTTACGGTGGATCCGACGTTGAGGACTTCTCCCTTCGCAACTCCGTCTATTGGTCCGGCTGTCGGGACCCCAATGCCACGTTGACAAGGAGACTCAAAGGTCAATTGGATGTTCCTGCTAGACTATGGCAAGAGCTAGATCAAGCGCCTCGCCAACAGGGCCCTCACCATCTGGCTCCCGATGCTCGGTCGCCTGGACAACGTTGTCCATAAGAGCACCCTCATCTGAAGCTTGGACCGATTGACCGAGCTCTTCCAGACATAACTTCTGACTACTCGAGCTTCCCAACATCCAGGGAAAACTCGAGCCATGGTGCGTGCAAGTGGACTTGTACTACCTCCAACCTCCGCCCTCCAAGCTCATCCTATGGCTTGGATAAGATATTGTCAAGGCAGAGGCGACCCGACTTCCAAGAAGAGAGCAGAGTGGTGGATGAGGCCGGAGAAAAGAGACAGCGCTCGAAACGGTGGTTAGACATGTAATCACAAACAGACTACCTCACCGACCGAGCAGACCCTTGATGCGAGTAGAGCTACTAACCAAGACCTGCCATACATCCTTGCCATTGTTCAAGCTTGACGATTGTCTCAACAGTAGCTCGAGGGCCATGTCGTTGACCACATCATCAGGACAAGCGCCCTTTACCCAAACTCCTTTGCTCGGAGACGGGAGACCACGCCGAGCTACCAAGAATGCTGATCTGCATCAAGCCGAGCAGCCGATCCATTATGGGCAACTCTGTAGATCAGAGCCCATTAGACCAGCTAAAGATCGCCGCCACATTGTGTTCAAAATCGTGGCCAGCGACAGTGGATTTGGACAAGCTGGAGCTGGGATCCGGACGAAAGCTGGAGCCGGAGCTGGAGCTGAAGATAGGATCTAGACAAAAGCTAAAATCAAAGCTTGAGATGAAACCTAGAAAAAGGCTGACCAGATGAGGCCGACCATGCCAGTCCGAGCCCGTAGACAATCCTGAAGATCACCCGACTTGCGCCAACATGATTAAAATTCCGAAGACTCGAGTTTTCCACCTTTCAGGGCAAACCCGAGCAATGGAGGGGGCAAAGATAGCGCACACGGGAGGACCCAGACTGCCTCTGCCTTCCAAGCTCACCCTACGGCAATGGTGTAGAAACTGAGACGGCGACGTAAAACCTCCGCCAACTCCACTTTCAAGGAGCGAGCAGAGCTGCCGACCGAGACCTACCAAGGACCCTTACCGTTGTCTCAACGATAGCCCGAGGGCCATGTTGGTGACCATATCATCGACGCCGGACTTTCGACCAGAGCTCATCAGACAATCTGGAGCGTGTCGCCACATTGGTGCCGATCCCGCCAAGCTTGTGAACCTACCTCTGCTCGAATTCGCTAAACTGCACAGGCCGGGTAAGCTTGTCGAGCTCTCTTTGCGAAGCCGGGCCGAACTGATCTGACAAAACCACAGTCGTCTGAGTTCGAGCGTCCAGGCAGCTTCTTCGACCGTGCTTCTGGGCCACCGCTTGCCGAGCTGTCGGCCCAACCAACTGATCCGACAAAGCTACCATCGTCCAAACTCCGTTCGGGCATCTGAGTAGCCCTTTCGACGGGCCGCCAAGCTACCGCTTGACGAACTACCCCTACCAGGCTGCTGAACTGCTCCCGCATCTGCCCGAGCCGGTCGAAGTGGTTGTAGAGTGCCACCATGGAACCTTCTAAAGCCTCCGCAAGGTACCCACTCATTCGTCGGCCGTAAGCCGAGGGGCAACTCCCTTCGCAACCGAACGACGAGATTGGTCGTAAGGCTGGGGGCCACTCCCCCAGCTGGTCGACCCACTCATTCGTCGACCGTAAGCCGAGGGGCAACTCTCCTTGCAACCGAATAAACGGATTAGTCGTAAGGCTGGGTACAACTCCCTCAGCTAGCCGACCCACTCATTCGTCGGTCGTAAGCCAGGGGCTCCACTCGCAACCGAACGAACGGATCGGTCGTAAGGTCGGGGAAACTACCCCAGCTGGCCGACCCACTCATTCGTCGGCCGTAAGCCAGGGGGCAACTCCCCTCGCAACCGAACGAACGGGTCGGTTGTAAGGCTGGGGGCAACCCACCAGCAGACCGATCACTCGATCGACCGTAAGGCTGGGGGCAACTCCTCTAGCAGGCCGATCACTCGATCGACTGTAAGACTGGGGATAGCTCCCCCAGCAGGCCTATCGACCTGTCAATCGTAAGGCTGGAGCAAGTCCCCCAGCAGACCGACCACATCGACCGTAAGGCTGGGGCAACTTTCTCAGCAGGCCGATCACTCAATCGACTGTAAGACTGGGGCAGCTCCTCCAGCAGGCCAATCGACCCGTCGATCGTAAGGCTGGGGCAACTCCCCCAGCAGATCGACCACTCGACTATAAGGCTGGGGCAACTCCCCCAGCTGGTCGACCCACTCCTTCGTCGGTCGTAAGTCGAGGGGTAACTTCCCTTGCAACCGCGCGAACGGATCGACCGTAAAGCTGGGGGAAATTCCCCAGCTGGCCGACCCACTCCTTCGTCGGCCGTAAGTCGAGGGGCAACTACCCTTGCCACCGAACGAATCCCAGACCGACAGATTATTGTCACTAACCGACTCCGCAAGTCAGACCAATTTTACAAAAGGAGCCACTTCTCCCCCTTATACTACATCTCTCGAAATCAACCTTAGCAATGGTAGAGCTCGAAATATGGGGGGCAATTGATACGACCATTTTGACCGGGCTCGGAGGAGCCGAGTCAACCACGACCAGTCAACCAGCCTACTACGGCCTTGGGCTCCGGTCCAAGGATCTCACGGGCGGGTCGCGCTTCTCCACCCAAAAGGAAGGCCCAAAAGACCGCCCACTATCCGTAGTAGAGGAAATCGCTCCCCAAATTGAGTGAGCACTCCCCAAATATGGCAGCCACATTCATGGCCATAACTCGTCAATCATGGCCCGACTTCATGGCCATCACTCACCAATTATGGTGGCCACCTTCATCGCAAGAACTCGTCAATCATGGCCCGAATTCATGGCCATCACTTGCCAATCATGGCCCGACTTCATGATCATCACTCGCCAATCATGGCCACCTTCATGGCATTCAATGGGTGCAATTAATGGAGGTCAACATTTCCCCATTTTGCACTTCCCCATGAATGACGGCCATAAGGTCTCATCATAGTCCATCACAATGGGTGGATGACTCGCCTATATGAGGGGAGGAGATGCGTCAACCCAAGGGGGGCTGATTTCCGAGATCTACAATGGAGGTATCTCATACACACTCTTACACTTTCTTCCACCTCTAAATACTTCTCCTCCATAGCTCGGCTCGAGGATTCGCGTATCGGACTCTCCGTGAGCCTTACTCGATCCCACCGAGCATCCTTCAGACCAGATCTGGCTTTGGCATCGAAGGGGAATTGGTCGGAACCAAGGTCCGACCCCACGACGAGCTCTCTCGTCTATTCAGGTCCAGGAGAAGCGACGCCGAAGCTACCCCTCAACGTCTTCCCAGCCGGAGCCGAGCGCCCTCGTCCCCGAGCCCGCTCGTCTCCACCAACAAGGATGTCATCGCTTAGCCGAGGCCACCCTTCGGCAAGCCGACGCAAGGATCTACGTGTCCCTCATCCGAGTGAACGCGCCTTCAACCGATCCCGGTGGTCCATGTGTCCACATTGACCATGTTGACCTCCTACCTCTTGGTCAACAATTCAGCGGTGAGAAAACACCCCGAAACAAATACTATTTCCTATATCCATATTCCTAGAATTATTCAAGGTTAGAAAACTCGTTTTCGGTTTCGATCCTTCCAATAAAATTTGGTTCCAACTGGTTTCGCTAGTTTTGTTGGTTTCATTTTAACTCTTGGTATTTTTAATATATATAATTGCATGAATATGTATTTGTAGTAATGTCTTTAAACTGAAACCCAAACCCACTACTAACTCAAAACCCAAACCCAAAGCTCAGCCAACCCGAAAATTTTCATTTTTGTGAAAAGGCCCAACAATGGGGATATTTTTTCATCTCCATCTCCATTGCCCTTCAACACCCCAGCAATGAATATATATCAAACAAAAGATGATTCAACAAATACCTCGGGTTCGCAAAACTAACAAGTAGATATTCGGGTAAATAAATATCCTTAAGCAATGAATTGATATCTAGCGAATGATTATATAACGAATGTATCGGATTCATGGATATGACTAGTTGAGATCGTTGCTCGTTCCAAGCATATGGCCATGTCTGCAGCTCAGGTTCTAATGGCAGTCGGCCACTTCTTTTTCGCTAATGGTTGGCCTGGGGATGCACATTGGGCCATTGTACCAGCTGCTGCCTCTGAGCTCTTCGGCCTCAAGAACTACGTTGAGCTTGATTCTTGTTCACAGACCGAAGATTGTCTATGCAACCCTTTATGGCAACAGCTCACTGGGAGCTCGTGCCTCTTGACGAGTAGGGAGTAGAATCGTTTATGCTCGATTAGCTCCTTGGAGCAGGATAGGCTTGAACAGGAGGAAGCGGAGGGGGCGAATTTGCTGGGATTATAGTTTAAAAAACTGATTTTTTGATTATTCGTGTGTGGGTGGGTACAGTTAAAAACCGTATCATTAATTCCAAAAAAGTAACCTACACCTCGGGTTAAAAATTCACTCAGGTTAGGATTAGTGTAAAAAAATTCTTTAAAAGCCAGGTTGGAGACGCTGTTAGGTTCCTTTTCATTGCTTTCCCTCACTGGGTGTCTTTTGGGTATTTGGAAAAGCTGAGGGGTTTTAAACAATTTTCCCAATTCACTGGGGAGAGAAGAATTAAGGGCAAGGGTTTTTTTATCGCAGTTTCTTCCGGTTCAAATTCCTCAGGCCTCTTGGAATTTGCCCGAATTGGTAATCTCTCAATCTTTTCTACTTTCATTGCTCTCTCTCTATTGAGCTAATTTTCATAGATTTACATCGATCACACATCGAGATCTTAGAATCAAGTGGTTTCTAGGGTTTTTGCCATCGGTCGGTCACACATCTATTGCTTATTTTTATCTTACCATGCGTCCTTTAGTTTCTTCTACATGCTTTTTTTTTATTTTTTCCGTGGGTTTTTGAGTGGTGGGTCTGCTTTTTGTTGTTGTTGCTTGCATGCGTTATTGCTATCAGTGGAGTTTCCTTTTGGTAAAAAAATTTATTGTTTTGGATATGTTGTTCTTGTGACATTGGTGCAACTGAGTTCATGCATTTGTTTTTGAATGCATTTAATCGAGAAAATTCTGTTCTTTGTGTACTAATCGCTTGTTTAGCTTTCAGTGTTTTAGAACCATGTCTAGTTCATTTGAGTCTTTGTTTTATTAATGAAAGGAGGCTCCAATGTGAAGATTATTTGTAAATGCCATTCCTTTTTTAATTAATTTGAATATTATGCAGGATTGAAAACTAGTAGGTTCTGCTCCTTTCTACTTCAGTCATTTGCTAAAACCTTTGTGTTTGATTTCATCCATTTGTTATAGCTTGGATTGATAGGTAAATTATCTTCATTTTACTTCATGTTTTGCGCTTGGAGGTTTGATGTTTGATCAATGAGAGCTAAATAGTTCATAATTTTACCGGTCTTTTTAAGACAAGTTTTCAAAATCGGCCAAAAATTAAAAATAATTTTAAATATCAACCAAATTTAAATTTAATTACAAAACCCAACCAAGTTCTATTTACGTAACCCATGCCATTTAAAGATCAAAATGACCGGGTTATCAACCCTGATCGTTTTGGGGGCTTTCTCAATACTTACTATAATGACATGACCGGTCCATTTTGAGGGTGCACAATTTGACCGGTGTTGACAATCCTGATCATTTAAATTGATGGGTTTGCCAACCCTTGTCGTTTTCAATATCATTTTGCGAGCAAAATCCTACGCGATGAAAAGTTTGATGGGTTTTTAATTAAATATAATTTTGCTGGGCTTTTAAAATTATTTCTATTTTTTGTCTCATTTGGAGATTTGTCTTCTTTTTTATTGACAAAGGTGTTCTGGAAGTTGTAAGTTTCTCCTTTGTTACCTGATGCTTTAGAATTCTGGCCATATTATTTACAATGGGTTGGTTAACCCAAATCGAATACTGAATCATGCCATTTCAGAATTGTTATTACTAGGCTGGCCCACTTGGCGGAGAAATGTATTTCATTCAAATAAAGAAGTCCAAGAGGGATGCATCGCCTCAGCCGAAGAGCGCAGAGGCCCATATGGGCGGTTAACTGCTTGCCCAATCAAAGCAACAGCTCATTCACCCGTTGAGCTCCCGAATACTAAAGGGGTCGGTTAGTAATGGCGGAGTAAGTGGACAGCCGTAATGCTCTTTTTTAGGAACGACGGCACAAAGAGGTGGCAATCATGCCGTCATGAAGGCAATGTTGTTATCCACTAATGGCACTAAGAGAAATCCTCACTTATAAGTAGTCTCAACGACGATAAGACATGGATCAATCTCTCAAGATATACTCCACACTAGGGTACTCTGACATTCAGATATTTAATTCCACTTTATAATTCTTCCTACATAGCTCGCGAGACATTGATCGGAAGACCTCCCAATAAGTCCGACTTAGCTGCCGAGCTCTTTCTTAGTCATACACTGAATTAAGTATCAGAGGAGATTTGGGTCAGAACCCAGATCCGACCCCTGACGTTTTTTCTGTGTTGCAGATTTATAAGAGTAGCTCAGAGTTAGGTTGGGTTTCAACCCAACTACTCGGACCCAACTTTACTCTGATCCCACTCTTCAGCTGACAGAGCGCCATGTCGTCGGAGGTGTCCTCATCAGCATCATACTCTATAGATGGATTTACTCGTCAATAGTTGGTGCCGTTTGTGGATAATCGAAGTCAACATCCCCGTCATCAATAATGTCGACTCACCCCACCAACCATGGGCCTGTAGGGCCGGTCTCTAGTAGGGAGACAGACGCTCACATACTCCATGAAGACCCTGGCTCTTTTTCCCAGGGAGGATTCGAGCCACAACTGGTCACATTGGAGCAATTCATGCATTCTCAAACGAAATCAATGTCAACATTAAGACATTAACTTCTGTGATATAACAACTTACGAGTAGGCAGCCCCGGTTGGTTGAAGGATTGCAGCCCATCAATGCGGAACTGAGCCGCACGAAGCTACCATCCACACCCAGAAGCCAAAGGAATGAAGAGTCGAACTCGGAGCGGCAAATCATCTCCGTGACTACCCCCCATCAACCACCTCGACATAATCCTGACGTTGTTCACCCTGTAGGAGGTCAGGCTGGCGAAAAGAACGGCAACGACTACTCTGCTAAACCCAACGCCCATGGACCCTCAACCAACGAAAAAGGATCCCGCCATTCCGTTCTAAACAACGATGAAGGTGGAAGGGGTGGTCGCAAGAGGGATCATAGTTGCAATACCCCCTCGCAACCTAAATCAGGCCACAACCGAAAGAGTCAGGGGAACAAACCTCCCCCATTGTCTCCCCCTAACAGTTCGAGTATGGGCGAAGGCGATTCCTCCAGCGTCTCAACTAGTCGAAAGCCCAGATATCGGGCTAGTGTGTGGCGTCCTTATTCTCCATCCTCAAGTTTGGATGACGAGCATAACCCGTTGAAAAGTGCATTACCTCAGTTCCACGACTATCCAGGTCGAGGATGACTGACCTGGATCAATATGATGGCATGAATGACCCACGACAACACGTCTAGGATTACAAGGGCGTGATAGAAATACAAGGGGTAGCTGACGCCATCCTTTGCTGGGCCTTTCAGACGACACTGCGAAAAGCTGCAAAGGAATGGTATAATGGGCTCCCAACCGCGACATTGGATCTTTTAAGAGTTTAGTCCAAGCTTTCTGCCAGCAGTTCATGACAAGAAGAATGAGAAGCGGAGCTCGGATGATCTGTTCACTTTGGAACAGAGAGAAGGGTAACGATGCATGCCTTAAGCATTTAACCTTGAAAGGCTGAATGTGGAAAGTTGCAACGACGATATCATCATTATTGCGCTCAAAAAAGGAATCCGTTGTGAGGATTTGGTGAAGTCATTGCACCACAAACCTCCTCATAGCTTAGATCATCTATTTACCAGGGCAGAAAGATATATGTGTAAGGATTGTCTTACCCTTGCAATACTAACAACACACTATAGGGGGGTGAATAGTGTAATGGCAATAAATTGTGCAATTAAAATTTAACTTGCAAATGCGGAATAATAAATATAAGAGGAATTAATCAACACAATCAATCCAAACGCAAATACAAGATATTATCCTGGTTCCTCAAACTTAGGTACGTCCAGCCACATCAATATTCACTATATTTCTCATAAAGAGAAGTGAATACAGATCCCACAAAGAGATACCTCACCAAGAGGATTGTCCTACACAAGAACCCAATCAACCCTACACAAGGGTCAAACTTCCACACCGAGAATTTCTAACTCTCACTCAGAGATTTAGGGTTAGCCCTACACAAGGACACCAAACTCCCACAAAGAGAGTTACTCACACAGAGAGTTATTTCCACTAAGAGAATATTTAATTCTCACAAAAAGAATGTCTAATTCCCATAAAGAGAATGTCTAATTCCCATAAAGAGAATTGGGGTTTCAAAAAAAACACAAAGCAAAACAAATACTCTTATTTATGCCTTGGGTTGTACTTACTCATAAATGAATGCAAGGCGTGGAAGAGGAACTCCAAGTGATGAGACTTGCTTGAAAGCACTTGGATGATTTCCCTTGAGCTTGACTTCAATGCATGAAGGAAATTTAGAGCTCTAAGAGGGAAATGAGAGAGTTTGAAAGTGGCTTATTTAATCTCAAAAGATTTCCAATAGCATCAAGAAGTTTCAATGAACTCAGCCCTCTCATATATATAGGAACCTTGTAGGAACTCTCAAAAGCCAAGAAAATAGCCAAAAACAAAAAGCTGCAATGGCTAGATTTTGGGCTGAAATGTCACTGACAGTCGACTAATGAACAAATGACAGTCGACTGTCCAACGGCTAAATAAATCCCAACGGCTATAATCTGATCATTGACAGTCGACTGATAAAGACGATACAGTCGACTAAAAATAGGACATGCGCCTGTTAAATATTCAGCAGGCGATTGCTGCAGGGGATGAAATAAAACAGAGAGATGCACTCTTACTCCCAGTATGCATACATGCGACTGATGACCAGAATGCAGTCGACTGTAAAATAGACAGGCGACTGTTTATCCTTCATCAGTCGACTGCTGCATAAGATGGAATAAAACAGAGAGAAGCAATCTTCGCACGTACGCCTTTCAGACGACTGTTGACCATTTCACATGCGACCGTAAATATACAGGCGACTGTAAATTGAACATCAGTCGACTGCTGCGAAAAGCTCAAGTAGAGTCAATAAAAATGTTGACTTGAGCAGTGCATCACAGTTGACTGTAAAAGGCTCGACAAGCGACTGGAATCACCCAGTCGACTGTAAAACCTTCAGCAGGCGACTGTTGGAGAGCCAGAGACTCCAATTGAGTCTTTGGGCAAGTTGAACATATTGGGTTGTATTCTATAATAATCCTAAGGCTCACTAAGATGGTTAAATGCATATGCATGAATGAGTAGACCATCTATCAAGGCATTACATTAAACCTAGACTCTAAAAGGAGAAAATCAATAAATGAAATATTACATGGATTACATTACTTTCCTTAGAGTCTATGGCTTCAGTCTTGATGCCTTGATGCTCCCCATCATCTCCAAGCTTTGCACCCCTTGAGTCCAAGCTTTGGCCCTTCTCCACTTGATGTATATCCTTACACCAAGTGTTTAGTCTCCAAAAATGATATTTTTGAATGTAACTAAGAGACTAGAACAAGAGTCATTAGCAACAACATAATGTTGTGATCATCAAAATAACATTGGTATGAAACACCAATACTCAACAATATGATGACAGAAGAAGAATTGGCCGTCCGGAACAAAGTTCCTCTAAACCCCATGTTGAAGCGAGAATGAAAGCTCGGCCTCAAGCCGGATCTTTTCGAGAGTCCAGAGATTGACAACAACTAGAAAGGAGCCCCCGAGGTCGGCTCGAGCAGCTGATGAGACTCTACTAAACTAAACGCCTCCAAGGCCGAAGTACTAGCCTATGCAAAGGACGTGGGATATTTTGACTGACCTCCGAAGCTGAAAAGCAAGTACGATAAGAGGGACGTCATCAAATTTTACAGATAACATCAAGACAATGGACACAACACCAAAGACTGCTGGCAGTTGAAAAAGGACATTGAAACCCTAATTAAATGTGGTCATCTAAAGATTGTTGACGCCTTAGAAACAAAACCAGAGGATGGTACCTCGAAGTACAAGGATTGAGGCAACGGAGTCATGAGAAGCTCCCCAGTTACCCTTATTATTTAATGATCTGTGTGGCGGTCTTGCTAATCAAAAGCTCAGGACGAACTGGGCGATACACCGAGCCTCATCAATAAACATCGCAAGTATCCCAAATAAGTCCATGTGCTAATTTTCATTGTTCATGTTTTTTCCTTTAATGGATAAATAAGCAAGTTATTTTTTCAATGCATATATTATACCGAGCTAATGTCCATGCAACAAATGTACTCTACCTAGAGCATTTGATCGATCTTTTTGCTTCCTTTAAATTACTTAAGTTACCTATAGGCACCCTGGCGGGTTGCTCGGCTATACGATCGGGGGCCACTCTCTTGCGGGTCGAGCTAAGTATACGATAGGGGACGACCTATCAGTACCATTGGATGCTGCTCGGCTATACGATCGGGGGCCACTCGCCACTCCATTGCGGGCCAAGCTAGTTATGCGATCGGGAACGACCTAACGGCACCCTCGCGGGTTGCTCGGCTACACGATCAGTGGCCACGCCCTTGCGGACAAAGCTAGATATACGATCGGAGACGACCTATCGGCACCCTCGCAGGCTGCTCGGCTAGACGATTGGGGGCCATTCCCTCGTGGGCCGAGCTAGTTATACGATTGGGGACGACCTATCGGCACCCTCGCGAGTTGCTTGACTACACAATCGGGCGCCACTCCCTCGCGGGCTGATCTAGCTATACGTTCGGGGACGACCTATCGGTACCCTCGCGGGTTGCTCGGCTACACGATCGGGGGCCACTCCCTCACAGCCGAGCTAGCTATACGAATTCTCTACTCTACTATATGGGGATATAAGGATGTCTGATTAGGGTCATACGTCGTTATTCAAAAGCTCGCGCTCTACATCCTACTAATGCACTGGCCCAAGCTATTGAGTGGGCTTACAAGTGACGTCATGATCTACAACATGATAGTTCCATATCTACAATGTACTCCATGACAAGCTAAGCATAGTTTCTTTTGATAAAATTAATTTTAATTACAAAATGCAAAAAGGCGGAGCCTGTATACAAAAGAAAAATACGAGCAATAAATTTATGAGGCAGTGTGTCAGATGATCAACTCTCCGAGGACACTGCTGCAGCTTTCTTGACCGGGGTCATCATGCTCTTCGTCAGGCTCTTCATCGGACATTAACTTCAGCTGATCAAAATCAACCCTAGAACTGGGGTACTTGTGCTGAATATCTCGTTTACATCTCGAAAAGCCTGCCTTGAACAAATCAGCAATTCTCGAACCAAGGGCCTCTTTATATTGCTCTACAGCATCAGCTGCAATCTTTGAGGGGGTCAACCTCCTCCAACTTAGCAATCTGGGCTCGAAGACCGGCTTCTTCCTTTTTCCATTTCCTCCCCCGCAAATAATTGTTCCTCAGCGCGCTTCTAGAGGGCCGTCTCATCCTCAGCAGTTGTCTTTGCTAGGGCCATCTTTTTTTCTATTTCCTTTACTCGAGAAGTAAGCTTGGCGACGCGACGCGACGATTTTTGCAGCTTGGCCTTCGTCTTATCAGCAGCACTCTTAGCGGTAGCCACCAGTCTTCGCTTCCGAGATAAACATGCCTCATAGTTAGCCACCGTTGATGAGTGACGTCGCAGTTTCGTAGCCGCTGATGAGGATATCTGCATACCATCAAGATAATAGGGAAATTAGACCCGATACCTAGTACCTTTAAGGAAGAAAGCTAGACACTAACCTGAGACTATACCAGACCATGAAGCTGGTCAATCTCTCATAATCGACCTTCCGTAAAATAACCCAATCTCGGGGATGGATGGAATTTTCAACAAGTTAAGAGGCAACCCATAATTCAAGAAGGCTGACTCTCTCTTTCCCACAGGAAAAGTGAATTTGTGGAGTCTATCCGTAAGACCTTGGGGAGGGGCCTGAGGCGACCTATCCGCCAACAAAATCGACCTGTAGTCGGGGGAATCTCGTAGGTCAGCGGCTTCAAAGGATGGAGATGTCCACATGGCCAGGTATCCTCATAGTCGCCCGGCTCAGGAGGTGGCGTTGACCCACTTGAAGGTGTTGTAAGGGTTGGGGTCCGAGCATAATCAGAGACCACAACCTGGGCCTTAGCTACGTCAATATCTGGCAGAGTTGAGCTTGGGAGAGCGACTTCGCCTCCCTTTTTCTTTTCTTTAACTTTTTCAGCCTCGACGATCTTAGGGAAGTTCCGGGCTACTTGGGTCGAGCTCTCGATGATCTTAACCGAGTTTCGCTCTAGACATAGACGATGGGCTACCTTCGGTCGTTCGAAGAGAAGCACAAAAGGCATCTCGCAGCTCGGGATCGGCCTGATACTCTTGCCTGACCATGTTTACAAAAGAAAAGGTGATTAGGGAAAGCAGATATGGACACAAGACCCAAGAGTCGATCGTACCTTCTGCACAAACGATTCTCAGCAACATATTGGTAGACGAAAAATTTGTCACTGACTTGCGGCTATCTGGCTGCGCCAATAAGAGACGGGCGGCTGAGTCCTCTTCCTCAAAGAGGGACACTTCTTTGTTGGCCACAAAACCATGTCTTCTCCAATGAGTGAGAACGGTCTCCTAACCTAGAAAAGTCACCAAAAACAAAATGTTTCGTTCACCCATGGTAAGAGTTGGGAAGGTCCTTATTAGGTGTCTCATCCTTCTAGCGGTCATGTAATACCACACGCTAAACGTAGTGATTTTCACCTGAAACAAATAATTAAACAATGCCAATGTCGGCTCTATTCCATTTATCATGCAAAGTACGACGAAGACAACCAGATAGCCTACTGAATTTGTTGTCAATTGACAGAGAGAGAGCCCTAGGAAGTTCAAGACTTGGGGTATGAAAGGGAGCATGTGGAAGCGAAGTCCCTGATGGAAAAGCCTTTTAGTATACACCCCGACCTCACATTCACTAGGGAAGCAAATTCTTTCGTTGTCTTGGGGATCCACACCTGATATAGAGGTTAGAGATATTCCTCCTGAATTCTCTGAAGCGGTAAGCACTTCGGAGACCAGATTTACGATCTCGTCAGGCACGAGAGACTTGTCTTCACCAGCCTACAAGACTGGGGTCTTGGAGTCAATAGGGACAAGAAGCCATAAACAATATTCCCACAGTAACGGCGATTTCTACTCTTTCCACTTCTTCCCACAGTTCAGCAGTCTCGACGTTGATGAAGAAGCCATAAACAATATTCTTAGACTGCAACAAGATCAAACAAGGGAAGCGAAGAGACAAGAAAGGGAAGAGTTTCTTTCTAAAAGCTTAAGCATGAAAGTTTGTCCCTTTCTCCCCTTTATCTGCTTATATTAGAAGCTATCTTTCCTCGATCAAGCTCAACTGTTCGATAGGAGGCACACGTCGACATCCACGAGCACCGATGCCCCGGGCCTTGTACCATTGCAACAACTCAATCAAAGAAACGGGAATTTTGGTAGACAAAATTAGAACTCCTGCCTCGACTGTCGTGCCCTACTAGTAAGATGTCACATCACTCGACTTCAATCGTGGCCTCGTCTGAGCTCGAGAGGTGAGGGCCATTATTACTACAGTGGGCCGGCCCACTTGGCAGAGAAAGATATTTCATTCGAATAAAGAAGTCCATGAGGAATGCATCGCCTCAGCCCTGAGGCCCGTATGGGCGGTTAACTGCTTGTCCAGTCAAAGAGACATCTCATCCACCCGTTGAGCTCCCGAATACTAAAGGGGTCGGTTAATAATGGGTCTGTTAGTAATGGTGGAGTAAGTGGACAGCCGTTATGCTCTTTTTAGGGACGACGATGCAAAGAAGGGACAATCATGTCGTCATAAAGGCAATGCAGTTATCCACTAACGGCACTCAGAGGAATCCTTACCTATAAGTAGTCTCAACGATGCCTTACCTATAAGTAGTCTCAACGATGACAAGACAGTGATCAATCTCACATGACATACTCAACAATCAAGTACTCTGACACTTACATATCTGATTTCACTTTAGATTTCTTCCTACATAGCTCGACGAGACAGTGATCATACGACCTCCCAATAGGTCGGATCTATCTGTTCCGAGCTCTTTCTTAGTCATCCACTGACTTAAGCATCGATGGGGATTTGAGTCAAAACCTATATCCGACCATCCGATCCCTTTGACAATTTCTCTGTGTTGCATATCTACAAGAGTAGCTCAGAGTTAGGTCGGGCTTCAACCCAACAGCTCGAACCCAGGTTTCGACGACCTGGGACCACCTTTTCTCGGGTCTCACTCTTCAGCTGACAGAGCACCACGTCGCTGAAGGTGTCCTCGTCAGTATCCTACTCACTGTAGACGGATTTACCTGTCAAAAAGAATAATGGTTTATTGATAACAATATTCTTTTCCATATTTTCCACTGAATCATGTGATTTTTTTCGTTATTTAACTTACTTATTTGCCTCATTTTTCATCTTAATTGTCATTTTTTTCAAATTCAAGAATCATCTCATGCTTTCGTCATTCCTGGAATATCCGTGTTACTCAGTTAATGCATCTATAAAATTATACCTTTTCAGCATTCTATTATAGGAAGCAAGTGAAACTGTACTTCAGAAAAAATGCATCATAAGATCGCAAGCTACTTTTATGAAGCTTTGCCAAGCTCTAACCATGACTTATTAGTTAATTACAGTTTAGGAAACTTTGCAAGAAAGCAGAGCCACGGTTTTTCTTGTGAGAGCTATATCAAGCATCAGTACTGTTGGTAGCATCAATATGTGGAGTTCAGGTGATTGGCTGCTGGTGGGTTGCCAATGGAAACCTGTAATTTCTGCTTTGTCCATGGCTTGACCATATATTAAATCAGCCTTTTATGTGTAGGCCCTGGTCAATCCGTGAAAGCGTAAATCATTGTTTTGCCCTGATAATTATGGGCACTTTTCTTTGCGTACCGTCAATATTATCCATGTGATTTCCGGATTCTCAATTTTTTCCTCAATGTTCTTTAAGATGTGGATCATCTTCTGAGACAGTTTTTGCTTTGCATTTTTCGCCGGCTATAACACTATGATATTCAGTTGTTTTATCCATTGGACGCAGGGTTTGGAGGAATCTGGAAGTACTGATTGGTTCACATCCTGGAGAATGGAATGCAACAGGGATGAAGCCTTTAGGGCAAAAGAAATTGCTGAGAAGAAGTTCCTAGCAAATGACATAGCGGGTGCCAAAAAATTCGCTCTGAAGGCCCAAAACCTCTTTCCATCTCTTGATGGTATTAGCCAAATGATAGCAACTCTAGATGTTTATCTCTCTTCAGATGCAAGATCTGGCGGCGAGAAAGATTGGTACGGCATTCTCTCTGTCAATCCTTCAGCTGATGACGAAACTGTGAAGAAACACTACAGGAAGCTAGCCCTTCAGCTCCATCCAGACAAGAACAACTCCATAGGTGCTGATGGTGCCTTCCAGCTTATTTCTGAGGCATGGAGTGTGTTATCTGATAGAAGTAAGAGAATGGTATATGACCATAAGAGATTTGTGAAAGCATTCCAGCAAAAAACTACTGCAATGGAAAAAGATCATCCTGCTCATAATGCTGCCAGTGGCTTTTGCACTAAATCTAATAATGCTCCTGCACCTGAAGTTCGAGTTAAGAAAACCTCTTATGGGAAAGCATTCCAGCAGAAAACTACTACAGTGAAAAAAGATCATCCTGCTCCTAATACTGCCAATGGCTTTTGCAGTAAATCTAAATATGCTCCTGCACCTAAAGTTCGAGTTAAGAAAAGCTACACGGAGACTTTTCGGACGTCATGCAAGCAGTGCAAGATGCAGTATGAGTACCTTAGACTATACATGGATCTCACCCTTATCTGTCCAAATTGCCGTCAAGCATTTGTAGCTTCAGAGAATGTTGCTCCAACAAAGTGAGGGCCCTAATCACTTTGCTCCCCAGTTTTCTTCGCAGCAGCCTCATCAAAATTCTAACCTTCACGCAACAACCAAGAATGGTCATGGCACCTCTACTTTCAGTAATGTTGGATCCTCAGGAGTCATGCATGGAGTGCAACGTAGTACAAGAAAAAAGAAAGACAGAAAAATATGGCAAAAGAAAGAGTGAAAAAGAAAAGAAAGAAAAGACATACCAGCAGCTAATAACCGGATTTTGGGTGGTTGTTAAGCAATGTGCATGACTGTAGTATGACTGTAGTAGATAAAATAACCATTTAGCGTACCTCAGTTCCAAACGATCCGAAATTTAATACTAATGTATCTTATGTTTTTTGTCATCTTACGTTCTTATGTTATGTGTGTTAGTTTAATTTGTTAAAGTCAATCCATTGGTTTGATTTTTAGTCTTCTAAGCATGTACCAATTATTCAAGTAAGTTATTTGATGATGTCTTCTATTTACTTTTGAGGAATGATGATATGCTTTTGATGATCATGCAATTGTGTATATTTTGAATTTGTGTGGAATACATATCGATATGGAAGTCTTTGTCAATTTCTTATTTTTTTGGTATGATAATTTTGTTTCATGCAATGTGCTTAACAATTTCAATTATCCTTGATGATCTTTTGTTCATGATTATCCTTTTAGCATGTTGTCAAATGGGGTAGAAGTAGAAAAGTTGAGAGCCACATGGACTTAGAGGGAGCATTGTGTTGCATGGACTTGGGGAGAGCATTGTGTTAAGTTGAGCATGGATTTTGGGAGAGCATTGTGTAATGATTCATGATCTTGTGCATATTTTGACATAACTCTATGTTTTTGTCTTAATTTTTTATACTTGTTTGCTATCATCAAAATGTGAAGATTGTTGGTCTAGTTAGTCAACTAACTAGATCACACTTTAATTTTGATGATGACAAATAAGTACCGTGTCTACTAATGCGATTGTTGATTGACTTCCAAAACAGTTGGCACGAGTAGAACAGGTTGGCAAGATCAGGCTAAGTTGGCAGGACAGGTCGGTGATCGCACCCCGGATACACACCCGAGGCGATGGTTGTAGTTTTACCGCAAGCGCACGGCAAAGTGGCAAGCGGGTATCGAACACGAGGAGGTGGTGCTGGCTCCAATCTATCCTAGGTTGGTTTGACTACGAATGTTTTATTGGTGGAGATGGTTATGGAATGATATAATGGAAATGGTGGTGGATGTCGGTGTCGATGATAAAGAAATCGGTCAAATATCGACTTAAATACAATATAATAAAAGAGGGAATTTGCCTTGGGCGATCCTGTCACAATCGTCGGGCAAAGTATGGGAATATAAAATCAAAGAAAGACGTCTAGGGCTAGGGAATCCCCACTACGGATCATCATACATCATCGTAAATAGTGAATCTCAATATTACTAGACATGCGTTGAGGTGGACTAGTCGCAACTTAATGTAGAACCAAGCTCACGCTCTCGCGCTATTGCCGGTCTATAGCAAACCTAGGTTAGGGCCCAATCTCTTGCAAACCCTAACCTAAGCCACTAGCATGAGGATCGACATCATCGTCCAATCGCTCCTCGAGCCCACTCTCGTGCAAACTCAAGTTACGATCTAGGTTGTGATAGTTCGTATTCGTCCAATCTCTTGCAAACGAATATGTGTATAGATTTACAATTAAAAATCCTAACTTTGGTCCAATCTCTTGCAAACCAAATCTAGAGAAATCCAATTGTAAATCTAAATCGAATTTCTAGGGCTTCCCATCGATTAGAATCCAATCTCTTGCAAACCCCAATCGATGGAGATCCCTAGCTATCCGTAGTAAATCAACCACAACCTAACCTCCTAGCAATTCTAGCAATTTAGAAATTCATTCATCACAAATCTGAAATTAGATCCATAGGGTTCATCCCCAAACCCTAGAACAACAAATCTACTCAAGCATAGCAATAAGGATATATGAATCAATAAAAATCATTGCTTGTATATAAAAAGATAGAAAATCAAAGATTCAAATAATAAGAATAGAAATACTTAGCTTAGATGAAGAATTCCAATCCAAATACAAGCTTTTTGATCCAAGAGGGGGCCTAGGGCATGGCCTAACCTCTAAAATAATCCTCCTAAAACATCTTGGGAACCCCTCTAATGGTGGCTACAAACCCCTTAAATACTCTCCCAAAACCCTAGCAAGAAACCCTAGAAAACCCCTCAAATTCGTGCCCAAAAACAGCCCAAACCGCAACTTAAAATCTGGGCCCAGGCCGCACTCGGCCGAGTGGAATATGTGACCCGGCCGAGTGACACTGACATGCAAATTCCAGCACTGCAGCGTCAACTTGCAGAAATTCCCCAGATTTCATCCGACCTCCGATTTGCGCGTTCTTGGCGGCGTTGGAATCGT
Source organism: Scilla litardierei (assembly GCA_030789695.1). Classification (NCBI taxonomy): domain Eukaryota; kingdom Viridiplantae; phylum Streptophyta; class Magnoliopsida; order Asparagales; family Asparagaceae; genus Scilla; species Scilla litardierei. The sequence goes on along the minus strand of CM061138.1, from coordinate 71,398,857 downwards.
CATGAAGTCTACTATCCATAAAAAATATGAGAAAAATAATTTACCCACTGGAATGATAGCAGATTTCAAAAGAGTTGGAGGATGTCTGAAAATCTGGGCGCTACGTGTCCTCGGAGTCACTCGGTCGAGTGGCAAATGTCACTCGGCCGAGGGGCATTTGGTACTCGGGCAGACGGATTTCGTCACTCGGCCGAGTCGGGATTCTGGGGCAGACTGACGGATTACAGTAAGTTGGACATTTTGGCTTGCCGTCGTCTGGGTGCCACTCGGACGGACGGAGTCTCCTCACTCGGCCGAGTCGGCGTGCGATGCTCGGCCGAGTGCACGCCGATACATCTCTGTTGCGTGTCTGATCTGGCCGGCTGAGCGGGGTCTCAATGCTCGGCCGAGTGACTCCTTCACTCGGCCGAGTGGCATGCTGAAAATGCCCAATCTTCATCTTTTCGCTCCCCCGTCGCTCCTACGACGTTCTTTCTTCTTCCACTCCTCTTCCATTGCAGAATAACCCTCAAAAGGGCCATGGTTGACACTCCGGAGTGGGTGCAAATCCTCTTGATCTCACAATCGATCCAAATCGCTCCATATTTCCTGAAATACGACAAAAACAAGAAATAGTGAAAAGTATCGCAATATTGTCGAATAATCGTGAAAAGCGTGATATGGGCGATCAAAACGGTATGCAGATATGCAGAAAAAAGGTGTAAAATATGGAGTGATCAAAATCCCCCAAGCTTGCCTCTTACTCGTCCTCGAGGAAGAAAAGTAGAGAGACGAACTCGGGAGATGAAAACAAAGAAAATGAAATGGAAAAGAAAGAACACGAGGTGGAAGGTGTCGCTAGATTATTCTCTCAGATCTCAAGCCATAAGCTACACATCAGATAACTTGGAAAATACGAATCGCATGCTATAAGGATTTCATATCTTACATTAACATGGTACTTGCAAGCTTTTAAGAACAACAAAAGGGATTCTCTAAATTCATACAATCAATTCATATCCACGTCACACATTTCATAGGATTTAATATACAAATGTTGGCAATGCGCTTTTCAATCAAAAGTTATAAATGAAGCATATAAGATACACACCAAGCATGCAATAGAGAATAGAATAAGAGTCATGGCATTCACATATTTATTTCAAATCATGAAAAATCTCCATATCTAATATATTTTGCAAAGTCTAAGCATTATCGAATATTCCCATTCATGCACGTCTCCACTCTAATGTTATACTCACTCATATGGTCAAATGAATTCACCCCCCCAAGCTTAGCTTGAGGCATCGCATCTAAAGAAATATGATAGTGGAAAATGGGATTTTGCCTTGGTTTTCCCAAGTATTTTGTGGCTCCAATAATAAGATAGAGAAACATTTTTCTTTTTTTTTTCTTTTTGAACTTTTTTGTTTCTCACTTTTCTTTTTGGATTTTTGTAGGAGCTATTTGATTTGTATTTTTGGTTTTTTTGGCTCCTTTTTGGCTTTTTGGACTTTTTGGAGCTAACTTTTCTTTTGCGGGGATTTTTGGGAAATAGATGCAATATAAGTAGCTTTAGGAGGTGAACTCAAGTGACATGTAGAGAATAAAAAGATATATGTGGAGAAAGAAATAATGTAACACTCGGTTCACTCTAAGATGTGCACGAACGGTTCAATAAAATAATACTTCAACTAAAACTCATATGTAAGTATGGATATTCTCAATCATCTCAATAAAGAGTGAAGTCAAGCGGTAAAGCGCACAATCATATCAAGCATGCAACAGAAGGTGAATAAGACAATAAAACTGATGCTTCAGATATACTAATGATGCGTGAATCTTGGTGCATTTCCAACAAAAGCATACCAAACACTAATCCATACATTCAGTTTCAATTAATATCATGCATTCATGTAGAGGAATCATCAAAAGAAATAGATTTGCAAGAACATGTGAATAGCAAGACTATGGAATACTCTAAGTAGCATGGCAATGAATAATAAGCATCGTGATGGTTGCTAAAGCAATAAGAGATATCATCATAAGGAACGCATCTAGCAAAAGAAGAGAAAGGAAAATAAAGAAATAAGAAAAAAATAAAAGAGAGGAAAGAAAAGAAAAGAAAATCAGGCACACAATATGATGCATGAACACACATAAAAGGAAAATAAGATGTAAAAATAAAAAAGATGATGCAAAAATTTTGAAAAATTTAAAAAATCCTAAAATAAAGTAAAAATGCAACTAATGCATCTAAATGGCATGGAAATGCACTCCCCCAAGCTTAAACTTCACATTGTCCTCAATGTGATCATAATGAAAGAGTATGAGGAACAACGATAATAATAAGGGGGTGAATGAAAAATGATGAAATGAATGACATGAAATCCTAATGCAACTACATGCACATATAATGATGCATGAGAGCGCTTTCCCCCAAGCTTATACCAAACAATCATATTCAAATGACTTGACCAAAAATGTCATGGCTTTGCAAAGCGTGATCAAGTCAAACGAATAAGAAAGTAAAGTTTCACTTGAAAGAAATGCTCGAATGCGGTGAGCAAAAGGATGTGCCACATCAAAATATGGAGAGGGGAATTAATATATATAATGGGTTTGGGGTGTAAATGATTATTGTGGCCGTCATATGAGGTGATATTTATTCAAACAAATCTATACGGTCCTCTCGCTGTCGAGAGGATTCGTGTTTATTTAAAGCATAAAAATTTCTACACTACTGGATTGATATCACCTATATCAAAAGGCGGATCCAGTATCTTTGCCGGTGCAGGCAACTGCTCCAACTGCTCTTTCCGTGGCTCTGCCAGGTGCACATGTCCACGGACTCCATCAGATTCCAGCAATGCGGCTCCCAGCATCTCTCCAAGGATTCCACCTGTACCCTGCAAGAGATAAGCCGCATCAATCTGATGTGGATAATTCTTCCCCAAAATAAATGTATTCCAAAGAGGGTCATCAACATAAGTATTTAAAATTAAAAACGGTTGACAACACTTCCCTGGAAATAAATCTCTACTCTCGTGTACCACATCGATCAACTCCACATTGTTCGCCTCAGGTTGTTCAGGTAGCTCGGGCATATAAGCGTAGGTCTCATCAGGCAGCTCCTCATCATCGTCAGACCTATCCCATCGCACCTCCTGATCATATTCAATAGCATCCATGGGTGCTAGCTCCTCGCTCTCCTCCTCGTATACGTCCCATCGTACCTCTTGATCGTATGTACATGAATCCTGCAAAAGGCATGATGAGTCGCCAAAATCGGAATCATAAAAAACATCATACACGGGAGGAGAATCAAATGTAGGAGATGAGGGAGTAAAGAGATCTCCCTGAAGGGGAGCCATAAGCTTTGTGGGATTGTCCTCAACATCAGTAGAAGCGTGGTCCTCTGAGGGATGCTCAGCCTCTGTAGAAGGTGGGGATGGCTGCGGTAGCTTGAAAGGAGGGGGGTACAGTTCGGGCTCCATCTGTGTGCAGATGTCATCGTCCAAAGTCACGTCCTCCTCGATGGTCTGCTCCACTACTGTATGCATGACCTCCACAATAATATCCTCTGATGGTATAGGCTGCTCTGACTCAGGTGGGTGGCAGGGGGAGGCGATGACGGCATAAGGTGGCTCTATAGGCTCATGTATCTCGGCCATGGTGTAAAAATGGGTCTTGTGCCCCTCAATTAGAGCGTAGACTCCATCATCAATTGTGCCTGTGGAAGAGATACAATGAGTAATAAAGTTTTGAAATTCAAGCTCAAAAGGATCACCTGCCGTTATTGTCAATGGACCGGAATTTCGAACTATGTCGACAATGTTTCTCAATAGGTCCGTGTATGTGTCCTCCTTTAGCAACTCAGATGTCTCTATTTGTGGAGTGTTGATGGTGTAAAGGTGGATATGATCACCTTCAAGTGAAGCATACACTCCATCTATGATAGTACCTGCGCTAGAGACATTAGCCATAACAAAATCGATGAATACTTGGTCGTATGGTTTACTTACCGTAACGATTAGTGAACCAGTAGATCGAGCATCATCTATCATTTGCTCCAAGGCTGCTGCCAACTGCAAATCACTGAACTTTCCCACTTGCATCCTCTTCAAAAACTCACGTGAGGGTCCCTTTAGCCTTCTAGTGAAGATATCAAATAGCGTGGAGTCATTCCACTCATGGTCTGACTCCGTCTGGAACATTTCTAACATTCCTTCAAACCTAGACAAGGCTTCCTCGAAGGATTCTCCATCAGCCTGATAGAATGCGGCGAGATATATGTAGGATTGTATAGAGCCCGCCCGCATTTTCTTTGGAAGCACCATCGCTGCAACAACTGTACCTGATCAATCAAAGTAAACAACCTGGAAAAGACGTCAGTGGTACAAAGAGAGATAAAGATAATAATAGTAGCAGGTGGTGAGGAAAAAAAATCTCTCTCTATGTTTTTTTTTTAATTTTTTTATTTGTTTTTTTTAAATGTAATCTAATCAACCTAATTGTGACAAATTGGCACCCAACGGGAAACACCTCCCCGGCAACGGCGCCAAAAACTTGATCGCGCCCCGGCGTACACGTCCCGAGGCGACGGTTGTAGTTTTACCGCAAGCGCACGGCAAAGTGGCGAGCGGGTTATCGAACACATGGAGGTGGTGTTTTGCTCCAATCTATCCTAGGTTGGTTTGACTACGAATGTTTTATTGGTGGAGATGGTTATGGAATGATATAATGGAAATGGTGGTGGATGTCGGTGTCGATGATAAAGAAATCGGTCAAATATCGACTTAAATACAATATAATAAAAGAGGGAATTTGCCTTGGGCGATCCTGTCACAATCGTCGGGCAAAGTATGGGAATATAAAATCAAAGAAAGACGTCTAGGGCTAGGGAATCCCCACTACGGATCATCATACATCATCGTAAATAGTGAATCTCAATATTACTAGACATGCGTTGAGGTGGACTAGTCGCAACTTAATGTAGAACCAAGCTCACGCTCTCGCGCTATTGCCGGTCTATAGCAAACCTAGGTTAGGGCCCAATCTCTTGCAAACCCTAACCTAAGCCACTAGCATGAGGATCGACATCATCGTCCAATCGCTCCTCGAGCCCACTCTCGTGCAAACTCAAGTTACGATCTAGGTTGTGATAGTTCGTATTCGTCCAATCTCTTGCAAACGAATATGTGTATAGATTTACAATTAAAAATCCTAGCTTTGGTCCAATCTCTTGCAAACCAAATCTAGAGAAATCCAATTGTAAATCTAAATCGAATTTCTAGGGCTTCCCATCGATTAGAATCCAATCTCTTGCAAACCCCAATCGATGGAGATCCCTAGCTATCCGTAGTAAATCAACCACAACCTAACCTCCTAGCAATTCTAGCAATTTAGAAATTCATTCATCACAAATCTGAAATTAGATCCATAGGGTTCATCCCCAAACCCTAGAACAACAAATCTACTCAAGCATAGCAATAAGGATATATGAATCAATAAAAATCATTGCTTGTATATAAAAAGATAGAAAATCAAAGATTCAAATAATAAGAATAGAAATACTTAGCTTAGATGAAGAATTCCAATCCAAATACAAGCTTTTTGATCCAAGAGGGGGCCTAGGGCATGGCCTAACCTCTAAAATAATCCTCCTAAAACATCTTGGGAACCCCTCTAATGGTGGCTACAAACCCCTTAAATACTCTCCCAAAACCCTAGCAAGAAACCCTAGAAAACCCCTCAAATTCGTGCCCAAAAACAGCCCAAACCGCAACTTAAAATCTGGGCCCAGGCCGCACTCGGCCGAGTGGAATATGTGACCCGGCCGAGTGACACTGACATGCAAATTCCAGCACTGCAGCGTCAACTTGCAGAAATTCCCCAGATTTCATCCGACCTCCGATTTGCGCGTTCTTGGTGGCGTTGGAATCGTCATGAAGTCTACTATCCATAAAAAATATGAGAAAAATAATTTACCCACTGGAATGATAGCAGATTTCAAAAGAGTTGGAGGATGTCTGAAAATCTGGGCGCTACGTGTCCTCGGAGTCACTCGGTCGAGTGGCAAATGTCACTCGGCCGAGGGGCATTTGGTACTCGGGCGGACGGCTTTCGTCACTCGGCCGAGTCGGGATTCTGGGGCAGACTGACGGATTACAGTAAGTTGGACATTTTGGCTTGCCGTCGTCTGGGTGCCACTCGGACGGACGGAGTCTCCTCACTCGGCCGAGTCGGCGTGCGATGCTCGGCCGAGTGCACGCCGATACATCTCTGTTGCGTGTCTGATCTGGCCGGCTGAGCGGGGTCTCAATGCTCGGCCGAGTGACTCCTTCACTCGGCCGAGTGGCATGCTGAAAATGCCCAATCTTCATCTTTTCGCTCCCCCGTCGCTCCTACGACGTTCTTTCTTCTTCCACTCCTCTTCCATTGCAGAATAACCCTCAAAAGGGCCATGGTTGACACTCCGGAGTGGGTGCAAATCCTCTTGATCTCACAATCGATCCAAATCGCTCCATATTTCCTGAAATACGACAAAAACAAGAAATAGTGAAAAGTATCGCAATATTGTCGAATAATCGTGAAAAGCGTGATATGGGCGATCAAAACGGTATGCAGATATGCAGAAAAAAGGTGTAAAATATGGAGTGATCAGTCGGCAGAACAAAACAAGTCGTGTTTAACTTTTTGATGAGTTCAATTCAAAGAAATCAAGAAGAATTTAATTTCATGAAGAATTGCAAATTGAGGCCAAATTAAGAGAGTGTCGTAAATGGAATTTATCCAAAAAATGTCAAGTCGGCTACAAGATTTCTTGTGCAAAACGTACTACGGTTTCAGCACCCTATATAAAGCCCCAATACTCACGACCAAAAGGAGGTGTGCAATCATCTGAAGAAAAACAAAAGGAAGAGTAGCTAGACGCTCGGCCTTCGTCTCCCTCTGCTATCGGGCATAAGCAGCAAGTTGAGATCTTGCAGCGTTTGGTTCTTCTCGGTTGCAGGCAGCAGCGTCGAGCCCTGTAGCACTCGGTTCTTACTCGGGTGCAAGCATCAAGTCTGTTTTTAAAATTATTTCTAATTTTTAGCATATATTGAAAATTTATCCTTTTTTCTTATATACAATTCTCATATACCGACTTCCAGAATGCTAACTGTTGACGGATGACTCCGGTTAGCAGTAAAGTGGGGCCGACGTGGATGCCTCTGGTGACGTTGCGCTCCGTCCGCTGATGGATGAGGCTCGCAGTAGCTGGTACCCTGGTCGGTAAGGGCCAAGTTCAAGCGTATGGGACGGGGCCCGACCGAACTCTAAGTTGTTTGATTGGTTGATGATCGACCTATCTGAAACATAGACGATCGCCAGTATGATCGGATCTAGGTTTCGACCCAAATCCCATCCGAGTCTTAAGTCGGTATGGGACTTAAAGTGGCTCGGGGCGGCTGCATCGACCTAACAGGAGATCGTCCTCTTGCGGGCACGCTGAGTTATGGAGGCAGAATTATAAGTGGAAAGTAGAGAGAGAGAGAGAGAGAGAGAGAGAGAGAGAGAGAGAGATGTAAGAGTACCTAGTATTCCATACATTTGGAGCTTGGTCTCTTGTCCAGTCGACGTTTAGACTATTTATAAGTGGAGGTGTCCCCTCAGTGCCGTTGGTGGATAACGGCCTCACAATAATGGTGGCACGATCGCCCATCAAGAATGGACGTAACCGCTATCCAATTACCACGTCATTAATAAGCCCATTATTAATAATTTCCTTAAGGTTCGGGAGCTTAACAGGCAGAATATAGCCTGGTTTTGACTGGGTAAGCGGGCAGCCTTCCATGTGGGCTTCATGGGCTTCATGGGCCGCAATGTCTCTCATGTGGGCCCCTTTATTCAGGCGAAAATATTCATCTCCTCTTTGGGGGCCGGCCTAATGCTGTAACAATAGCCCCCATCACTTGGACTCAGACGAAGTGTCGGGTGAGTTCGAGTGATGTGATACCTCATTAATTAGGCACGGCAGCCGAAGCGGGAGTATTCAATTTCGAGCGTCAAAACTTGCACTCCTTTGATTCGGCGGTTGCTTCAGCGCGAGGTTCGGGGAGCGGACGCTTATAGATCACTGACACATGCCCTCAAATATGAGGGTTGATCTCGATCATGATTAGATATCCTACCATATAAATAAGGAAAGGGGGGTGAGACGAACTTTGCTGCTTGAGCATTCAGAAAGAAACCCTTTGCCTCTCATTTATTCCTTAAAAAGATTTCGCCATGGCTTCTTCTTCTTCGACATCTGGATCGTCCAAGAAACTGGGAGAAATAGGGAGAGCAAAGCTAACTTTGTCTCAGACCCATCTCTTGGGAAACCCCTCAAATGTGCCCGACTTACTGTATGAGACCTTAGGATTTTTTTGAGAAGAATAAATCACCAAATCTCATCATTTTAAAACTCCTTCACATGCCTCAAATACGGATGATTACGCATTAATTGAGTTCTGAAAATTTTTATGGCTTGAGTTGATTATTTTTCCTTCATGGAATTGCCGTTAATATACTATTCATGAAAGCTTTCAATTGTCATGATTAATATTTCGAAATAGTTTGAATTTATTGCATGCATGCTAATGTGATGAAAAAGCTTAAGTATACACGATTTTTTAGAATAGTCTTCAAGTTGAAGAGGAATGTGGCCATGATATTAATGTTTATGTTCAGAAATATGGGTGTTGAGTTGCTTACAAAGAAAAAGAAAGAAATGAAATGAAAAATGAATGAGGAAAAATGAATGAATGAGTATGTCACTAATAAATAACTTGGATGGCTCGAGTAGTACAGTCCGAGGGGTCCTTTTTGGCCTAATGCCCTATTATCGTCTGATTTGGGAGCCATTGACAGGAAACTCACTCATTTGATGGAGCGATCCAAGTTATACATTTTTCTGCGAATGTTGCTTGATGCGCGTTACGCGGAACGAATAAAAGAAAAGAAATGGTGAATATACTAAGCAACTTCAATACCCATGTCTTGAATGATTATTTTGATAGGCCAATTCCTTGGAAACAAGAAAACTAGAACAAAACGACGTGTTATACTTTCGCTTGCGCAAAACGAAGCTTGCATGTTGTTTATTCATACTAAATTAGAGAAAATATCATGTGATTGATTTTGTTCATGGATGTGTATATTGATGGTCAAGATCATGTTGGAATGCGTATTATTGAGCCATGCCATGAGCAATTTGAAAGAATTTATTGTTTTATTAATCATCCGTATTAATCGCTCTTTTTGCTAGAGACTAGCAAATCGCTAGTTGGGGGGGTGTGATTCGGGTTTAATATTACATATTTAACCCCTCATTTAGCCCTATTTTATGCTCATGTGATGCTATATTGTTCTCTAATACGTGCGTATTTTATATATCTTCATTTATTAGAGAATTCACCTTATTTGAGCACAAAACAGCAATTAATGAAGTATTTCTGCACTTCTTATATTTTTTCTAGCCTGGTCTCGATCTCACGATTCCAACTACTATTTATTTGTATTTTTCTGAGATCTGTGCTAATTACTGTGAATTTTTGAATGCAGAATACCATTTATTGGAAAATAAATAATTACACACGAATCTTGGAGCGCCACGCGGCGCGATCTCAGCGTCTCCCGCGCGATCGGACGGCTGACGAAAAGCGGGAATCGTGGAATATTACCGGCCGTTGGATTTCGATCCAACGGCCATCAAGCGAGCAAATGCAGCTGCTGCGGGCGGACATTTAAGGGGACACGTGGCATTGATCCGCCGTTCCCCGCTCCCCGGCAACGACGCCAAAAACTTGGTGGGCTCCGAAAGGCGCTCTCTCTCAAGCGCAAGAGTCCGTACAAGTAGTAAAATCTGGGAGTCCAGATGTCGAATCCACGGGAAGAAATTTGTTGCAACCACAATTCAAATCAAATAGAAATCCTACGAAAAAACTAACCACTTCAACAATGATGGCGATGGTGTGAAAGTGCGTGATGGTGATGTGCGAACAAAACGAACAAAGAAAAGTCGTGAAAATATCTATAAAAAGTATGCACATGGTATGGGTTCATTAGGATCGATAATTCGTATTAATTTGGTTGATGAATATAACATAATGAATTCTCTTTTTGAGAGCAATTCACCGGAAAATATCCAATATAACTCAATGAATTCTCCTTTTGGGAGCAATTCATCGGAAGATGATCTTTTGGGGTTCAAACACAATATTCAATAAGATCGTCGCTAAAGCTATAATACGATATGAAACTCTCTTTTGGAGAGATCAAAACTACGGTATGAAACTCCCTTTTGGGGAGATCAAAACTCACCCTTTTGGGGCGATCATCAACTAAATCAATTCTTTTGGAATCTGAAAAAGTCGATTTACGAACAAAGATTACAATTTTAGCGACGTTTAACGATTTAGCACATGGAATACAACCAAAATAACACAAAACACATCCCCTAACTACTCCATACCATGCACAAATAAGATTTAGCTATTCATCATGCAATAATAAACAACTTTCATAGCAAAATACATCAAGATTATAGCAAAATACGGTAGAAAAGCATCAAATACGGGGTTTAAGTTAAGAAATATATCACCAATTCTCCTTGAAAAGACTTCAAACTCTCTGGAAATAATAATAAAAGCCTCTGGAATTTTACAGGATTTTTCAGAGGGGAAATACGGCTCCTAGAGCCTCCAATACGCTCAAAATACGCCCCAATCTCGCTGTATCCGCCCAAAAACCCCTAAAATACCTTATATACGCTCATTGCGGATTTAGAGTGTGTTAACGGGTCTAAACCCGCACCAATATCGCGCCCGAATGCATCTGAGCCGCTGATCTCGATCGGAGCAATTCTCAGCCGTTGATCTCAGCGGGATCGAACCTCATGTCGACACGTGTCCATCTTCGCGGGTCGCCGCCCGCTGCGCATCCGATCTCCGTTCACATCCAATGCGGGGTAATTTTAAGCCGTCCGATTGAAATCGGACGCTCAGATATCGGCCACGCTTCCATCAGATGAGCGGGCTTCACAGCTTCGCGCCCAAATCCGACTCGCCTTCGGGGATTATTCTAGCCGTTGGATGTGAGATCCATGGGCGATAGCCGGCCGCGTCACAGTCCCTTGTCGCCGTTGGATGGAGCGGGGAACGGCGGATCAATGCCACGTGTCCCCTTAAATGTCCGCCCGCAGCAGCTGCATTTGCTCGCTTGATGGCCGTTGGATCGAAATCCAACGGCCGGTAATATTCCACGATTCCCGCTTTTCGTCAGCCGTCCGATCGCGCGGGAGACGCTGAGATCGCGCCGCGTGGCGCTCCAAGATTCGTGTGTAATTATTTATTTTCCAATAAATGGTATTCTGCATTCAAAAATTCACAGTAATTAGCACAGATCTCAGAAAAATACAAATAAATAGTAGTTGGAATCGTGAGATCGAGACCAGGCTAGAAAAAATATAAGAAGTGCAGAAATACTTCATTAATTGCTGTTTTGTGCTCAAATAAGGTGAATTCTCTAATAAATGAAGATATATAAAATACGCACGTATTAGAGAACAATATAGCATCACATGAGCATAAAATAGGGCTAAATGAGGGGTTAAATATGTAATATTGAACCCGAATCACTTACCAACGGATGTCGACCCTTCGGGGCATCACGTGAGGCAAAGAAATAATTTGGCATTGATTCCTGTCGGAGCGAAGGCATCTGTGCCTCGGGATGGTGGGGGAATGTCGTTGTGCCTAAGGTAGTCGCCAATCGGGCCTCCAAAGTGTCAAATGATAAGCTTCATGCATTTCAAAAGAATTACGTTCGGTATCCCTATCAGGTTCAGATTCCTCTCCCCAGTGAAGTGAAAGAGTCTGTTTGTATTGGGAGTGTAAGGTCGGCATATACACCAAAGCCTTTCGCCATGGGCTCCACTTTCCCATGCATCCGTTTATTTTTCAAGTGCTGAATGATCTGGGGCTCTCCCTCTGCCAGCTCATCCCTAACTCCGTAGGCAATCTAGTCGGTTTCATTATGATCTGCATGTGGATTGGTAAGAAACCGACCTTGAAGTTGTTCAGTTACTTATATCAAGTGAAAATCCCCACAGATTACGTATGGCATTGTATCATGGCCAGAATGGGCATACAACTAATTAAGGATGTCCCACCTCCAACAAGGGATGAAAAGAGGAATTCGTGTGCGTGGCCTTCCCCGGAGTGGCGACCTTCCTTACTCACTGGAGGGAACCAAGCTTAGCCACAAATGAGGAAACACCCCTTTCAAAAGACGAGTTAAAAGTCACTGAGAGTCTTCTCACCTTGCCGGGGAGTCTTAGAAAGATAGTGAAGATTTTCGATACAGAGACTCTGCTGAAAACCGTCTGGTCAAAAGGTAAGGCCCTTCCATTGGTCTGCGATTCGTTCTTCCTTTGTCTTAACTCCCGCATCTCTTCGCGGAGATAAAGGGCCAAGAATATCAAGAAGATCCCGAACTTCAGTATGTCTTTCGAGCTCTCTGGAAGAAGTTAAAGGAAGACTGTCGTCTTGACAGGTGACTGGACCCGATCAAGACGGACTTAACACTGCCAAGGGTTTGCCCCAAGTGGCCCAAGATATTCCTCGGAAAGATCAGGGTCAGAGAAAGAGAAAACTCCGCACCATTGTCGAGATAGAAGGGCCAAGGAGAAGAAGATGATGAGAAATGAAGCCGCTGATACGAGTTCAAGTACTCCTATCAGAGATGTGGCTGAGGCTCTGACCGTGGCCCCTGAAAGATCTCGAGCCCTAACCCCTGAGGAACCCTTGAGAAACTCGGCATCTTCTCATGAACCTTGCTTTCATGAAGATTCCTAGCCATGTGGTGGTCTCTTGCCCCATGAACCATTGGTTGATGGCATTCCTCATGTGTTTCGGTCGATCATCTTGGAAGATAGGTCGCCCCTAGCTTCAGTAGAGTGTCCTAAGGAAGGACTCCATCAACCTGCTTACCCAGTGCGGAGGGGTGAGTCAATCTTCTTGAGTTGTGGGGGCGGCTTCTGGACTTACTGAGAACTCGTTCTTCCTTGAGATAAGGCCATCCTGGGGAGGATTGATCTTGAAAGGCTAATTACTTATGTGGTCCGTAGATCCTTCAAGTGAGTAATCTCATTCCCTTCCGATCAATGGTAGGTGTTAAATAAACTAAATCATCTCTTTGCTTACAGACAGCTTCAGCGGTTGTCGAGCTACGATGGCGTTCATCAGCAGTGGCCAATTATGAGGCCAATTTGGCCAGCAAATTAGAGTGGACGGCCTCTGCCCAAACAGCCATTGACCAAGCGAAGATGAAATTGGATAAGTCGAAGCTTCGTAGGATCGAGCTCACCTCTCGAGTGGAGGAGGTAGAGAAGGAATTGTCGTTGGTCAGAACAAGGGCCGAAGGCAAGGTAACCCTCAAGAGGCAAGTCGAACAGTAGTTGCACGAGGAGGTCGCCTTGAGGAAGCAAGCTGAGGCGCAGCTGCTCGAGGAGATTGCCATGAGCAGGCAAGCTAAGAAACGGCTGCATGAAGAAGTCGTCCGTAGGAAGCACACCGATGAGCGGCTTCTTGAAGGGGAGAAGAAGTGGGAGGCGAAGGATGCCGAGCTTCAAGCACAGTTGCTCATTACCTTGAAGGGGCTTGACCCTTCAAAGGTTACCGTGGAAGTAGCATCAAAGATTACAGAGGAAGCCGTGGAAAAATATAAATAAAACATCGGTGACTTGATGGCATTGTATTAGGCGGGCTTCGCACGATGTCGTTTGCAAATCGAGCGCAAGTTCCCTATTTCGGGACTTGATTTTAATCGGCTGACATTGTGGTCAGACAATGAGCTTGAAGAAAGGGATGTTGATGCCTCAGTCGGGGGTAAGGTCCATGCTTCAGCTGAGAAAGCAGCGTCCTCGAAAGGTCGTTCGCATGCCTCCGATACTCCCTGACTTTTGTATAGCCCGACGTGTACAGCCCCCTACTTTGTATTAATACATAAAATTTATCAAATACCTTCCTTGGTTGTCTCGTTCTCGGTTGTTTCGTTCTTGTTCATAGCTTGTCTGCCCCCTCGGCAACTTGGACTTACGCGCTGACAAGAAGCCGAGAGAGTAAGATGTTGTATCACGAGCTCTTATTAATATAGCTAACTCATCCTCAATCGTGTATCTTGGTCGGCCTGTAAAGATAAAAATTCGCCTTTCCCGATCTTTTAGCTCAGTCGGCCAGCAAAGGGTTGGCCCTCAGTTCGTATATCCAAGCAGCCTGCGAGGGTACATAGTTCATACTCGATCGTATAGCTCGGTTGGCCTACGAAGGTTTGACCCTCCGTTCGTATAGCCGAGCAGCCTGCAAGGGTAAGCATAAGTCATCCTCGGTCGTAAAGCTCGATCGGCTGGTGAAGGGTTGGCACCTCCGATCTTATAGCCGAGCGGCCCGTGCGGGTACATAGTCTATCCCCGATCGTATAGATCGATCGACCCATGAAGGAGTTGGCCCATTCGTTCATATAGCCGAGCGGTCCGAGAGGGTAAACGTTGGTAATCACTGATCGTATAGCTCGGTCGGCCCGCGAAAGGTTGGCCCTCCATTCATATAGCCGAGCGGCCCGTGAGGGTACATAGTCCATCTCCGATCGTATAGCTCAGTCGGCCCGCGAAGGGTTGGCCATCAGTTTGTATAGCCGAGCGGCCCGCGAGGGTACAGAGTCCATCCCGATCGTATAGCTAGGTCGGTCTGCGAAGGGTTGACCATCTGTTTGTATAGCCGAGCAGCCCACGAGGGTACATAGTCCATCCCTGATCATATAGCTCGGTCGGCCCGCAAAGGGTTGGCCATCCATTCGTAGCTGAGCGACCTGCAAGGGTACATAGTACATCCCCGATCATATAGCTTGGTCGACCCGCGAACTGGTTAGCCCCTTCGTTCATATAACCAAGCGGCTCGCGAGGGTAAACATTGGTCATCCCATATCGTATAGCTCGGTCGGCCCGCGAAAGATTGGCCCTCCGTTTGTATAGCCGAGCGGCCTGCGAGGGTACATAATCTATCCTCGATCGTATAGCTCGGTTGGCCTGCGAAGGGTTGGCACCTTCGATTGTATAGTCGAGCACCCCGTGAGGGTACATAGTCCATTCCCGATCATATAGCTCGGTTGGCCCCTCCGTTCATATAGTCGAGCGGCCCGCAGGGGTATCAGAGGTGTGGACCTAAGCGCTTGGAAAAATTTAGGTCGATAAAAGTGGACATCGCAAGAAACGTTGGTCAGATCGAAATGATGAGCATTTTTGATAGAAATAAATTTTATTCATTGACTCATAAAAGAAGTTTTAAACTTGATTCATAAAAGAAAAGCAACAATAGAAATTTGTTGCGTTTATTTGATGTGAAGCTGGAAGCATCGCCTTGCACCTTCCAAGCTTTTAACCTACTGGTCCCTCCTCGTCATTCAGTCGATAACCTGATGGGCGAATCAGGCATGGACCACTTTCCCTTGTCTTTTTGTCTCGAGGTTCCATCCTTTGCTTGTGTGTTGTCCAAGAATTTCTTTAAATGGACACGCTTGATTAGAGCTTCGATATCTTTCTTTAACGTCCAATAGTCACCTGTGTCGTGGCCACTATCATTATGGTACCTGCAAAATTTAAGATCATCGCTCCTCTCATACCTGATATTTTGTTTGGGGGGGAGATCGATCGAAGAGTCAGTCGCCTTTTGCATAGGCTGGGACTTTCGCCCTAGTTGCATTCAGTTTGATGAATGACTCGTCAGTTGGATGTATGCGGCTTTTCGGACTTCGTTCCGCCGTCATCGATCCCTTCATTCTCGACGAGAGCCATCGTGGGGTCGAGCTTCTTTTCTCACTTTTGCATGGGGTTTGGAGGATCTTCTTCTTTTGGTGGCAAGTGCTTCCTCCGACAACATGAACCGTTCTGCTCTAGCAAGGAGGTGATTGAGGTTGCACAATGGTCGTTAGTGTAGGGATTTCATCATATCTTCATAGTGGATGCCGTTAGTGAGAGCCGCAATGATGGTCTCGTCGTTGCATCCCTCAATGTTTAGTCTCTCCTTGTTGAAACGTTTGAGGAAATCTCAAAGCGTCTCCCCTTCTCCTTGCTCCAAACTGACAGGTAGGCCGAGCCTCGTTTTTGCCTTCGTCCCGCCATGAATTGATGGCTGAAGGCTTGGGATAAATCCTTAAAAGACCCAATGCTGCGATTGGGCAACCTGCTATACCATTCATCTACCGTCTTGGTTAAAGTTGTGTGGAAGGCATGACACAAGAATGATTCATCTGTGCCATGTATCTCCATCACGCTTTTTTGACATGCTTACAAGGATCGCATGTGCCATCATATTCGGCCAGAGAAGGCAACTTGAATTTCGACAGTCGGGGAGCTGAGGTAATGTTCTTCTTCAAAGGATCACGCTTGCCTTCTGAACTAGAAGATGGAGAAGTAAGACATGGTTCATCGCCGTGACGTCGGGTCTGTCGACAGGTGGAGGTGCTAGAGGAGTCGACAGGGCTCCCTCCGAAACGATTGGGGAGTGGGAGGGAGAATATTGCCCCTACGACTCTTCTATTTCTGCCCAGTCATGGGCTTCTGGGGAGGACTGCAGCTACGACTGTGGGTGTGTCGGTCCTTTACTTGCTCCAAGTCGTTGTGAGTACAGTGAGGAGAAGTTCTTCCATTGTTGGAGGGTCCTTGGCCACGTGGCTACCAGATGGAGCGGTTGTTGCCATCTCTCTAGTCACCATGGCCTCCATTGTCATTGCTAATGCGGGTCATCACCGAGTTGGGGAAGTAGCTTCAAGCGAAGGGTCAACTTTCCGCTCTGAGTTCAGTTCATCAGCACCATGGCTCCGTGGTGTAGGTTGTTGTCCCACGGGGCCTAGCGTTGAATTGGGGCAGCACCACCGCGGCCACCTGCGTTGGTTGTTGCACCAGTTGTTCTATAACAGAAGTCAATGACTTAAGGCTGGCATTGACCTGTAGGATCCCTGTATGCTAAGCAACGAACTAGAGGGGGGAGGGGGTGAATAGTGAAATGGCAATTAAAATTGCTAATTAAAACTAATTAATAAATACGGAAAATTAATTGCAACACAATCACAAATAAGATATACGCCAATGCAAACGCAAACAAAGAGACGTATCCTGGTTCGGATCCCTATCCGGTGATCCTACTTCAGACCCACACTTGTAAACCAAGATGCAGAGTTCCATTATGCTTCCTAACCGGGGCATGAATACTCTAACTGAGTATGATCTCTAACCGAGATACAATCCAAGGAGTAACCCTATAATGATGCAAAGGAGTTACCCTCCTAAGTTGGAGTAACCCTCCTATTTGGTGTAACCCACCAAAATACTCTCAAAACCCGAGAGTGAGGTTTCGTAATCAAAAGAAATAAAAAAGAAACAATCTTACCTATGCGTTGATAGATCTTACCAATGTGTATGAAGGCATGAAGATTGAAACACCAAGTGCTTGATGTATAAGATGATGCACTTGGAAAACTCTCTCTTGATGCAATGTCAATACATGAACACTTTTAACCAAATTGAAAGAGAAATGAGAGAGAGAAATGCTCTATGTTTTTGGCTATAAAAGAGTTCTAATTCAATGAGCATTATTGCCAAAAACTTACTCTCAACCAAGCTTAAATAGCCCTCAATCTTGCACAAAAGACAAGAAAACTGCTCCATGAAAATATCTTCCAACGGTTATGAACATGTAGATTTTATAGTGACCAGACATCTGGAGTAGAGCCATCAGGCGTATGATCGACTGTTCAGACGTCTGGCGAAACTGCTTCAGACGACGACAGAATCTGTCCAAAAAAGAACCGATCACCAAAACCGTCATAACTCACTCATATAAACTCTGATTGAGATAATTCAAGATGCGTTGGAAAGATAACAAGATTTCCTATCAGATGCGATTTGAATAGATGCGAAAATTTAACTACAGAAAAAGTTACAGCCGTTTAAAGACAGACTGACTACAGAAAACAGATTTCAGAAAACGGAGAGCACTGAAATGTTGGCTCTACTTGATCAGACATCTAGAGTTCAAGTACCAGATGTCTGGACTGATGTACTAGGTGCTGGTCAATGACCATCAGGCTTTTGGTCGACGGTAATGTCAGCAGATTTTAAATCTGACACGCCATGTAATGACCCACTTTCAGGGGGCCCGTTACTTATTTGATATTTGCGCAGGTCCTGCAGGTTACCAGTGAATTCAAAATAGCCACAATGCAGAGATGTACAAAAATACTCAAATAGTGTCCAATTATTACAATCCATACTGTACAAAATGTTCCAACCAATGTACATGAATGAAAGAAAGTAGACAACTGAAAATAGCTCTGGAAACTACGGTCGAACTCTGGCGCTATTAGCTCAGGAGCATCTACCTCCATATGTACGTCGTCTGCTGTTTCACGGAGATAGAACCGTAGGTAAGTCACAACAATTCTAAATATAGAAAAGAAGAAGTGCACAAGTATGAAAAAAGTAACTACGTACAATCAGACCAGAGTAAAAAGTAAAGTTTTGAGCAACAACTGTACACGAGTAGTAAAAGTAAACTGAACTGGAAAGGAGAAAAACTGTACTGTGGTAGAGCAAGTGTAAAGCAGGTTAAGCAAGAAACATGCTACTACTGTAGCTAAAGGTATGACAAGTACTGTGACTGCACAAGTGTAGAAAGTAACGTGCATGGAACGTGTAAAGTAAAGGTGACTATAATGCGTAAAGTAAAAGTGATCATGCAAGCTACACTAGAACTACGTGACTCAATTTGGAGAGTACAATATGTGACCATCGAGTCCATCTCTTGCCTGGGTGCGATCCAGACGAATGCCGAAAACACAGGCAGCGGGACATGTATTTTGCCGAAACTCAGGCAGCAGGACAGGATGCCAAAACTCAGGCGACAGGACAGGAAGATCGAACTCCAGTCACTCCCACACTCTCTCGAACTATGAGTTACCCCAAAAACCCCAGTGAAGTGTCAAGTGTTTTATGTACATATTCCTTTCATGATGTTCCACGAGACGTTTCACAAGATATTCCACAAGATGTTCCACATGTTACTAGTCAAACCAAGACAACTGATTGACTTTCTTATTGAAAACCAGAAAGTCGGAAATTCTTTCCAAAGCAAGCTGGCCAAGCGAAGTGAGGATAAAGACAAGTCCAAGCACACAATTTACCCAAGTTGATAATTGTGTGTTATAACCACCAAAGTTGAAAGTTGGCAAAGTAATCTGTAGTTGATTACTTACTTATTAGATTAGATCTCTAGTTCGGTTCAAGTCAAGTAGCCGTTCTGAGGCTATGGTGGTGTTCTAAGTACATACGAGGACACTAACTAATTTTCTAATTTTAGAATTCGTCGTGACTTACCAAATTCGAGATTGTCGTAGCAGGACAGGAATGGATCTATGGCTTCCTCTGAAGTTGGTGCACAAGAATTTGTACCTGCAACACAAAAACAATCGATTAGAACATACGAGATTCCTATCTAAATAATCTGATCGTTCTGATTTTCAAAACTAGCTGAAACGGTGTCGGAAAATGTTCTGAATTTTTATATAGGTTGAAAATGAAGAATATTATTTTACTGTAAGAGGAAAATATTTTCAGAAGTCACTGGTAATTTTTATAATTTTTAGAAGCTCAAAAATCACGTTAAAACCCCAATTTACTTAAGTAACGTAAATCTTCCGTAATTTATTTCGGGTGCAATACTAGTCGAAAATGCTCAAGTGAGAAGTCAAAACGACAGTCTCGAAGAGTTCTTTAACATATATTTTTATCACGTGTGAGTGTATGTGAAAAATAAAGAGGTACATATTTTAGAAAGAATTTTACGTATTTAAGTTTTAGGCTAAAAGTTTTATTGCAAAAAATATAAGCATTTGATTGAGATGAGACCACCACCATTGGATCCAGAATGTTACTTCTGATTTTCTGGAGGTGGTCTCACATTTTTCTGAGGCTTATATTATTTATTATTAATTTAAAACCAATAAATCCTATTTATAAAAATATATACGCGTATATACGTATCCGTATATTTCGTTAACCCTCAATTACGTCTTCGCTCATGCGTGCATGCAACGAGCGGGGCGTCGAGCTTGGAGGGCGGCAGAGCAGCAGCGCACGGCGGCGGGGCTCACGGCGGTGCACGGCGGGGCGGCGAGGCGGTGTGACGCGACGTCGAAGGCGACGCTGGCAGTGGCGGAGCCCAGCGGAAGCGGAAACGCGGGGGTGTTCGCCTCGTCGGAACGATGTCGGGGTGTGCTGTACTCGGTGCGAGAGCGCAGCGGTGAAGCAGCGATGCTGGGGAGCGGACGAGCAGGCTGTCGAGGCGTGCATGCGGAGAAGTGGCGGAGGCGTGGGTTCCGACGGTGCAGCGGGGACGGGATGCCGAGCAAGGCTGAGGCAGTGTGTGCGGGGTGGAGACATGTCGGAGCTCCGTCGAGGGAAGAGGGGAGTGATCTGCTTCGATGGAGGCCGGAGGTGGGGGGTCGTAGCTCGGTGGGGGAGACGGCAGCCTGGACCTTTGTGCGGGCTTCGGTGGCAAGCTCAGCATCGATGGGAGGTGTTTTGGGGCGGAGTATGTGTCGCTGGGGTGGCCGGAGCTCAGTGAGCGGGGGCTTTGGCAAGCTGGCGTCTTCGTCGGAGGCATTCGAAGGTGCTGAGGAGCAGAGGACGGCGAGCAACGTTCAAGTGCGGCGTCGGAGGGGGCCGTGCGAGCTCATCCAAGCGAGGGGAAAGGTGGGTTCGAGCAATAAAGCAGAGTGCTGCTCTCAGAGTGAAGGAAGGCGGAGCTCCAGTGACGTTTGGTCGAAGAAGTAGAGGGAGTGGAAGAGAGGGAGTTTGCGTGCGTGCGTTTGGGTTGATGCACGATGGGAGCTTGGGTTAGAAAGAGAGAGAATGAGAGGCCCGTGTGTGTGTGTGTGTGTGTGTGTGTGTGTGTGTGTGTGTGTGTGTGTGGTGAGTTTCGAAGGGTAGGGGGGCTTGCTGTGAACGAGGAAGGAAGATGGAGGATTAAATAGGTGATTAAACTAATTAAGAATTAGTTGGTCAATTAATGTTTAGTCAAAAAAATTTATTAGGTTAGGTTTTTGCTTTTGACAAAAGGTGGAAACGTGAAGCTGTGTGTGAAACGTGGGCTGCCAATCATCGGGGTTAGGTGAGAGGTAAGTTAATTAAGGTTAAGGTAATTAAGGGAGGTTAAAAAAATCATTAGTGAAAGTCATTTTGTAACGAAATTATGATTTTGTCCCTACTAGTAAACGTGTCCAAAAAATTACGAAAACATACCCACTGGACCGTATCGTTGCGTGGATTGCGAATACGAGATCCTATTTTAGGGTTTGAGCTACAGAGATACTAGTTTTAGGCCAAAACGTTTAGTAAGCGGGTTTGCGGGTTCCCTATTGGTTTGACTTCAGAAAATTACGAAATTAATATGAGAAGCCCTAAATGATTATAGAATGATACCGTAGAAGTTTGGAAACATTTTGAAGATATTTGTATAGAAAATAAATTCATTAAGCCAAAACAGTAATATGTGAAAATGAATTTTTATCAGATCTTTTAGATGTATTTGATGAAATCCGAACTTACTAAAATACTCGGTAACTAGTTGGATACTTCAAAACATTTTTATAAGAAATTTTTGAAATTATAAAACTTCTGACAAACCATTATAAAATAGTTTTTTAAATATGAAAATACGTGAATAGTTGCATTGAAAAATATGGACTGTTACATTCTACCATCCTTAAAATAATTCCGTCCTCGGAATTTAAAAGACCTTTTCTGAAACAAATAATTGGTGTTATGAAAAAGCTCAAGCAAATAAATAATAGAAAAGATAGTAATCTAATAAACCAGGTTGTAAATAACATGAAATATAACGTGATATTATAGCATCAAGAAAACAAGAGATGATGTCATGTATGAATACATACTATTGACATCATCATAGTTTCTATAGCTAGTCTTAAGCAAAAATAGGCTCAGATAGAAGAAAATGACGAGCTAAGAAAGATGAAGAAATAGCGGCATCAGTTTATACGTCTTGGTTTGGTTCGAATTCTCTAGCACCATCCTCCAATACTTCTGAGCATCCTTCGATTCGCTTCCGTTGTCGAAGTCGAACTTTTGGTGATTGAAAATTCGAACGCTACCCTCCTTAAAATAGACATTGTTAGAGTTCAAACGTACTAAAAATAGAAAGATTCTAAGAAGGTCAATCGAAGGTCATCAGGCTAAAAGAAAGGATGATAGTGATGAAGATCGATGGCGTTACATAATCATGATTCATGTCCTTGCGGTCCAGCAGACACGGCCAGGGAAGTGACTAAGTCAGGATCACTTACCCACAGTCTAGCTAGGGTGATCCAACAAACTTAGCCACGCACATTGACCGGATCATGGTCCATTGAAGGAAGCTTATCATTTATATGCGTGCCATCAATAAAAAGGCTTTTATTAACAACTAATTAATCCTATCAACTAGTTGAATCCTAAAAATTCAAAATTTTAGGTTTTGTTAATGGCTTTTTATTAAGTCTTTATCAACTATACGGTTTCATTAGTATCGAAGATAACTTAGATTATCAACGAAGGAGGTTATTAGCAAATATAACTCTAAAGAATGGAACACGAGTTCCTATACAAGGGTTAAGAGTTCAAAGGAGAAGATGAAGAAGAAGTGAATGAATGGTTTCCACCTATGGGAGGTCACTCTAGTAGAGGAGTGTATAAAGATACACTCAGAGGATGGAACAAGAGTTCAAGGGTCCAAATAAGTGAATGATAGCCAAAGAAGATGGGTAATAAGTACACTTCATCTGTACGTCCAGTACAAGTGAAAACTTGAGCCGTTCTGTACTCGAGAGTTCAATTTGAGTTTTTTATATTGTACACCTTGATCTTGCTATATTGTTCACGAGGTAGTTAGCACGGACCTGCGTGGGCCACCAAACCAGTAACGACCCACTTTCAGGGAGCCCGTTACTTATTTGATATTTGCATAGGTCTTGCAGGTTACCAGTGAATTCAAAATAGCGACGATGCAGAGATGTACAAAAATACTCAAATAGTGTTCAATTATTACAATCCATACTGTACAAAATGTTCCAACCAATGTACATGAAAGAAAGAAAGTACACAACTGAAAATAGCTCTGGAAACTGCAGTCGAACTTTGGCGCAATTAGCTCAGGATCATCTACCTCCATATGTACGTCGTCTGCTGTTTCACGGAGATAGAACCGTAGGTAAGTCACAACAATTCTAAATATAGAAAAGAAGAAGTGCACAAGTATGAAAAAAGTAACTACGTACAATCAGACCAGAGTAAAAAGTAAAGTATTGAGCAACAACTGTACACAACTGAGTAGTAAAAGTAAACTGATCTGGAAAGGAGAACAACTGTACTGTGGTAGAGCAAGTGTAAAGCAGGCTAAGCAAGAAACATGCTACTGCTGTAACTAAAGGTATGACAAGTACTGTGACTGCACAAATGTAGTAAGTAACGTGCACGGAACGTGTAAAGTAAAGGTGACTGTAATGCGTAAAGTAAAAGTGATCATGCAGGCTATACTATAACTACGTGACTCAAGTCGGAGAGTACAATATGTGACCATCGAGTCCATCTCTTACCTGGGTGCAACCCAGACGAATGCCGAAAACACAGGCAGCAGGACATGTAATTTACCGAAACTCAGGCAGCAGGACAGGATGCCGAAACTCAGGCGACAGGACAGGAAGATCGAACTCCAGTTACTTCTGCACTCTCTCGAACTATGAGTTACCCTAAAAACCACACTGAAGTGTCAAGTGTTCTATGTACATGTTCCTTTCATGATGTTCCACGAGATGTTCCACATGATATTCCACAAGATGTTCCACATGTTACTAGTCAAACCAAGACAACTGATTGACTTTCTTATTGAAAACCAGAAAGTCAGAAATTCTTTCCAAAGCAAGCTGGCCAAGCGAAGTTAGGATAAAGACAAGCCCAAGTACACACTTTACCCAAGGTGATAATTGTGGTTACAACCACCAAAGTTGAAAGTTGGCAAAGTAATCTGTAGTTGATTACTTCCCTATTAGATTAGGTCTCTAGTTCGGTTCAAGTCAAGTAGCCGTTCTGAGGCTATGGTGGTGTTCTAAGTACGTATGAGGACACTAACTAATTTTCTAATTTTAGAATTCGTCGTGACTTACCAAATTCGAGATTGTCGTAGCAGGCCAGGAATGTATCTATGGCTTTCTCTGAAGTTGGTGCACAAGAATTTGTACCTGCAACACAAAAACAATCGATTAGAACACACGACATTCCTATCTAAATAATCTGATCGTTCTGATTTTCAAAACTGGCTGAAACGGTGTCGAAAAATGTTCTAAATTTTTATATAGGCTGAAAATGAAGAATATTATTTTACTGTAAGAGGAAAATATTTTCAGAAGTCACTGGTAATTTTAATAATTTTCAGAAGCTCAAATATCACGTTAAAAACCCAATTTACTTAAGTAACATAAACCTTCCGTAATTTATTCTGGGTGCAATATTGGTCAGAAATGTTCAAGTGAGTAGTCAAAACAACCGTCTCGAAGAGTTCTTTAACATATATTTTTATCACGTATCAATATATGTGAAAATAAAGAGTTACGTATTTTAGAAATTTTTTTACGTATTTAAGTTTTAGACTAAAAATTTTATTGCGGAAAATCTAAGCGTCTGATCGAGATGAGACCACAGCTATTGGATCCAGAATGATATTTCTGATTTTCGGGAGCTAGTCTCACATTTTAAGGCTTATATTATTTATTATTAATTTAAAACCAATAAATCCTATTTATAAACATATATACGCGTATTTATACACATATATACGTATCCGTTTATTTAGTTAACCCTCACTTACGTCTTCGCTCACGCGTGCATGCAGCGAGCGTGGCGTCGAGCTTGGCCGGCGGTAGAGCAGCAGAGCATGGCGGCGGGGCTCGCGCGGTGCACAGGCGGGGCGGCGAGGCGGGGCGACGCGACGTCGAAGGTGGCGCTAGCGGTGGCGGAGCCCAGCGGAAGCAGAGACGCGGGGGTGTTCGCCTCGTCGGAGCGGTGTCGGGGTGTGCTGCACTCGGAGCGAGAGCGCGGCGGTGAAGCAGCGATGCTGGGGAGCGGACGAGCGGGCTGTTGAGGCGTGCAGGTGGAGAAGTGGTGGAGGCGTGGGTTTCGATGGTGCAGCGGGGGACGGGATGCCGAGCGAGGCTGAGGTAGTGTATGCGGGGTGGCGACACGCCAGAGCTCCGTCGAGGGAAGAGGGGAGTGATCTGCTTCGATGGAGGCCGAAGGTGGGGGGTCGGAACTCGGTGGGGGAGGCAGCAGCCTGGGCCTTCTTGCGGGCTTCGGTGGCAAGCTCATCGTCGATGGGAGGTGTTTCGGGGCAGAGGATGTGTCGCTGGGGTGGTCGGAGCTCGGTGAGCGGGGCTTTGGCAAGCTGACGTCTTCGTCGGAGGCGTTCAAAGGTGCTGATGAGCGGAGGACGGCGAGCAGCGTTCGAGTGCGACGTCGGAGGTGGACGTGCGAGCTCGTCCAAGCGAGGGGAGAGGTGGGCTCGAGCAATGAAGCGGGTCGGAGCGAAGGAAGGCGGAGCTCCGGTGACGTTTGGCCGGAGAAGTAGATGGAGAGGAAGAGAGGGAGTTTGCGTGCGTGCGTTTGGGTTGATGCACGATGGGAGCTTGGGTTAGAGAGAGAGAGAATGAGAGGCCCGTGTGTGTGTGTTAGGTGAGTTTCGAAGGATAGGGGGGCTTGCTGTGAACGAGGAAGGAAGAGGGAGGATTAAATAGGTGATTAAACTAATTAAGAATTAGTTGGGCAATTAATGTTTAGTCAAAAAAATTTATTAGGTTAGGTTTTTGCTTTTGACAAAAGGTGGAAATGTGAAGCTGTGTGTGAAACGTGGGCGGCCAATCATCGGGGTTAGGTGAGAGGTAAGTTAATTAAGGTTAAGGTAATTATGGGATGTTAAAAAAATCATTAGTGAAAGTCATTTTGTAACGAAATTACGATTTTGCCTCTACTAGTAAACGTGTCCGAAAAATTACGAAAACATACCCACTGGACCGTATCGTCGCGTGGATTGCGAATACGAGATCCTATTTTAGGGTTTGAGCTACAGAGATACTAGTTTTAGGCCAAAACGTTTAGGAAGCGGGTTTGCAGGTTCCATATTGATTTGACTTCAGAAAATTACGAAATTAATGTGGAAAGTCCTAAGTGATCATAGAATGAAACCGTAGAAGTTTGAAAACGTTTTGAAGATATTTGTATAGAAAATAAATTAATTAAGCCAAAACAATAATATCTGAAAATGAATTTTTATCAGATCTTTTAGAGATATTTGATGAAACCCGAACTTACTAAAATACTCGTTAACTAGTTGGATACTTCGAAATATTTTTATAAGAAAATTTTGAAATCATAAAACTTCTGACAAAACATTATAAAATGGTTTTTAAAAAATGAAAATACGTGAATAGTTGCTTTGAAAAATATGGACCGTTACACGCCAAGCGTCTGGCGACCCTTCGCCAGACGCCTGGTGCTGTCCAACTCCAAAAAGCACATCCAAGTGTGATTTAAGAAATGGACCAATTGGGATGTGTTCTACATGATTCTAAGGAACCATATGATGGAATATGATGCATATGTGAGTGTGTTTGTGCATCTAATCATGGCTACATATAATCTATGAAAGAAAGATAAGATTACATGGAGATGAAACATAAAATACAATGAAGTCCAATATCTTCATGAATCCCATTGCTCCGTAGCCTTGATCCATCATCCCATACATATTGCTTTGTCTCCTCATCAAGATAAACATCAATATAAATCCGAGACTAAACCAATGAGAGTCATTAGCAATCAACATAATTAGGTGATTATCATTAAAACAAAACAAGATGGAAGTGGGCTAATTAGCTAATACCCAACAGGATTGTCGGGGAGAACGCGTCGAATTGCTTCTGAGTGACCAGCTGTGGCACTGGTTTTCCTTCCGAAGAAGAACCAGAATCTTCTTCAATAAGTGGAGCATTAGGGTCCCCGCTAGGAAATGGTCCAGTGTTCGTGTGTTGAGCCGACATTGTTGTTGCTTGGGATGTTGACTTTGGTTTCCCACAGATGGTGCCAACTGTTGACGGATGACTCTGGTGAACAGTAAAGTGGTGCTGACGTGGCCGCCTCTGGTGACGTTGCGCTCTGTCAGCTGATGGATGAGGCCCGCGGTAGCTGGTACCCAGGTTGGGAAGGGCCAAGTTCGAGCGTCTGGGACGGGGCCCGACTGAACTCCAAGTTGATTACTGGGTTGATGATCAACCTATCTGCAATATAGACAATCGTCAGTCCGACCCAAATCCCATCCGATGCTTAAGTCTGTATGGGACTTAAAGTGGTTCGGGGCAGCTGGATCAACCTAAAGGGAGATTGTCCTCTTGATGTCGCGCCAAGTTATGGAGGAAGAATTATAAGTGGAAAGGCGGGGCGGGAGAGAGAGAGAGAGAGAGTGAGAGAGAGAGAGAGAGAGAGAGAGAGAGAGTGAGAGAGAGATGTAAGAGTACCTAGTATTCGATACCTCTGGAGCTTTTGTCACTTGTCCAATTGACGTTTAGACTATTTATAAGTGGAGGTGTTTCTTCAGTGCCGTTGGTGGATAACGGCGTCACAATAATGGTGGCACGATCGCCCCTCAAGAATGGGTGTAACCGATGTCCACTTACAGCGTAATTAATAAGCACATCATTACAATTTTCTTAAACTTCGGGAGCTTAACGGGCAGAATATGGCCTGGCTTTGACTGGGTAATTGGGCAGCCTACCACGTGGGCTTCATGTCCTTGATGGGCACCAACGTCTCTCTTGTGGGCCCCTTTATTCAGATGAAAATATTCCTCTCTCCTTCGGGGCGGCCCAATGCTGTAACACTAACTTTAGGTTTGGTAACAACCCTCTATTATGAATTATTGCAAGTATTTCATTCATCGCTCTTGTTACCACCTAAGCTTATAGCTAGTTTTATTTTTCTCTTTCTTCAACCATGGAGCGTGCATACCCAAGACCGGTGGCCATGGATGCAGCTCAGGTTCTAATGGCAGTCGGCCACTTCTTCTTCGCTAATGGTTGGCCTGGAACGATGTACGTTGGAACGCTGCGGGGCGCATTGTGCCATTGTACCAGCTGCTGCCTCTGAGCCCGTCGGCCTCACGAACGACGATGAGCTTGATTCTTGTTCACAGAACGAAGATTGTCTATGCAAACCTTTATGGCAAAAGCTCACTGGGATCTCGTGCCTCTTGATCGTGTACCTCAATGTCAATATAACAACGATACTGTTTGTTACATTTTGAAAACAGTTTCTATTACGTCCATAGTTCATGGATGTTTTAGTGATCGATGGGGATCAAATTCCAATTAAGATTCAAATTAGCCTTTTTAGTATTTGAATCCTTTTCGGATTTTACTATTTGAGTCCTTTTAGAATTTCCTTTTGTAAAGGAATTTGAGTCTTTTACGAATTTGAGTTTTTTTTTAGGATTTCTTTTTTCTCAAAGAATTTGGGCCTTTTGTTTGAGTTTCATGTTATAACAAGCTCTTTTATTTTATTTAGGAAACTTTATTTCGGATTTTACTATTTGAGTCATTTTAGAATTTCCTTTTGTAAAGGAATTTGAGTCTTTTACGAATTTGAGTTTTTTTTAGGATTTCTTTTTTCTCAAAGAATTTGGGCCTTTTTGTTTGAGTTTCATGTTATAACAAGCTCTTTTATTTTATTTAGGAAACTTTATTTCGGATTTTACTATCTAAGTCCTTTTAGAATTTCCTTTTGTAAAGGAATTTGAGTCTTTTACGAATTTGAGTTTTTTTTAGGATTTTTTCTCTCAAAGAATTTGGGCCTTTTTGTTTGAGTTTCATGTTATAACAAGCTCTTTTATTTTATTTAGGAAACTTTATTTCGGATTTTATTATTTGAGTCCTTTTAGAATTTCCTTTTGTAAAGGAATTTGAGTCTTTTATGAATTTGAGTTTTTTTAGGATTTCTTTTTTCTCAAAGAATTTGGGCCTTTTTGTTTGAGTTTCATGTTATAACAAGCTCTTTTATTTTATTTAGGAAACTTTATTTGAGCCTGTTTAGGAGTTTGAATAGGAACCAAATTAGCCTTTGCATTACCCTATAACTATGAGCTCATATTCAACTTTATAATCATGATGAAAACAAATAGAGTAGGCTTGGTTGCATGGTCTTGAGGTTCGAAGAATCACCGCGTGCGAGTCATTGGAGTCGATAATCGTCAGATTCTCATTGTGAGTGGCCTAAAACCCTATCAAAATACTTAGTTTCTTCTTCCCTTATTTTCCCATCATAATTCCCATTTCATCATCAATCATGATACGCCGTTCTTGATATAATTTAGCCAAAAAAAATTCCAAATTTCCAAGAGCTGTCATTACTCGTTGAAATAAAATTTATTTAGTAAATACATGTGAAAAAACATAGTGTGTGGGCCCCGGCAAGCGCCAAATACCCAAATTGGCTTAACCACAAGAGTGTACTTAGGGTGCTAATTCGCTCTCTAACCAAAGTCTTCATGCTCACCTCTATCCATTGTTGGTATTCTTACGCTTTGTGGGACCCACATATTTGGTTATATCACATGTACATTGTTCCATTGCTTGGAATTTCCTTAATAAACGTTGATTTATGATTAATATAATTATTGCACAATAAATACTTCATTAAATATATATGTTTTGAATGAATTTGCTGGTTAGAATCGAAAGGTTTGTTATAAAGATGATTCAAACTTGTTCTAAAATAATGAATTTTTTTGAAGTGAAAGCCATAGAGCGTCGGGGTGAACATGATAAAGATAGTGGGATGTATCGGAAAAAAGAGAGAGGGATGTGAAGGATGATGAGGCCGGGAAAGGATGGTGCCTATGATATGATTGCGTTCTCAAATGAATTTATGATGCAATGAATATGATTATTACAAGTACACGAATTTATGATAAATGTGAATTTATGGCATGACGTGACGTAAGGGATGAGTGGTGGGACCCATACTCATTCGATAATTACTGCTAGGAAAAATAGAAAATGAATTTAATAAATTAAATATTATAATACTAATTAGCATATTATCCAATTTTTTCTTCTGAAACTTCCATATATTAATTAAAAAATTATTATTAATTCCAACAAGGTAACCCACACCTATAGTCAATATTCAACTCTGGTTAGGGTTAGGGTAAAAAAATTCTTTAAAAGCCAGGTTGGAGACACAACTAGGCCCCTTTTCATCTCTTTTCCTTCACAAGGCGTCTTTTGGCATTTGGAAATTTTGGGGGGTTTTTAACAATTTTCACAGTTCATTGTGGGAGAGAAGAATTAAGAGCAAGGTTTTTTTAAGGCAATTCATCCGATTCAAATTCCTCAGACCCCTTGGAGTTTATCCAAATTGGTAATCTCTCAATCTTTTCGACTTTGATTGCTCTTTCTATTGAGCTAATTTTCATAGATTTCTGTGGATTACACATCGATATCCCAGAATCAAGAGGTTTCTAGGGTTATTTGCCTTCAATCGGAACTTTCGAACTTTGAACACTTGATTGCTTAATTTTATCTTACCATGCTTCCTTTAGTTTCTTCTACATGCTGTTTTTTGATTTTTTTTTTTCCGTGGGGTTGAGTGGTGGGTCTACTTTTTTTGCTTGCATGCGTTATTGTTATAAGTGGAGTTTCCTTTTGGAAAAAAATTATTGTTTTGGATATGTTATTCTTGTGACATTGACGCAACTGAGTTCATGCATTTGTTTATGTGTGCATTTAAACGAGAAAATTCTGTTCTTTGTTTACTAATCGCTTGTTTAGCTTTCAGTGTTTTAGAACTATGTCTAGTTCATTAGAATCATTGTTTTATTAATGAAAGGAGGCTCCAATGTGACGATTATGTGTAAATGTCATTCCTTTTTTATTAATTTGAATATTAGGTAGGATTGAAAACTAGTAGGTTTTGCTCCTTTCTACTTTAGTCACTAGCTAAAACCTTTGTGTTAGATTTCATCCATTTGTTATAGCTTGGATTGATAAGTAAATTATCTTCATTTTTTACTTCCTGTTTTGCGCTTGTAAGTTTGATGTCTGATCAATGAGAGCTAAACAGTTCGTCATTTTACCGGTCTTTTTAAGGACAAGTTTTCAAAATTAGCCAAAAATTAAAAATAATTTTAAAATTGACAAAATTTAATTTTTATTACAAAACCGTCCAAGTTCTCGTCACGTCGGCTACGTGGAAGTCATAAAATGGTCAGGGTTGGTAACCACAACCATTTTAAGATCAAAATGACCGGGTTACCATTCCTGGCCGTTTTGGGGGTTTTATCAATACTTACAATAATGAAATGACCAGGGTTGTCAACTCCGGCCATTTTGAGGGTGCACAATTTGACTGGTGTTGACAATTCTGATGGTTTAAATTGATGGGGGTAGCCAACTCTGGTCGTTTTTCAATGTCGTTTTGCGAGTAAAATCCTACGTGATGAAAAGTTTGATGGTTTTTAATTAAATATAATTTTGGTCGGTTTTTAAAAGGGTAATTTTTAGTTTTAGGAAGAATTTTTAAAATAATCTCAATTTTCGACCAAGAAAAAAATAATATCAAAAATCGACCAACTTTGACCACGTCAGCGGGTTTTGGCGCTGGTCGTTAGATTTTGACCTGGCCGCACTTGGGAAGTGCGTTTTTTTTGCTGCCAAGTGCGGCCAGTATGAGGCACGTCAGTAAGAGGCCCGTGACTTAAACTCAAGTCACGTGCCTCTAAAACTGGCCGCACTTGCCAAGTGCGGCCAGTTTGCCCTATTCCCCATCCAGGCCGCCCATCCAGGCCGCACTTGGCAAGTGCGGCCAGAAAAACCGCACTTGCCAAGTGCGGCCAGATCGAATAACAACCGTTCCGTCGCTGACGTGGCGAAACTTGGTCTATTTTTGATATTATTATTTTTTTGGTCGAAAATTGATATTATTTCTAAAAATTACCCTAAATCTAAAAATTACCCTTTTTAAAATTATTTCTAATTTTTGTCTCATTTTGAAGAGTTGTCCTCTTTTTTATTAACAAAGGTGTTCTGAAAGTTGTAAGTTTTCTCTTTTGTTACCCGATGCTTCAGAACTCTGGCCCTTTTATTCACAAAGGGGTTGTTAACCCAGAATTGAATGATGAAGCATGTCATTTCAGAATAATGGTTTATTGATAACAATTTTCTTTTCCATATTTTCCACTGAATCATGCGATATGTTTGTTATTTAAATTACTACTTAGCCTCATTTTTCATCTTTTTTTTCATTTTTTTCAAATTCAAGAATCATCTCATGCTTTTGTCATTCCTGGAATATCAGTGTTAGTTAATGCATCGTTAAAATTACACTTTCAGTATTCTATTATACGAAGCAAGTGAAACTGTACTTCAGAAAAATGTGTCATAAGATCGCAAACTACATTTTATGAAGCTTTGCCAAGCTCTAACTATGACTTAATAGTTAATTACAGTTTAGGAAACTTTGAAAGAAAGCAGGGCCACGGTTTTTCTTGTGAGAGCTATATCAAGCATCAGTAATGTTGGTAGCATCAATATCTCAAGTTCAGGCAATTGGCTGGTGGAGGGTTGCCAATGGAAACATGTAATTTCTGCTTTGTCCATGGCTTGACTATATATAAATCATCCTTTTATGTGTAGGCCATGGTCAACCCGTGAAAGCATAAAGCATTGTTTTGTTTGATAACTATGGGCACTTTTTTTGCGTACTGTCAATATTAGCCATGTGATTTCCGGATTCTCAATTTTTTCCCTCAATGTTTTTTAAGATGTGGATCATCTTCTGAAATATTTTTTGGTTTGCATTTTTTGCCTGTTATAATTCTATGATATTCAGTTGTTTTATCCATTGGATGCAGGGTTTGGAGGAATCTGGAAGTACTGATTGGCTCACATTCTGTAGAATACAGCATTTAAGTTTTTGATGGTTTAGAGTAGCGCATAATTAAGAAAAACAGGAGAATGGAATGCAACAGGGATGATGCCTTTAGGGCAAAAGAAATTGCTGAGAAGAAGTTCCTAGCAAATGACATAGCGGGTGCCAAAAAATTTGCTCTGAAGGCCCAAAACCTCTTTCCATCTCTTGATGGTATTGGCCAAATGATAGCAACTCTAGATGTTTATCTCTCTTCAGATGCAAGATCTGATGGTGAGAAAGATTGGTATGGCATTCTCTTGGTCAATCCTTCAGCTGATGACGAAACCGTGAAGAAGCAATACAGGAAGTTAGCCCTTCAGCTCCATCCAGACAAGAACAAATCCATAGGTGCTGAAGGTGCTTTCCAGCTGATTTCTGAGGCATGGAGTGTGTTATCTGATAGAAGTAAGAGAATGTTATATGACCAAAAGAGATTTGGGAAAGCATTCGAGCAGAAAACTACTACAGTGAAAAAAGATCATCCTGCTCCTAATACTGCCAATGGCTTTTGCACTAAATCTAATAATGCTCCTGCACCTAAAGTTCGAGTTAAGAAAAGCTACACAGGGACTGCACCGACATCATGTAATTCAAAACCCCCCTCATCCCAGCCATCAAAACCAGAAACTTTCTGGACATCATGCGTGCAGTGCAAGATGCAGTATGAGTACCTTAGACTATACCTTAATCTCACCCTTCTCTGTCCAAATTGCCGTCAAGCATTTGTAGCTTCAGAGAAGGTTGCTCCAACTAAGGGCCCTAATCGCTTTGCTCCCCAGTTTTCTTCGCAGCAGCAGGGCCCTAATCACTTTGCTCCCCAGTTTTCTTCGCAGCAGCCGGGCCCTAATCACTTTGCTCCCCAGTTTTCTTCGCAGCAGCAGGGCCCTAATCACTTTGCTGCCCAGTTTTCTTCGCAGCAGCCGGGCCCTAATCACTTTGCTCCCCAGTTTTCTTCGCCGCAGCCTCATCAAAATTCTAACCTTCACTCAACAACCCAGAATGGTCATGGCACATCTACTTTCCGTAATGTTGGATCCTCAGGAGTCATGCATGGAGTTCACCCCAATATAAATAGCTGTTCAAATTTCCAATGGGGTCCTTTCTCAAGAACAACTGGTGCGGCAAGCTCGTCTGCCTCATCAACTGCTGCAGCCCAGGCTGCTAATGTTGTTCACAGTACTTATGAGAAGGTAAGAAGAGAGCGTGAGGAGGCACATGCAGCAGCTAGAAGGGAAGAGTCTGCACAAAAAGTTGGGTCGAAGCGTAATTCTTCTGGTATGGACAATCTAAATGCAGGATTTGGTGAGAATGAATATAACAAAAATGCGAAGAGGAGAAAAGGAATCATTGATGAGCCCAGGGTGAATTATGGGAGAGAGACAGGAAATGCTGGCATGTACAATGGAAATGTTTTTAACTATTCCGTGAATTCCAGAAAGTCCACCATAAGAAGGGGTTTCCCCCAAGCTCATGTGCTTACCACATTAATGGGTAAGTCAAAAAAAGATATCCATAAGAAAGTAGAAGCATGGATTTCAGAAAGAGCAGCCAAATCTGCAGAAAATGAAAAAGCCAGAAAGAAGCAAAACGCAAAGGAGAATGTCAAAGAAAAAGTAAAGGAAGAAAATCCCGGGATTGCTGTTGATCCGCATAGAGCCGATGATCTGAATGGTAACAGTAAGAAAGCTCCTCTGGCCATCAATTTGGCCAGTACCGAGGATGCTGATCCTGATAAAGAAATGATAGAACCTGTGCATATTGATGTCCCTGATGCGGACTTCCATGACTTTGACAAAGACCGCACTGAGAAGTCATTTAAATGTGATGAGATATGGGCTACTTATGATGATGAAGATGGTATGCCTCGTTTCTATGCATTGGTTCAGAAAGTCATCTCTTATAAGCCTTTTAAGGTTCGCATGAGCTTTCTCACTTCAAAGTCCAACAGTGAGTTTAGCCCATTAAATTGGGTGTCCTCTGGCTTTGCCAAAACATCTGGAGATTTTAGGGTGGGCAGATACGATGTCAATGATACGCTTAATGTATTCTCACACAAGGTTACATGGGAGAAAGGCCTGCGTGGAGTAATTAAGATTGTTCCCAAGCAAGGTGAAGTTTGGGCCCTTTACAGAAATTGGTCCCCTGATTGGAATGAACATACCCCAGATGATGTGATGTACAAATATGACATGGTGGAAGTTCTTGAAGACTACAATGAGGAGAAAGGAGTGTCGGTTGCTCCCTTAGTGAAGGTTGCTGGATTTAAGACAGTTTTCCATCGGCACCTGAACCCAAATAAAGCTAAGAGAATTCCAAGAGAAGAGATGTTCCGGTTCTCGCATCAGGTCCCTTCCTTTGTGCTCACTGGTGAAGAAGGTCCTAATGCGCCAAAGGGTTGCTATGAACTTGACCCTGCAGCAACTCCTCTTGAGCTTCTCCAAGTAGTTACAGAAAGTAAGGATGATGAGGTGATACAGGCTGCTGATCTACAGCAAGAAACCAATGGTTAACTGATTGTGGAATGCTTACCTGCATTGGCAAATTTTGAGTTTTTGTATCAGATCACTTCAAACAGGCCCTAGCCATATAACTCCAGCCCCAAAGCTTGTACAGAATCGACTTTTTGCTGACAGCTATTGTATGGTGAAAAGTTGAGTAGTTTGCTATACAATCATCTGTCGGGAGCTGGTCATCTGTCGGATTTGTCATTCCAAGTTCTCTAACCTAATTTTGTCTCAATACAAAGATGTTGTAGGACTAGAAACTCATGGTGGATGACTTTTGGAAACCAAACACTCTACTGACGACTCTCATTGCGGTGTTTCTTCTGGAAGTTGGAGCTTTCTGTATGTTGTAAGGTGAGTTCATCCATCTGCTTGTTGCCGCTAATTCAGTAATTGACATGGCAGCTGCTTAATGCCCAAATGTATGCAATAATTCTTACCTGAGGCAATGCGAGCCTTACTGGAGTATGTTATATTGTTGCAAGTTGCAACCTTATGATATAGACACGTTGTCCTTCGATTTATTGCTTATACTATAGTAGATTTATATAATTTTTTACCATCTTCGTTATGCCAAGCACTTGACTGCTATGATTGCTTTTACTAAACCAGTTCGTAATTGCTTTTCTTTCACTTGTGTGACCACTCGTTTGGTTGTTAGTATTGTCATCTATTTATCTTTTATTATGACTCACATGTTCTTATTAAGTTGTTATTAAAAATCTTTGCATTTCAATGCTTGTGTATCAATTGTTTGTTACTCCTGCTGCAACATATATTCGAATACAACGCAGGAAACCCACCCTTAAAATTTGAATTTTGATTGTACATTGTCTCCAAATCTTAATTCTGTTTTGATTTATTTGGTCTGATTGTAATGTATTGGACTGCAACCTGACTATCCTGTAACTGTATTATCCCTTCACGATTTAATATATGTGTCTGCCTGTGACTGCAGAAAGTTTGGTGAAACCATCTAAGCTAGCCGTTCATAGATACCTGCTTTCTCATATTCCAGTGCTCTACTTTTTGGCAATGTTGAGGCATCATGATCAAACATCAATACACAAAATGTGGCATCAACCTTTTGTGCATGATTTGCACTTAAAAAAGAAAAGAGTGCAGGCTACTGTTAAATGGATTGACATACTGATGTCAGTCTGTTAATGAAAATTTTTGTATGATTCTTTTGGATTAAGTTCTGTTGGAAATCTATTGATATGAACTCCGGTCTACCCTTCTTCTATATTTTTTCCTCAAGTATATGGGAGTTTGGTGGATACCAGCTGGTCTTTTAAGATTCCGGCAAGCCCCTCTCTTCTCCATAGTTTCATTGAACATGAATTCGGTGCTGATAGACTCAAGTATATGGGAGTTTGGTGGATACCAGCTGGTCTTTTAAGATTCCGGCAAGCCCCTCTCTTCTCCATAGTTTCATTGAACATGAATTCGGTGCTGATAGACTCCAGAATGACAGCCTACTCAAAATCTTAAAGGGAGAACTAATTCTGTTTAAGGCGAAAATGATAAAGATTTAGATGATGTTGATCAATATACTTGAGAAAAATGTGAAATTTTACTTGTAATGAATATTGGTATTTGCATTTGTTTGCTTCTGCATGGAGGATTATTGTTCATTTGCCTTTACTTTTCGCAATAAGGATATGTATATGCTGTATAAAAGCTATATATATCAACTCATTTTAGTAAAATGAGCTTGTGAGTGGGGAAAGTACCGATGCCCACACTACTTGTCAAATAGGAGGGAAATGTAGGTGGGCATTGCTTTTTCCACTCTCACAAACTTATTTTTGCAAAGTGAACTGTCAGCTCATATTCATTGCCTTCTATACGTACATACATATGCTACGTATAGAAGCACCAATAAGAATTCTGCCAAGTGAGATTAAAAACTATTAGATTATTCAGATATGTCAACAGACTCAACACCATTCATTCCTTTTTAAAATATGAAAGACTTCAGTTATAACAGTAGTATGCCATTTAATATATTTTTATTTCCACTAGGTATGTGATTCTAATATTTTTGAAGAATATTAATTCGAACCAAAAAAGATGCATTTTCTAATCTATAATTCTGTAACAGAATAGAATCAATCAATAACTGAATAAGTAAAGAGTTAATTAGCACCATATTTTTGCTGTTAGATTCCTGTACTTAAAAAGGAATGGGCTCAAATAGGAAACTAAAAGGAAATTACAGTCTAATAAAACCATCTATTCATCCAATTTCAAAATGTTAAACACATTTGGACCTAAAATTTCTCTGACATACATGTGACATGCTTCCTAAATAAAATGGACTCATAAATATTTTCTTATTGTAGACTAATTGTTTATCTAAAAAATGTTGGTGGTTATACATGAAGAATTATTCATTATATTAGAACGATTGTGTTGGAACAGAATTTAAAATTTTTATAAAGAAAAGTCCATATAAAAATATTTGCTGTAAATTATAGGTTTTTAAATTTGTTTAATACACCACCTTGATTTTCCACCATGCCCATTTGGTGTCGTGTTATTATGTCCATATATTACAATATCGTCTTGGGCAGCCAGCCAACCTAAAAAATTTCTTCACAATATATGAAAGAAAATAAAAAAACAAATCCTGTTGTAAATGAGTGTGTGCACCCAGATTCAAATTTGTTTGCAACCGTGTAGAAGGAAAACCACCACAACAGTCTTACATTGGCCCTGAAAACATCAATACTGTGTGGAGAAACTCATGAATGCTTCCAAAAATCTAATTGATCTTACATCATGTGCTCTTTCAAAATTTAAATTCTAAATTCAAATGGAAACCCCCCAATAACTCACCACCAATTATTATCTGCTTTGAGCTAACTCTGAATTTAAAATAAAAAACCAATATCTTATGCACTCAAACTTTTCCTCTATCATTATCAGTCTTCATAATCAAGATCATCATTCCTCACACAAAATTGAAGCTTAAAGATACCTTATTACTTCGATCAGTCTCAACCTCTACTAATCTACTACTTATCTATCTACTAATATAATGCAAATCTTTTGTCTTTCCATGAACCCTGATCTGTATTTGACATATCCTATCCATCGATTTCATTTGAAATATTTCAAAGTTTTAATACTCTCCTTTATCTCTGACGCTGTATGAAGTTGCTAAATAAAATCGGCCTCCTTTTCAAGAGAGCAACTTTTGCCTTTTGTAGCATAAAGCCTAAGTTTTTCATTCATTTCTTTTAACTTCTTATACACCTGTCCACATGTTTGCTTTAATTATGACCAATTGAATGAGGCCCATATGTGATAATGTTAATGAAGCCTAATTACATCTTTTTAACTAGAAATTTGGACAAATATTAATAATAATCATATTCATTCGCATGTAGAATACTACGTTTAATGGGAACCCTAGTGATTGACCACTTATAAGGCAATGATTGGGAAAAAAAGAACAAAGGAATTGAGTAATTGGAAAGGAATATAGAAGAACAGTGACAGGAAAAAGAACAATCAGGCTCTGTAGATGAAAAGAATGAAACAAAAAAATATAAAGGGCAAAATACACTAAAATACCACAACGTTTGGGTTTCCCGTAAATATCATATCGTTTACCACTGAACATTTTAGTACACTCAAGAACGTCGTTAAAATTTTTAACAGATTTGCACATGTCCTCTTCGCTTTCATCTTTCTTCTCATTATTCAATGGAATTATATGGATCAAAATTAAGTGAAGGAGATTTAAGAAGATTGAGAGGGGGTGATTTTTATTCGATTACTCCCATGAAATTGGCAAATTTACCCAATATATTTACTCACTTCTTTCTTTTTATTCTTATCAAACCGCTACAAACAAAACCAAAAAGTTTACCTCCATTCTTAATCTTAAAATCTTGCAATTTTTTTTTAAAAATTTCCAAATCGAGAAGACTGAAGAAAGAAAGAGCAGAAAGAAAAAGATGAAGAAAATATTAAAGAAGATTAAAGTAGAAAAATATATTTTTAAAATGACATAATAAATTTCACCATGAATCAACAGATCTAACCTATGTTATTAAAATGAATTATTTTGTAAAATTAAGATATTATGACTTAAGATGATATAGTATTTACGTGAAAAAACTTTCAAACGGTGGGATATTTTAGTGCATTGTGTCTTAATAAAAAGCACAAGATAAAAATATTGAAATGTTAAATTAGAATAAACACCGATACGCTATTGAGGGTACTAGATGTAACCCCCTTGAATTATTGATTTATAAAAACATCCCCTTGAGAGAGAGATGATGTCAATTTATTGTTAAAGAAGCTGTTACATGACCCATGTGAATCTAAATATCATTAACTTTGACTATGTATATTATCTCAAACTAAATGGGATAGATATAGTGAGGATGAGGAGGTCGAGTAATGGATGATTTTGATGATGACAACGATGGTGATGAGAAGAATGGGATGATGGTGATGAGGATGATGAGGAGGAGAAATGGGTGACTAAAGATTAGGCATATGTTGTGAAGAAGGGGGACATGGACAATGGTGATGGTGATGAGGAGGAGAAGGCGTGGCGATGATGACGAGGCGGGAGAGGGGGATGTTGTGGTGTTGGTGGTGACGATTAATTTGGTTTTTATTAGAGTTAAAACCAAGTTTTAAGAACACGGTTTCGGTTTTGGTTTCGGCTTTGATCGTTAGAAGATTTCTAGGTTTCGCACAGTTTTGTCCGTTTCAAGGTTTCATTTTGAGGTTCAGTTTCATATTTATAAGAATTTTTATGTATATATTTCTATAGGAATGCAGTATAGTAATGCATTTGTAATATTTTTTTTAAAATTTTAATCAATTTTATAATATAATTGTCAATAAATTTTTAGTGTTTTATAATTCTTAAAATTTTAATAAATATTTTTATATATAGTTCAAATAGGTTCACGCATTTCATATTTTATTTAAAAAATAATATTGCGGCCAAAAACTGACTGAAACAAAGTGGTTTCAACCGAAACCGAGCAACATCGAGCGAAACCGAAATCATTTGATTTCGGCCGAAATGAAGCAAAACCGAATGAAACCGATCGAAACCGAGTTTCAATAATAATTTTGTCTTGTCCCTCTTCAAAACCGAAACGAAACGGCCGAAACCATTTGTCAAAACCTCAGTCTTTATTGGTTAAAACCATTAAACAAGTTTAATTGTAGAAAAATAATTGATACCATCTCTCCTTCAGGGGAGGTATTTCAGGAATCATTGGTTCAGTGAGTATGATCTAGTTTCCCAATAGTACATATGTGTGTTCCCCTAATTTATCCTAATAATAAATGGCCAATATGCAAATGAAGAAAATATGGAAAGAACAAAAGAAAGCCTAATATATAGTTAATGAGCTTTGTATACAGGTGAGTTATATCCAACTAAATCCATTTTGTGTTTTTACTTTTTTTAATTTTTCTTCTTTTTTTTGGCAAATCCAGATAACAAGCACATACCAGATTGAACTACACAAATGCCAACCTTATCTTTAGAGTCTATCAATGATGTATCTATATTTGTATTTATGGTTAAAAAAATTGGACACAATAGTGCATATTCATTAGTGCAAAAATGTGTTTAGTGGTTATCTTATATTCATCAGAATCTTACTTTATCACAATATAAATTATAATCCCTACATCATGGTATAATACTTAAACCTGTTATAGGCCTTTCCAATAAGCATAGGGTCTGCTTTGGAAGCTTTTGGCAATGTTTATAAACACTTCAATGAAGAATGAGCGGGTTTTAGAAGGCTTTCGAGGACGTTTTACACCAACTCAATTACTTGACTGAGAAAACTATGGGAAGTTGGGACATGGGGCGGTTGTCAAGTGACCTGTCCAAAAGTTTCATGTGTGTGCCTTTTTTAAATATTTGACATGAAGGCATGACTACAGTCAATTAGTTTATATTGAAATTAATGTCTATGGGAAAATATGAACATTAACTTCATATTGTTCAAATGCCTTGGAGAGTCGTAAAGTTTGTGATGCGGTCATGGTCTACACTCGGCGGAGGAGGCGCACGGGGCCCACGGTGGCAAACTCGTAATTCAGTATCTTCAGGGGAGGGGGGGCATTTTTGTAAAAAGGCTAATTAGGCAATTAGCCTTTTTAAGCTCAATGTCCAGCCGGCCCTAACTTTCATGCTTGGATTGATTTGTGTGTTTTTCTTCGTTTAATTCTTAGTTAATTGTGTCTTCGAATTGTAGTTGAGATTTAGACTTTCTTCTCTAATAGAAAGTTAGGAGTTTGCCTCTCATCGAATTGGGGTATTTATCCTTTAATTTCAGATCTGAACTATAAATACAAATCCAATTTTTATTGTTATTCCATCCAAAAATCCCTCTTTTTAGTCCACAAAAATCACTAATCGTATCAGTTTGCATTATTGAAATAGAAGTATCCGACACCGTTGGTGGAATGGACTTTTAGAAAGATCCAAGGGCAAGCTGTGGTACAAGACCTGCCTTATTAGTTACGTTGTCTAAGATCCCGTTCATAATCATGGAGAAAGCCTCCTAAATTTCCTTAGACTAATATGGCCTAGTTTGACGGCCACATTAGCTAACCCTAGTTAACATTAACTTTAGAGTGTTTAAAAACTTTAGTCGGAGTGTGGAGTTTTCGAAACCGTTTGGGGACAAGTTTGGATTGAATCCACGGTTTTGGAAACTCCAAGATGGTTGCCAAACACTTGCTCAAAGTTTTGCACTTTCACAAACGCTTAGCTAACTCCAAATTTGTTGCCAATCGGGGAGTAGCTGCTATTTATTTAGTGTCTTCGGAAGGTCATGAAATTGTTGGTTGGGATACTAAACGTTAAAATTAAAATAGGCCTAAAAGGTTTGGACGAAGATGGAAAATGATCAGGGTTTCCATAAAAATTTGCCTTATATTTTCAGCAGCAATCAGGGTTGGAAATTGGGTCACGACCTGCTAAGTCCAATTCAGCCCAACCTTGTTAAAGTTGGGCTTGGGCCAGCCTTCATAATTTTATGTAGATTTGGGCTGGGATTCTGATCCTGATTCTTGGGCGTGGAGTATTTGGCCTGATGGGACGAATCATCTACTTACAATTTTTCATACATACTTTTTTGATGTATTTATGAGGGAATATCTATATATTTATCATTCTCAACATACTTGTATGGGCTTTTTGTTATCTATATGATATAAAAATAGATCTAATAAGGTGGTTACTCTCTTATATTTTATTGGAGGTGTGATCTTTCTATGTAATAGCAAGAATATTATAATATATCTATTTTGGTATATAATACAATTTTTTACTTTTTGTAGGATTAGTAATTTTTCTAGAGTGGTGAGATTTTCCTTGTATTATATATAATTTGTAGCATGATTGATGTAAAATATTCAGTTTAGATTTATTGTGCCATGATGTGGCCTGTAACGAAGCCTATTCTGGCGGAAGTTCGGCCCATTTATATTAAACATGTGCTCGGGTGTAGAAATCCAAGCCCGATATAAATGGTCTGGACTTGGATTCAATACAAATAAATAAACATAGCTTGGATGCAGACTGATTTGAGCATGGTTCGAAC
This sequence comes from Scilla litardierei, assembly GCA_030789695.1. Taxonomy (NCBI): domain Eukaryota; kingdom Viridiplantae; phylum Streptophyta; class Magnoliopsida; order Asparagales; family Asparagaceae; genus Scilla; species Scilla litardierei. The sequence continues at coordinate 71,355,616 of CM061138.1, read as the reverse complement.
TTGTCCCAAACCCTTTCCTAGAGATACGAACCTTTCCCACACTTACTGAAGAAGTAACTTGGACGTAAATAAAAGATACAAAGTACCGAAGTTGGTATAAAAATATTGTGGAATGTATGATGCCCAAAATATTTAAGCATGTATAAACGTAATGTGGAACTATATAGTAGTTTAAGTGGATACGAAATGGTTATTAACCTCTATCTAAATGTTATGAAACAAGTTTAAATCAAAATTAATACAATTGAGCTGCATATTATTCTCTCCGTAAGCATCCGATATGATATGGAAACGTATTTTTGTTCTCAATGGTCACATGCTTTCGTAATTGTAAAAGGAAAGACCAACGAAGTAGCTTTTGTTCGTAGGATGGTCAAAATCAACTATTCACTAATAGGGTAATTTGGACCCTTTTGGAGAAATTCAAGACAGTTTCATCTTCTTTCCTACTTTAGAGAGAGAGAGAGAGAGAGAGAGGGAGAGAGAGAGACCAATAGAGAGAGAGAGAGAGGGAGAGAGAGACCTATCCATTGAGATTACATGAATGAGAGAGAGAGAGAGAGAGAGAGAGAGAGAGAGAGAGAGAGAGACCTATCCATTGAGATTACATGAATTGAGAATCCAGGGAGTAGAATGGTCCTAGTCCACTGGAATTCCAGCTGATATGATAATGACCCTATCCATTGAGATTACATGAATTGATAATCCGGGGAGTACAATGGTCCTAGTCCACTGGAATTCCAGCTGATATGATAATGACCAGTGTCTTGTAACTGATAGGAATATTTTTTTCTTTTCTCTTTGTTGTTGTTGCTGTTGTTTTTTTTTTTGGGGTTTCAGCATTTTGAAATTTATGAGAAGGTCATCTACCTCCATTCTTATTTTTTGCTTGGGGCCAAGCTTTAGTACCAACTTATAGTTGATGACATAGATGATGATAGTGTAGTGATGCCCACTTCTGTAGAGATGTGATCATGCTGTGAAAAAGGAAACATTTTCTTTTTTTTGGTTTGTTTGTTTGTTTGTTTTTGTGCGTGTGTGGGTGGGTGTGTGGGGGTGGGTGTGTGTGGGTGGGGGGGAAGAGAGGGTTAATATATATTTGTAGAGATTACAACATGCATTCAACATACCTACATTATCCTTTGAGTATATATGTAGGTATAACTTATAAGGATTGCAAACTGATTTGATATATATATATATATATATATATATATATATATATATATATATATATGGAAAATTTTCAAATGAGAACATTTCGCACCGTGCCGACACCGTTTGAGCCTCCGTTCATCGATTTCAAAAACGTTGCGCAAAACTGTCCAGAATCTGGACAGTTTTGCGCAACGTTTTTGAAATCGATGAACGGAGGCTCAAACGGTGTCGGATCGAGCTGAAATTTTGTGGGGAGCTACATAACAAGTATATCTACCTACTGCAAAAAAAAATTTCAAAAAAAAATACTCACAAACCCCGAACAGCGGGGGTGTGCTCAGGTATCTCTACCCGAGGTCATTCTTAGGTACATTTTTTGCTATATATATATATATATATATATATATATATATATATATATATATATATATAGGAAAATTTTCAAATGAGAACATTTCGCACCGTGCGAAAATGTTTTTATCTTTTTTTTGAAATTTTTTTTTCAAAAATTCTTTTTTCCACCCTCATTATATGTTGTTATACCCCCCTCAAAAAATAATGGTTGAGAAATAATGTCATTTGGCCTTCGATCAAGCCATTTCATCAAATTCGCACGTTTTGAGACCGTTAAATTTGTAACGGGTGGATGGGTGCTCTAATCCCCAACGGGTTCACCCATTATTTTCCCTGGGGTATATAATTGTATGGATTAAACATCACAAAAAGAATTTTTGAAAAAAAAATTTCAAAAAAAAGATAAAATTCTTTTCGCACCGTGCGAAAAGCCCCTTTTTCGCAATGGAAGATTGCCATATATATATATATATATATATATATATATAGTGATCTTCGGGTGCGAAAAAACCCGTGCGAAAACTTTTTTTTATTTTTTTGAAATTTTTTTTTCAAAATTTTTTTTTTGATTTTTAATCCATACAATTATATACCACAGGGAAAATAATGGGTGAACCCGTTGGGCATTAGAGCACCCATCCACCCGTTACAAATTTAACGGTCTCAAAACGTGCGAATTTGATGAAATGCCTTGATCGAAGGCCAAATGACATTATTTCTCAACCATTATTTTTTGAGGGGGGTATAACAACATATAATGAGGGTGGAAAAAAGAATTTTTGAAAAAAAAATTTCAAAAAAAAAGATAAAAACATTTTCGCACGGTGCGAAATGTTCTCATTTGAAAATTTTCCTATATATATATATATATATGGGTAAAGTGTTCCTAGGGTGACTCCTTAGATTAAATCTAAGGAGTCGCCCCCATTTTCTCTCATCTCCTACAATTTTTTTGGATTTTGTTTTTCATAGGATTGTTGGTCACATCATGAATGATCAACATACCAAAAATCAAGTCATTCCTTTACTTTAAAAGCCCCCATCTACCTCTTGCAACTCCAACGGTCTGAAAACGTGCTGAAAAACCCATAAAGTTGCAAGGGGTAGATGTGTGCTTTTAAAGTATTGGAATGACTTGATTTTTGGTATGTTGATCATCCATGATGTGACCAACAATCCTATGAAAAATAAAATCCAAAAAAATTGTGGGAGATGGGAGAAAATGGGGGCGACTCCTTAGATTTAATCTAAGGAGGCACCCTAGGAACACTTTACCATATATATATATATATATATATATATATATATATATATATATATATATATATATATGACAACCCAGAAAAATCCCCAACCCCCTCCCCCTGCCTTCGGCTTTTTAGGAGGGTAAGGCGAGAGCCCGGCCGAGACTATGCAAACTGGGGGGAAACCGCCGTGCCCCCAACGGCCCCCGGGTAAGTCCGAGAGGGGAGATGTAGCCCCAGGGTAAATAATTCCACAACAAATTCCTCAATAATTCCCAAGATATATATATATATATATATATATATATCTATTATACATTTGACAAAGTTTTTTGAATTCTATGGCTGACTAGGACAAGATAAAGAATGGCTGAGATTTGATCTTGGTACATCAATGGCTGAGATTGGATTTTGTGAAAATTTTAGTGGAAAAACTTAAAATTTGGTGGGAAAAGTGTCTTGGGAACCAAAACTTTGAAATTAGAAGTGTCTTGGGAAAGATTGTGGATATTAAATTTGAGGGGAAAAGTGCCTTGGGAACCTAAACTTTGAAATTAGAAGTGTCTTGGAAAAGATTGTGGAGATTAAATTTGAGGGGAAGTGCATTGGGAACATAAAACTTTGAAATTATAAGTGCTTTGGGAAATAAAACTTTGAAATTATAAGTGCTTTGGGAAAGATTGTTGAGAAGCATGATCCATTAAATTAAACAAAATAAAAAATTTAACATAAAACAATTTAGCGGAACAACAAATTAGCGTAAAAAAAACCTTAGGTTTGTTGTTCCGCGCCGAAGGCGCCCGCACAATTTTTTTACGCTAATTTGTTATTCCACGCCAAAGGCGCGTGGGCCAAATTTGTTGTTCGACGCCGAATTTGTTGTTCCATGCCGAATGTGCCCTTGCCGCTAAATATTTTTACGCTAATTTATTGTTCTGTTAAATTTTAGCTTTGGAAATAATTTTTCGGGGAACAAAGATTTCGCGGGGAAAATCTTAAATGAACCGTGCCCGCGGGCACGGGTTATGACTAGTATATATATATATATATATATATATATAAAGGTTTGTGTGGGCTTGTTTTGATCAAGCACTTCTATCCTGAAGTCATTTCATGATAGATGCATATTGAACATGATGCTTCTTGAACAGTCATGCATGAGTCTGGCACTTGCGGAAGAACGTTCTTTCAGTTGATGCATCTTCAAATGTATCACTTATTTCTGATCTTCGTTGACCCAACTTATACGCTACCATGACATGCCATAGGTGTTGCACATGCTGAGCGAGCATGTGATCATTATGCTATAGACTCATTTGAAGATATTGTTTTAAGGGAAGGATGTGGCAATATAGGTTCATGTACACATACAACAAATTAGAATGATTTAGATTTTAAGAAGTGTGAATTGATATGAACTGGATGCCTAAATGTACCATTATGGGATATGAAGAAAACGAGTTGACGATGTAGAGCAAGGTGTCACGGACACTGGAGTCATGGAACCGTATCATGTTGGACATGCATGAGATACCATCGCATACGAATTTTCTATCTTGAGTATTCTATTTAGAATTCACTTGAGTGTCATCGTATTGCGTTTGTACCCGCATGTCTGTGCTTGTGCAACATAGAAGAGTAGTAATATGAGGCGTGCAACAGATATGCCGGTAATAAAATTGTATGATTTTTCTATTTTATTATATGGAAACTTCATACTCGGTCATACTAGCAAGGCCAAGTCATTCATGGCAATCAAACTATGTATGAAAATATGTATTTTCTTACCCATATGCCAAGTTTTTATAAGGGTTGCATGTGCCTGCCGGTTCTTTATGGTGTGTTTCTGCATTAACTTCTATTATGCTTATTGGCTGCTATATTTGTCTATTAATTGATGCTAATCAGACATGCATATATTAAGTAAACACCTTAATGAGTTCTTAAAATGGTTTTTAAAGTTGAGGGCATTTAAATTGCCAATTTTTGGGATATGGCATCCTGCATTGGCATGGAATCATGTACGGACTTCAGTAGATGGTATCAGTATGCAATTGAGCATTTTGACTTACGGTATCTGTATGACATGGAACTTGTATATAATTAATTTTAGTACAATAGTTTTATTTTTCCTATATTTCCCTTATCAAATAATGATATTTCAATGATTCTGGTGGTTTTGGAAGTCATGGTTAGTGTGTTCTTATTTATTTCAGGTGATATCTAATGAGAAATGTTTTTAAAATGATTTGTACTTGTTAATTTATGTCATTAATACATGTCGAAAAATGATTCACTCAAACTGATGTGTATATTTTCGTGAACAGTTTAACATGGAAACCAGACCTTAGATTCAACCATTTAAACTTGCTGAAGTCAAAATATTTTACCGTTCTAGGCAGAAACTAACACTATATTAGTAAAGTTCCAAGTTTTATGGTACCATGTCTAAAATGTTGAAAAGCACTGAAGGTATCTGAGATGATTTTCCGAACACTTGTCATTATCTTCTAAATTTTAGAACATGAGAATCCTTATCATTTTTCATCACTCACTTTTTGCTTTTCTTTTCGGTTTAGCAGATGAGCAACTATGCATTGGACATGGCACAGTTCATTTAAATTCATTTTTTAATCAGTAATGATTTTAACAAAGATCTGTATTGTTTACGACAACCAGATGGCATGTTGGAAGGGAATGTATTTAAATGAGTTGGTTTTCGTAGAAAGAGAAATATAGGAGCTTATATTTTATAAGCTTTATTGTTTTAGTTTTAAATGTGAAGTCTTGTTACGGTAATATCTAATGGTGATTTATTTTCATCTGCAGGTACTTTAAAAGGATCAGAAGAGATGCCTGGGGAGCTTCAGTATGTGGCATGTATGGTTGCCAGCAGCTTGAAAAACTTCCAAAATTTTTCTTGAAAAGGGTTAAATTTTCCTAGCCATATAATTAATGTAAAAACTATATACAGCATAGTTTCATTGGTAGCTTTTTTTAAAATCTATGTATCAGTTAAGTGGCTGTTGATTAAGAGACGGGTGCAGATCTTCGCTCTGGGGACTAAAAAATTTTAAGACTTGATAAGTGTTTAGATAATTTTGATGTTTCCATATATAGTTATAATTTGTTTATTACTAGTATCTTTTTGGAAGTGGATGTTGTGATGATGCTGATGTGTATCGTATCTTCGTGGACATATGTTAACAACTGGTTTCTCGGCGGTAGTCTTGTTCTGTGTTGTTTGGTAGACTGAAGATTTTGTTGAAAGTTTTTGGTTGAAAGTTGTGTTTTATGGCTGCTTCCTAGCTTTGTGTTCCATGTCCGTGTAGTGTTCCATGTCCGTGTAATATAAGATTCAAGCCGTGTATTTGTGACCACCACCATGTTTGAATTTTTTTAAAGGGGTATTCACAAAAAAATACCTTAACGTTTGTGGTATCTTTCAACTTAATACCATGAACGTTTAAGTCGTACACAACAGTATCTTTCTGTGTTAGCCAGTTCTGTGTGTTTTGGCTAAGGAACGACGCCGGCGTTAAAATATATCTGTTTTGCTACATGTATATATAAGGCGTGCAACTACATGTATATTTAATACTCCGTTCATTTTTCTTTCTTTGCAATTTCATATAAATAACTCAGCATGACCATGGCAACAGCAACTGCAACTCCGAGATCCGCTATCATGCTTTTCTTTGGTTCAAATCTGGTGTCAAAGACAACACAACGAGGAGTATAGCCCAGCTCAGAGAGCTTCTTGTGTGATTCGCATAGAGCTCAACATAACATCTGAAGACGGGATCTTCCAATAGAGCCTTGTCAGTAGGAATCTTCAGAATGCCCTCTGACTCGTCCTTCATCAATTCTCTATGGCAGCATATTATCGATTATTAATAGTTAGTTCTATTTCCATGTTCTTATCAGCCATAAATAAGAAGATAACGAATTCGGCCAAAATTATAGCATGTGAGATATGATCTTGCACCAAGTAGGAATTGTCAAATCTGAAATGTTCATCCATGTTGACGTCAAGGTAATAGAAACTACGCATTTGATGGCGAAAAAATTTGAATAGAGCTATTTTCTTCTCTTCATTGAGAATATTTACCTCACTAACATGTATTACCTAGACATGCTTTCCTTGTTATGCAACATGGAGCTCCTAGTCAGGCACACAAGAGGGCTACAAAATGTTGCTTCGGGTTTGTAATCGGCCATGCACGTCGATGCGGCATGCGGTCCGCATCTGGGAATGCGAGGGAGTGACATCCAGTCATATGAATTTCATAGCAGCAATTCCTCGAACAGGTGATGTGCAAGCGGAGTTATGACATTTCATTGAATTGTTGGGGTGCGATGAAGGACCTGACATCATTTTGTAATGGAGGGAAAGACTACCTAGATTTCAAGAAGAGAATAGAGGGACTGGAGGAAGAGAAGGTGGTCGGTTAAGGGCATTTCCTGAATCGAAGTCAGTGGTGGTGGTGGACTCAGCCTCCCCGGCTCGAAGTTGGAGGAGACGATGGTGTGACAATGAGATGGAAGATGTCGATGAAGTGCTGGTGTTGTTGTTTGCGACACATTGCATGCAATTGAAGGATGAATATGCTGGAAATTTTGGAGTTTATTTGTAGATGGGAAGGAGGAATAGGAGGCTGGGCGTTGAGTGATTTGAAGAGGTGATTCTGTTTGGTGGGAAACTTACTCGGTTTGGCGGGCGTTATGAAGAATGAGTGGAGTTCGAGGTATTAATTTGAAAAATACCTTAAACGGTAGGGTATTTTCTGTGATTTCTCCTATGAAGAATGACGGGGAGGGTTATAATCATCCAAATTTTATCACGGGTTGTCACGTGTTCAGTAATTTGGACGGGAAATTAAAAAAAGTTATCAAGTTAAAACCGACATATAACGTTAGAGTTAAAATCTGTATGTTATTAACTTAACCCCAAACGTTAGGGTAGCTTGTTGTGATTTCCCCTTTTTAAAACACCATCCCATGTTTGGTTATGTTTGCTTAAGCAGCCAATTGAGAAAAGCCCGGCAAGAGCCATGTTTCAGAGGGGGCTGAAAACGGTTGCATTGTTGATCTGCAATTGCAACTAGCCGCGTGGATCAACGAGCCTGGCAGCCAGAGGTGTGTGGTGGCTCTGCTAGATCACACACCTCAGGACAATGGTGAGTGAAGATGTAATTGTGAGGCCATCTTCTTTGGGTGAACATGCTGGAACCTCGCAGAGGCGAACGGAGGAAGTGAACCCAAGAATGCCCTGAGCCGTCGAGGTCCTCTTCTCACTGCGGTGGCGCTCAGATTCTGTGGCTCTATTACAATTGAGCATGTTTTTCCTAGTCAAACGATTGGCCCTAGGTGCTCCACCTCATCTCGGTGGGGCCAATGGTGGGTGGACGGGTTTTTGGGCTTGGGTTTGGGATGAGGGTTTGTGGAACTATTTTTGCTCTTCAGTCCATACTTTTCCTCCTTTTGCCCTCCGACGCTCCTTTAACATACACATACGCTTTTTTCACTCCCCCCCCCCCATTTTCTCTGTATTTACGTCCGGGCGACAACTACCTCCCTGAGGGAGATTTTTGCTGATGGGGACAAACCCACAGGGACAAACCCAATTGGAAGGGTTTGTCCCATGCAACAAGGGGGTGCCACCGCATACCCCCACATGGGGAGTGAGTGGTGGGTGCAATTTGGGGTGAAAAGAAGGCGCCCCGAGAACAAAGGGCACCCATCCTTCCCATTATTTGCAAGCTTGCCATTACTTTTTCATAAATGCCAAATGCCTCTCCCTTTTCCCCACATATTTACGGGTTTGAAATCGATCTTTTTCACTTTGGTCCCTTGCGTTTTTTGCACTTTAACGCATGTTTTTCCCACTTTTAACCCCATGTGGGTTGTGGTGGGATCTGTGCACTTTGCCCCTCCCCCCAAATTTGTTTTGCAATTTAATCCCTTTTACCCCTGACGATACCCACACACTTCCACTCCTCTCGCTACTTTGTCTGTTTCGCACATGCACTGCATCCTGTGTGAGGGGTTTTTCTTGGGTCGCCGTGCACTATGTGCACGAGTTAAATGAGGGGGGTGATAGGATGTTTGTCCCACATGGCATATATGCCCCATGTGGCAAGGGAAGAGGGGTGCCACCTCATCATGGTGAGACAAACTTGGAGGTGGGTGTGGTTTGGGATGATATTGAATAGCACCCATGGAAAAGCCCCGACATTCCCCTTATTTGCAAGCTTGCCATTGCTTTTTCATCCAACCCAAATGTCATTCCATCTTCCCCATATTTATGGGTTTGCCATCAGTATTTTTTCACTTTGGCCCACAACGTTTTCTGCACTTTAACATATGTTTTTCTCTCTTTTACCCACCCTGGACGATGCACACACCCACATACTTCCCTCTCTTTTTCAGTTGTGTGCCGGTCCTGCACCTGGGTGAGGGTTTTTTCTTGGGTCTCGTGTGTGAAGAAGTTGGCTCGATTCGGCGCAGGAGAAGCAGTTGTATGGCAGAAGAGTTATCTTGTATCGGATTCGACCAATCTGACTCTGCACAAGTAAGATACGAGGATGCTGGGCATGTGGCTTCTATAGTGCAGTTGGTCGTTTGGTCGTCAGTTCGAGTCTGAAGGTCGAACGCTTGGTATTGGGTCAATTGGGTCGATGGGTCATAACGCGGTCAGAGTCCGTGTTTGGTCGATCGGTCATTTGAAGGCTCAAAGGACGAAGGCTCGTACGCAAGGCTCAGCACTTGGGTCGTTCGACACAAAAGGAAGGTCAATCGGTCGAAGGGAGCCCATTGGGATGCGGCCCACTAGGATGCGGCGGAGGCCCACTAGGGCACGTCAGCATTAATTGCGTAGAGCGGTGATTGGATTGGATGCCGTAATTGTCGAGATCCGAATCCTAGGCATTCCTAGCCAATCATGACACCTATTATAACCTAGGGTTATATATAAGGAGTTTTAGATTAGGGTTTTGGATATCGGCACCATTGTATCCGTTGAGAGAGCCGCCATTCGTGAGAGCCAACTTCGAGAGATTGTATTGTGAACTTTTGGAGAAATCTTGTGTACTTCTTATTCTTTGGACGAAGAGAAGATTTGTATTGTTCTCTCCTTTCGTTATAAAGCTCATCCCTTCGTTATAAAGCTCATCGATGTTCCCCCTTGGCCGTCCACAGCCTAAAAACAATCTCAACTCTGCTATGTTGTGTTGCTAATCTTTCGTCCTCGATCTCCACGATACTGCATCTTCCGATGTGCTGTGTTGGTAGAGCTAGGCTCCGCCGCACAACACCTTGCCCATAGTGCACACGTTATTTCTAGGTGTTCCATAAATCGAACAACAATTAACAGCAGCACCAGAATCTCAGAATAGTTCCATCACCGCAATACATAAGCAATGTCTGCTAGAACATAAAGAAACGTGAATATGTAATAAAATATTGCTCCACTTGATATGACACAAATGCCATGCAGCATGTCTATAGCATTTTTAAATAAACATGATTAAACCCCATCAGAGTTTGCTAGGTTGTCACAATACATGCAAACAGATACAGAGCCAAGCATCTAAAATTGCTGTCACTCCAACACTCGAAACAGATGGATCGTCAGAGATGATGTATCTAGATATGCATGATCACGCCCCTTCTGCAAGTGTCCTCTTTGAAGTGCTGATGTAGAGAACTGTCAATACAATAATGGTATTAGAAAAGAACAGACACGAACAAAATTTAGAAATGTCACAGCGGAAGGAGGACAGCGGAAGAGAGAACTATTTCTAAGAGTTAATTCCTACCATTATTGCCCCTGATGAATGCATCTCCGTACTTGTTCTTTAGCTGACCATTGACGTACTCTTCTGTCTGTTCCATTGCAATGTTCATGTACCCATCAAGACAAGCTAAAATTCCTGCAGTGACAACGTTATACATGCATAAAGCACGGTGAGCAAGAAAAAGTTCTGGCAAGATTTGAGATCTAATCAAAATGAATCTGAACCAGTTTTAGATTAATCCATGTTTATTGCATATCACAGCTGATCACTGAATGAGACCGAAAACCAGATGGAGTATGTGCACGAGATTTTGACTACAGTGGAACTAATTTTGACTACTTCTTCGTTAGTGTTGGCGGCAGCTTTACACACACATCACTACTACTTCTTCAGTGTAGGCGGTAGCCTGAGGGGGTGTGGCGGCGGCGGAGGAGGAGGAGAAGAGGAAGAGGAGAGGATGGTTAAAAAGGAAAAATATAAATGGTGAACTTGTAAATTTGGAGTGGCAAACCTGTAGCTAAATGGTCTGTGTGTGCAGCAATTAGGTCTGTGTGTATATCAATCAGGGGCGGAACCAGGATGAGATGATGAGGGGGGCCGAGGGCAGGGTTAAGTCTCTACTGATGTCATTTCAGGACGTTTCGCCCTTGTTGCTAGTCGACCCAAATGAGCGTTCAATAGGACCTTCGTCCAGCATTTTGCAATAGTCACAATTTCTGTTTATTTATAATTTCTATTTATTTGCCCCGCCCAAGCCTGGGTGTCATGCTGCAGTTTTTCTGAGCTTATTAAAATTAATATATACAAAGTTACAAGAAGCATTATTAGCTGAGTGGTTAGCGGCACAAACTGGAAAATTGGTTGGTTCTATGCTTGCCCAGGTTCGAAACTTGCTGCTCTCAAACCTTTCAAGTAAATTAATTTTTTCTGCTCTCAAACATTAGGAGTAAGTTATTTTTTTATTTTTATATATTTATTTATTTATTTATTTATTTTTTTTTTTTTTGGGGGGGGGGGGGGCAAGTGACAACGTGGGGTCCGCCCCTGATATCAATACTCCCTTCCAACAACACTAGGGAAACATGGAGGTTTCTAAAAAGGAAAATAATCAATTGCATGGTATTAATGGTATCTGCATATCAAAAAACAATAATAGCTAGTGTTCTTTTGCAGTGCCAAGACATGGTTGTTATAAACTTAATGCCCAGTAAGGTCACAAACATCCTGACAAAGAAAAAGTTTGGTATTCAGGATGCTAGAGGTGCAAAAATGTGACAATAGTATAGCATAATAATGACATGCTCAACAATATCCTAGTCAATAACGTTACATGCATATTAATTGGAAAAAACAATATGACGCTTACGTGACTAATGGAAGGGAAGACACTATATGCAGTCATCGCATTATAATGATTACAATGCCAAAAAACTTCAGTATAAAGGTTAGTGATGTGAACCTCATCGGCGGCATTGGAAATAAACAACTAACATTGTGGCGGAACTTCAATACAAAGGCTAATATGTTCCGTAAGTTAAATCCCAGAAACTTTCTGCAATTTGCGTAATGGACAAATTGAGAAAGAACAGTAATTCAAATATTATGAAATTGTCTTAGTATATGAAAAATATCATCTGTGCCAGTGACAGAAACCAAACAAAAATCATCAATAGCAATTTCCAACCATGTATCGATCTTGCCAACAACATGAAAATGAACATAATGTCTAAAGCAGCAAAACTCATAGAAATGGTCATTGTGGTGAAAGAAGAGGGTTCACTTTGAGCAAACATATTTGTTTAAAATTGAAATTGAGTTTAGTTTACAAGGTCCTAATATTTTGAGAGGATAATAGGTCCTGATGTTAGAAACAATAATCTGAAGCAACGACAATCTATCTCTAATTTCAGATTTATAAGTTCAAACTTCATGTATTATATTCAAGTAAAATTGTATAAGGAAAAATGCTCACTATAATACTCCGGTACTACTATCACTAACATTGGGCCCCCCTGATTTGCTAGGAAGCCTCATTTAGAAGCCTGGAAGAAATACAAAAGAGTGGTACAATTAGCACTACTGCCCATTAATCTCTTTCCACCAATCCTCCCAAATTCAAATTTCCCAAAATCATGGGGTAGATCTTTTAGAAGCTAAAAGACATGGGTACAAACAAAACAAAAGGTTGGAATAATTTATTTCTAGATTACCTTCCCCCTAACACCTGAATGTCAATCTATGAGGGTAGTATATTTAAGATTCATGAGCTCAAATTGAGAAAATAAATGTATCATGATTCGTCAAGAATGTTTTCCCAAGTGTTAATTGGATATGGGACATGTGTCGAAGTGGCGGGCACATCAAATTCTAAAACATAGGATATGTGGATATAGCTCATATGCACGTGCGTGCACGCACACACACCAAACAACCCACAAAAAATACTTATCATACTTGAGGTGCATAGACTCGTTTTAATTATTACTAAAACCTTGTTGACATTGTAGAGCGAAATTTCGATGACCAAAAACGAAGAAACATAAAATTTACTAAATTTTTGATAGGACCGCATCCTAGAAGACAATGATAGATCTGAAATTTTGGAGTCTTAGGGGCGTTTTCGTAAATTTTCAGTTTTCAGTGATCTTTTTAAATTTTCAGCTTTATGGTTATTTTTGCAATTTTGTTATTTTCTGATCAGTATTTATATGGGGATTAGAGATGTGTGTCGAATATCAAGTGAAATTTTGTGTGAGGTTGATAAAAATCCCTCTTTTATTGGAGAGCACGATCACCCTCTCGAATAGGCGGCTTGAGAGAGCAAGTTCCTCTCAAAAGAACACAACTTATCTTGTCTCTTCTTTTATTTTAGTTATTTATGAACAAAACCGATCTTTTTCCCCAAATCTTTTCTTTAAACTTTAAAAATCCCTCCTTTCCCCTAAAAATCTCACCTTTCTATCAAAACCCCCTATTTTCATCCATCAAAATCCGAACAAAATCATATCGATTGGTATCGTATCACTATGCTCCATGGCGGCCACGAAAGAGATGGATGCGTCAGAGGAAAGATGGACGTCGTTTGAAACCACGATGTTTCATATATGACAGGAGACAAACACCCCAACTATCAGAGAAACTTTTGGAGATTTTCCGCCAACGTTGCTTAAAACAAGATCGAATGAAAGAGGAAGTCGGCAGTGCATATCTGAGGCCAAAAGGCGACACATTTCGATGAAATCGTCCCTTTTGAGGAGAAGATACATTCCAAAGGCAATCCGGCTTCAAATCTGAACATCGACAACGACAACTTCAAGGAGCGACGCAAAGAGGACAGCAAAGGACCTGTCGACCAACCCCAGGAGCTCGCATTCTCCCGGGGGACCGTCAAGGCCCTGCAGCCAAGGTTTTAGGTCTCGGTTTCGGTCTCGGTATCGCTCTTCCCAAAATTTAGGTTTCGGTATCGGTATCGTCCGTTTCGGTGGTTTCGGACGGTAGTTTCGTTTCATCGGTGTCGGTAGTTTCAGATACTTAAAACTCTATTAAATACTATCAAATATTATCAAATATTAGCACAAATACCTTTTTACTAGTTACACATTTTGTTAAAAGTATTATGCTAAATATATTACATTTTTTTGATCAACAGGATTGAAAATAAATGAGAATGGCAAGCTTTTGAATAAATGGAAGGGTTTGGTGGCTGAAAATGATAACTTTGTAAATAAATGGAAAACCTTTAGTGGCTGAATGTCAAGCTTGTAATTAAATGGAAAGCCTTTAGTGGCCAGCTCACTCAAAAGGTCAAACTTTTTAATAAATGCTAGCATGTGTTGGACAATTGCACTTGCACCGTGCAAACAAAATTTAAATTAAATGCTAGAATATGCTACCATGTAAGACCTCAAATTGCAGGAGGCGTGCTTCTTTGGGGATGCGACGGGAGGCGGGCGACCATGAGGTACGTCCATCTCTTCGTTTCTTCTTCTTTTTCTAGATTTTGGTGATGTTTCCTCCTCCTCCTCCTCCTTCTTGTTTTCATTTTTTAAGTTTCAGTCGGTATCGGACAAGTTTCGGCCGGTATCGGCCGATACGGCCGAAACCCCGGCCGATACGGCCGAAACCGAGAAGTAACGTGTGGTTTCGGACCGGTCCCCTCCGAAACCGATCCGAAACGGCCGATACCGGTCGGTTTCGGCCGAAACCTAAAACTATGCCTGCAGCTGCCCTGCAGGCCTTGGACAGCAAGCCATAGACCCCGCAAGACCCCGGGAGCTGACGGGGGCCCATTCGAGACCGGCGACAATCTTCGAGCCGCGAAAAATCCACGAGAAACTTTGGTGATTACCGTGACATCTATCCGGACATCGTTGAGGGCGGTGAAGACCTTGGGTAACCTTTTGATCTAGGATGGTGCGAACACCATCAATCAAAGAGGAATGACACACGCACTTCATACACCACCTTGAAGACTAGGTGGTTATTCAAGGGCAGAGTAATGAGAGAACCACATCCTAGAAGAAAAGGACAGATCTGGAATTTTGGAGTCTTAGTAGTGTTTTCGTAATTTTCAGTTTCCAGGGGTCTTTTTGTAATTTTAACTTTAGGTTTATTTTTGTAATTTTGTAAATTTCGTATTCATATTTATAGGGAGTTTAGATATGTGTGTCAAATATTGAGTGAAATCTTGTGTGAGGTTGATAAAAATCCCTCTTTTATTGGAGAGCGTGGCCACCCTCTCGAATAAGAGGCTTGGGAGAGCGAAATTCTCTAAAAAGAACTAAACTATCTTGTATTTTCGTTTATTTCAGTTATTTATCAATAAAACAGCGACCTTCTCCCCCAAATCTTCTTTTAAACCCTAAAAATCCCTCCTTTCCCCTAAAAATCTCACCTTTCTATCAAAAACCCTTTTTCATCCATCAAAATCCTAGAAAATCCTATAATTGTCTTATTTCTATTACTCCCGCATTCTCATATAGATTCTTTCTTGTTATTCGTTCCAATTCTTTCCTTAATTTTATAAAATGATATCCCATTTCTATTGTTCTTCTTTACATTGACCATGTATGAATCATACAACACATGTGTTCAAGCATCTTGAAATGTTAGAAAGTCTGAAACCCAGTTTCTCCCCCTAACTCACATTTTACATATTAGAAGTTCTAACTTTGAGAAAAATCATTTTAGAAGGGGAAATGTTTTATTTAGTTTATAATTTTGGAGGTAAAAATTCAGACAAAAAATCAAACTTGAGTCACAAACCCGCAAATTGCAATAGCTGGCCTCAGTAGCTAAGAAGTATGGATGCAGATCACAAGCACAACACAGATACAAGACACAATAATTCCTATAAAAAGTAGTTTCCAAGAACACAACATGGCAACAAATTTTACATGTTTATCTATGGTTTTTAATATGCACACGCGCACGCACATTGGTATGATAGAGAGTGCATAAAGTGGCAATGCTGGTAAACACATTTCTAATAATAGAAAAATTTATAATGTTTACATATTATATAAAGATATATTTGGATGAATATGCATAAAAATAGTTCATGTCTCTCTACAAAATATCATACGACTCCAAGGTTGTGAAAAGCGACGAGGAGCAAAGCACCAAGGCACCACCTATGCTTTTAGGCTAGGCACCACCTATGCTTTTAGGCTTTAGAGGCAAAAATGCTAGTTGATTTTAAAAAAAAATTGGGGGTAAAAAAAGTATAATAATAAATTAAATGAAGGAAAATAGACGAGAAAATGGAGGAAAATTTCTACAGATATCATTTTCATGATTAATGCTATTGAATTATATAATTGATATGTAATAATTCAACATTTTAACATGATATATACGATCTGAAAATATTAAAAATCTTGAAGTGGGCCTAAAGTGTTTTGGAATGCCAAAAGAAAAAGGGGGACTATAAGCATGACTTTAATACGCTTTTACAACAATGTAGCACTCAGTTATTTTATCAAAGCAAATTCTAGGTATGATCTAGATTTTCTCTAGTCTTCACATGTAAATGAAAGTACCTAAAAATTTCAAAATGTCAAAAGATAAAGAACAAAATGATGGAGTAACATAGAATATATGGACAAAAGCCATGCAATAAGCTTTCAAAATTAAAAGTTACATTAGAAATTTGTGCACACATTTGAGAAGAGTTGGTGTCTGACACATCCGTTTTCATTATTTAAGTGTTTGTTGTATGTGCATGCAATCTACAAAGATCCAAAATAATAAAAACTAATAATATGAATCTATTTACTTCAACTATATATCAAACACATAAAAAGCCAATATAATCTCATGGATCCTATATAAACAGTGTTTATATCATCGCTTGTATCCAAAAATTAGAACTTTCTAGCAAGGAGATGGCTAAGAGTGCCCAACACATTTATGTTGTGTCCATGAAGTGTCTGTGTCCAACAAGGGTACAAGGACACTAACAAAAGTGTTCATGCTACATAAATTGGAGGTGATAAAAGAAAGAAAAAAAATTGGTGTCAACATTTTGTATAATAAGATTAGCGGACTCAAAGAAATTGAAGCTCTCCTCTCCTCCCATTTAACCTCATATTTATGAGTGTAAAATTTTCCAAAACTTCATGAATTGCCTTCTATTGTAACTTTGTAAGAATTAAGAAAACACGTAGTTCTCGAGGTGCCACAAAGTTAAAACGTGATTCAAGCTGATTAAAATTAATCAATAATCAAATAATATAGAAAGGATATCCCGTTCTTGAGCAAACAAAACCTATCCCCAAAAAGGGACGATTCTGTTTTTATATTCGTACTTGCTTATACAAGATCACACTAACAATAACATCGAAAATCTTATTTATTTATGTGATTGTTTTATTTTTCCTACTTCAAGAAATGATCTGTTCTCTAATCTAACTTGCAGGGATGCAAACAAACAAGAGTTAAACCTTTCCTGAAACATGGCCTTATAGTGTAACAATCCAAAATGAAATAAGCAAAAAAAATATCAAATTGTACGAATTATGATTCCAACAGAAAATTTACTATATCATTTTCTTCGTCCAGTTTATTCCCACTCTTACAATTTTAAGTGTAGGCAAGAAATTACAAGTTATTTTGAATAAATATTATAATAGCCATTCAAACAAAAATAATAAGAATAGTAACATGGAAAAAATACAATAATTTCATCACAAGAGAGTTCATGAAGGGTATCATAGTTATATCTTTGACCAAAATCTTATTGAAGTTAATAAATATTAATTTAGTGGGTTTTAAAGCAAAAAATTATAGAATCAAATTATCTTCACCATTTTATATTTCTTAACTAATGGGACAAAGTTTATAATCCAAAGATGTACTGTAAGCCTTTACCATCATTAAACATCAATATTTCAAGGAATAGCATCTACAAATTAGTCACAAGCAAGTTTTGGAGTTTAACTTACCATTAGATTTGCTAATACGATGCTCAAAATCAAGGAGGCACTGCAAGATCACCGTTTTATGTTTCACACAAAAGGTCAACTTACTTCATCGGTATCTCATTAGACTATTTAATTTTCTTGAAAAAACTTGTGTATTGGTCTAATGTAAAAGAGAACCAACGCAATATGACAAGTGCTTAACTCGTAGTTAGAGTTCCCTAAACCCTAGCCTTGGAATCTTGAAGCCAACAATGTCAAAAAAACGTAATGTTGTCTTCTCAAATTCATGTCACAGAAAATTCATACACTGAATCAGCAAGCATTTTGTCGAACACCGGACACCCACAAACAAGCCGGTTGGACAATTGGTCAAACGCTTGGAAATGGGAAGCCAGGATGTGTTGTTGATAATGCCAAATATAAAGTGCCTACGACACTATCCAACAATCCCGCACAAACACGATATATTCTATTTGAAATTTAAATTGTACTTGCTCGCTCTATGAGAGAGAGAGAGAGAGGGTGAGAGATTTGGTTCTGGAGTTCAAGTAATAGAATATTGGGTCTCTATACCCTAAATTCCTCCACTTAATAACAATTCCCTCCCGCGCTAAAATTCTTCCTACGGCTTCTCCAATTTATGTTCAATCCTCCTCAATCTCTCACTAATAAGTTTCTCATACGTTCTAAATTTCTGCTCAATCCTCCTCAATCCCTCATTAATACCTTCTATTCACTGATATGTGGCTATGGCAGAAATCGTCATCCTGCTGTAAGAACCACTACTGATTCCAATAGTGGTGACCATAAAGAATATGGTAACCGCCATCTCTTCCGAAGCTGTTGCCAATCAAAATCATACCTTTGATCACATTCTCTGAAGAATAATGAAAAATAGGTTGTAATAAGATTAGGGTTTTCTTAAACCCTAGTCCAATAAAAGCATAACACATTCGATTTTTAAACCAATCGACATCACATGGTAAAATTAAGTTATAAAAACGTGAACAGAAGAACCCTAGAAACAAAAGAAATATGGTTTAAGAAATATGGTAACCGCCATCTCCTGCTGTAAGAACCACTACTGCTAGGGTCTAAGAAATATGGTTTAAGAAATTAGGGTTTAAGAAATAGTCATCCTGATGTAATAACCACTACTGATTCCAATAGTAGTGACCATAAAAAAATATGGTAACCGCCATCTCCTACCTAGCTGTTGCCAATCAAAATCATACCTTTGATCACATTCTCTGAAGAATAATGTAAAACTAGGTTGTAATCAGATTAGCGTTTTCTTATACCCTAGTTTTCTTAAACCCTGGTCCAATAAAAGCATAACACATTCGATTTTTAAACCAATCAACATCACATGGTTAAATTAAGTTATAAAAACGTGAAACAGAAGAACCCTAGAAACAAAAGAAGAAGCTTTTCGTGAAATGAATAAATGAGAGGGAATACCCCTGTAATCCACTCCGGAGTTCAGCTTGACGACGACCGGCCGGCCACGGATCGACTTCAAGAAATCCGCCGGCGTCTTCACCGACCCGCCACCGCCGCTGCCCTTCTCACCGCCGCTGCTCATCCTTCTATTTTTCCACCGCTTTACTCTCTCTGATAGGAAGGCGGCGTGAAGTCAGTGATGGCGCTTCGATAATTCGATTTGTTGGTTTATATCATTTCAGGTAGTTGCTATGCGCAGAGACCTAATTGCAGACTACGCGGACCATTTATTTAGGAGCTTGTCATTCAAACTTAGGGGTGGCAAAATGAGCTCGATCCGACCCGATCCGAACCCGGCATCATTAACCGTGTATGGGTATGGACCAATCCGGGTCAAGTAGGAAACGGATTGACCCGATCCCACCCGGATAAAATTCGGGTCGGGTATGTGTTTAGCATGTCAAACCGGATGACCCGAATTCGACCCGGTTTACTTTCTTTATATATATAAAAATTTATATAATAACCTCAATACACAGTTGCAAGGGGAGTTGTGCTTATACGATTTGAATTGTTGTGCACTTCTTTAAGAGGTCTTGGATTCAATTCCCTTTACATTCAACTTTTAAGTTAATTTTATTACTTTTGTTAATAAAATGGTAATGTTAATTATATTTCCTTGCTGTCATCAGTGCGGTTTAAACGACGAGCTACTGGAAATTATGCAACACTTAATAAATTGCTGGTTGCTCTTAATAAATAGCTGGATATCGAAAAAGGAGCAGTAGTATATAAGTCAAATCTTAACCCGACGGTTCAACCCAAACCCGACCCGGAAATTTTCCGGGTCACCCGAGCCCGACCCGGATTCAATCCGGGTCGGGTTAGGGTTTACCCTTATCCGAGTCGGGTCAAATCTGACCCGACCCGAACCCGAACCCGAACCCACCCGACCCGTTTGCCACCCCTATTCAAACTTTTGGAGTTGCTATGCGAAAAGGCCTGGGACCATTTATTTAGAAGCTTGCCTTCAAACTTTTGGAGTTGCTATGCGAAAAGGCCTAATTGCTTAGTATACAGATCTACTTTGCACACAAGCCAAAAAAATTGAAATTTGTTATTTCTACTTTGCACACGTACCTGCATTTACCCAGGAGGGGGTTAGAGAGGAGGCAGACGAGGGGAATGAGTGAGGGGGTGCGACGGACGAGGGGAGCAGTGGATGGGCCGATAGACGAGGTGAGGGGGCTGGGGAGAGGGCTGAGGAGGCGAGGAGGCTGAGAAGGTAGATGAGGGGAGTGGTGGAGTGGAACAGGAGAGCAGCCGAGGAGGCTGTGGAGGCGGTGGGTGAGCAGACTATGGGGCTGGGGAGGCGGTGGGTGAGCAGACTATGGGGCTGGGGATGGGACGTGGGGCCAGGGAGGGAGGATGAGAAGGAGGTGGACGAGGGCAGCTGGAGAGGGATGACAGACGAGGGGAGGGGTTAGGGAGGGGCAGACGAGGGAGGAGTGGCTGTGCGTGAGGTATGGGCGACGACGAAGAGGTCTTGCGCGATGAAGTTTGAGGGGAATTTGGGGTTTAAAAAAGTTTTTATTGGTATTTAAAAAAAGTGGTGTGTGTACTAAGCAATTAGCTCTGTGCACATAGCAACTCCCCAAACTTTACAGGGATGCCGTTGAAACTTTTCGTCTTGTACCTTCCAATGCACTTCCTCCTCCCTCATCATCATTATCTGTTCTGTTGCTGGCATCGAACACCATGCCCCCACAGTTGCACCCCGATCCCTCCACATCTTCATCTTGTGGTGGAGGCAGCGGTGATAGAAGAGGAGAAGGTAGAGGAATAAAGAGTACGGATGAGGGAGATGAGGGAGATGGGAGGGGTTGGCTGCACGCTGGGGGAGGGGATGCGATAAGGGTCTATGTTGATACGGTGATGGTGGCGACAGAGACTGCGTTAGCGGGGACGTGATGGAGGATGATGAAGAGGTCTGTGTGCACATCAATTTTATTTAAGCTCATATCAACTCCTCATTTTATACACAAATAAATAGAAACATGTAGGGGGTGGGTCGGAGTCAGACCATAAGAGACCCACTTAAGATTCACATCCACTTGAGGATCCAATCCCATTAAAGGCATGCTTCGGTACCCAAAATGAAATAAGCTGATGCCGCTATTGTTATTGTTATGCCTCAATAAATGGCAGTGGCTCATAAAATGCATATCTAGTAGCTCACTTCATAAGAATAATTGATCGAAACTTACACCCCAAGATGCTATAGAAATTATACGTTTAGAAGAATACGAGAGTATTCAGCAAACATGACTCCTACTCTTATTCGTATAGAAATTCTACCATGCTAATGATATTCACAACACTAGATAGGTCAATGATCGGTTAGGAATTAACTCCGAAACGATGTCGTTTACCACAAGCGCATGGTATAGCAGCGAGCGGGTATCGAACACTGGGAAGCGGTGCTATACTACCTATCTACTCCTAGGTTGAGTTAGACTTGCAGGTTTATTGGTGGATGTGGAGTATGGAGAGTCGTAATTGTGATGGATGCGAAGGTCGTGTCACTCAACGTCGCAAACAAGGGATTTCACACAATATAAAAAGACTAGTGTTTTAGGACTCACCACTAGGATCGTCGGATGTCGATGCTAGGTTAAGACTCTTATGTTGCATTGGATTTATTAGGGATTGTAGCATCTAGGAAGTGAATTCATGCGTCTAGGCTTCATGAATCTAACATACCGTATTCACACCGCTCTCGCGATAGATGCATACGATATGTGCATTAAGGATGTACAATAATCTCCCCACTCTCGTGGGTCGAATGCTCTCAACTCGCACCACTCTCGTGGGTTAGAGCATCGAGGTATTTTGATGGTTCTTATTGACGCAATGGCAGTAGCCATCAATTAGTGGTATAGTTCATCGGTGGATCCCATCAAGACACGAGCCGGGCATGATCACGAGCCTAGGTTGAATCCACTAACTCCCTAATTAAGCCTATAGGATACTCCTTAAGCCAATCGATCCACCGACTATGGGCATGATCTCAGTACAAATTTTCCTATAAACTTTGCAAGATCAACCAAAATACTTCCCTTTTTATACCAACGCAACCTAAAAATCCCAATTTTGCATCTAAATCCTAAAATCCTAGGGCTAATCCATTAGCCCCAGAAAAGACTACTCAAACATAGCAAACATTATGAAAACAAAAGAGATCACTGCTATCATCATGGAAAAACAATAAGAAGAAATAAAATAGGATTAAAAAGAAAGAATACTTAGCTTGATACAAGAGGAGGGGCATATGGCATGGCCTAACTCCTAAAAAAGTCTCCAAGAGCTCCAAAAAAAATAAGATCCAACCTCTCCAAAAACTGCTCTCTAATGACGACTACAATCCCTATATATAGTCCCCTCAAAACCCTTGCAAATAACCCAAGAAACCCTCTGAAATTCGTGTCCAAAATCAATTCTGGCCGCAACTTAAGTTCTAGGCCCCAGCGTGCTCGGTCGAGTAGCCCCCTACTCGGTCGAGTCGAGTTTGATTTCCAGATCCTGTTTTTTCCTTCTTTCTCTAATTCCCTGCAGCTCGGTCGAGTAGGTATACTGCTCGGTCGAGTAGCCGGTCGAGTAGCCATGCTGCTCGGGTCGAATACAAATTTCAACACTGTAGCGTCAACTTGCAGAAATTTTCCAGATTTCATCCGACCTCTGATTGACACGTTCTTAGCGGCGTTGGAACCATCATGAAGTCTACTATCCATAAAAAATATGAGAAAAATACTTTGCCAACTGGAATGATAGCAGATTGCAAAAGAGTGAGAGGCTATCTGAGAATCTGGGGGCTTACCTTGCTCGACCGAGTAGCCTTCGTGCTCGGTCGAGTTGCAAGGGGTTGCTGCTTTAGGTTCAATATGCTTCTTTGGAAATTGGTTCAACTCGACCGAGTAGCCACCCTACTCGGTCGAGTAGGGTGTATCCGTTTCCTTCCGAACTCTGCGTGTCAGCTCGGCCGAGTAGCTGTTGCTACTTGGTCGAGTCACCTGGGAAACTGACTCGGTTGCTTCTTGGCTTCTCCTTTCTCTTTCTCTTCCTCCTTTCTTCCTCTAGTCTTTTTCTTTGGCACCTCAAGCATGTCATCATGAGTCTTCTTGGTGTTCTCACGTCGTCGATCGTCTTATTGACTCCAAATTGCTCCAATATCGCTCCAAATCACTGAAATGAGCATAAACGCTTCGAAAGTCATATTGTTCCAAATAATAGCGTAAAAGCGTATAAAATGGGGGTTTGGAGGGTAAAATGTGTCATGAAAATATGCGATAAATCATGTAAAATAGGAGCATATCAAAATCCCCCAAGCTTAACTTTTACTCGTCCTCGAGGAAGACGAATACGAAGCTCACCGGGAGGTAAAAATAAGAAAAGAGAAAAATGGTGAAAGATGGAGGGACGCGCTAGATTATTCGGTCAGATCTCAAGCCATAAGTTACACATCACGATAACTCGGAAAATACGAATCACATGCTATAAAAATTCATATCTTACTTAAACATGGTACTAGCAAGTTTTCAAGAACCACAAAAGGGACTCTCTAAATTCATGCGATCAACCCATATACACTTCATGCAATTCATAGAATTTAATATACAAATATTGGCGATGCACTTTTCAATCAAAAGTTATAAATAAAGCATATAAGAATCACACCAAGCATGCAATAGAGAAGGGAATAAAAGTCATGTTATTCACATATTTATATCGAATCATAAGAAATCTCCATAACTAAAGTATTTTGCTAAGTTTTAGCATTATCAACATTCATGCACAACTCCACTCTAATGTCATACTCACTCATATAGTCAAAGAAATTCACCCCCAAAGCTTAGCTTGAGGCATCACATCTAAAGGAAAAGGATATGAGAACATGGAATTTTTGCCTTGGTTTTTCCAAGTATTTTTGTGGCTCCAAAAATGAGATAGAAAAATATTTTTCTTTTTCTTTTTGGTTCTCATTTTTCTTTCTGGATTTTTGTAGGAGCTATATGATATGTATTTTTGGCTTTTGGCTCCTTTTTGGCTTTTTGATTTTTTTGGAGCTAACTTTTCTTTTGTATGTGATTTTTGGGAATGGATGCGGTATAAGTAGCTACAAGGGGTGAACTCAAGTGACATGTAGAGAATAAAAAGATATATGTGGAGAAGGAAATGATGTAACACTCGGTTCACTCATAAGATGTGCACAAACGGTTCAATAAGATAATATTTCAACTAAAACTCATATGTAAGCATGGATATTCTTAATCATCTAAATAAATAATAAAGTCAAGCGGTAAAGCGTACAATCATATCAAGCATGCAACAGAAGGTGAATAAGACAATAATACAGATGCTTCAGATATACAAATGATGCATGAATCTTGGTGCATTTCCAACAAAAGCATACTAAATACTATCGCATACATTTAGCTTCAATAAATATCATGCATTCAGTTAGAGAAATCATCGAAAGAAATATATATGCAAGCATATGTGGATATCGAGATACTGAAATACCTTTAGTAGCATGGCAAGAATAATAAGTATCGTGAAAGCTGATAAAGATATAAGAGATGTCATCATACAAAATATATCTAGCATAACGAGGAAAAGAAAAGTGGAAAATAAAAATAAAAGAGAAGAAAGAAAAGAAAAACAAGTACACAATATGATGCATGAACACATATAAGAGGAAAAGAAGATGGAAAAATTGAAAAGATGATGCAAAAATTTGAAAAAAAATCTAAAAATCCTAAAATGAAGTAAAAATACAACTAAATGGCATGAAAATGCACTCCCCCAAGATTAAACTTCACTTTGTCCTCAATGTAAACATAAAAGGTAATTATGAGGAACAACGATAAATATGAGGGGGGTGAATGAAAAATGATGAAATGAATGACATGAAATCCTAATGCAACTACATGCACAAGCAATGATGTATGAGAGCGCCTTCCCCCAAGCTTATAACAAACAATCATATTCAAATGACTTGATCAAAAATGTCACGGCTTCGCTAAGCGAGATCAAGTCAAACAAATAAGAAAGTAAGATTTCACTTGAGAGAAATGCTCGATAGTGGTGAGCAAAATGGTGGGACATATCAAAATGTGAAGAGGGCAATTAATATATATAATGGGTTTGGGGTGTAAAAGATTATTGTTGCCGTCATATGAGGTGATATTTATTCAAGCAAATCTATATGGTCCTCTCGCTGTCGAGAGGATTCGTGTTTATTTAAAGCATAAAATACTACACTACTGGATTGATATCACATATAGCAAAAGGCGGATCTAGTATCTTTGCCGGTGCAGGCAAATGCTCCAACTGCTCCTTCCGTGGCTCCGCCAGACGCATGTGTCTACGGACTCCATCAGATTCTAGCAATGCGGCTTCCAGCATCTCTCCAAGGACTCCACCTGTACACTGCAAGAGATAAGCCGCATCAATCTGATGTGGATAATTCTTCCCCAAAATAAATGTATTCCAAAGAGGGTCATCAACATAAGTATTTAAAATTAAAGATGGTTGACAACACTTCCCTAGAAATAAATCTCTACTCTCGTGCACCACATCAACCAACTCCTCGTAGTTCACCTCAGGTTCTTCAGGTAACTTTAGCAAATAAGTGTGGGTCTCATCAGGCAAATCCTCATCATCGTCAGACTCATCCCAGCGCACCTCCTGACCATATTCAATAGCATCCATAGGTGCTAACTCCCCGCTCTTCTCCTCGTATACGTCACATCGTACCTCTTGATCATATGTATGTGTATCCTGTGAAAGGCGCAATGAGTCATCACAATCTGAATCATAAAAACATCATACACGAGAGGGGAATCAAATGTAGGAAACGAGGGGGTAAAGAGATCTCCCTAAGTGGGAGCTGTAAGCTCTGGTGGGTGGTCCTCTGAGGGATGCTCAGCCTCTGTAGAAGGTGGGAGTGGATGCGGTAGCTCGAATGGAGGGGGCACAATTCGGGCTCCATCTGTGTGCAGATGTCATCGTCCCAAGTCACGTTCTCCTCGATGGTCTGCTCAGCTACTATAGGCACGACCTCCTTAATAATATCCTCTAATGGTATAGGCTGCTCTGACTCATGTGGGTAGCAAGGGAAGGCAACGACGGCATGAGCAGGCTCTGCAGTGCTAGGTGCTGATGTCCCGTCAGTAGTGGAAATATCAAAGCGCGTAATACCTCCCCAAGCTGAAAGAGAATGTCCTCCTCAATGGTACCTGCAGCAGACACACGATGCATGATAAAATAGACGAGCTCACGACATTCTGGATCACCTGCCTCGATTGCTAATGAGCCCGAAGATCAAGCTGCGTCCAATAAGCTTTATAAAGCTGCTGTATATCTCAGGTCCTCAAAGGTTGTCAGATGCATACTCCTCAAGAACTCCAACGAGGGTCCATGCAATCCTCCAGTGAAGGGAGGAAATAGCTTGCAACCATCCCACACATAATCTGACTTAGTCTGGAACTTCCTAACATTCCTTCGAATGGTAATAGGCTTCGCTGAAGGACTCTCCATCAGCCTGATTGAATGTAGCAGTGAAATATATGAAGGATCGTACAGAACCCAGTCGCATCATCTTTGGAAGCACCATCGATGTATCAACTATACCTGATCAAGCAAAGTAAATAACCTGAGAAGAATGTCAGTGGCAGAAGAGAGATAAAGATAAAAAAGAAATAATGTGGTGGTGGGGGAAAAAT
Organism: Scilla litardierei; assembly: GCA_030789695.1. Classification (NCBI taxonomy): domain Eukaryota; kingdom Viridiplantae; phylum Streptophyta; class Magnoliopsida; order Asparagales; family Asparagaceae; genus Scilla; species Scilla litardierei. Next base: position 71,328,410 of record CM061138.1, on the reverse strand, counting down.
CACTCTCTCTTTTTTTAATTATTTTATTATTTTCATTTTTAACGCAGTCTAATCAACCTAATTGTGATAAATAGATAATATGGTGGAACGGATCCCCAGCAACGGCGCCATAAACTTGATCGGCCCGGAATTAACTCCGAAATGATGTCGTTCATGTATAGTGGCGAGCGGGTATTGAACATGGGAAAACGGTGCTATACTACCTATCTACTCCTAGGTTGAGTTAGACTTGTGGGTTTATTGGTGGATGTGGAGTATGGAGGGTCGTAATGGTGATGGATGCGAGGGTCATGTCACTCAACGTCGCAAACAAGGGATTCCACACAATATAAAAAGAATAGGGTTTTAGGACTCACCACTAGGATCGTCGGATGTCGATGCTAGGTTAAGACTCTTATGTTGCATTGGCTTTATTAGGGATTGTAGCATCTAGGAAGTGAATTCATGCGTCTAGGCTTCATGAATCTAACATACCGTATTCACACCGCTCTCGTGATAGATGCATACGATATGTGCATTAAGGATCTACAATAATCTCCCCACTCTCGTGGGTCGAATGCTCTCAACTCGTACCACTCTCGTGGGTTAGAGTATCAAGGTATTTTGATGGCTCGTATTGACGCAATGACGGTAGCCGTCAATTAGTGGTATAGTTCGTCGGCGGATCCCATCAAGACACGAGCCGGGCATGGTCACGAGCCTTGGTTGAATCCACTAACTCCCTAATTAAGCCTATAGGATACTCCTTAAGCCAATCGATTCCACCGACCGTGGACACGATCTCAGTACGAGTTCTCCTACAAACTTTGCAAGATTAACCAAGATACTTCCCGTTTTATACCAACGTAACCTGAAAATCCTAACTTTGCATCTAAATCCTAAAATCCAAGGGCTAATCCGTTAGCCCTAGAAAAGACTACTCAAGCATAGCAAACATTATGAAAACAATAGAGATCATTGCTAGCATCATGGAAAAACAATAAGAAGAACTAAAATAGGATTAAAGAGATAGAATACTTAGCTTGATACAAGAGGAGGGACCTATGGCATGACCTAACTCCTAAAAGAGTCTCCAAGAGCTTCAAAGAAAATAAGATCTAACCTCTCCAAAAAATGCTCTCTAATGACCGCTACAATCCATATATATAGTCCCCTCAAAACCCTAGCAAATAACCTAAGAAACCCTCTGAAATTCGTGCCCAAAATCAATTTTGGCCGCAACTTAAGTTCTAGGCCCCAACGTGCTCGGTCGAGTAGCCCCCTACTTGGTCGAGTCGAGTTTGATTTCCAGAGCTTGTTTTACCTTCTTTCTCCAATTCCCTGCAGCTCGGTCGAGTAGGTATGCCGCTCGGTCGAGTAGCCTTGCTGCTCGGGTCGAGTATAGATTTCAATACTGTAGCGTCAACTTGCAGAAATTTTCCAGATTTCATCCGACCTCCGATTGACACGTTCTTGATAGTGTTGGAACCTTCATGAAGTCTACTATCCATAAAAAAAATGATAAAAATAATTTGCCAACTGAAATGATAGAAGATCTCAAAAGAGTGAGAGTCTGTCTGAAAATCTGGGCGCTTGCCTTACTCGACCGAGTAGCCTTCGTGCTCGGTCGATTTGTAGGGGGTTGTTACTTTAGCTTCAATATGCTTCTCTGGAAATTGGTTCAGCTCGACCGAGTAGCCACCCTACTTGGTCGAGTTGGGGGTATCCGTTTCCTTGCGAACTCTGCGTGTCAGCTCAGTCGAGTAGCTGTTGCTACTCGGTCGAGTTGCCTAGAAAACTGACTCGGTTGCTTCTTGGCTTCTCCTTTCTCTTTTGCTTCCTCTTTTCTTCCTCTAGTCTTCTTCTTTGGCACCTCAAGCATGTCATCATGAGTCTTCTTGGTGCTCTCACGTCGCCGATCATCTTATTGACTCCAAATTGCTCCAATATCACTCCAAATCCCTGAAATGGTCATAAACGCTTCGAAATTCATATTGTTCCAAATAATAGCGTAAAAGCGTATAACATGGGGGTTTGGAGGGTGAAATGTGTCATGAAAATATGCGATAAATCATGTAAAATAAGAGCATATCAATCAACAAGTTATGGTTACATTAAAGGATGACCGAGCTAACCTTCACACTGTAAGGAAATATGCTATGTACACTAAACAATTTAGCATGCAGCGAAAGACTAAAAAATCAAAAAAATTATGACTAGCATATCCTAATCAAAATCTACTGCAGTACTCGAAATTAATGCTAATTAAAGTTTTGTACCTTAATATTCTTACACGATATTCGTGGATCCAAAACTTTTCTGGTAAAGTCTAAAACATCACCGCTCCATCCATCATGGTACAATAGAAGTTGCACATCAGTGACCTGTTGGGAAATGTATGCCATCGAGGCCAATTATTTATAATTGGGACATCTTCTTCAAAATGATAGTATGCTATTTGGTAATGTTTATTTGAGTATAATTATAATGTTTGTCTGCATTTTATACTTAGATAAAGTCCTGAGACTTAGTGCGAGGTCGAACATGTATCTAGATGAGGATCACGATTATGGAGAAGTGTTTCGACCGCTAGTAGCATAAGTCTAAAACTGTTCGTAGTTGTAGATGGATTGAGAAAGGACATCGATACATCAGATAGACTATTGTGTGCTTTGTCTTCACCAAGTGTTGGTGGCGATTATCTCATGATCGTTCGATATAGCGAAATTAGATACGAAACACATGTGCTCATTAGAGAATGAGTTCACTGAACGATCCAACGAGAGCTGCTATAAGGATAGCACATACAAATCTGTCAATGGTGGCTCTCAAGTAATGATAGGCAAGGTGGTCCTTTGACTTGATGCCATTGTATGAGCCTGTTCGTGAACAGTGTCACTTAGACCTCTGACCTAACTTCGAGCCAGGGCCTGCTGAAAGGTCGTAGGTTGGATGACAATTAAAGTGTATGAGGAGAGTAGTGGTCAATAGAGGATTCGTCACCGCCGTATATGGGGATTTAGTGTCACGAAATCAGCACGGTCCTTAGTGAAATCCTTGGTCAAGGTGTGTTGGATATGATCCATCAAAGACATGCTAAGACCAAATGATATTGATCGATCATGAAGCTATTAGGGGGAGACAGTCAATCATACCCTAGGCTTTACAGCGACATAATGTTGACGAATGGATTAAAACTGTGAAATTCATCACTGACATAGCCAAATGTAGTCCAGAAAATATTTATGTCAAGGGACAGACCACATAATGATGATACCGAACCATGGACGACAACTACTACTTGCAGTCACTGTCGTTAGGGATTATGAGTCCCACATGTAGTAGGGTCAGGTTGTAGGGTCTCACACAAGCTGAGATCCTCGTCCAAGTAATAAGTGGAACATGCATATGATGCATGTGAATTAATATGGTCACAATTAGTTGCGAAGAGAATTTTGGTCATGTAATACATTATTGCAAATAAATCATGATCATATCATGAAATAAATTGATCCAAGAGTTTTATCTCATAAAATTATTTCTAGATTTATTTTCCCTGAAACCAATTTTTTATCTCATAACAAATATCATGAAAATAAAATATTAATTTCAAAATCGATTTTACTAACCTTTAAAATCATCACAAATTCGCAATATCATATATTGCATATTTAATGCAAATTCTCTAATATTTGGAGCGAAGATAATCAAAGTACATTCCTCCTAGTGTACAAGATCAACACTTGATCTTTGCAATTCATTAGAAAATATTTGCATATGCATCTCAAGATCAAACACAACCTTTGTATTAATTAAAAATCAGAAAGTCAAAAATCACAATAAAGGAAAAATCACATAGGCAATATTCGTCATTAGTCTACTAGACGTCAAACGGTAGTCGACTAATCTGCAATCTGCAAGTTACACAAATTTATTGATGGTGTATTAGTTTACTAGCCCTACAGGACTAGTTGATTAGTTTCCTAACAAGTCGACTAGGGGTTACCCCCTAGTTGACTAATTTAGCACTTCATCAGATTCACACAACCATAAAATTATGACGATTAAATATCCGATTTTAATTATTTCAGAGTACATACATCTTGTATTACAATATTTGTGCAAATCTTATTTATGCAAAAATGATAATATCGTGATGAATAAAAATTTGTTGTTTAAATTCAATTCTAAATAGCATAATCTCAAGATTTACAGTATGGCTCTGATACCAATGTAAGGAAATATGCTAAGTACGTTAAACAATTTAGCATGTAGCGGAAGACTGAACAATCAAAAAATTTCTACGACAAGCCTATACTAACCAAGATCTACTCAGTACTTGAAATTAATGCTACTTAAAGGTTTATACCTTGGTGTGGATATTCTTACACGCTATCCACGTATCCAAAACTTTTTCGGTGAAGTCCAAAACACTGCCGCTCCATCCATCATGGTATAGTAGAAGTCACACATCGGTGACCACCCCTTCACGATCCATGAGCTCATCCTAAGCCCGAACTTGACTCCCAATCATCGCGGGTAGGGATTAAGAGGAGGATAAGGAATGTCTTAGTCATAACGCGACGTTTTATGATGCATGGGATAATATTTCTTTAGCATAGGTGATTCGGGTTGAAAATTGCTTATTTTAACCTCTCATCTAGCATTATTTTGTGCTCATATGATGCTATATTGATCTCTAAGATGTTCGTATTTTGTACACTATCATTCGTTAGAGAAATCACCTTATTTGAGCATAAAACAGTAATTAATGGAGAATTTCTGAACTTTTTATATTTTTCCTAGCTTGGTCTCGATCTCACGATTCCAACGACTATTTATTTGTATTTTTCTGAGATCTGTGCTAATTTCTGTGATTTATTGAATGCAGAATACCATTTAAAGGGCTGAAATACGGATGAAATACGGCTAAAATACGGATACGTATACGGATCGCCATACGTGTATCAGCTGAAAAGCAGGCCATGTGGCTAAATCGTGGCCGCCCATTCCGCATCCAACGACCGAGCTAAGAGAACGAAGCGGTCAGCTCTCGACCGTAGGATCGAGATCGAAGGGTCCAGATTCAATCCGCAGTGAACGAAGCGGCGGCAGCTCCTTGTCGACGTGGCACACATCAAGCTGATCTCCTCTTCATCCAACGGCCATCATTTATCACCGAACGGGATTCGAATTCGAATCTGTTGCTGTCGACGCGGCCCACTACAGACCGCTCGATTTCGATCGAACGTACGACGATCATCCATCACCGAGCGAAGAGAGGGCGAGGCCTTAGTGAGACGGGGCACAATTCCGTGCGCACGATGTGGATCTAACGGTTGAGAAGCAATCCCGAGCGTCGTTCGGATTCGTTAGTGAAGCGGGTTTCGCACGAATATTAAAGCACACGTGGCACCCCCTCATTTAATCCCGCACGGATGTGCGGCTATTATTTACGCCGGCTGTGGATCGGGTTCGAACATGAAGTGGGTGCAGGTTTTGAACCCGATAAGCGCCCCAAACCCGCAATCTAATTATATAAGGTATTTCTAGGGTTTTGGGGCGTATTCTTGGCGTATTTGGGCGATTTTGGAGCCGATTTTTGCAGAGTTTTGAGGAGCAATCAGAAAGCAACCAGAGGCAAATTTCCAGAGGCTTTTAGGAGGAAGAAGAGAGGTTTTCTTAGGCAATTTGATAGCGTATTTGGTGATATTCTTGAACTCTTTAGCGTATTTTGAACTCTAATTGATTGTATTACTTGGAACCATGCTTTATATGGTGAATTTACTGTTTATCTTCAGTATGAGTAGCTAAATTCTTATTGTGGATGGTATGGCATAGTTAGGAGATGTGATTCGTATTCGTTTGGTTGTATTTTTACGCTAAAATCGTACGTCGGTAAAGTTGTAGTCTTTAGCTTTAAAATCATCTTTTTCATCTTCCAAAAGAACGTGATTGAGTTGATGATCGTCCCACAAGGGTGAGTTTTGATCTCTCCAAAAGAGAGTTTCATATCGTATTTTTAGAAGATTATAACTTTAGCGACGATCTTATTGAATTTTGTGCTTTAATCCCCAAAAGGGTATTTTCCGACGAATTGCTCCCAAAAGGAGAATTTATTGAGTAATATTTAATCAACCAAATTAATATGAATCATTGATCCTAATGAACCCATACCATGTGCATACTTCTCATAGATATTTTCACGAATTTTCCTTGTTCGTATTGTTCACGTATCCACAAATCACAATCAAACCAATCCACACCACCACCATCAAAAGTGGTTAGTTTCTCTACGTTGACTTTCTATTTGATTTAAGCTTTGTGGTTGCAACAGATTTTCTCCCGAGGATTCGACATCTGGACTCCTAGATTATACTACTTGCACGAACTCTTACGCTTGAGAGAAGCACATTTTTGGGCCGAGCAAGTTTTTGGCGCCGTTGCCGGGGACCTGCATCGCGGGTAGGGATTAAGAGGAGGATAAGGAATGTCTTAGTCATAACGCGACGTTTTGTGATGCATGGGATAATATTTCTTTTGCATAGGGCATGGTTCTAGCTCATGCATGGAGTTGGCACTTGCATGGATTTATTAAACATCCACCAAATGAAAGAAACCACATGGTGATTCAAAAACCCATATGGCTGCATGCAATTCTTTCCCTTTATTAATACACAATCCCATTGTATATTTTTCATACCCAAGTCATGCATGGGAGCCTTATGCGTTAGTTGCACCTTGGGTTGAACAAAACCCTAGCGATACAACATGGTTAGCATACACCAATCTATTAATGGTGAGCTCTCAGTGATGATATGTAAGTTGGTCCTTAGACTTGAGGTCAGTGTACGAACCTGTGCGTGAACAATGTCACTTTGATCTCTGATCTAGCTTCGGGGCAAGCCCTGACGAAAGGTCTTTGGTTGGGTGACACTTGAAGCATACGAGGAGAGTAATGACCAAGAGAGAAGTCGTCTCTCTCGTTTATGGGGAGTTAGTGTCGCATGTGTTAGTTTGGTCCTTAGTAAAAACTTTGGCTAAAGTATGTTGGAAGAAGTCCAACATTAATAAACTAAAGACCGATGGAGACTAACCGATTTCAAGCTATTAGGGTTGACAGTTGACCATACCCTAGGCTAGGCTAAGCGACATAGTTATGACAAAGGGACTAAAACTGCGATATTCATCATGGATACATGCAGGTTGGTCCCGACAATACTCATGTCAATGTGCTAACCACATAAGTATGATACTGAAACAGAGACGGCACATGCTGCTAGTGGTAATTGCCATCTAAGGTTTCAAGCCCCACCTGTAGCAGGGTCAGGCTGTATGGTCGCACACGGAGTGAGACCTTCGTCAAGTAATATGTAGTTAATGGAGATAGAGCATATGATGCATGTGAATTAATTATGTCGCAAAAGGTTTGTGAACAATTAATACTGTGGGATTAGAGCATATGATGCAAAGGTATTAAATATGTCGTAAAATATTTATGAGCATATTTCAGATCACATATGATGTGATAAAGGCAAAGAAAAGTGTTAGGAATGTCCCGGTTAAAACCCAATATCAAACGGCTCCAAAATGGCTCAAATACGGCTCAAATATGAGCCAGAACAAATAAAATAAGCCCAAAAGTGTTGAATATTGACTCCCCGGATTTGGTTTTGATGATGAACAAACATAAATATCGTGAACTAACTCTTTGTGAGCGCAGTTATGGAGATCGTCGCCAAATTTCTATGAACATCAAATGCGACGTCTCAAGACTTCTCAAAGCACGTGATCGTATGCTTGAAGCTTCGTTGAAGCTCAAGGACCGTTATTGAAGTCAAGAGATTCGGAATGAAGCGTTTGAAGACGGTTCGTCAAGTTTTATTTATAGTCTTCTAGTTTCGTTTCGTAGATTGTTAAGCCTTGAGTAGGTCTTACATTTTAATCTTCATAACGCTCATATCTTAGAGCTAGGATCTTAGTAGAAGCCCATAGAATCTTTTCCGAAGCTTAACGCTTCTTATCGCGGCTTCTTGTGCATGTTAGTTGGTTCAAGAAGAAGAACCAACCGACTAGATGGCAATCTAGTCGGTCGGCAAAGCTTCTTGAACCGACTAGAATGCCTTCTTCAAATTCAGCTCACTTACTATTTACAGTTAGTCGGTCCAAGAAGGTTTACCCACCGACTAGTTGTGAAACTAGTCGGTTAGGAATCCTTCTTAGACAGACTAGTTGAGCTTCCACTGTTCAGCCTAACTTACTGTTTACAGTTAGTCGATCAAAGCACAACGACCGACCGACTAGTTGAGAAACTAGTCGGTTAGAAGTTGTTCTTAAACCGACTAGCTGTATTTGAACTCAGCCTATTTGTTTTCTTCTGTTAGTCGGTCAAAGTTCACTCACCGACTGACTAGTTGTGAAACTAGTTGGTTGGCAAGTCTTCTTGGACCGACTAGTTATTCATTCCCTGAACTTCTCTTTTGGCTGTTCACCTCTTAGTCGGTTCATGTTGACTTACCGACCGACTAGTTGATGAACTAGTCGGTCAGTGGTCCTTCTTTGACTGACTAGTCTGCTTCAGAATAGATCCGTTGGAGCATTAAATGCCACGAATTTTGCTCTCTCTTTCATCTATCCTATATATACTTGAAGGGCTGATTTCATAACATTCAAGGCTGATATTTATTGAAGTTTAGAGATCAAAGAGAAGCAATTAATTCTTATTCAAAGCTCTTTCATTTTTCACTTGAATCTCTCCCTCACTCTTATTTCAAAAGAGAGATTCATTGATTGTGAGCCTTCCAAGCCAAGAGCTTGATCCAAGGTCACCAACAACTCCCTAGGCCTCCATTGCTGGTCTACATCTTGGAGCTAGGCTTTGGTGCCTTCATCTTCCCCAAAATCCTCTTTTCCCTAAATCGTAAGTTTTACTCAAGGCATATGTTTTTGTGGTAAGCATTTCATATTTCAATTTACTTTGAATATTGCAAGTTTTACTCTCGGTTGTGAGAGTTTGTTTGTGATCCCGGTTTGTGGGAGTCACAATTTCATTTGTGTATGATTTGATCTTGTAGAGGTTTATACAAGTATTTCATAGTGCAAATTTGAGTTAGAAGTTTCTAACTCAAGTATCCGGAGGGGATCCGGGTGGTTGGGACGTAGGATCACCGGGAACAAGTCGGGGAGACTTGGGTGGATCCGAACCCGTTAAATTGTCTGTTTGCGATTGCATTTCTTTGTTGTCAATATTTACATTTCCGCATTGTTGGTTGAGTTTGCAAGATAATTAGGAATTATCTTCTTAATTATTTTAAAGTACTACTAGTCATAACCCGTGCCCGCGGGCACGGTTCATTTAAGATTTTCCCCCGCGAAATCCTTGTTCCCCAAAAAAGTAATTACGTAGCCAAAATTTAAAAGAATAACAAATTAGCGTAAAAAATTTAGTGACGCGGCGCCTTTGGCGTGAAACAACAAATTCGTCGCGAGTGCCTTCGATGCAGAACAACAAATAAACAAAAAAAATTAGCGGATGCCCTCGGCACGGAACAACAAATTATCACAAAAGAATTTAGCAGACGGGCAACTTCCACAAATTCGGCGCGGGACAACAAAATAGCATAAAAATTTAATGGGCGCGGGCGCCTTCGACGCAAAACAACAAAGGGCTAAATGTTTAGCTTGTTACCTTGCAACTTGAAATACATCTTGAAAATATTGATTGCTTATGAAGGCAGCATAGCAAAATCCAGATTCAAGTTAACAAAATAATGAAGGCATCATAGAAGAATGGACTTGCAAAAAATTTAATGAAAGCAAAACAATTCCGGAGTTAGCAGAAAAAATTTGGATACCCAACTAACAAAAATTTAGCACAATGGCAAAATGGCCTTGCAAAAAATTTAGCAAAATGACGTTGCAATTGAAGATCCGCACCAGATTGGAGTCCCCAAAAAAAATTGATGTTTATTCAATCATATAAATATAGTGATTCCCCAAAAGATTTCCCCAAAAAATAACTCATAATTTCCCCAAAAACATTGATCTTGCTGCTTTTCAAATCCCACGTGTCATGCTCTTTTGGGCTTACAACCGATGCACATTCTTGCAGATATGGCATGAGAGACCGACTTGGGAGAAATCAATTGAAGGTTGTGTTTTTTGCTGGCAAAAATTTCTAAACTCGCATCCATGAGATCCTGACACCTATTAGCTTAGTCATGTATGCCCAATAGAGTCGGATGATGGTCTCTTCCTCTCGTGCTATAACGGTTGCATCCCGCTTCGTCGTGCTTCTTTCCTGTAACATGGTCGTGAAAGGGAACTATTAGCCTAGTTTAGCATGGACACTCCAAAAACAGAGTTGTGGCATGTATTGCCATCACATGACTTGGACATTCCATTTTGAGTATGTTTTTTGGATTTTCTTTGTCATGTTGTGATGTGTCGTCGACGTGTCAGCATGTCTGTGTCAAAGAAAAATTGAATTAGCACCAAACAATTTGATTAAGTATTAAAATCATTGATATGAACAGAACTTCAAAAAAATAAAAGTAAAGATTTTAGATATGATAACAACGCCTAAGCACGTGAAGATGTGACTATAGCATGGTGCATGTAAAAAGACCAAATTGCAATGCACGAAAACACTTAACTGGCCATATCTTATCAAGTGCTTTTATGTGCCATGCAACGTGAAGTTCCATCAGTTGTCATGGGAATGTTGATAGACTCAAATAGGGAGTAATTTTATTTTTGATGAAGGTCAAAAGAACTTGAAGGAAAAATTAAAGAACCGGATGAATTTAAAATTGATAATCAGATAATAATTACAAAACAATAGAATTTACCACAGTGTAATAAATTCTGCTTCATTAGAAAATTGATAATTTGAAAACAAAATTACAAATTCAATGGCCAAATCCCCCTAAAAATGAAATACAAAAAAAATCAGTCAAATTCACTTTAGCACCAAAAATTACACCTTTGACTGCAACACACACATATATTATAGTTTCATATGGGTGATCCAAAGGCTTCACCAAGATTTCTTACGGGAGGAGGAATTTTGGCTGGAGCCCCTTTTCCACCATTTCACATCCTTTGGAAATGCAAGGGTCATCTGTAAATTTAATGACACGCATCAATATGCTATCGCACAAAAAATTTCTTCTAACTTTAGGGTAAAAAGATATTTGATTATGAAGGAACGTCTTCATTTTTAACATCGGAATACACCCAAAAATTCCCAAAACTGGTTAAATGTGCACCAACTAAAGAAATCAAAGTAACATCCAGAACCGAATTATGAACCTACTGTTAAACAAAGATCCACAAAGCCCCTCCTTTTTTTGATCTCAGTGTAACATATCCTTTTATCATGGAATTTATCGACAATCAAAGGAAAGAACACGAAATTTGGAATGATGCCACTTTGATAACTCGCCCCTTCCTGCCCGATGCATCAGGTCTCGACTTCTCAGGATCAACTATGCCGTTACCAGAGCTAACGGATCCGCCGCCTCCCAGTGACACGCCGCCTCCTCCCAAAGATCTGCCACCTCCCAGTGAATCGTCGTCTCCTCCCAGAGATCGCCGCCTCCAAGTGACACGCCGCATCCTCCCAAAGATCCGCCACCTCCCAGTGAATCGCCGTCACCTCCCAAGAGTCCGCCGCCTCTGCAACAAATTATCAATGAAATAAAAAGGGCAAAACAACAGGAAAATCAAAACGCAAACCTGAACAGATATCGCACAGGGATTTCCCTCCATGGCCCTCCCACATCGATCACCAAGATCGCAACCCCTCAAACAATCGAGATTTGCAGGGCGAGAACCGCCCGGAAGAGAAATTCCTTTGAGGCGAGATTTGCAGGGTTCGAATATCGTAAATCGGAAGAATAGTCGGAGTCGACGGTTCTCCCTTTGAGGCTGTGCTGTCGGGGAGTTGGGTTCGGCGGCTCGGGTGAAGTGCGGGGCGGAGTATAGCTGATGATCTATAAGCTGTCGATGTGAAATGGAAACAGAAATAGAAACAATTAGCCTATACCCGTCGATGTGCCTCTTCCATAAGCTGGAGCGGAGTATAGCTCAGGATCTATAAGCTGGAGCAGGGATTCTCTTCGATCAACACTGGAGCTTAAAGAAGGAAGAAGAGGGTGGGATGGTGTGAGGGTTTGAAGGAAGAAGAGGTCTTTTTTGATATGAAATGATGAACAGGCTGTGATGCACTGCCAGCGTTGGAAAGAGTACGTTAGAAAGAGGAAAGAGTGCGTTGGAAATAGTTTGGCTGTTCATTTCCCTAAGCATGAATTGGGTTTTCCCATACGGTTCCATTCAAAATCAAAACCCTTCCTCCCAACCGTTGATTTACCTAGATCAAATCCCAGCCGTCTTTTATCTTGTCCTAGTCAGCCCTAGGATTCAAAAAACACTGTCAAATGTATAATAGACTCACCCCCCTCTAGTACTTGTGCAGTAGCTACGTAGGGCATTACATTTGATATCAAAGCCAAGTACCTAGCTATGTCTTCCAACGACAACAAAATCGTACGTCCACCTTCAGACTACAGCACCTTCAGGAACCGTGAAGGAGCTTCTTCGGTGATGGAAGGACACTCCTCAACTTGGCCTCCCTTCTTCACCGGTACCAATTACAGGTACAGGAAATGCCGGATGGAAACTTTCCTTCGGAGCGCTTCACTAAGGAGAGCCACATTGACGGAGTACGTCGAGCCCGAAGAAGAAGATTTCGCTAAGTGGACTACCGCGGAGGTCACCGCAGAGGTAAGCAATGCCAAGGCAATGAACGCCTTGCAATGCGCTTTGGAGCCCGAGGACTTCAACAAGATATGCACATGTAAGAGTGCATATCAAATCTGGAACTCCCTCCTCATCTTGCATGAAGAAACGAGTAGGGTAAGAGACTCCAAACTCGTAGTTGTAAATAAAGATTATGAGTTATTTCATATGCAACAGGGTGAGAAGATGAAGGAGTACTATGCTCGCTTCATTGACATCACCAACGAATTGGAGGCTCTTGGAAAAACCTACACCCAAAAGGAGAAAATCTCAAAGATCATTGACGGACTTCCTTCTTGTTGGGAGAAACGTACCTTCGTCATCGAGGAAGGTAACGATATGAGTAAGTATACTGTTATTCAACTAATGGGTACCTTGATGTCTTATGAGGTACACAAGGATAGCAAACTAAAGTTACCGGACAAGATGAAGTCTTACTTGAAGCAAGCCGAGCCAAAGAAAAAGGCGATTGCGTTCAAGGACGCTCCATCTACATCTACATCTACCGATGATGAAGACTCGGAAGACGAGTTGGACTTGGACCCTCATGGCAAAGAAGTTCAACCGGTTCTTCCGGAAAGGTAATTTCAACAACAAATCTAAATTTAGTTCTTCTAACGCCTCCGCTCCTTTGTGCTTTAAATGCACTAAGCCAGGACACATGAAAGCAGATTGTCCTCAAAATAAGCAAAAGGAGAAGTGGAAGGCGCCAAAGTTCGACAAGTCAAAGAAGTACAAGGAAGGGTACAAGAAAGGGCTTGTCAGGACATTCACCGACTCCGACGAGGACTCCTCAAGTGGAGAGTCGGATGATGAGCAAGTGGAGCAAGCACACATGTGCTTCATGGCTAGAGAGGAACATGATCAAGGATCTTCCTCCGATGATAGCGAGGATGAAGGCGATGAGGTAACTATGGATGAACTTAGATTAGCTAACGAGCAAATATGGTCTAAGTATTCTAAATTTGTAAATAGATATACTAAGATAAAAGATGAGCTAGCTAGCATCCAAACCTCGCCTAAACCTATCAACAACAACAACGACACCGTTGTTGAAGATTTGAGAAATGAGATTGTAAATCTCAAATCTCAACTTGAGCATGTTCATATCGAGGAATCGGATGAACATGAGATGTCGGATTTGATTTCTCGGAACTCAACTTTGAGTATTGAGAATGAGAATCTCAAGTCTCGTGTTTATGCACTCACATCGCAAGTGTCCACTTTGGATGCTTCTATGCATTCTCTCACCGAGAAGTATGAGTGCACATTAGGCCGAATTAATAAATTCAACAAAGGGAAATATCATTTGGATAAAATCTTAAATGACTTACTTCCGGCCAATCATTACATTGGTTTGGGGTATAAGATGGGAAGTTCATCCAAATCGTCTACTACCTTTGTTAGGCCAACTTCTGATGCCTCAACGAGTGGTAGCAAACACTCCATTGGTAGTTCATCTACCAATGGTGCTTCCACTTCGTACACACCCTCATTTGAAAAGAAACCCACTTTGGGTGGACCTCCAAAAAAGGGTCATGCTTATATGTACACCAATACCATGCCACGTAGGAACACACATCCTACTCCACATGTTCACACATATGATGATTTTTATGCACCGCATCCACGGGCACGTGCACACCATGTGAGACACCCTCACGCACGTGTTCCGCCACATGCATATGTTCAAAGAACCACACCGTTATAGGAACGAAGTGGATTTTCAAGAACAGGACCGACGAAAACCAAATCGTCGTCCGGAACAAAGCTCGGTTAGTAGCTCAAGGCTATCGGTAAGAGGAAGGTATTAATTTCGAAGAATCCTTTGCTCCGGTAGCTAGATTAGAATCTATTAGATTATTGTTATCTTTTGCATGCCATAAAGATTTTAAACTCTTTCAAATAGATGTAAACAGTGCGTTTTTAAACGGAGATGTTGTTGAGGAAGTTTATGTTTCTCAACCTCCGGGCTTTATAAATGAAAATTTTCCAAATCACGTTTTCAAACTTAAGAAAGCACTTTACAGTTTGAGACAAGCTCCTCGAGCTTGGTATGACCGTCTAAAGAATTTTCTTTTGGATTTAGGTTTTAAAATGGGTGAAGTTGATTCTACATTATTTGTTAAGTATTCGAATAATGATATTATTTTAGTTCAAATTTATGTTGATGATATCATTTTCGGTGCTACTAACTTCACTCTTTGCGAAGAGTTTTCTAATGTTATGAAGGATCAATTTGAGATGAGCCACATGGGTGAGCTCAAATATTTCTTAGGTCTCCAAATTCGCCAAATGAACGATGCAATCTTCATCCACCAAACCAAGTACACGGTGGAGTTGCTAAAGCGATTTGGAATGGAGAATGCCTCCGGGAAGAAGACTCCAATGAGCACTACTACACATCTTGATAAAGATACGGGTGGTAAAGATGTATACATTCGTCTATATCGAGGTATGATAGGTAGTTTATTATATCTTACTGCTAGTAGGCCCGATATTATGTTTGCTGTATGTGTATGTGCTCGTTATCAGTCTCAACCTAAGGAATCTTACTTAGTAGCGGTAAAACGTATTTTCCGTTATTTAAGTTACACACTTGACTTTGGATTACTTTATCCAAAGTCTAGCACATATGAGTTAATCTCATATAGTGACGCAGATTATGCGGGATGCAAATCCGACAGGAAAAGTACTAGTGGCACTTGCCATTTTATAGGAAATTCTCTTGTCTCTTGGTTTTCCAAGAAGCAGAATTCCGTATCACTTTCAACCACCGAGGCGGAATATATTGCCGCCGGTGCCGTGTGTGCTCAGGTTCTTTGGATGAGACACACTCTTAAAGACTTTGGTATGTGATACTTGCCATATCATGGCGGACAACCAAAGTGTAATATGTCTCTCTAAGAATCTGGTACATCATTCCAGTTCTAAACACATATATGTCCGACACCATTTCTTAGATGATCATGTTGCTAAAAAGGACATCATTTTAGTGTACGTTGAAACCCAGAAGCAAATCACCGATATTTTCACGAAACCACTCAAGGAAGACTTCTTTGTGCGGTTGCGTCGAGAATTGGGGATTATAGGTGAATCCGAGATTTAGGATTCATATTTTGTTCAATAATCTTGCATGATATTGAATTTCTTTATATTTGTTCATGCTAGATGTATTGGGATTTTCTGGATTTTTGGTTGGATTTTCGGAATTTATGCTCGAATTATTCATGAACATCGTATTTACGATTTTCGATGTTTTATGAGGTAGTATAATGATATATGAGAGTATTTCGATGTTTCGTCCAAGTGCGCGTAGGAGAGAACTCAAAATTTCAAATTCTAAAATTTTTGGACTCTCTTAGTCGGTCTAAGTTCATTGGCCGACCGACTAGATTGCGTTCTAGTCGGTCAGTGAATGAACGCAGACCGACTAACTCATGCCCTAATTTTGGCCTCAATTACTGTTTGCACTTAGTCGGTTCAAGCTCATTGGCCGACCGACTAGATCGTCATCTAGTCGGTCAGCGCTTGTACTGTGAACGACTAACTGCTCAGGGACTGATGTGTCTTTTCGAATTCCGATCGTTTTTAACTCTCTCCGCACCGACTAGTTCTCTTTCTAGTCGGTGAGAAAAACTTTCCCAGCCAAAACCCCTCGACTTCCTCCTCTCCTCCGCCGATTGCTGTCGACTTTTCCGGCCATCTTCTCCGTCGATCCCTCTCCTCCTCCTAGGTATCGCTCAATTTCAGCTGTTTAGGGTTTGATCTCAGCTTCTAGGGTTAGGATTTCGTCGATTTCAGTTTGAGTTAGGGTTTGTTCTTAGGGTTTCGACCTAGGTTCTTAGTCGATCTCGTTTGTTTGCGCGTGTCTCGTCTCGATTATGGCAAAGACACGTATCCCAATCGAACCCTCGCGTTCGTCACCCATGACCGTAGAGTCTCCGTCTACAGACCCCCGCAACCCAAACACCGTTCCAAATCGACCCATCCATCGTCTTCTTTGCCTCCTCTTAAGAAGAAGAGGACGACGATAGCGAAGCCTAGAGCCCGATCTACTCAATCCAAGCCAGCTTTATTCCGTGCTCCCACTCCTCCAGCTGATTCTGATTCCGACACGGAATATATTCCGGAGACTGAGCCTACCGCTAGGGATCCTACTCCTCCACCTCGATCTAGCATTCGGCAGCCTAAGGGGAAGGCTCCCATGCCAGTGGACGGTGTAGATATATCGTTGTGTCGCGATGACCCGTTGTGTCTCGCGGCTTACAACCGTATAGGGCACTTTCCATTGTTATTGGAGCACTTTGTTCAGTTCTCCGACTTCCCTCATCTCGCCGATCTTCTTTCTCATAGCGGTCTCATCGATTATCTTCGCCATGCCCCTAAGGCGAATCCACACCCGTACCCGCGTCTTGTCAAGCTTTTCTATGCGAATCTTGTTCGCGGTCAGTATGACGAGACCCATTCCATTGAGACGACTTTCTTGGGGACACCGATTGTCCTCACGGCAGAAATCTTAGGGGATTTGATAGGTGTCTCCTCTTCTGGCCTTCTTCCAGCTGATATCTCTGTCGATGACATTTCTGCTCTTGATCAGGCGATGCTTGCCGAAATGTTCCATGTGATCCCTCCCGCCATGATTGGCGTCCCTTCGAAATCCTTCAAACCAAACACTTGGGTATTAAATCTTATCTTGAAGTCGTGCCTCCTTCCGAAGTACGGCTCATCAAGCTTGCCATCCCAGCCATTTCTTAAGCTGATCTACGCTCTCTTCATGGGAAGCGAGATCAATTGGACTAGGATTATTCTTGATAAGATGGATTATTTCGAATGTATCCGAAAATCCACAAAATCAGCTCACATCCCATACCCTTGTCTTTTGACCCTTGTCTTTCATCACTTCGGGGTCCCTCTCCCTCCCGATGATAAGTGTCCTCTTGGTCCCCCTCTAAATGCGACGGCCGTCAAGAAGTCTCTTGCGGCACTTCGTCAAGTTCAGAGGACGATCCCTTCAGCTTCTGCTTCAGCTGATCCTGCTCCTTCTCCTACTCTCGCTGAGCTTGCACGTTCGTTGAGACGTGTGGAGTCTCGTTGTGCTCGTTCTGAGGCGATGCTAGCTCGCATCTGCTCTCACTTGGGCATTGAGGTTCATCCGTCTGTTTCTGACGATGAGGAGAAGGATGAGGATGAGCTCCAGGAGCTTGTTGGATCTGCTGCTCGTGCCGCAGAGGGTACGTCTGCTGCTGCTGCTACTTCTGTCGATGCCCCCGAGAGCACACCTGTTGCCACCATCCCTTCAGTGGATACTTCGTCTGGTGCTCCCGAGGCCACTCCCGTTGTGACTCTACCATCTGTGGACACTCCTGCTGACCCAGTGACCACCACTCCTCCTGCAGAGCCTGCTGCTGCTGCTGACCCTGCCTCCACCTCCTAAGCCTGCTTGGAGGACTCTCCCTATGCACATTGGATGATATACCTGTTGTGAGAGAGTGGGGTAGGATAGTTTGGGTGGTTCTGGATTTTTGATGTATTTTTGATGTTTTGATGATACACTCTTGATGTATGTTCATTTTGATGTATGTGCGATATATGTTGTATGATGTGCCCCGATCTGAGGATCGCTATTATGTATGTTGTCAGATGTATCCATTTTGTTATATATATATATTTATATATTTACATCGTGTTGACATTTACTTCCGTGTGCACATTTTATATATTTTGTCTGTCTCTGATATTGACTTCGTCGCTCGACGATTACATTTGATTTAATAGAAATTATTTCTATGAAAACATAGAATTGTTTTCCATGCACTTAATTCATCGAGAATGTTGATATTGGAGAGTATATTCCATAACTCAATTCGTGAAATTAATTTGAGTTTTGATGATTTTATTTTTCGATTATCGACTATGGTCTTGTTGGCACGCTTTGATTTAATTCGTATTTTCCTTTGGTGTCATTTGGACCGTGGTCATATTTTACGACTCCTGTGCTTTTATTTGAAGCCATTGTTGTTGTCGTTGATCTCCTCCAGCTCTTTTTGCTAATGCCAAAGGGGAGAGAATTAATAATGAAAATGTGCTAAATGATAATTTAAAGCAATTTATCGTGAATCTAATTTGATATGTTAGATTCAGGGGGAGTTACGATATAAAAATGGATTTCAAATTCGAAATTTCAATAATTGGATTCACATTTTATACTTTACTCGTCTGCTTGATGCATATGATTATTATTTAATTTGAAATTAACGTGTCATCAATGCAGGGGGAGTAAGTAAATTTCTTTTGAATCATTATTTTTTATTATTATTTATGTTGGTTTGTCATCACCAAAAAGGGGGAGAATGTTGAGTATTGACTCCCCGGATTTGGTTTTGATGATGAACAAACAAAAATATCGTGAACTAACTCTTTGTGAGCGCAGTTATGGAGATCGTCGCCAAATTTCTATGAACATCAAATGCGACGTCTCAAGACTTCTCAAAGCGCGTGATCGTATGCTTGAAGCTTTGTTGAAGCTCAAGGACCGTTATTGAAGTCAAGAGATTCGGAATGAAGCGTTTGAAGACGGTTCGTCAAGTTTTGTTTATAGTCTTCTAGCTTCGTTTCGTAGATTGTTAAGCCTTGAGTAGGTCTTACGTTTTAATCTTCATAACGCTCATATCTTAGAGCTAGGATCTTAGTAGAAGTCCATAGAATCTTTTCCGAAGCTTAACGCTTCTTATCGCGGCTTCTTGTGCATGTTAGTTGGTTCAAGAAGAAGAACCAACCGACTAGATGACAATCTAGTCGGTCGGTAAAGTTTCTTGAACCGACTAGAATGCCTTCTTCAAATTCAGCTCACTTACTGTTTACAGTTAGTCGGTCCAAGAAGGTTCACCGACCGACTAGTTGTGAAACTAGTCGGTTAGGAATCCTTCTTAGACCGACTAGTTGAGCTTCCACTGTTCAGCCTAACTTACTGTTTACAGTTAGTCGGTCAAAGCACAACGACCGACCGACTAGTTGAGAAACTAGTCGGTTAGAAGTTGTTCTTAAACCGACTAACCGTATTTGAATTCAGCCTATTTGTTTTCTTCTGTTAGTCAGTCAAAGTTCACTCACCGACCGACTAGTTGTGAAACTAGTCGGTTGGCAAGTCTTCTTGGACCGACTAGTTATTCATTTCCTGAACTTCTCTTTTGGCTATTCACCTCTTAGTCGGTTCATGTTGACTTACCGACCGACTAGTTGATGAACTAGTCGGTCAGTGGTCCTTCTTTGACCGACTAGTCTGCTTCAGAATAGAGCCGTTGGAGCATTAAATGCCACGAATTTTTCTCTCTCTTCCATCTATCCTATATATACTTGAAGGGCTGCTTTCATAGCATTCAAGGCTGATATTTATTAAAGTTTAGACATCAAAGAGAAGCAATTAATTCTCATTCAAAGCTCTTTCATTTCTCACTTGAATCTCTCCCTCACTTTTATTTCAAAAGAGAGATTCATTGATTGTGAGCCTTCCAAGCCAAGAGCTTGATCCAAGGTCACCACAACTCCCTAGGCCTCCATTACTGGTCTACATCTTGGAGCTAGGGTTTGGTGCCTTTATCTTCCCCAAAATCCTCTTTGCCCTAAATCGTAAGTTTTACTCAAGGAATAGGTTTTTGTGGTAAACATTTCATATTTCAATTTACTTTGAATATTGCAAGTTTTACTCTCAGTTGTGAGAGTTTGTTTGTGATCCTGGTTTGTGGGAGTCACAATTTCATTTGTGTATGATTTGATCTTGTAGAGGTTTCTACAAGTATTTCAAATTGCAAATTTGAGTTAGAAGTTTCTAACTCAAGTATCCGGAGGGGATCCGGGTGGTTGGGACATAGGATCATCGGGAACAAGTGGGGGAGACTTGGGTGGATCCGAACCCGTTAAATTGTCTGTTTGCGATTGCATTTCTTTGTTGTCAATATTTACATTTCCGCATTGTTGGTTGAGTTTGCAAGATAATTAGGAATTATCTTCTTAATTATTTTAAAGTACTATTCACCCCCCTCTAGTACTTGTGCAGTAGCTACGTAGGGCATTACATTAGTGCTTACTGGGTCGGCCCAAGGGGCCGACCCTTGCTTGGCCCAGCACCCAGCGCCCGCAAGGAAGCGTTTTGCGCATGCACCAAGGGAGCGTGTGCGGCACACGCTCTTAGGGAACGTGCGCTGCACGCAGCCCAGGCGCGGTGGGCCCCCCTTTTTTAGGGTTTTGTGAGAAGACTTTTGGCGGCCGCGTTTTGCGAAAAAATTCATGAATGATCCAACCTTGTGTGTATGTTTGAAGGGTCAAACAGACTTTGTAATGCCCCGCTCCCCAGGATACCAGGGAAATACGCAACCGTCCTAGGATCCCAGAGAGACGAGGGTGAAGAGAGAGAAAGTTATGGAGAGAGAGAGAACAAGAGCGATGCAGGTCCACTTCACACTGCTGGGGTAGTACCTGTAATGTTCCTAACAAGGCAACCAACATACAGCCAACGCAGAATCATAACATAGACAACCAGAGAGAAAACACTAAAACAACAAAGACTATATCTATATCCTCCATCATAATACAACATCATATCCATCGTTATACATCAGCAACTCACCCCCAAAAGAGACCCAAAAGTACAATGTCCCTCACGCTCATCTCACACCCAACCCACACCTCAAACTCACACAACTCCAAGCCTTCTACCACCAGCTCCCAAGCTCCTCAACCATAACTACAAACTCCATCTTTGCCACCAACTCCAACACCTGAAAAACAATGGGTGGGTCACGTCAATGCGTGACCCAGTAGGAAATGCCAACTCCAACTATTATGTCATCCCCTAAATGCAACTACTTTACATATACACGTACGCATGGTATGGCAGGAAGATTGAAGGTGTGTAAAGGGTGCACGTGAGCAGGCAGAGTGTATGACATGTCATAAACATCTACTGCAGTAAAGGAAGTAACAACTATAGTAATGATCATGTGGAAGTGTGCACGTGCAACAGGCAAGGTGTACATACTAGCATAATGTAAAAGAGGCAACAAGTAACAAGTACAACATTTATAATGAGCAACTAAGTGTTAATAGTAAAACAATGGAAACTAGTAACATGGAACCCATCTCACCCATTCATTTCTCACAACATCAAATAGCAGTTTCAACCTCATTTCCATGATGCCATCATAATTAAGGCAATAATAACAGAACCATCCATCACATTTCCACTTACTTAAGCTCCACAAATGAAAGCAAACCACCTCACTTTTCCAACATACAACCATTTCAAGCAACTCGTGCATTCATGGCAACAATCATACATATAAGGTAACAATCATATCTATAACCACAAGTCACACATAATGCTCAATAATGCCATGATGCATATGAAACACAATGCAATTGCTATGAGATACAATGCAATGCAATGCAATGCAATGCAATGGGATCCCATGAATGTGCCGACGTGCAAGTGTATCGTGACTACTCTGATGTCATGGGGAGCTACCCATGGATCGAGAAGTGACCAACGGCGTTCTCCCCGCCTCCTACCGCGGCACAACCATCCAAGCCGATGCACTCCCCACGTGTCCTTAGTACGATCATATCCAACTTGCTTTCTTTTTCCAACATCAATACCACTTGAAGGCCAACATTATTATCAACAATAAAGTCACTTAGACATTGAACATAAGTGAAAATTAACAACTTTATCAAACATGAGGTGGCCAAATAAATATCTGATGAATCATGTAACAATCATATATTGAAGCCACAAAACATGGAAATCCATAATCGTAGACAAAACAACACATCCATCCAACACAGTCTCTGGAAATAACAGGACAGTCCCAAACAGAGGCATAATGCTCCAAATATTTGTACTAAACATCAATTTTTCTTCTCTTAAGAGTTGTAGACATGATAGTTCTGGACTCACATATTAAATTTCATGCAGAAATATAACCTAGGTGATTTATGGTGAATTGTTTGGTGAGACCTATCGAATGTGTTTTCAGACAGATTCTGAAGGCGGTAACAATTGCTATTTTAAGTCATGTTACAATTAGAATCTCGAAAACAAGCACTAGGCAAAAGTTATAGAACATGTTTTTAACTTTACAACAAGACCAAGAACACTAATTTCTATGGAGTGTGCAGGGACTGAGATCAATTTTTCCAAACTGTGCCCAGACTGAATGAAATTCAGACATGTTGTAAAGATGGAATTTTTACTCCTACTTACTGAACTGAACATATGGAAATTATATATGAACATGGGGTAGAATTTAAAGAGCTACACAAATATAATTTTTGTAGAATTTAATTCAACCTACGGTAGCAATTATGATGGACTGAATTTGCTATCAGACTGCAGAAATTTAAGAAGCGACAAAGATGAAAGCTTTACATGCATGAACATGGCATAGGAGTAGGAGTTGGATTCCTACCTCACATGGAACTATTTTTCTTCTTAAAAATCCCATCTTGCAATCATCCAAGAACTTCCTCCAAGCTCCTCTTCAAAAGCTCCCAGCTTTCCCTTTAACCTCCTCTTTTACGCTTCCATCAACCCCCACTTACTAGCACTTGGATTAGGGTTCTAAAGGATGAGAAGAAAGAGTTTTTCCCTTGAAAAATTGAGGCAAAGGGTGAGGGGATATGAGGAAAATGAAAATACAAAAGAAAAGAATGAAAAATAGAGAAGAGAGATGATTAAGAGTTGAATTAAGAGGCGGCGGGGGGGGGGGGGGGGGGGGGGGGGGGGGGGGGGGGTGTTCTACTCTCTTCTCCTAGTTTCTACACTCTTCTCACATATGCCTTTTTCTTCTTTTCTTTTCCTTTAATCCTTTTTCTTTTCTCTTTCCTTAACTCTTAAGGATCCAAGTAGGACAAAGTCAACATGCTACTATGCACACACATCCTCTTCTAATTACTAAGGAGCCATCACTCTACACACACCATACCACTTAATTACTAAATAGTCATTACCTTGCACACTCCCATCTACTATACACACACACCACAACTAATCACAACAATGACATCCTTGATTAATACACTATTATATATATGTGTGTGTGTACACTACATCACAAATTACACATTACACAAATACGTCAATACTCATAAACCAATATGAATACATAGATACACTACAACAATATGCCATCACTACTAATAATACACTATGATACTATCTTCTACACCAACTACATACATACCACACCACATCCAAATATGCACATTCAATAGTAATCAAATATTATAAACTGTATACACCACTCCTAATTGCAAGTGTGCCATTACCATACACACCCACCTCTTTCTATGCATACACACAACCAACTAAGTACAACAATTCATCTTCACTATGAATAATAATACTACCACTACTAATAACATATCAACACTAATATTCAATACATTACCATATAAACAAACATTAATAAATAATGCACTACCATATGCACTACAATACATTTTACTATATACACCACGTATGCATGTACACACTACACACATATACCAACATACCTACACTAAGTAAATACACAATCATGTACTCTCTACTGTATATATGGCATATTCAAGGTCAGACAAATACACAACCAAATAGGATACATAGTATACACTGATCTGTACACGCATATACACTACACTGTACACACATATACATTGCACTGTATATACATATATACAACACCGTACATAGATATATAAGGATCTGTACATACATATACACTGTTGTACACAGATATATAATATACAGATATACAACAAGATGTACATACATACATAAATACATGTAGACATATATATGAACAGATGTACACACATATCATTACATATATACATACATACATACATCACTAACTGTACATACATACACACTCAGCTGGACATATATAGAATACAATGGAAACATACATACAATTCCCGACTACACTGTGAACATACATACAATGAAATTCGATCACTCTTATAAAATAATAGGAACACACACATATTACAATCTGAACACACATATACTACAATACTTACTAGCAGACACACGCAATATTATATAGCATACTATACACACTACATAGACACACACAAGTATACAAGCATATACACACTTCGTAGTATATCCCACTCAGGGGCATTACAGATTTGGAATCACAACCATTTGTTTCTATGCATTCACCATTCAGTGCTCTTCGATTTGATATAAGATATCACTTCCAGAGTTCAATGGCGAGAGAGGAAAAATTCGTTAAAGTTTGGCTTTAATAGGGGACTAACTTGCAATTAACTCTTCCTCTTAATTATTAGTCCCACATCGGATATGTTAAGAGTAAGAGGGGGTCAGCTCCTAATATAAATAGTGGCTAACTCTCCTCCTTGAAACTTGTACCGGTGCACTCTGCACCAGAGCTTAGATTAGGGTAGCTCCACCTAAACGTGAAAAAGCCCAAATCTAAAGCCAAATTTAATTCTCGCATTCTCACTCTTTCTTCTCTGCTCCTGATCGGGTACTAGCAAGGCTACGAAAGAGTTCGGATCAGATCCGGAATCTTGACGGAGGATCCACGCAAGGTGAAACTTTCTAGAGCACGTGGTTGGCTCGGTGACAAGGGTGTTGCTCGCCTCGGGATACGGTCCAGCTCAAGTGAAGCTGTTCAGCCCCCTAACGTGGGGCATTATTTCATGAAGATTGACGTTCTGCTAATGTGCAGAACAAATGTATGTGTAACGTCCCGCTTCCCAAAATACGACGGGAGCGAGAGCGTTACTGGGGTTCGCATGAACCGGAGCGGTGAAGCTCGGGTTCATTAAGCGTTTGTGGTAAAACGCAAGGGCATGTCCTTCGCATGCTTTTTAGAACAATAAGAATTATTCATACATTACAAGCCACATCCAGAAAATAAACGTCCGTACACGAAATAAAAACAACAAGCCTCAGCTGGGCCGAAATACAACAATGATAACGTACACTCAACAACAACAGAAAGTAACTACGGCAAGTAGCAATGGAATAGCCCAATAGTTCTCCGCAGGGAGAGACTCGGCGTCTACAGCAAACTCCTGACTCTCCAAGTCAGGTGTCTCGTAGGGAACCTCCTGATACTCAAGCTCGGGATCTGACATACATCCAAAAACATGAATGTATGTCAGCAAGGGTCTGCAAGAAGATGTTAAAATCCAAGGCAAGATAGACAAATTTATACTGGATTTAAGAGGCAATTATAAATTAAACGAGATAACAATAAAAGTTTAAGAATGGTGATTTTAAAGTAAATACATCCTATCATGCAGTTCTAAACAATCTGACGAGTAAAGAAAAGCATGTCAATTTCACTAAGATAACAATTTCACTTTGCACGTTCCATGTTAGTGTCACACGTCTATCATAGGGTTCTCGCCTTTAGGACGTGATGAGTGAGTCGTTCTTCTCACGGGGGCTTACCGTGATTGGCGCTAACCTACCGCATACGGGTGGTGCCCTTGAAGAGAGTACCCCGTCATACGCCTAGTGGCAGCTCACCCCTAACCCCACCCCAAGATTTGTGCTGAAACACGAGCCAGCCTAGTCAACTCATATGACATCACGAAAGTCACGATTTCGCCTTCGAGGCGCACGATTTCACGATGTCACACTCTTGTTAGTCATTTTGAGACATGCAGCAATTAAATAACATGATCATTTATCTGTATACAACAATTTCCATGGTTACGAGGGTATTGAGCAACATTTACAACAATTTAACAAAAGTGCTGAGTATGAGAATTTAACAAGTACGACATGGAAACTGATTTCTTCGCTAATGTTCTGAAATAAGATATGTCAAATTATATGCCGTTAGATCACATTATTAGTCACAGATGTCGTGGTAGTGTTTTCACGCGTCATTTCACGTGCAGGTTTTGAGTTACACAGCTTTACATGCAAAAGGCTAAATGGGCATCTGCCTTCAAAAATTCATTATAAATTGCATACTTGCCTGATTTCGGTGATTTCGGTACCGTTGGGTTCGTCTCGACGGGTACTTCGTTATGGTGATATTGGTTCTCTGTTTTAGTTAAACACATCACCAAATTAGATATTTCGCGAGATAACACAACATTAAAGTAATCTCTAAAGTGGGTTCGTCTAATTTTATCGGGTTCTCCGGCTAGTGTAACGTTTATATAGGGTCATACTAACATGACACGACTTATTTTATACTAGTTTAATAAACCTAACATTATAAAAATTACTAACATGCTGGATTTTAAGTAACATATTAACAAATTATCATCTAAATTAACGCTAACACTAATTAACACTAACAACCTACTAATTAACTTCTACTAGGCTAATTACAAGGGTGACATGACATTCATAGGTCCACCTACCAACTTTTGACTATAGGGTAATAAGGTAACATGTTATAACCTATATTATTTCTTAACACTTATTTAATATAACCCCATCCCTCTCTCTCTCTCTCTCTCTCTCTCTCTCTCTTCCTTTATTGCACTGTCTCTCTGTCCCTTCTTTAACTCCCTTTATTTCCCTAACAAAGGCTAACCCTCCCTCTCTTTCTCTGTCACACTCTCCCTTTCTCTAACTCTTTCTTCCACATCTCTTTCTCTCCTTCACTCTCTGTTCTGTGCTTCATCTTTTTTTAATCAAACAGCAGCATGGGAGACACTCACGGCAAGGGGGAGGGGGTCTCGCCTCACGGGAGGAGGGGCGGCCGACGCAGGGAGGTCCGACGGCGGGCAGGGCTTCAGGCGGCTGCTGTGCGTCGGACGGCGGCGCTCCGGCACGGCAGGCACGCGCGTGGGCTGACGGCTGGTCGGCGGCGCACGGGTGAGGTGGCCGGCCTAGGGTGAGGGATGAGGAGGAGGAGGAAGAGGGGAGAAGATGGGTTTGGGTTTGAGTTATTTGTAAGAACTGAAATGTGATTTCAGTTCCCTTCTCTCTAATTTCAGTTTGGGTTGATGAAATTGTTTGTTTGGGAAGAACTTGGTTTGATTTCTGGATTTGGAAATGGTGAACAGATTTGGAAACTGATGTTTGGGATTTGGGTTGATGGATTGCAGGGAAGAGGAATTGCTAGCTGGTTTGTTTGCAGGAGAAAATGAAGGCGATGGTGTTACTGTTTTAAGAACAGTGGGGGGGGGGGGGGAGACAATTGGGTGGAGGGATAGCTGGATGTGGGGGGAAAGACTTGATGTGCCTGTTGGATCTCACCCACCCAAACGGTGGAAGTCAATAGGGTTAATTAGTTAGGGTAAGATTTTCATCCAATGGTAAACATTTAATTAGTAATTTACTCTTTTTAGCTAAAGTAATAAGTAATTAAGTAAGGTGTGATTATTAAAATAAATGAAGTAATTAGTGAACGTTAAAAGTGATTAGCAATTTTGTAATTAGGCTAAGGTAATTTGTTAAAATTGATAGTCGGTTAATGATGATACGGTAAAACGAAGAACGGGTACGCGCTCGCGTTGACGCACAAACATAGAACTCGTGCACGAAAACATCCGTATGGTCAAAACGAAAATACGGGCACACACAATAATATGCCTAGAAAAATACCGGGCGTTACATTCTACCCACCTTAAGAAAAATTTCGCCCTCGGAATTCTTATCCCCTAAAGAGCAGGGAACAAATATGGATAACGCTCTCGTATCTCATCTTCTCGCTCCCAGGTAGACTCTCCTGGCAAGTCCCGACGCCACATCAGCCTGACTAGATCAACAGTCCTGTTCCTGAAGACTTTCTGACGTCGATCTAGGATCTCCACAGGTTATTGCTCATACGTCAGATCTGGTCAAACTGTAATCTCAGAGTAGTCCACAACATGAGAAGGGTCGCTGATATAACGACGGAGCTGGGACACATGGAAGACGTCATGAACTCCCTCTAAGGACGGTGGCAAAGCTAAGTGATATGCTACTTCTCCAACTCGCTCTAGCACATCGAAAGGTCCAATAAATCTAGGACCAAGCTTGCCTCTCTTCCCAAA
This sequence comes from Scilla litardierei, assembly GCA_030789695.1. Classification (NCBI taxonomy): domain Eukaryota; kingdom Viridiplantae; phylum Streptophyta; class Magnoliopsida; order Asparagales; family Asparagaceae; genus Scilla; species Scilla litardierei. Next base: position 71,299,610 of record CM061138.1, on the reverse strand, counting down.
TCGAATCACTCCTCAATTCAGAGAGATCTTCAGGAACACATGATCTCCCGGCTGAAACTCTAGATGACTCCGTTTAGCATCTGCCCAATGCTTATAATGGTCTTGAGCGATCCGAAGCTTGTCCCTGATATCACGCATAACATCAACTGCTTCCACTATCATCTCTGGCCCCAAGAGCTCTCTATCACCGATGTCATCCCAACTCAGTGGCGACCGACATTTCCTTCCGTAGAGAGCAGCAAATGGCGCCATGCCAATGCTCGCCTGATAACTGTTGTTGTAGGAGAACTCCAACAGGTGCAGATGATCCTCCCACGAACCTTTGAGATCCAACATGCAAGCTCTCAACATATCCTTCAAGATCTGAATAGTGCGCTCCAACTGTCCATCCGTCTACGGGTGATACGCAGTACTGAATTTTAGACTGGTACCCAGATTGGTCTGTAGACTCTTCCAGAACTGAGATGTGAATCTCGTATCACGATCTGATACAATGCTCACAGGGACTCCATGCAAGCGCACGATCTCCTACACGACATAATTCACATCACGACTAGTACTAGAAGGAAATTATTAAGGTATGAGTTGGGTCATTACCTCCATATACTTCCTTGCTAATATCTCCATGGATTGCCCAACTTGGAAAGGTATAAAGTTCGCAGACTTGGTCAATCAATCAACGATGACCCAGACGACATCGTTCTACCTGGTGCTCCGAGGTAATCTAGTCACGAAGTCCATCGTGATGTGCTGCCACTTCCACTCTGGAATCGGCAGAGGTTGTAGTAGTCCAGCAGTGCGATGATGTTCAGCCTTCACTTGCTGATACACAAGACACTTGGCAAAGCTACGTACCACAATTCTCTTCATCCCATACCGCCAGAAATTCTGACGAAGATTCTTGTACATCTTCGTACCTCCGGGATGAATAGAATAAGGCGAACTGTGAGCCTCATTCATCGACTCCTCTCTGATATCTCATGCAGGCATGCAGACTCTACTACCATATCTCAAAGATCCATCCTCGTGAATCAGAAAATCTGTCCGAAGTCTTGCTTCAAATTGCTTTCTGATCTTCTTCAACTTAGCATCTCCATCTTGGGCAGTCTTGATCCGATCCACAATCGTCGATTGAATCTACATGCTCATCAACGACGTTGTGACTCCCGGTAGGACAGCTTCAACATCCATCCTTCGCAGATCCTGTTGCAATCTTCACTGATCTGTGAGAATCATCACTTCGGGCAGTCGACTCAAAGCATCCAGTACGACATTCACCTTCCCTGAATGATACTGAAGGTCGATGTCGTAGTCTGCCATCAATTCCAACCATCTGCGCTACCTCATATTCAGTTCCTTCTGAGTGAATATATATTTCAAACTTTTGTGATCAGTGAAAATTTTCACTTTCTCACTCAGTAAGAAATGCTTCCAAATCTTCAAAGCAAAGATGACGGCAGCTAACTCCAAGTCGTGAGTCGGATAATTCTTCTCATGGATCTTCAACTGTCGAGAAGCATAAGCGACTACATGACCATGCTGGTGCAGAACACATCCAAGTCCCTTGCCTGATGCGTCGCAGAAAATCTCGAAGCCTCCGCTTCTGTCCGGAATAGCTAAAACTGGTGCAGATGTCAGTCTCTCCTTCAAAGTAGAAAAGTCTTGCTCACAAGAGTCTGGCTAACTGAACTTAACATCCTTCCTCGTCAATCTCGTCATCGGCTCAGCTATCCTCGAGAAATCCTTGATAAATCTGCGGTAGTATCCAACCAATCCAAGGAAACTCCTGATGTCCGATGCCGATCGAGGCGTAGGCCATTCACTGACTGCTCTGACCTTCTCCGGATCCACTGAGATACCAGCTCCTGATACTACATGCCCAAGAAATGCAACTCTGTCCAGCCAGAATTTGCATCTGCTGTACTTGGCATAGAGTCTATGGTAACGGAGCATCTCTAATACCATCTTCAAGTGCTCTGCATGTTCCTCCTCGCTCATTGAGTACACCAGGATATCATCTATAAAGATCACTACGAACTTGTCAAGGAAGTCGTAAAAGATAAGGTTCATGAGATTCATGAACAAAGCTGGAGCATTGGTCACACCGAACGGATGACAACGAACTCATAATGTCCGTACTTAGTCCAAAAAGCTGTCTTGGGCACATCTTCCTTCTTGACTCTGACTTGATGGTATCCGCTCCGGAGGTCCAACTTTGAAAATACTCTCGATCCACCAAGCTGATCGAAGATATCATCAATGCAGGGTAGTGGATACTTGTTCTTCACTGTGATCTGATTCAACTCCCGATAATCAATGCACATCCTCCTCGATCCATCCTTCTTCTTCACCAGCAAGACGGGTTCACCCCAGGGAGATACGATGTGATGAATGAAACCCTTCTGCATTAGCTCATCCAACTGCTTCCTCAGCTCTTCTAACTCTGCAGGGGCCATACGATATGGCGCCTTCAAAATTGGTTGAGCTCCTAGCATAAGATCGATGCTGAACTCCAATGCTCGGTCGGGCGACAATCCAGAAATGTCTTCAGGGAAGACATCTTCAAAATCTCTCACTACTGCAGGCTTCTCTGGCTCATCTATCATGGATGCAATAGTAAGTCTGTACGGCTGGGCTCGGAACTTGACAGGTCCAAGCGAACGTCCTCCGCTGACAAACTCGAAAACTGTGTGGTCAGGAATTTCGAATACCACTTTCTTCCGGTGACAGTCGATCGTGGAATAAAAAGCTTCTAACCAGTCAATGCCGAGAATAGCATCAAAGTTGGGTAGATCGTGGACAATGAAGTTGGCATACAATTCATGTCCACTAACCACCAACGGGCATGGTTTACATCCCAGTGCAACCTTCACTACACCGTTTCCAGTTGTAATATTCCAACACTTGGAAAGTATATAGGTGGGTATCGAGTGTTCGACTACGAACTTCCGAGATAGGATGCACATGGAAGCTCCAGAATCGAACAGGGTCAAAGCCGGGTGAGATGAAACTAAGATGACACCTAATGGTAACATGCAACTAGATTAAACATGGATATAACTAATCAAACATAATGCATAAATAAGGAAGACTAGTCTAGGGGTTACCTGCAATCACGGCGTCCTCAGCTTCAGCCTCAACGGCTGTCATAGTGAAAGCTCGGCTCTTCGGCAGATTGGCCTGCTGAAAGGCTCGATCCTGTGGAACTAGGGGTGGTCCACGTTGTCCAGGTGCCGGTGTGGTCCTCTGAGCGGGTCCAGGTGCTCCAGGAGGCACAGGTCGAGAGCCGCGGGTGCAATCCTTTGCAGCATGAGTAGGCAATCCACAGATCAAACATTGATTCAGCATCCTCCTACAGTCCTTCTTCACATGACGGAGCTTGCTGCAGAAATGGCAAACCAACTCAGCTCGGTTGGGGATAGGTGTAGCTGGCCTTTTGAACTGTGTGGTTTGAACAGGACGAAAACCGGGCCTAGGTGCACTCCTCTGTATCTCCATCGGGCGCTTGCCCACCTGACGTGCCCTCTTCTGATAAGCTACCTGCTCATGCTTCTTCGCAGATACCAGGACTTGCTCATGAGTGGTAAAGGTGTGCCCGGACAACACACTCTGTATGTCCAGATCTAAGCCCTGTAGAAAGCGGTGGGCACAGTCCTCCTCGTCTGCTACCAGTGTAGGGGCGAATCGACTCAGCATGGTAAATTCAGCCTCATACTCGTCGACTGTCCTGGTGCACTGCTCCAAGTTTATGAAGCGCTGCTGCATCTCCCTCTTTGCAGCCTTTGGGAAGTACTGGGCGTCAAACCTCTGATGAAAAGTAGCCCAAGGAATCGGCTTGATCAGCCTAGCCTCTTCAGCATCACACCAGTGACGTGCATTGTCTGTCAACTGCTTCTTAGCGAGGTCCACCAATCGTTTGGATTGACTCGGGCAAGACCCAAGTTATCCGCAGTGTTGCGAAGCCATTCCTCGGCCGCTAGTGGCCCTCTCGTCTAGAGAAGTTCGTCAGATGCATCTATCAGAACTGCTTGGCTCCAGGCTCGTAGCGAGGTGGTGGAGCAGCTGGTGCAGCCTGACGTCCCTGCTGGACCAAGTGGTGCTGAACCTCAAGCATTTCCCTCATAAACACCAAGCATCTGGCAGATGTCGTCCGCTCCGCCTCCAACAGCTCCGGATCCATTTTGGGTGTTTCGTCCCTTAGCCATTCTGAGATAGGAAAAACCCGAGTTAATCTCGCGTATGTGATCCTTCTAGATGTTTGGCCGATGAAAATATTCTCATTTTTTTGAATTTGCAAATGCAAAGAGACGGACCAGCGTGGGCCACCACTAAAACCTGTAACGCCCCGCTTCCCAAAATACGACGGGAGAGAGAGCGTTACTGGGGTCTGCATGAACCAGAGCGGTGAAGCTCGGGTTCATTAAGCATCTGTAGTAAAACGCTTGGGCAGGTCCTTCACATACTTTTTAGAACAACAAGAATTATTCATACATTACAAGCCACATCCAGAAAATACACGTCCGTACACGAAATAAAAACAACAAGCCTCAGCTGGGCCGAAATACAACAATGATAACGTACACTCAACAACAACAGAAAGTAACTACGGCAAGCAGCAATGGAATAGCCCACTAGTTCTCCGCAGGGAGAGACTCGGCGTCTACAGCAAACTCCTGACTCTCCAAGTCAGGTGTCTCGTAGGGAACCTCCTGATACTCAAGCTCGAGATCTGACATACATCCAAAAACATGAATGCATGTCAGCAAGGGTCTGCAAGAAGATGTTAAAACCCAAGGCAAGATAGACAAATTTATACTAGATTTAAGAGGCAATTATAAATTAAACGAGATAACAATAAAAGTTTAAGCATGGTGATTTTAAAGTAAATACATCCTATCATGCAGTTCTAAACAATCTGACGAGTAAAGAAAAATATGTCAATTTCACTGAGATAACAATTTCACTTTGCAAGTTCCATGTTAGTGTCACACGCCTATTGGCCGCTCAACCCTAACCCCACCCCAAGATTTGTGCTGAAACACGAGCCAGCCTAGTCAACTCACATGACATCACGAAAGTCACGATTTCGCCTTCGAGGCGCACGATTTCACGATGTCACACTCTTGTTAGTCATTTTGAGACATGCAATAATTAAATAACATGATCATTTATCTTTATACAACAATTTCCATGGTTTCGAGGGTATCGAGCAACATTTACAACAATTTAACAAAAGTGCTGAGTATGAGAATTTAACAAGTACGACAAGGAAACTGATTTTCTTCGCTAATGTTCTGAAATAAGATATGTCAAATTATATGCCGTTAGATCACATTTTTAGCCACAGATGTCGTGGTAGTATTTTCACGCGTCATTTCACGTGCAGGTTTTGAAGTCTACACTCATCAGGATACACTGCCAGGAGAGCAAAGGTGTGTTGGTGAGGGCTCTGACTGAGATCGAGAATCACCATCTCAGCATCATCAGTACAAGCGCATTACCCTTATGTGATCGCTTTCTTGAGATAACGGTAATGGCTCAGGTGAGGTCTTGTATTAAGAGTATGATTGATTTCTCATTGCTTTCTCATTGTTGAGAAGTGGCTTAAACTGTGATTTTTTTCAAGATTGACGAGGGATTCTCCATGCCAGTGAATGAGGTTTTGAAGAAGCTGAACTCAGCTTTTAGAGAGTTCTTGTGAAGAGGCCAGCTGATTTGAGCTTGTGATGTTTGAGTTCTTTCCAATGTGCAAATGGAACTAGGCTATCTGTAAGATTCGGATGCCATTTTATCTATCGCTGGAAATCTTAAAAAACGCAGAAGTTTATGTCGATGGATTTTCAATTTGGTAATGTCTCATACCTTAGCATCATCCTGTACATTTTATCCGGTAATACCCATTGAAAAATTACAGTTATTTTGTCTTTTATTAGTACTGGAAGATAATATCTGTTGTTACCCATTAGAAGGGTATGCCATTTTTTTGCTTTTCTGTTTGGCTTAGTTGGATGCACATCTGTCACATTTTGAACTACATTTGTGTCCGCATTCCATCAGCCTTCCCTGGCAAGGGTTGAAAGCTGGCACCAAAAAGCAGAAGTACGACAAAATCAGTGAAAAGAAAAAGCTTCGATATCTACCCTTACCCTTATCTTGAGAGATATGCTCAGGTATGTGATCATCCAGTAACATCCATTTCTTCGTTTCCTGAACTTTCCCATGTTTAAATGCTGGTTCATGTTCTTTAGTGTTGGAACTTGGTATTTCCATCCTCTCTTCCATAAGGTTTTGATGTGACAAATCAATATATTTCATGTTACTAACTTTATCTATGCAGATGTGCAGCTTCAACGCAAATTCATTCACATCACGCATATGATCAAAGTACAAGGAGATTCTGCAAAAACAACCTTGCTACTCAAATTACGTGTGAAACACGTATCTACGGAATGATGTAATTTTTACTTTTTAGATAGCTTCAGGGCCTTGGTTATATCTTATCATATATCCCTAAAGCTCAAATCTACATCATCTCCTAACTCATTTCGATCCTAAGTCAAAATTCGTATTTTTAAGTATTAGCCTACTAGGATTTTTCCTAGCCTACCAAAACAGTTATATTTTGACTTGATACTTTCAGACAAGGATCTATCCGTTATCTATTCCACGTCACCAAAATTTTGTGACCGTTTGTTACCGTTTCAAAATTGGCAGGCTACGAATTTTCCTAGCATGCCAAAATGCTTTTGGGACTGAAATTTTCCAGAACAGTTTCTGACCGTTCTCCAACGTTCCTCTCAGTTTCTGAATGTTGTGCAACGTCTCTTTTAGAGCCGTTCACAACCGTTTCTAAAACCTATAAAAGGAGGGGTACCCCCTCTCATTTTCCCCACACTTTCCTCTTCTTTATTCTGATTTTGTTGAAAGCAAGTCATTAATTTTCTTAAGTAATTCTGCCATTAGTTGTTCTTTTCTTATTTGTAAGAAGAAATCATTAGATTTCTCTCTTCATTTAAGAACGGAAGAACTTGGATTTTCAACATCACTTTTGGAAAGTTGTTTGTGTTCATAATTGCAAGAAGAAATCAATAGATCTCTCTCTTCTTTTATGAACCAGAGAACTTCAAGTGTTGCGCTTCATTACATATCTTTTACATCTTGAAGTTCATCTTCTAAACACCATCCTTGAATTCATTCTCTGAAATTTATACCAAGGCTATAGGTGTTTTTCTATTTCTTATTTAACAGGTTGGAATCTCTGTTTAGAGATTGTACAAAGTTTGGGACACGGGGAGTGTCGCCATTTTTGTAAGTTCGTGCTTGCGGGGCAAGTGATTATAGTGGATTGAAAATCTCTACGGGGTAGAGGACTGGAGTAGGATCACAAGGATCCGAACCAGGATAAATCTCTGTGTTTGCGATTGGTTTAATTTTCAGCACTTGTCATTTTATTTCTGTGCCATCTTTGCAAATATTACTAACATTTTATTTGCGACAATTTTTTAATATACACTATTCACCCCCCCTAGTGTATTGATCCTTACAGGCTAAAATTACATTTGGTATCAGAGCAAGGTTAAGATGGCAGCAAGTTCCTCAAACATGAACGCAGTTCCACACAACTACAATCAACATCCTGAAGGGCACTCTCAAACTCGTCCTCCTCTATTTGATAGTTCAAATTACTCATATTGGAAAATACGAATGGAGATTCATCTCCAAAGTATGAATTATGAGATTTGGGACATCGTAGAGTCAGGATACGAAAAGCCAACAACTCATGTTGCTGATTGGACCGCCAACGACAAAGCTGCAAAAACCAACAACTCAAAGGCCATGAATGCTTTATTTTGTGCTATGGATAAACATGAGTTTAATCGGGTATCACAGGCCAAAAGTGCTAAGGAAATTTGGCATATACTCGAGGTAACTCATGAAGGAACCAGTAAAGTGAAGGAAACCAAGATTTCCGTTTTGGTTCACAAATTCGAATTGTTCAAGATGAAGGATCAAGAGACAATTGGAGAAATGAACACCAGGTTTACTTATATTATAAATTCTTTAAATGCTCTTGGAAAAACTTATACTTCTCTTGAGCAGGTTCGCAAGATTCTTAAAGCTTTAACTCCAGAATGGCGCCCAAAAATCACTGCAATTGAAGAAGCCAACGATCTTTCAACTTTATCTGTTGAAAATCTTATGGGTAACTTAATGGCCCATGAAGTTACATTACAAGATCAGAAAGAAGAATCAGAATAAAAGAAGAAAGTACTTGTCTTCAACGCAACATCAGATAATGAAGATTCAGATGATGATATGGCATTCTTTGCCAAAAACTTCAGAAAATTATTTCAGAAAGGTAAGTATAATAATTTTAAATCGAAGAATACTGATTCCTCTCTCTGCTTTAATTGCAATAAGCCAGGACATATGAAGAAAGACTGTCCACTTCTCAAAGCAAAGTTCAAAACTTCGAACAATGATCAATCCAGAAGAGAAAGGAGGTTTGACAAAATGAAAAAGGCATTTACGGCAACATGGGATGATTCTTCAGATGATGAAGATGATGATCTAAATGAAAATGCCAACATGTGCTTTATGGCACAAGATGATGAAGATGAGGTAAGTTCTTTTAATAACGAAAAATTACTTGATGCATTAAAAGATCTCTATTCTCGTTTCAAAAATTTGAATAGTCAACATAAATCATTGAAACAGAATAATGATGATCTTCTTTCTAAATATCAAGAATTATCATCTTCTAAAAATACTGAGAATACTTCTTCTCAAGTTTTGGATCTTAGTAAAGAGAATGTTATTCTCAAAACTAAGAATCTGGAACTACATACACAAATATCCGAAATGGATAAAAGTATTTCATCACTAAAGATGAAATACGACGAAATATCATCCAATGTTAATAAATTTAACAAAGGAAAGACTAATCTCGATGATTTGCTCAAAATTCAATATCCAGCAAATCATAGACTAGGATTGGGATATTCTAAAAAGGATGTACCCAAGACTTATAACACTTCTTCCTCTTGTGGAAAAACAACTTTTGTTAAACCACAAAAGAAGAATCATGCATTCATTTATACGAAGAAAGTAAACACTTCTACTTCTTCCTCACAAAGAAATGTTACTAACATTTCAAAAACAATTTCTAGGAAACCTACTACAATTAGTATATGGGTTCCTAAGGATTCATGTTTAAATGATAGAAATATTTATATTTCTCATTTTATACATTCTATTGTTCATTCTAATGATTACATTAGAACGCCAAATTCCACTTGGGTTTGGCTTCCTAAAATCTAATCCCAAGGACCCTCAAACAAAGGGTACCAATGCTTAATGTTTTATCTTTCAGGTACCTAAGAAAGAAAGATGGATTTTGGACAGTGGATGTTCAAAACATATGACAGGAAATGTCAACTTACTTTCAAGCATTAAATATAAAGATGGAGGCACAGTTACCTTTGGTGACAACAAGAAAGGAAAAATCATAGGCACTGGAACAGTTGGTAATACAAATCAGCCTATCATTGAGAATGTTCACCTGGTTGATGGTTTGAAACACAACTTACTTTCTATTAGTCAATTATGTGATAAAAATTACAAAATAGTTTTTGAACAAAATGATTGCATAATTTATGATTCTGATATGTCATCTATCTTATTTCGTGGTAAGCATAAGAATAACATATATATCTTATGCACGTCGGTTACCACTCATAATCATTGTTTAATGATTACATCAAAAGATACTCTTTTATGGCATAAACGTTTTGGACACACAAATTTCAAAAATCTAGCACGTATTTCAAAACACAAGTTAGTTAATGGAATGCCAAATATTTCTTTCAAACACAAACATTTTTGTGATGCTTGTCAACAAGGAAAAATGCACAAATCTTCTTTTAAATCAAAAGACGTTATCTCAACAAAGAGACCATTAGAACTCCTACACCTAGATTTGTTTGGTCCTTCAAGAGTAGCTTCTTTGAATAGAAGTAGATATGCATTTGTCATTGTTAATGATTATTCTAGATACACTTGGGTTATATTCTTACAAAACAAGAATAATGCTTTTGAAGAATTTTCCATATTTTGTAAAAAGATACAAAAGATCAAATCCTCTAACATTATCACTATTCGTAGTGATCATGGGGGAGAATTTGAAAATGAATCTTTTACCAAGTTTTGTAATGAAAATGGCATTACACACAATTTTTCTTTTCCTCGTGCTCCTCCTCAGAATGGCGTAGTAGAAAGGAAAAATAGAACTTTACAAGAATGTGCAAGAACAATGCTTTGTGATAGTAATCTTCCTAAGTATTTTTGGGCAGAAGCTGTTGCAACTGCTTGTTACATTATGAATAAAGTTCTTATAAGGCCATTACTTAATAAAACCTGTTTTGAATTATTTTTTGATCGTATTCCTCGTGTATCATATTTTAAAGTGTTTGGATGTAAATGTTTCATTCTTAATACTAAAGATGCACTCGACAAATTTGATTCTAAATCTGATGAAGGTATTTTTGCTGGATACTCAACACGTAGTAAAGCCTACAGAGTATACAACAAAAGAACTTCAACAGTTGAAGAATCACTTCATGTCACATTTGATGAGAATCCTTCATCTAATTCTCCCATCATTGATGATGAAGAGAATATATTACCTCTTTCTAATTCTCTAGATAATATGAAACTTGATGAAATTGATGCTACTAAACATTCTGTTAAGTCTATTTCAGATAATGCAGATCTTCCTAAGGCATTTGTACAAGTTCCAAATCATCCATCAGAGTTAATCATTGGAGATATTACAAATGGAGTGAGAACTCGTCGCCAAATAGAGCAAATGGCACATTGTGCATTTCTCTCAACCATTGAACCAAAGAACATCAAAGATGCATGTGAAGACAGTTCATGGATTATGGCTATGCAGGAAGAACTCAACCAATTTCAACGGAATGATGTTTGGGAATTAGTTCACAGACCATCAGATCATTCAATAATTGGTACCAAGTGGGTATTCAAAAATAAATTGGATGAATCTGGTCAGGTAATTAGAAACAAGGCACGAGTGGTTGCACAAGGTTATAATCAAGAAGAAGGTATTGATTATGATGAAACCTATGCACCAGTTGCTCGTCTTGAATCTATTAGAATGTTATTATCATTCGCTTGTTTTAAAGATTTTAAACTTTTTCAAATGGATGTGAAAAGTGCTTTTCTAAATGGTTTTCTTAAAGAAGAAGTTTATGTAGAACAACCTCCGGGTTTTATTCATGAAAATTTTGAAAATCATGTTTTTAAATTGAAAAATGCTTTATATGGTCTCAAACAAGCACCTCGTGCTTGGTATGAAAGACTTAAAAGTTATCTTTTAAATTCAGGATATTCTATTGGTAAAATAGATTCTACTTTATTTATTAAAAACATAAATTCTGATATTATCATTATTCAAATATATGTTGATGATATTATTTTTGGTTCTACTAACGAATCTCTTTGTCAAGATTTCTCTAAAATTATGCAGAAAGAATTTGAGATGAGTCACATGGGTGAACTAAACTACTTCATCGGTCTTCAAATCAAACAAATGAAGGAAGGAATATTCATTCACCAAAGCAAGTACTCTAAAGAACTCATCAAACGCTTTGGTTTAGAAAATTCTACAGAAAAACGTACTCCGATGAGTACATCTACTTCCCTCGACAAAGATTTAAATGGTAAGAGTGTTGATCAACGTCTATACAGAGGTATGATTGGCTCCTTACTTTATCTAACTGCAAGTAGACCAGACATTATGTTTTCAGTATGCTTATGTGCACGATATCAGGCAGATCCTAAAATTTCACATCTAACTGCCGTAAAACGGATTATTAGATATGTTAAGTATACTTCTGATTTTGGTTTATTTTATCCTAAAACAAACACATTTGATTTATTATCATATAGTGATACAGATTTTGCTGGTTGTAAATCAGACCGTAAAAGTACTAGTGGTACATGTCACTTTTTAGGACATGCCTTAGTTTCCTGGTTTAGCAAAAAGCAAAACTCTGTTTCATTATCTACAACCGAGGCAGAATATATTGCCGCCGGTTTAGCATGTGCTCAAATTTTATGGATGAAACAAACTATTTCAGACTATGGTATTAATTGTTCCACATGTCCTATAATGTGTGATAATACTAGTGCTATTAATTTGTCTAAAAATCCAGTTCATCATTCACGCACTAAACATATTGATGTACGTCATCATTTTTTAGATGATCATGTTCAGAAAGGTGATATTATTTTAAAATTTATTTCTACTGAACATCAAGTTGCCGATATTTTGACTAAACCTTTGAAGGAAGAAACTTTTCTCAAGCTTAGAAGAAATCTGGGCATTATTAGTGCATCAGAATTTGATTTATGAGTATATTCATTTATTTTTGATTTTTGTGAATTTTTCTATAATTTTTTGGTTACTATTTATTTTTGGCAGGCTACCAAATTTTGTAGCATGCCAATTTTAAACAAATTTTTTCTGTTCTCCGTTTTGTACCTACTTTGATCCCTGGAATTTGGATTTTTTAAACGCTTCTCATATAGTTTATTTTCAAAATCAAATCTCATATCAAATTTCTTACCCGATGTCTTCCACTTTGTCTCTCTCATGCCACATGAATACTTCTCCTTTGTCTTCCCCAATATCCCCTGCTTTTCACGTTGGACAAGGCACTGACATTCGTTTTCGTCTTCGATCTTTCCACTTGCACTCACTTCTTCCAAAAACTGTACTTCATATTGACTTGGAGTAAGACTTCACAAGAACCTCACAGAATCTGACATTTATGAACACTACAGTTTCTTATTTTGGTTTTCTTCTGTCATTGGACAAACTATTGCATTGTTTTGGAACTGACAACTTCTACCGTTCCCTCTATTTATTTTATTACTTCTACATTGGTTCTCTACATTTTTAAAGACCACCAACCGTCTTTTGCTTTTATTTTAAATAAGGTCGTGTCACTTCTCTTGTCAGTTCTGGTTCTTTGACTAAGTTAAACAATATTTTTAAGGCCTCTCCTTGTCTTGGAATTTGCACTTACATTTAATGTTTTTGGAGTTTGCATTCTGAGAAAGGATTTTGGCTATCTTTATCTTCTATTCGTATGATTCTCTGACCACACAAGTTTTTTTTTCTATTAAAATAATGCCCCACTCATTCTGACAACACAAGTCTCTTAGTGGTTGCTTTCATTCATTTTGTTTTATTCAACTACTCTTCATTATTTTATTTCCTTTGAATGACAACTCAACATTTAATTTTTTTTATAACTTGTTCCAAGACACCAACCTATCCTCTTCCTATCAATTCAGCCTGCAACTTGTATTCTCCTTCCATTATTACGGGTTGACCTGGGAATCTCAACATTGTTTCCTTCTCTTATAGCCTTTATTTAATATTTATTTAAACACAAAAGCACTCCCTGACCTGGTTTTCTTTCGGCCTGACATGTCTTTCCTTCCCAATGCGCCTAGGGACTATAAATTTTTTAAAAAAATGCCTTCTATCTACCATCTTTATTGTTCAATTTTTTATTATTATTAATTTTAGTCTGCTTTTTACAACCCAACGGGTATTTTTCAGCCAAACGGGTCTTTCGCAACTGCTTCTCGCGACTATTCCTCTTCCCATCTATTCGGTTTCTATCTTTTGAAATTATCAGTTGTTCTAACTTCTTCAGTTTTCACAAACCGCTTCTACAATGGCAACTGATCGGTTTTCAGGTGCTCCAACTGTTCGGTCCTCTATTTATTTCGTTCCCATTCTCTTTTATCTTTCCTATTCTCTGTTTACATTTCTTCCTTCTCTAAATTTTCTTCTCTCCACTCCACCATGGCCGCATCCTCTCTTCCTTTCGCCACCGACCGTCGACTCCCAACTCCCGCGGCCAAGCTTCTTTCCCTGGCTCTTCTCGCTCCGCATACGGCAGGAAGGTGCACGCATCCAAGGATGGCGTCTCTCCATCGCGCGAGACAACCGCTGTTCTTCTCCGTCGCCTTTCTGACAGAGTTTCCGATGGTTTCGCTGGTATACAGACGCACATGAGTTCCTACGATGCGACCCTGAAACATTACGCCAAAGTTCTGGATCAGATTCAAGTTAACCAATCCGACCTTCGTCCTGACTTGGAAACCAACAATATACTCCCAAATCATCGCACTCGCACTCGCCGTTCTTCTCCCGGGTTCCTCGTCGTATCATCCTCATTGATTTCCCTGTTTTACGTTGGTTGCCTCCAATCCATATCTGCTCTGTTGTTTCCTATGAATTTCGGCTATCCTTGCTTCACTCGTCCCTTTGCCTCACCATCTGACGTTTGGTTGCTTTTTCATGCTTCCCGGTTGTTCTGTCGCTGGTTCTGGATTATCTTGGTTGCATTAGTATGTTGGTCGTATGTTGGTCGTATGTAGCGTTAGTATGCTGTTTCTATATGTTGGTCGCTGGTTCTGTACTTCAAAGTCTCTGTAGGTTGTTTTAGTGGGTGTTTGTTATATGTCGTATGTTGGTCTTTTCGCTGCATGCTATGTACTGGGCTTGGCCTTTACTTAAGTTGTTTTATCATGGTTGTTATGCTAATATATTATAGTTCTTTTGTGTACTTCGTCTCTCTGATCGCTGTTTCCTTAAGTGTTAGTTACTTTTGTTCCTTATATGCTCCTTACATACCCTGTTTCTGTTCATTTTTTAATTTCCTCCGTTTTCTAATTTGGCCTGCTACGAAAAATCGTAGCTTGCTAATTTATCTTTTCCACTTTTTGTGGATGACAAAGGGGGATAAATATGCATATATTCAGGGGGAGTCTATATGACTATACTCAGGGGGAGTAACATCAGTAACATCACATTTCATATCAACATCATGTTCATACACTTCTTACAACTTTTTACTAACATGATTAATTCACATTTTTTTACTTCATTATTTGTCATTATCAAAAAGGGGGAGAATGTTGGAACTTGGTATTTCCATCCTCTCTTCCATAAGGTTTTGATGTGACAAATCAATATATTTCATGTTACTAACTTTATCTATGCAGATGTGCAGCTTCAACGCAAATTCATTCACATCACGCATATGATCAAAGTACAAGGAGATTCTGCAAAAACAACCTT
Source organism: Scilla litardierei (assembly GCA_030789695.1). Lineage (NCBI taxonomy): Eukaryota > Viridiplantae > Streptophyta > Magnoliopsida > Asparagales > Asparagaceae > Scilla > Scilla litardierei. The sequence continues at coordinate 71,284,426 of CM061138.1, read as the reverse complement.
GCTACTCAAATTACGTGTGAAACACGTATCTACGGAATGATGTAATTTTTACTTTTTAGATAGCTTCAGGGCCTTGGTTATATCTTATCATATATCCCTAAAGCTCAAATCTACATCATCTCCTAACTCATTTCGATCCTAAGTCAAAATTCGTATTTTTAAGTATTAGCCTACTAGGATTTTTTCTAGCCTACCAAAACATTTATATTTTGACTTGATACTTTCAGACAAGGATCTATCCGTTATTTATTCCACGTCACCAAAATTTTGTGACCGTTTGTTACCGTTTCAAAATTGGCAGGCTACGAATTTTCCTAGCATGCCAAAATGCTTTTGGGACTGAAATTTTCCAGAACAGTTTCTGACCGTTCTCCAACGTTCCTCTCAGTTTCTGAACGTTGTGCAACGTCTCTTTTAGAGCCGTTCACAACCGTTTCTAAAACCTATAAAAGGAGGGGTACCCCCTCTCATTTTCCACACACTTTTCTCTTCTTTATTCTGATTTTGTTGAAAGCAAGTCATTAATTTTCTTAAGTAATTCTGCCATTAGTTGTTCTTTTCTTATTTGTAAGAAGAAATCATTAGATTTCTCTCTTCATTTAAGAACGGAAGAACTTGGATTTTCAACATCACTTTTGGAAAGTTGTTTGTGTTCATAATTGCAAGAAGAAATCAATAGATCTCTCTCTTCTTTAATGAACCAGAGAACTTCAAGTGTTGCGCTTCATTACATATCTTTTACATCTTGAAGTTCATCTTCTCAACATCATCCTTGAATTCATTCTCTGAAATTTATACCAAGGCTATAGGTGTTTTTCTATTTCTTATTTAACATGTTGGAATCTCTGTTTAGAGATTGTACAAAGTTTGGGACACGGGGAGTGTCGCCATTTTTGTAAGTTCGTGCTTGCGGGGCAAGTGATTATATTGGATTGAAAATCTCTACGGGGTAGAGGACTGGAGTAGGATCACAAGGATCCGAACCAGGATAAATCTCTGTGTTTGCGATTGGTTTAATTTTCAGCACTTGTCATTTTATTTCTGTGCCATCTTTGCAAATATTACTAACATTTTATTTGCGACAATTTTTTAATATACACTATTCACCCCCCTCTAGTGTATTGATCCTTACAGGCTACTAAAATTACATTTAGGATGCTGCTGAAAGAATTCTCGATCACCTTGAGGGGAAGCCAGATTTGATCGTTGGAAACTACACCGATGGAAACCTTGTAGCTTCTCTAATGGCGAGCAAGCTTGGAATTACTCAGGTACAATAGAATTTGCTGCAAATCAATTCATTTGATACATAGAAAGTTCACTGAAATTCCATAACCTTTCATGTTGCAATGCGTTATTGCATACAGACCAAAGTTAGTTTCTTGCTCAAAGCTATTTCATAACATATATCCGAAATTCCTTTGCAATCCTGCTAGCTAAAAACTTGAGGAAATCAAGGGGCATGATTGACAAAGAGGCATGACTGAGAGGAATGAATAACTTCACTTCAACCACCACCGTCGGTCGAAGACAAATGGGCATGACTGAGAGGAACAGTGTTGTGTCCACCACAGCCATGTGTGTTTGTAACTCTATGTCAATACTTGTTTGTCATATGTAGTTAGTTGACTGATGTATGATATCTGCAACGATATGCAAATTTTGTAAAAAAAATATGTCACTTGCGTTTTTGAAAAAAGATGAGGATATAAAACTGTGTTATCTCGATGAATAATGAATGTGGTTTGAATAATATTATGTGTGTGTGTTCATCAGGATGTGTATAGTTACTGCAGGGAGATTTGGAATAGCTGCAACCGCATATTTTTTTTAATTTTGTACATTTTTGCAACGTTTTTAGAAGTTGTAATAGATGTTAGACAATGTTTTATAGAAGTTGTAAAAGAGTTTTAAACAACTATTTAAACCAGTTGTAATAGAAGTTTATACAACCTTTTATAAACGTTGTAATATAAGTTTACACAACTTTTAAAGGAAGTTGTAATATTGCTTTACACAACCTTTTATAAACGTTGTAATAGAAGTTTGCACAACTTTTATTAAAAGTTGTAATAGAAGTTTACACCACGTTTATTAAAAGTTGTAATATCTTTATACACAACCTTTTCTAAACGTTGTAATAGAAGTTTACACAACGTTTCAAAAAAGTTGTAATATTTATCTATTACAACTTTTGCTTACAACATGCAGATAAAGTGGTCGAAGGAGCCGACCCTATTACAACTTCGCATATTACAACGTTTGTTAAAAAGTTGTCTTACCCCTATTACAACCTTTTTTAGAAGTTGTAAATGACCATTTTTGTTGTAGTGATATGGGATGATGTAGATGTGAACGAAAACAATTTTTTATAATATGAGTGCCAGAAGAGTTGGCCTACATATCCATGTTTGTCGTTGCATCTCTTTATTTGCTGTCGTGTATGTCGTGTGGTGGTCGTAACTCCTGATGGGCCCTCGATGGGTTAGGCGCTGCTTCAGGACGATCGAGTATAAACCATCGAATCATGTTTAGAAGTTGATCGCCACGTTCCATGGTGAGGGAGCAATTTCCTTGAATCACGACTGATGGCACGGGAGTCGTTCAATGACGAGGGGTGGCCCTTCGAATTTCGGCTGACGACATTTGGGAGAGTCGTTTAGTAGCGAAGGGGTAACCCTTCGTCTTACAGCCGACGACGCTCTGTAGGAGAGTCGTTCAGTGGGTAGGGGTGGCCCTTCGACTGACGACACATTAGGGAGATTGTTCAGTGGCAAAGGGGTGATCCTTCGACTTACGGCTGACGACATTTTAGAAGGGTCGGTCGTGTCAGAGGGGTGTCCCTTCGACTTACTGCTGATGACCTTTTCAGGTAAGTGAGTCGTTCAGTAGTGAAGGGGTGGCCCCTTCGACTTACGGCTGACGCTCTCTAGGAGGGTCATTCAGTAGCGAAGGGGTGGTCCTTCGTCTTATGGCTGACGACGTTTAGGTGAGTTGTTTAGTAGCGAAGGGGTGGCCCCTTTGACTTACGATTGGCGCTCGTTTAGGAGAGTCGTTCAGTAGCGAGGGGGTAGCCCCTTCGACTTACGGCCGACGCTCGTTTAGGAGAGTCGTTAGTAGCGAAGGTGTAGCCCCTTCGACTTATGGCTGACGCTCGTTTAGGAGAGTCGTTAGTAGCGAAGGTGTAGCCCCTTTGACTTACGGCTGACGCTCATTTAGGAGAGTCGTTCAGTAGTGAAGGGGTAGCCCCTTCGACTTACGACTGACGCTCGTTTAGGAGTGTCGTTTAGTAGCGAAGGGGTAGCCCCTTCGACTTATAGCTGACGCTCGTTTAGGATAGTCGTTCAGTAGTGAAGGGGTAGCTCCTTCGACTTACGGCTGACGCTCGTTTAGGAGAGTGCTGACGCTCGTTTAGGAGATTCGTTCAGTAGCGAAGGGGTAGTCCCTTCGACCTACGGCTGACGCTCGTTTAGGAGAGTCGTTCAGTAGCAGAGGGTTAGCCCCTTCGACTTACGGCTGACGCTCGTTTAGGAGAGGTGGCCCCTTCTACTTACGGTTGATGCTCATTTAGGAGAGTCGTTCAGTTATTATGATTGAATACTGCATAACCTAACATCATAATCATCTCCTCTTGTGCATATAATCCATAGAATCATGCTCTCTTAACTACATTTACGTTAATTCATCATTTGTGAGCATATAATTTTATTTTGGTATAATTTCACTTTCCAAAGCATTATAAATGTCTACTATATTTTTAGGGATTTTTCAGGGGTCCCGAAGGGGACTACATCAACTCAACAAGGAGTGGAGTGAATAGTAGGCGCCTGTTGAAGGAATAACAGGCACCTGGGCAACGAAACAGGCGACTGCCCGGACAAAAGCAGTCGCCTGCCTTAGAAGAGCTGGAGCTGGAGAAAGTGAAGCACAATAACAGGCGCCTGCAAGAGGATTGACAATCGACTGGATATTGTACCATCGCCTGCCATTTTCGCAGCAGTCGCCTGATTTCCCGGACGCCTGAGCGAGCCAAAAGAGCCAACTCACTGCTAATTTAACACGTCTGCAGCAGGTGCCTGAAGCATAAAATACAGTCGCCTGTGGATTGCTTGAACGCGTCTCAAGTATGTGATGCTTGAGCGCTACTCCCAAGTGTAGAAGGACGTAAAGTAATAAATTTATATATGGTGAGACCGGGTCGGGTTAGAGGGATAAGTTGTTTTGCAATCACGAATTCAATTAATAAAGGAGAGATAAAAGCGAAGCTACAACCAACTAAGCTAACGGTGGAAATGTGTGTGAAAATGTGTGTGAAACCATCTACCAAATCAACAACCTAGGGTGGAAGTATCGGGGAGGAAAATAGGCGAGGAAGCTTGTGTGATGTGTGGGGATGTGGTTGTTAAGCATATGGGTTCAATCCGAGGATAACTCAATTGTCTTTCCGGCTAAGGAAAGTGCAATTGGTGGATGTGGCATTTTATCAAACACTTGGTGTGCAATGAAAGTAGTGTATGGAAATTCGAGATAATAAACATCCAAGCATGCGTGAGTGGTACTACTAGGCAAACTCCACTCTATGAATACCCACTAGGATTCCTAATTCAAAGTATATCTCAACAATCTAACACATAATCATTAAAACATGAAAGATTGAAATACCAAAGCCCAACAATCAAATATCACCACACAACACACAAGAGATAGATCTAGCTACTCATAACAATAAAAGAAAGATTTTTTACTTCTAAAAACATCATCCAATATGTTACAAATATCCAAATCCAAAGGGTTATTTAGTACCGACCCCCCTGTATTTTATCCATAATTAGCAACACCCCCATATGGTTTCAATTATTAGTAAGACCCACCCTGATGTATCCAATTTGGGCTCCCCCGCCCCCTGAAAATAGGGGGCGGGGGAGCCCAAATTGGATACATCTGGGGGGTCTTACTAATAATTGAAACCATAGGGGGTGTTGCTAAATACGAAGAAACCATAGGGTGCCGGTACTAAATAACCCAAATCCAAATACACAAAGAAGGGGAAAGAGTTCACCAAGATTTCTCTAAGGAAAACAAAAGCCCCACCCAAGTGCTCCTCCAAACTTTCTTGCTCCGCTCCAATGGCTTCTAATCATAAGAATGAAGAAGAAGGACAGTGGAATGAGGGGAATATAGGGGGAGAAGCCCCAAAATATAAACCCAGTAGTTTGGGTCTGAAAACAACACTAACAGGTCGGATCCGTGCCCAAAACCCGCAACTAAAGTACAAATCAGCAGAAATTTCCAGCACCGTCACACTGTCTTGCGAAAATTCTATAAAAATCATTCGACCTCGGAATGACGTGTTCTAGGTGGTGATGGAACCACAACAAAGTATACTATGACTAAAAAATATTACTAGACCGCAGTATACACTGGAATGATAGCAGAATTCTGCACAAGAGGGGAAAAGCAGAATTTCCAGACCAGAAATTTTCAGCACCGTCACCCTGTCTTTCAAAAAATACAGTAAATTGCTCCTACCTCCAAAAATTCTGGAAAAATATGCGTTGGAATCAGGACTTCATGAAATTAAACTAAAAAATAATAGAAGACTAAGATGAAGATGCTAATAAGCTGTAAAAATTATGTTTTATGCATATAAAAACGATGACCTCCAAAATTAAGTGATATAATCAAAATGTGTGTATCGGAGCCAAAATGAACACAAATTATGCACAAAATGCCATATAATGAGGGGTAAAATATGCAATATTGAACCCTAATCATACCCCCAACTAGCCTTTTGATAGTCCCTAGCAAAACAAGCGATAAATTCAGATTCTCAATAAAAGCACATATCAAACTCAAAATTATTCATGGCGAAAATAAAGTTTTCAACAAAATCTCAAATTCAATATACCAATCCATGAATGAGAACAAAACTATAAACAACGCTTCAATTTAGTTCCAATAAAGAAGAACAAGCAATGTTTTGCACGAATGAGGATTAAAACACAATGTTGTATCATAGTTTCGCAAATCTCAAGGTTTTGCCAAAACAACACTGTCCTAATTTGTGGAGGTTGGATGTGTGAATTTATTTTTTCTTTTCTTTGTATGAAACTTAGGATGACCCATGTAATGATATTTCGGTTAATGACTCCCAAATCAGACGATTTTAGGGCATTGGGCCAAAAAGGACCCCGCGGACCTAATAGCCCGAATCACCTAAGATTCACTTATTATTTTCTCGTGCACTCCCCTAAATCCTATCTTTCGACGCAAATCCCAAATGCTTCTTGAGTCACGAGGACCCGGCTACTCGACAAAACTAGAAGAACGATGCACTTATCTTTTTCTTTCTCTTTTTTGTTTTCTTTTTTCTTTTTCTTTCTTTTTTCTTTCTTTCTTTCTGTTTTTTAACACACCAACAAACCACACTAGGCACATAATCAAAACCAATCGAATTGAAAACTACTCTACTCAATTGGCTTCATCCATACTCATGCATCGCAAAGCTTGTTCAAAACTAATTTAACCCATGTTGAATACAAAATTCATGGAGTTATGCACTCACATCATAAATGGCATATTAAAATTGATCTCATGAAGAAAAAGCAATAAAATGCATGACAATCACAATTTAGGAGTTTGAAAATAAAGTTTGAATCCAAATGTATGCATGAATATGAAGCATGTAAGGGATTAAGCATAAAGCTAGCAAGTGAGCAAGGAGGGTAAATGATGTATATGCATGATATTGGGTGATGGCAAAATGGATGTATCTCAAAAAAAAATTAAGCTAAAATCAAAATCCTAACAATCCTAAAGATTCTAACACTCTCCCCCCAACTTAAAATAAATATTGTGCTCAATGTTGGGAGAGTATTAGATCTCACAAAAGAACCTAGAACAAAAGCATATATAAAAAAGAAAGGAAAAACATGCTACTAAAGCAAATAAAACTAAAACACTAATTTTATTTATCTACACTAATGGATAGAAAGCACCGTGATCGAAGGGCGGATCTCAGATGTATAAACGGTGGAGGTAGCTGATCCATCAGCTCCTTTCGCTCCTCCACCAGCTGCTTTGTAGCTAGGCCTCCACCGCCTCCTTAGATTCCAATAATGCAACTCCAAGCATCCTTTTTGGATAATATGTGTCATATGGGAGACGAGCTGCATCAATCCAATCTGTGTCCTCATGCCCTGCAATAAAAGCATTCCAAAATGGGTCGTCAGAAAAGAATTTAAATGTAAACGACGACTATCTGAATCAAAAATGTGCGGAAGAGCAAACTGGGATTCAAAAAATTGGGATTTAGAAATGTAAGGCATGATATGGTGGAAACTTCCCGAATAATGGCTCTAGGATGTAGTTGATGCACGATCTCAGGAGGAGAGGGAACTGGCTGCAGAGACAAATATGGAGAACAAGAAAACTCAGGCTCGATATAAATCATTTTGCATTCCCCTTCACTCTCCCTATCCTTGCTGTCAATAAGTATATGCTCTGCCGTCATCCCCAGGCTGTCCTGAAAATCACCGTGGATGATGGCCTGGTGCGCATCCCGAGGTGGAGGGTATATGACCTGCTGCACTGAAGTAGGATGAAGGTCTAGCTCGGGCTTCGTCCTAGTATGTAAACTCACTCCCTCGCCCATATCCTCCTCCTCCTCATCAAAATAAGCCATCTCAACAGTCCATCCCATGCACTCGTACACCTCAAAATGGGAATATGACGTAGATGGAAAACAAGAATCCGGTTCTCCAAAATCATCAATCTCACTCGTGCCTTCACTTGACTCCACCTCAACATCACCACCAACAAAGAAATGTATCGTGTCATTAACATGGTCGACACGCACCCCCATCATCCATCTTCTCTGGCTCCTCAAGATGTGGACATTCAGCTTCCTCTACTTGGCTCCAATGCACCACATCATCATGTTCTTCTTGTTCTTCCATAGGGTCACATTGGAATGAGCACACAGCTGGCTCCTTAGACTGGTCCTGAACCTGTTGGAATGTGTCCTCATACTCTGAAAGGTCCCTTAGGTAACACCATGAATCCTCAGTTGAATAATCAAAGAATTCTCCACCGCAGCTCATCTGCACAAAATCTCACCCAGATGGTAGTAACCCTGTATAAAATATCTGCAGGAGATGATCCTCGTGGAAACAATGATGTGGGCATGCAAACATCAAATCACTGAACCTCTACCAAGCCTGATGGTAGGCCTCTCCATCAGCTTGGATAAAGCTCGCTAGATGCTGCTCCATGGCTTGTCGCCCCTGTACCTGCTCCAAGAAAATAGTCAAAAACACTCGGAGAAATTCAGACTGAAATGACAACCAAGTAAAACGTGAGTCGAGAGACAATAAATCAAAGCACAATCTGGCATTATCTTGCAAAGAATAGGGGAAGAATCTAAAATAATTGCAATCATCACAAATGTTCCCACGAAGACAAGAATACATCCATTCTTCAAACTTTTTCATATGTAAATGAGGGTTCTCCCACTCCGAACCATGAAAGAAAGGTGGAGGTGGGATATCCTCCAAGTTAATGCATGAAATGTTTGAAGGTGATGCCATTTTTATAAATTTTTTCTGAAGAAAATGGAAATAAACAAGCAAAAGAGTCAAAAAGTTAAAAAAATAAAGAAATCTCAAATCAAAAAGTGAAAAAATAAAGAATCGGAAAAGACTCACACTAATAGTGGGAAGTATCTCGCCAAAATTTCCAAAATCAATCGAAAATGTAAATGCAAAAACCGTTGTCCCCGGCAACGGTGCCAATTGCTTGAACGCGTCTCAAGTATGTGATGCTTGAGCGCTACTTTCAATTGTAGGAGGACGTCAAGTAATAAATTTATATCCGGTGAGACCAAGTCGGATCACGGGGACAAGTTGTTTTGTAATCACAAATTCAATTAATAAAGGAGAGATAAAAGCGAAGCTACAACCAACTAAGCTAACGGTGGAAATGTGTGTGAAAATGTGTGTGAAATCATCTACCAAATCAACAACCTAGGGTGGAAGTATCGGGGAGGAAAATAGGCAAGGAAGCTTGTATGATGTGTGGGGATATGGTTGCTAAGCACATGTGTTCAATCTGAGGATAACTCAATTGTCTTTCCGGCTAATGAAAGCGCAATCGGTGGATGTGGCATTTTATCAAATACTTGGTGTGCAATGAAAGTAGTGTATGGAAATTCGAGATAATAAACATCCAAGCTTGTATGAGTGGTACTACTAGGCAAACTCCACTCTAGGAATACCCACTAGGATTCCTAATTTAAAGTATATCTCAACAATCTAACTCATAATCATTAAAACATGCAAGATTGAAATACCAAAGCCCAACAACCAAATATCACCACACAACACACAAGAGATAGATCTAGCTACTCATAACAATAAAAGAAAGATTTTTACTTCTAAAAACATCATTCAATATGTTACAAATATCCAAATCCAAATACACAAAGAAGGGGAAAGAGTTCACCATTCTCTACGGAAAACAAAAGCCCCACCCAAGTGCTTCTCCAAGCTTTCTTGCTCCTCTCCAATGGCATCTAATCCGAAGAATGAAGAAGAAGGAGAGTGGAATGAGGGAAATAGAGGGGGAGAAGCCCCAAAATATAAACACAGCAGTTCGGATCTGGAAACAACACTAACGAGTCGGATCCGCGCCCAAAACCCGCAACAAAATCACAAATCAGCAGAAATTTCCAGCACCGTCACCCTGTCTTGCAAAAATTCTAGAAAAATCATCCGGCCTCGGAATGACGTGTTCCAGGTGGCAATGGAACTGTAACAAAGTGTACTACAAATAAAAAATATCACTAGGCCGAAATATATACTGGAATAATAGAAGAATTCTGTACAATAGGGGAAAAGCAGAATTTCCAGACCAGAAATTTTTAGCACCATCACACTGTCTTCCAAAAAATGCAGTAAATTGCTCCGACCTTCAAAAATTCTGGAAAAATATGCGTTGGAATCGGAACTTCATGAACTTCAACTGAAAAATAATAGGAGACTAAGATGAAGATTCTAATAAGACGTAAAAATTATGTTTTATGCATATAAAAATGATAAGCTCCAAAATTAAGTGATATCATCAAAATGCGTGTATCGGAGCCAAAATGAACACAAATTATGCATAAAATGCCATCTAATGAGGGGTAAAATATGCAATATTGAACCCTAATCATGGATCACACAGGCGACTGTAATATTCAAGATAGTCGCTTGCCTGGACATCCTTCTTCATTTGGAAGCTACGCAGCCTACCAACCAGGCGATTGTCTGACCAACGACAGTCGCCTGTCGTCAGGTGACTGGCGTTTGTTCAGCAGTCGACTGATCGGGGGTTTTCGCCCAAATTATAGGTAGCGAGAAATGTGGTTTTCTTAACCTGATTTCGCCCCATTTGTTGTGGGCCTTTGGATAAACATTTTGGACGGATGAGATGTAACCCCTAGGATGTATAAAACACAACTATTCAGATGTAATAAGAGGAGAGCTTAATCTTTTACTATTTTTAGGTCATCTTCTTCCTCAAGAAGGAGATTAGGGTTTTGGATAGTTTTGAGTTTCTTGATTTCGTTTTTGTTGTTGCTGAGATTGATTGATGATTGAGGATGCTAGTATTTGGTAGCAAATCTCCAACCCTCTTACTACTATACATTTGTTTTCATTTCTTGTATTGAACTATGTCTATTTCTTTGAATACCTATTCTATTCTTGATATGTTAGGCTAAATTCATTATGTGGGTGTTGTGGATTGATATAGGATGTTTTGATTACCTTGCTAATGTTAATCTCCAGCACCCCTTTGTTAATCCATGTTGTTGGGTGAAATAAGCTTATGATTAGATGGATTTGATACAATCCATGGAGGAGCCGAAGAACGGCGGTGCTTCGTAATTGTTGCACATATGTATCCAATGGGTATTGCATATCTTGAAATGAATGCAAGACCCTCCAATCCATATTCCATAGTTTAGAAGCTTAATTCACCCAATAACCCAAATTGTTAATTGGGTTGTAACCCGTTTATCGAATCGTGCATTACCGAAAGGGGCCGTAGAACGGTGGTTGTGTGATGCGCAATACAACCTACATGCATTACCCCCCACATACCTTGAAATAGGTGTGAGAGTGATTCTTGAGTTTTAATTAGGAGAAGAACCCAATTAGTAATTACCTTTGGTGCACCCCAAATGTGCTTAATTGATTTATTTCCCGATCCTCATATCTTGAAATGGATGAGTGATTGAGTTATCATGGAATTAACATTTAGCAGAGCAATCGAATAATCCTATTGATATCCTCAACACCCGCACTCTCTCTCTCTCCCTTGCAACCAAATCTTAGGACATTACCCTAACTCTAGGGGACTTAGATACATCATCTATTCAAACAATCATTCACCCTCAAAGGGTGGTTAGATCCCTCAACCATTCTTTACATGCTCTGACTATTTGTGTGAATTTGCAGATTAGTTCCGTCTCTGTGGATACGATCCCATACTCATCGGGTATATTATTTACCAACCTCGTACACTTGCGAGTATCACATTTCAGGTCATAGTCAAGCAAATTGGCGCCGTTATCGGGGACGTCGTATCTTCATTTCACACTTTAGTTTTTGTCGTGGAAATTTGGTGAGATCTTTCCATTCTATTATTTATATTCATTGTGGATATCCGATTTTGTTTTTCAATTTATATAATCATCAAATCTATAAAAATTAGGTTAATCTTGGAAAGTTTTGGCTTGAGCTCAATTGTCTAGTTTATGTGGTTAAGGACTCCTCGAACACATAGACTAGTAAAAAACATAGACATGGCCAATAACAATACCAACACCAACGGTAATGACAACACCAATCATAGTGAGGACGATCACTCTCAACATGAGGGTGATCAAAGTTTGAGATATGTGGTGAGACTGAGTAGGTCGGCTACCGGTTCATTCATTGTTCTTCTAGCTGATGCAAATTCCTTTAGCCCAAGACCAGGGATATTTCAAATTCTCCCCACTTTTCATGGTGTAGAGAAGGAGAACCCTTATTTACATATAAAGGATTTCGAAGATGTCTGCCTCACATATTCTGATGTGAAGGCTAGCAATGAAACCATTTATCTTAAACTGTTTCCTTTTTCTTAAAAGGATAAAGCTAAAAATTGGTTTAATGCTATACCTCATCATTCTATTAACTTTGGTTGGCAATGCAAGCTGAATTTCTGAAAAGGTTTTTCCCTTGCACAGGACTCAAGGATTAAAGCGGCAAATGGCAAACTTTTCTCAGAAGCTAAATGAAAGCATTGATATCACTTGGGAAAGGTGCAAGGAGCTGCTATTAGCATGTACACACCATGGATTAGATGAATACCGTCTCATCGGTTTATTTTATGACGGACTCATCCCATCCATGAAACAATTCGTTGAAATGATGTGCAACGGGGAATTCTTGGACAAGACACCGGAGGAGGCATGTGATTATTTAGAATCCATAGCGGAGAATGCACGAAGTTAGGAGGTGACTCCCGAATCTGAGAGAAGAGAATTACCCACCTGTGGCCCGTGGAGATCTCCTTACATTGACCCAAGAGGAAGCCTTAGAAGCAAGAATGGAGGCCCTCATTTGCAAGTGACTTGAAGGGTTACAGTAGAAAGGAGTGAAGGCCGTGACGGTTGGTAATGAAGGGCTATGCAACTTTTGTAGTAGCACAGACCATAGTATTAACCAATGTCCCAACCTACTGCTAGCGAAGGAAGTACTTCAAGACCCCACACAAGTAAATTATGTGGCAAATTCCAACCAAGGGCAAGGATACAACAATTCCAACAATTAAGGCCCGAGTTGGAGGAGTAGTCCAAATTTGAATTGGGGCCCCAAAGACAACAACAAGCTCAACCATCATATCGTCCACCACCCTTCAACAACAACAACAACAATTAACAAGGTAACCAAAGGAGGAGGGATGAAACAAATGAACCCCAAGTGCAATCTTTGAGCGACACATTGCAACAATTCATCCAAATGCAAACGACGCAAAATCAGGCCAATTTTCAACAATGGCAACAACTACAACAGACCCAGGCACACCACTAATAACAATTTCAGCAACTCAACGAGAACATGACGAAGCTTGCAGCAACTCTAGAGAAGGGCAAGCTCCCGACACAACCACTCCCCAACCCCAACATGAATTCGTCATCGGGAGGATCCAACGTCAAGTCTTGTCAAGCGGTGACAAATTTGAGAAGTGGTCGAGAAATTGAGAAGTCGGAGCCACTGAGAGTCGAGGCGTAGATAGTTATAGAGAATGAAGCCACCCCAAATGAAGAGGTGCAAGAGGAAAGATCGAACAAAGGCAACTATTCAGAAGAGATCATCATTGAAGAGCCCGAGCCGTACATTCCTCCCGCACCATTCCCTCAAAGGCTTCAACCTCCACGGAAAGATAAGTTTCAATCTGAAATCCATGAAATATTTCCAAAATGTCAAATTAATATTCCTCTTCTTGATGCAATAAATCAAATTCCTGCATATGCTAAATTTTTAAAAGATTTGTGCACTGTTAAGAGGAATGTTAGTGTTAAGAAAAAAGCCTCCCTAACGCAACAAGTTAGTGCTATTGTGCAACATAACACTCCTACTAAATACAAGGATCCCGGCTCACCTATAATCCCATGCATCATAGGAACCAAAAAGATAGGGCAAGCCCTCCTTGATTTTGGTTTGAGTGTTAGCATTTTGCCATATAACTTGTATGTGCAATTAGGACTCGGAGAATTGAAATCACACCCATTATTATCCAATTGGCCGATAGATCCATCAAGGTCCCCAAGGGTAGCAAAGAGGACGTGCTTGTCCAAGTGGACAAATTTTACTACCCGGTGGACTTTATCGTGTTGGACATTCTTGGACCTTAAACCGAGACACCAACCCACATCATCTTAGATAGACCATTCTTAGCCACAAGCAATGCTATAATCAATTGTAGGGATGGTCAACTTAAGATCTCTTTTTTTATTAAACTTAAGATCTCTTTTGGCAACATGACCCTTGACTTAAACATTTTTAATGCTGGTAAGTTGCCATCGGGGGATAGTGAGTTTGAGGATGCTTGCATGATTGAGACTCTAGTTGAAGAGCGTTTTGATGCGGAGTTTGTTGACGCGCTTAATTTTGTTGAACATTTTGTGAAAATATTGACACCGACTATTTTTGCAGGAAGTTGGCGCTGTGACTAAGTAGATGACATATTTTGAGCCGCTACCGATGGACACACCATACCAAAGGCCATCGAAGCTGGAGCACCCTTTCTTGGACTTGAAGCCGTTGCCCCCATATTTGAAGTATGCATTTCTTGGGGAACCCGGCACATTCTTCATGGTAATATCATCTAAACTCTCTAATGAGTGAGAAATGCAATTGTTAGAAGTGTTTAAAACTCATAAGGGGGCAATTGGTTGGACAATTGCTGACATTAAAGGTATTGACCCCCTAATTTGTAAGCACCGCATCTACTTAGAGGATGTCACCAAACCCACTGGAGAGATGCAACGTAGGTTAAATCCTAACCTAAAGGAAGTGGTGAAGGGTGAAATCCTTAAGCTTCTTGATGCGGGTATTATATACCACATTGCCAATAGTAGATGGGTTAGCACCATTCAAGTTGTACCTAAGAAATCGGGGCTAACGGTAGCTAAAAATGAGAACAATGAGTTAGTCCCCATGCGAGCCACCACGGGATGGCGCATGTGCGTTGACTATAGGAATCTTAATTCTAAGACCCGTAAAGACCACTTCCCTCTCTCATTTCTAGATCAAATCCTAGAGAGAGTGGCCGGACACGAGTATTATTGCTTCCTTGATGGCTACTTCGGATATTATCAAATAGAAATAGCACCCGAAGAACAAGAGAAGACCACCTTCACTTGTCCCTTTGGCACTTTTGCATTCCGGAGGATGCCATTTGGTTTATGTAATGCCCCTGCAACCTTTCAACATTGTATGCTTAGCATTTTCCATGATATGGTTGAAAAGATTGTGGAGATATTCATGGATGATTTCTCTGTGTATGATAGCTCATTTAATAACTGTTTATCTAACTTGGCTTTGGTGTTAGATCGGTGCATCGAGAAAAACCTTCTCTTGAATTGGGAGAAATGCCATTTCATGACCACCGAAGGCTTAGTCCTCGGTCATATTGTTTCCAAAGAAGGTATGCAAGTTGACAAAGCCAAGATCGAGGTAATAGAAAAGCTACCCACTCCTCGTTGTGTAAGAGATATTCGATCATTTCTTGGGCATGTCGGTTTTTATAGGAGGTTCATAAAATATTTTAGCTTAATATCTCAACCTCTTTGCATGCTTTTGAAAAATGATGTGGATTTTTCTTGGAATAATGATTGTCAACTTGCTTTTGAGAAGTTGAAAAATTTGCTTACATGTTCACCTATTCTTCAGGTGCCAGATTGGACGTCACCCTTCGAGATAATGTGCGATGCTAGTGATTATGCGATTGATGTCGTGCTTGGACAACGCAAGGACAATGTCCCCGTGGTGATTTATTATGCAGGCAAGAGCTTGGATGAAGCTCAACGAAACTACACCACCACGGAGAAGGAGATTTTAGCCATTGTCTTCGTGTTGGAGAAATTTAGGATCTACATATTGAGATTTCCAATTACAATCTTTACCGACCATGCCGCTCTTAAATATCTCCTTTTGAAGAAAGACGCCAAGCCTAGACTAATCTGTTGGATTTTGCTCTTGCAGGAATTCAACATCGCCGTTAAGGACAAGAAGGGAGTGGAAAATCATGTTGCCGACCACCTTTCACGATTAACAATGAGCATGGAGCAGGCAACCATCCCATTGAAGGATTTGTTCCCTGACGAACATCTTTTTGCGATCTCCCACACACTACCATGGTATGCCGACATCGTAAAGTACTTGGTCACCGGTAAGACTCCCTACACTTGGGCTCGCCAAGATTACAAAAGCTTCATCTTTGAGGTAAAATATTTCTTTTTCGATGACCCTTACCTTTACAAGTATTGTAATGACCAAATAGTATGGAGATGCATACCCGACCATGAGTTTGATAGTATTTTGCATTTTTGCCATGAGGGTGTGTGTGGTGGTCATTTTTCCGACCAAAAGACCGTAGCAAAAATTATACAATGTGGTTTTTATTGGTCTAGCATGTTTAAGGACACTTATACATATTGTAAGTCATGCTTAGCTTGCCAAAAGTTGGGGGATCACTAAAAGAAATATGATGCCGTTAAACCCTATTCTTGAATTAGAAATTTTCGATTGTTGGGGCATTGATTTTATGGGGCCATTTCTTCCATCCTTTGGGTACACATATATTTTGCTTGCTATAGATTATGTATCTAAATGGGTGGAGGCTATTCCTTGAAGGACCAATGATGCGGCTATCGTGCTTAAATTCATGAAAGAAAACATTTTTGCATGATTTGGGATGCCAAAGGCTATGATAAGCGACGAAGGGTCACATTTCTGTAGCCGTCTCTTCACAAGCTTAATGAAGAAGTTTGGGGTGAAACACAAGGTTTCTACATCATACCACCCCCAAACCAATGGACAAGCGGAGTTGGCAAATCAGGAGATCAAGAACATACTCCAAAAGACGGTGAATCCATCAAAGAAGGATTGGAGCATGCGTTTTCCCGAGGCATTGTGGGCGTACCGTACTGCCTACACAATGGTTTTAGGAATGTCCCCATATCGCTTAGTTTTTGGAAAATTTTGCCACTTGCGCAATGAACTTGAACACAAATATTTTTGGACAATTAAAAAGTTTAATTGAGGAATTGACCCATCTTCTCGTAAATTGCAGTTAGTGGAGTTCGAAGAGATAAGGAGGGAGGCATACAACAATTCCAAGCTTGTGAAGGAGATGCTTAACTGCGCCCATGATCGAATCATTTTGAGGAGAGAATTCATCCCGGGGGAGAAAGTGCTACTCTATAACTCAAGACTTCTCTCTTCCCCGGAAAGATTCGTTCGAAGTGGATTGGACCTTTCATTATTCGGGAGGTGTTTCCACATGGCGCGGTGACCATTGCCAACCCACAAAATGGCAATGAATTCAAGGTGAACGGCCAACGCTTAAAGCATTACCAAGAGCCATGCAGTAGAGACGATGACACCATGGATCTTACGGAACCACCGCCGAGTGGAACCAACTAGGTGTGTTCGTTCCAAAACTTTCCTATCTAGTAGTATGTAGTAATGAATAACTCTTGCTCAAGCTTGCTTATCCTAGTTTATCCTTTTTATGAATATATTTCATAAACATTGATGACCATATTTATTTTTAATTGGGGGGGAGTAGAGTAGGATATAAAAACTTCTTGAGCATCTTTTTATTATTTTCATCCTTTTGTGAATAAATTGAATAAAATAAAAAAATTTCCGTCTATAACCAACATTTCTGCAACTTATAGCTTTTTGTTAGACCCATTGATTAAATGTGGTGATCCTTCCCAACTTTGGTAAAAATGTATTCTTGAAGTGGATTTTGGCAAATTAGGGTGTGTTTGTATCTTTATGTACTAGGGGAAATTAATTGTCTCTCTACATGCTTACACTTGGCCCTTTAGCTTGAAGCTCATGACAATTACCATCCATTTGAAACACTATAGTAATGTAGAAACCTTGGTATCAACAATCAATTGATTAAGACTTAGGAATTTTAAAAATTCGGCTAGGTTAATATTCATGGATCCTAAGATAGTGACTTGGAATTTGGAGTTGCTCAAATGAATGCTATCAAATGCTACATTAATAAGTGCACTTGTGCACATTTGAATAAGGCATAAACTTTTGCCATGGTACTTTGAATAAGGCAAAAATTGCCATGAAATTTGTGTAAATGCATGAAATTTGTGTAAATGCATGAAATTTGAACCATAACTCATTTCCATGATCTTTTGAGGGAGTAAGTGTTATATCCCATAAGCTCGAGAGTTCCTAAAGGTCTTACATCAGGAGATTGCGATATATTAAGGGATATACTAAGCTTAGGTGTGGATTATGGAGTGCGTAAGAGGAATGAGATTATGGTCAAAGGGGTGAGTACATAGACTTGAGAACTTTGCCCTATTAATATGATTTCAACACCCTTGAGTATTACCAATAATCCATGAATGGAGTCCACATTATCTTTTGGGATTGGTCACTTATTTTTCTAGGGACTAGCAAAACACTAGCTGGGGGTGTGATTATAACTGAATACTGTATATCCTAACATCATAATCATCTCCTCTTGTGCATATAATCCATGGAATCATGCTCTCTTAACTACATTTACGTTAATTCATCATTTGTGAGCATATGATTTTATTTTGGCATAATTTCACTTCCCAATGCATTATAAATTTCTACTATATTTTTAGGGATTTTTTCTGGATTTTTCAAGGATCCCGAAATGGTCTACATCAACTCAACAAGGAGGGGAGTGCATAACAGGCGCCTGTAGAAGGAATGACAGGCGCCTGGGCAACCAAACAGGTGACTACCCAGACAAAAGCTGTAACGCCCCGCTCCCCAGTATACCCGATGAGTACGATTCTGTATCAGGTATTTCCGAAGAGGCAGGTGCTACGGAAGAGAAGTACAAAATTTCAAAACTCAAGCAGGCCCACTGCGCACTGCTGGGATGGTACATGTAGCATTCCAGACATCACAGAAACACAAAAAGAGCCACCACCTCAAAGCACCAATATAACATATATATAAACTGTTTAATAACAACATCAATTACAAATCTCATATACAACATATAACCCAAACTCACCCAAGTACAATAACACACCCAAATCTCTCTCACATTCACCCCCACACTCAATTCCAACCAACTGGGCTCGCAGGCCTCTGACTCCAAGATCCAACACCTGAAAAAATATCAACGGGGACACGTCACAGCGTGACCCAGTAGGAATCACAAACCCAACTCACATGGTGCAAAGGAATGGTATGCTCGATACAATATTCTATAATCTAACTCATAACATAACATGGTAGGGACAATGTAAATGACATAACCAACGAATCACATACCTGCCGCAAAGGAGAACCTGCAAAACAAAGTGAGTGCTACAGACAGAGAGATGTACGGTAACAGGAAACTAGACCTAGCATTATGACATCATCCCAAATACCGCTACTAGCAAATCCCAAAAGAAACCCAAGTCACCTCATTCACTTCTAAGTTTTCTTTTATCCTAAGTTTTTAAACGGGTTTTCATTTAAACATGAGATTTTAAGAGAGTTAGCAAGTGTCATTTTGGTGTAGTCCTGACCTAGGTTTCTAATGCTTAGGATGATATGGAATGCTTTCGAAATGCTCACCAAAAAATTTGGCAGAGTTTCTCTTGTATTTATGAATTTTCCCAATTACAACATAAGTAATATTTCAAGAGAAACCTGTTATAACCATAAAACAAACATACCCTTAATCAAGGAATCATAAGAGAAGTGCCATAAGAAACCATTCCACATATGCACCTCAAGGCATGGCCAATATATAGCATGTTTCCATTTGAACAATTCTAACAAATTGTATACATTGGAAATTTTACATATTACTGAGATACATACATGAATTTGTCATGGAATCATGGATTTAGCATTTGGAAGCATCTACAAAAGCACCCATTTAATTTCCATAACAATTAAGAAAACATGAATAGGTAACATGATTGGCCTACAAGCATATAATTGTGGGCTAGCAAAAGACTACATGAAACTCACAAATGAAAAATTAATGCAAACGGGCATGTAGCATAATGAGAAAATGTGAACTACCATGAACCAAATAACATATCACAACAACTTCGCCAATAGCAACAATAATAATGCCAACATCAGTAGAATTGATAATACCACTAACAATAACAACACCACCACCACCCAAGTTCAACTACTAATAACCGCCAACCCCACTTTCAAGCATACAACCATTTCAAGCACCTATGCATTCATGGCAACATTCATACCCAAAAGGTAACAATCACACATATATAACCACCAATCACACGTGATGCTCAATGATGCCATGATGCGTATGAAACACAAACAATGTGACGCAATGCAATGCAATGCAATGGGGATCCCATGAATGTGCCGGCGTGCACGTGCAAGCGATTCTACTCCGTTATCAACGTGGAGTCACCTAATGGAACAAGAGGTGGCCAACGGTGTATTCACTCGCCTCCTACCGCGGCAATTTGTTCATGTCCGTCAACTCCACCTCGTGTCCTAATCACATCATATCACAACCCATGTGTATGGGTGCATATTACAGTCTTTGCATTTTGCTTTCTTTCAAATTTATTTTTTCCAACACCACCATGCTTACATTGTCACATCAAAATATTACAAGAGGCCCAAGGCCAAAATATCAAGAAAAGAGCTTGCCACAACATGTCAAGATTTTCACTTCAACACAATAAAGAGGGAGACAACCATGGCTTACATATTTCATAAAAATGGGAACATAGGCATGGACTTGGAATAAATATCATTCCTTGTATGAAAAGAGAGTATCTTACCAATATTGCGATAAACATCACACTTTTGAATCAAAGATATCAACTTTATTTTAGGCACGAGCAATTTAGCAACCAAGTAAGCTAACACATTCAAGGGAGGCAACATGAGGCTATTAGCAAGATAGCATCTTGTTAGTGAAATGGTTAATTTCATGGCATGTGAAGGTATGCATATTCCCAATTAAAGTCAACTTCTTTAGCAACCTTCCACTTGTAACAACAAACCACTAAAGGCGACATAAAGAAGTACTTTTCTCTTTTAATGTCGACATAACCTATGAATTCAATCTTAATTAGAACTTGCAACATAAAGTTCAACCCCCCGATTAACTTAAGGCTTTCTACATGGTTTAGTCTTCCATGTCAACACCTATATTCCACTTAACTTACTTAATTCACCCAATTCATGCAAAGGGGATTGGAAAAGATTTAAGTGAAACAAGACGGTAAAGGCATCGATTTCCAACTCCCTCCATTCCATAGCTAAATTTAAGTAATTTCATTTAATCACTACAACGAAATGAAAGCCATTTCATTTAATCAAATTACGCCATATGTCAAAATGACCCAAAATGAGAGTAACATCACATAACATGGCCCATTCTCATACAAGAGAAATTTAAAGATAAAGTTTCATGTTTCATGAGGAGTTTAAGCGGAATTTTAGCAACACTGCTTTCCCCTACCCAAAACCTTTCTACACGTAACAAAATTAAAGCAACACATTGCGCACTAGTTTACCTCTCATCTCAAATGAATATTAAGGCAACATCTCATCTCAATTAATTGCCCACATAAGAAGTTAATCAACCTCTCATCTTATTTGAGTGCACACATATGAAAATTAAACAATTCACATGATTTACCTAATTAGCACTTTCCATGCAAGGGAAAGAGGAAATAAAGCTTCCAATATTCAACTTGCGTCAATTTCAACTTAATCAAGATAATCGAACTTTAAGGATAATTCTACTTATTTCAACTAAATCATAGCATGACTAATTTCAATACCTCCTACAATTTCAACTCAACAAATTAATTGGGTCATAAGCAAACTTAACCCAACACATCATACTCCATAGCATGAAACAAATGTACTACCCAAAATTAGGGACAACCTCATTAGCATGATTGGTTGGACTTGGAATAACAAGCCATATGAAGATGGTTTCCCACGTACCACATGTATGTAATTTCATACAAATGAACATCCCAACGATTGATAATAAGCAATTTGACTAGTAATTTTCCAAAATCCCAACATTTAAGAGCATCTAGTAATTTTCATACCACATGTAAGAGCAACTTCCAAATAAGAGCAATTACTCCTAACTAGTGAAACAAAAACATATAAGGGCAACATGAAAT
Source organism: Scilla litardierei (assembly GCA_030789695.1). Classification (NCBI taxonomy): domain Eukaryota; kingdom Viridiplantae; phylum Streptophyta; class Magnoliopsida; order Asparagales; family Asparagaceae; genus Scilla; species Scilla litardierei. The sequence goes on along the minus strand of CM061138.1, from coordinate 71,262,453 downwards.
ATAATTATAGCACCAAGTAATTTAACATAACATCCCAAATCAAGTTTGAATGCATCAACCCAAAACTATTGCTACATAACCCTAAAGATGAAAACTTGGAATTCAAACAAGATGAAATAAAGCATATGAATTGGGATTGGAATCCTACCATAAAAATGATGGGCTTCACCCAAAAATCCTCCAAGAACCCACCAAGCTCCAAGAATCCCGTATTTGAGCATCACCTCTCCAAAATTCATCATCCTAGGTCTTGAAATCACCTCCTACTAGCTCCAAACTCTCCCATATACATCTAGCAAACATTAGGACTCAAAAGAAGCATGAAAAAGGGAGATTTGTGCTTGAAATTGAAGGAAAAGGGGAAGAACAGAATTCGGCCAGAAATGGACAGATTTGGGGCTAGGGGTTTGGCCATGGAGCTTAGGGAAAGTGGAAAAATCGAGGGAGATGGAAGGGAAGAAGGATTAGGGCTTCAAACCTCTCTTTTCCTCTTCATTTCTTCTTCTATTTCTCATCCAATTCCCCCACACAAAAATTCGGCAGCAAGGGCTTCATTTTCAGCCTGGGGTTGGGGAGAACGGGAAGAGAGGGAGGAAAACAAAAGAAGTTTGTAGAAAAGAAAGAGAATCGGGTATTACAAGTTTGCCATTCCCAATTAAATCAAACCCTCTTCTCTCTTCTAATAGTCTAGCCCAACTATTAAAGCTCATTCAACATTAACTAGAAATAATCCACGCCCATCCCTAAAACAACCCAGCATCTTTACTCAAGCCAAATGGCAAAGGCCAACAACCATCGCTTAGACTACGAAAATTAACCATAGGCCCAAACAATAACACAGATAATATTGATCAACATCATCAAAATAAAAATACTAATACATAAAATTATAACAATGGCACCAAAAATAACAACCAAACATCAATAATGATAATACCATTCATTAATAACATCATGAACATACCGCTTTATTATACCTACTCACCAACGAAAATCGCCAAGCATGCTAATAAACACTATTAGCACGCTAACAATAATATCAATTTCCTATCCAACCACACGCATTCACTTATTTATCCCAAGCATATCATAGTCACCTTATAGCCATACATGTAGGAATTTACTATACACACAACAAAAGTACTGTACGCACACATACAAGCAGTATTTTACACATACGGGCATTACAGTCTACCCACCTTAAAAATAAAGTTCGTCCCCGAACTATCTAACGTAGGACATAGCTGAGGATGAATAGAGATATATAGGGTCACTCTACCCCATCATATAGATAAAGCACATTCATATACCAACACATGTACTAGTTCAAATACTAGTTCAAATACACACAAGCATGACCTTTCAACTATACCCACATGCACTGCTACTCTGAGACATACAACCACCCATGTCACAATGTACACATTTAAACATACACACACATATGTCATACATAAAGTCTTACACATCAACATCAATACACCCAGATATCACTATATCGATCCTAACACCGGTGTAAGCGTACCCGCTTACAACCAGACTTGCAACCGCATACATCTCACATATATACACATATCAAATACACAACTCTAATACACCCAGGGCCTGCCCACTCCTACCTGAGTGGAACACAAGGGATCCATACAGACAACACACCATATCTATGTACATATTTACTTCATTACACAAATACAAACATCACGCCGTATCTATAGACGACCTAGAGATCAATCAATTACAGAATCCCACGATACACAGTACTCATAGGCTACCATTCATTAACACATAGACACATGCACCTATATACCCGGACATACAATCATATATGTCCCTTAATATCCATCCAACATTCACTGGTGTATCGGCACACAAGATTTACCATATCAATATCAATACACGGAGATAATCATATACAACCATATTCATCCCTATTCAGGTGTAAGCATACCAGCTTACAGCCATACATGTATCAACTCATAACAAACATACATCAACTCATAACACACATACATCAACTCATAACACTAATATTCTTAAGACATATCCACACGTACATGGGTGGAACCCAAGTATCCACTCATGCATCGGCACACTCTATATGTGCATATCACATAGAGTATATAACCACCATGCAATGAATCTATACACTACATGCACCTCAATCAAGTAGATAACTCAGTTTTTCACACTACTCATATGTTAATCATTTATTAACACATACAATTCAAATACCATCACATAGCCATATAATCATTCATACACATACCATAGTCATATACGATCATAATTACAAATAGGAGTATATCGTCTCAATATACTCGACAGACCATTCAATTCTTATATAGCTATCAACACATAAGTTTATATACATACACACATACATATGCATAAACATACATACTCAATCAACACTCTAATGTCCACCCTCATGGGTTCTACGCCTTAAGCTTCTGATATCCGGATCATATCCCAAGGCTGGACTCTACCCACCTTAGGCCTAAACTCCTCTCAGAACACTACACACACTACCCTTACACAGCCGCAGTGTGGTGACCTGCATGTGCCACCAAATGTAACGCCCCGCTCCCCAGTATACCCGATGAGTACGATTCCGTATCAGGTATTTCCGAAGAGGCGGGTGCTACGGAAGAGAAGTACAAAATTTCTAAATTCAAGCAGGCCCACTGCGCACTGTTGGGATGGTACCTGTAGCATTCCAGACATCACAGAAACATAAAAAGAGCCACCACCTCAAAGCACCAATATAACATATATATAAACTGTTCAATAACAACATCAATTACAAATCTCATATACAACATATAACCCAAACTCACCCAAGTACAATAACACACCCAAATCTCTCTCACATTCACCCCCACACTCAATTCCAACCAACTGGGCTCGCGGGCCTCTGACTCCAAGATCCAACACCTGAAAAAATATCAACAAGGACACGTCACAGCGTGACCCAGTAGGTATCCCAAACCCAATTCACATGGTGCAAAGGAATGGTATGCTCGATACAATAGTCTATAATCTAACTCATAACATAACATGGTAGGGACAATGTAAATGACATAACCAACGAATCACATACCTGCCGCAAAGGAGAACCTGCAAAACAAAGTGAGTGCTACAGACAGAGAGCTGTACGGTAACTGGAAACTAGACCTAGCATTATGACATCATCCCAAATACCACTACTAGCAAATACCAAAAGAAACCCAAGTCACCTCATTCACTTCTAAGTTTTTTTTATCCTAAGTGTTTAAACGGTTTTTCATTTAAACATGAGATTTTAAGAGAGTTAGCAAGTGGCATTTTGGTGTAGTCCTGACCTAGGTTTCTAATGCTTAGGATGATATGGAATGCTTTCGAAATGCTCAACAAAAAATTTGGCAGAGTTTCTCTTGTATTTATGAATTTTCCCAATTACAACATAAGTAATATTTCAAGAGAAACCTGTTATAACCATAAAACAAACATACCCTTAATCAAGGAATCATAAGAGAAGTGCCATAAGAAACCATTCCACATATGCACCTTAAGGCATGGCCAATATATAGCATGTTTCCATTTGAACAATTCTAACAAATTGTATACATTGGAAATTTTACATATTAATGAGATACATACATGAATTTGTCATGGAATCATGGATTTAGCATTTGGAAGCATATACTAAAGCACCCATTTAATTTCCATAACAATTATGAAAACATGAATAGGTAACATGATTGGCCTACAAGCATATAATTATGGGCTAGTAAAAGACTACATGAAACTAACATATGAAAAATTAATGCAAACCGGCATGTAGCATAATGAGAAAACGTGAACTACTATGAACCAAATAACATATCACAACAACTTCACCAATTGAAACAATAATAATGCCAACATCAGTAGCATTGATAGTACCACTAACAATAACAACACCACCACCCAAGTTCAACTACTAACAACCACCAACCCCACTTTCAAGCATACAACCATTTCAAGCACCTATGCATTCATGGCAACATTCATACCCAAAAGGTAACAATCACACATATATAACCACCAATCACACGTGATGCTCAATGATGCCATGATGCGTATGAAACACAAACAATGTGACGCAATGCAATGCAATGCAATGGGGATCCCATGAATGTGCCGGCGTGCACGTGCAAGCGATTCTACTCCGTTATCAACGTGGAGTCACCTAATGAACAAGAGGTGGCCAACGGTGTATTCACTCGCCTCCTACCGCGGCAATTTGTTCATGTCCGTCAACTCCACCTCGTGCCCTAATCACATCATTTCACAACCCATGTGTATGGGTGCATATTACAGTCTTTGCATTTTGCTTTCTTTCAAATTTCTTTTTTCCAACACCACCATGCTTACATTGTCACATCAAAATATTACAAGAGGCCCAAGGCCAAAATATCAAGAAAAGAGCTTGCCACAACATGTCAAGATTTTCACTTCAACACAATAAAGAGGGAGACAACCATGGCTTACATATTTCATAAAAATGGGAACATAGGCATGGACTTGGAATAAATATCATTCCTTGTATGAAAAGAGAGTATCTTACCAATATTGCGATAAACATCACACTTTTGAATCAAAGATATCAACTTTATTTTAGGCACGAGCAATTTAGCAACCAAGTAAGCTAACACATTCAAGGGAGGCAACATGAGGCTATTAGCAAGATAGCATCTTGTTAGTGAAATGGTTAATTTCATGGCATGTGAAGGTATGCATATTCCCAATTAAAGTCAACTTCTTTAGCAACCTTCCACTTGTAACAACAAACCACTAAAGGCGACATAAAGAAGTACTTTTCTCTTTTAATGTCGACATAACCTATGAATTCAATCTTAATTAGAACTTGCAACATAAAGTTCAACCCCCCGATTAACTTAAGGCTTTCTACATGGTTTAGTCTTCCATGTCAACACCTATATTCCACTTAACTTACTTAATTCACCCAATTCATGCAAAGGGGATTGGAAAAGATTTAAGTGAAACAAGACGGTAAAGGCATCGATTTCCAACTCCCTCCATTCCATAGCTAAATTTAAGTAATTTCATTTAATCACTACAACGAAATGAAAGCCATTTCATTTAATCAAATTACGCCATATGTCAAAATGACCCAAAATGAGAGTAACATCACATAACATGGCCCATTCTCATACAAGAGAAATTTAAAGATAAAGTTTCATGTTTCATGAGGAGTTTAAGCGGAATTTTAGCAACACTTCTTTCCCCTACCCAAAACCTTTCTACACCAAACAAAATTAAAGCAACACATTACGCACTAGTTTACCTCTCATCTCAAATGAATATTAATGCAACATCTCATCTCAATTAATTGCCCACATAAGAAGTTAATCAACCTCTCATCTTATTTTAGTGCACACATATGAAAATTAAACAATTCACATGATTTACCTAATTAGCACTTTCCATGCAAGGGAAAGAGGAAATAAAGCTTCCTATATTCAACTTGCGTCAATTTCAACTTAATCAAGAAAATCGAACTTTAAGAATAATTCTACTTATTTCAACTAAACCATAGAATGACTAATTTCAATACCTCCTACAATTTCAACTCAACAAATTAATTGGGTCATAAGCAAACTTAACCCAACACATCATACTATATAGCATGAAACAAATGTACTACCTAAAATTAGGGACAACCTCATTAGCACGATTGGTTGGACTTGGAATAATAAGCCATATGAAGATGGTTTCCCACGTACCACATGTATGTAATTTCATACAAATGAACATCCCAATGATTGATAATAAGCAATTTGACTAGTAATTTTCCAAAATCCCAACATTTAAGAGCATCTAGTAATTTTCATACCAAATGTAAGAGCAACTTCCAAATAAGAGCAATTACTCCTAACTAGTGAAACAAAAACATATAAGGGCAACATGAAATATAATTATAGCACCAAGTAATTTAACATAACATCCCAAATCAAGTTTGAATGCATCAACCCAAAACTATTGTTACATAACCCTAAAGATGCAAACTTGGAATTCAAACAAGATTAAATAAAGCATATGAATTGGGATTGGAATCCTACCATAAAAATGATGGGCTTCACCCAAAAATCCTCCAAGAACCCACCAAGCTCCAAAAATCCCGTATTTGAGCATCACCCCTCCAAAATTCATCATCCTAGGCCTTGAAATCACCTCCTACTAGCTCCAAACTCCCCCAAATACATCTAGCAAACATTAGGACTCAAAAGAAGCATGAAAAAGGGAGATTTGTGCTTGAAATTGAAGGAAAATGGGAAGAACAGAATTCGGCCAGAAATGGACAGATTTGGGGCTAGGGGTTTGGCCATGGAGCTTAGGGAAAGTGGAAAAATTGAGGGAGATGGAAGGGAAGAAGGATTAGGACTTCAAACCTCTCTTTTCCTCTTCATTTCTTCTTCTATTGCTCATCCAATTCCCCCACACAAAAATTCGGCATCAAGGGCTTCATTTTCGACCTGGGGTTGGGGAGAACGGGAAGAGAGGGAGGAAAACAAAAGAAGTTTGTAGAAAAGAAAGAGAATCGGGTATTACAAGTTTGCCATTCCCAATTAAATCAAACCCTCTTCTCTCTTCTAATAGTCTAGCCCAACTATTAAATTCCATTCAACATTAACTAGAAATAATCCAAGCCCATCCCTAAAACAACCCAGCCTCTTAACTCAAGCCAAATGGCAAAGGCCAACAACCATCGCTTAGACTACGAAAATTAACCATAGGCCCAAACAATAACACTGATAATATTGATCAACATCACCAAAATAAAAATACTAATACCAAAAATTATAACAATGGCACCAAAAATAACAACCAAACATCAATAATGATAATACCATTCATTAATAACATCATGAACATACCGCTTTATTATACCTACTCACCAACGAAAATCGCCAAGCATGCTAATAAACACTATTAGCATGCTAATAAACACTATTAGCATGCTAACAATAATATCAATTTCCTATCCAACCACACGCATTCACTTATTTATCCCAAGAATATCATAGTCACCTTATAGCCATACATGTAGGAATTTACTATACACACAACAAAAGTACTATACGCACACATACAAGCAGTATTTTACACATACGGGCATTACAGTCTACCCACCTTAAAAATAAAGTTCGTCCCCGAACTATCTAACGTAGGAAATAGCTGAGGATGAATAGAGATATATAGGGTCACTCTACCCCACCATATAGATAAATCACATTCATATACCAATACATGTACTAGTTCAAATACTAGTTCAAATACACACAAGCATGACCTTTCAACTATACCCACAAGCACTGCTACTCTGAGACATACAACGACCCATGTCACCATGTACAAATTTAAACACACACACACACACACACATGTCATACATAAAGTCTTACACATCAACATTAATACACCCAGATATCACTATATCGATCCTAACACCGGTGTAAGCGTAACCGCTTACAACCAGACTTGCAACCGCATACATCTCACATATATACACATATCAAATACACAACTCTAATACACCCAGGGCCTGCCCACTCCTACCTGAGTGGAACACAAGGGATCCATACAGACAACACACCATATCTATGTACATATTTACCACATTACACAAATACAAACATCACGCCGTATCTATAGACAGCCTAGAGATCAATCAATTACAGAATCCCACGATACACAGTACTCATAGGCTACCATTCATTAACACATAGACACATGCACCTATATACCTGGACATACAATCATATATGTCCCTTAATATCCATCCAACATTCACAGGTGTATCAGCACACAAGATTTACCAAATCAATATCAATACACGGAGATAATCATATACAACCATATTCATCCCTATTCAGGTGTAAGCATACCAGCTTACAGCCATACATGTATCAACTCATAACGTACATACATCAACTCATAACACTAATATTCTTAAGACATATCCACACATACATGGGTGGAACCCAAGTATCCACTCATGCATCGGCACACTCTATATGTGCATATCACATAGAGTATTTAACCACCATGCAATGAATCTATACACTACATGCACCTCAATCAAGTAGATAACTCAGTGTTTCACACTACTCATATGTTAATCATTTATTAACACATACAATTCAAATACCATCACATAGCCATATAATCATTCATAAACATACCATAGTCATATACGATCATAATTACACATAGGAGTATATCGTCTCAATATACTTCGACAGACCATTCAATTCTTATATAGCTATCAACACATAAGTTTCCATACATACACACATACATATGCATAAACATACATACTCAATCAACACTCTAATGTCCACCCTCAGGGGTTCTACGCCTTAAGCTTCTGATATCCGGATCCTATCCCAAGGATGGACTCTACCCACCTTAGGCCTAAACTCCCCTCAGAACACTACACGCACTACCCTTACACAGCCGCAGTGTGGTAACCTGCATGGGCTACCAAATGTAACGCCCCACTCCACAGTATACCCGATGAGTACGATTCCGTATCAGGTATTTCCGAAGAGGCGGGTGCTACGGAAGAGAAGTACAAAATTTCAAAACTCAAGCAGGCCCACTGCGCACTGCTGGGATGGTACCTATAGCATTCCAGACATCACAGAAACACAAAAAGAGCCACCACCTCAAAGCACCAGTATAAAATATATATAAACTGTTCAATAACAACATCAATTACAAATCTCATATACAACATATAACCCAAACTCACCCAAGTACAACAACACACCCAAATCTCTCTCACATTCACCCCCACACTCAATTCCAACCAACTGGGCTCACGGGCCTCTGACTCCAAGATCCAACACCTGAAAAAATATCAACGGGGACACGTCACAGCGTGACCCAGTAGGAATCCCAAACCCAACTCACATGGTGCAAAGGAATGGTACGCTCGATACAATAGTCTATAATCTAACTCATAACATAACATGGTAGGGACAATTTAAATGACATAACCAACGAATCACATACATACCGCAAAGGAGAACCTGCAAAACAAAGTGAGTGCTACAGACAGAGAGATGTACGGTAACAGGAAACTAGACCTAGCATTATGACATCATCCCAAATACCGCTACTAGCAAATACCAAAAGAAACCCAAGTCACCTCATTCACTTCTAAGTTTTCTTTTATCCTACGTTTTTAAACGGGTTTTCATTTAAACATGAGATTTTAAGAGAGTTAGCAAGTGGCATTTTGGTGTAGTCTTGACCTAGTTTCTAATGCTTAGGATGATATGGAATGCTTTCGAAATGCTCACCAAAAAATTTGGCAGAGTTTCTCTTGCATTTATCAATTTTCCCAATTACAACATAAGTAATATTTCAAGAGAAACCTGTTATAACCATAAAACAAACATACCCTTAATCAAGAAATCATAAGAGAAGTGCCATAAGAAACCATTCCACATATGCACCTCAAGGCATGGCCAATATATAGCATGTTTTCATTTGAACAATTCTAACAAATTGTATACATTGGAAATTTTACACATTAATGAGATATAAACATGAATTTGTCATGGAATCATGGATTTAGCATTTGGAAGCATCTACTAAAGCACCCATTTAATTTCCATAAAAATTAATAAAACATGAATAGGTAACATGATTGGCCTACAAGCATATAATTGTGGGCTAGCAAAAGACTACATGAAACTAACATATGAAAAATTAATGCAAACGGGCAGGTAGCATAATGAGAAAACGTGAACTACCATGAACCAAATAACATATCACAACAACTTCACCAATAGCAACAATAATAATGCCAACATCAGTAGCATTAATAGTACCACTAACAATAACAAAACCACCACCACCCAAGTTTAACTACTAACAACCGCCAACCCCACTTTCAAGCATACAACCATTTCAAGCACCTATGCATTCATGGCAACATTCATACCCAAAAGGTAACAATCACACATATATAACCACCAATCACACGTGATGCTCAATGATGCCATGATGCGTATGAAACACAAACAATGCGATGCAATGCAATGGGGATCCCATGAATGTGCCGGCGTGCACATGCAAGCGATTCTACTCCGTTATCAACGTGGAGTCATCTAATGGATCAAGAGGTGGCCAACGGCGTATTCACCCGCCTCCTACCGCGGCACTTTGTCCATGCCCATGCACTCCACCTCGTGTCCTAATCACATCATATCACAACCCATGTGTATGGGTGCATATTACAGTCTTTGCATTTTGCTTTCTTTCAAATTTCTTCTTTCCAACCCCACCTTGCTAATATTGCCACATCAAAATATTACAAGAGGCCCAAGGCCAAAATATCAAGAAAAGAGCTTGCCACAACATGTGAAGATATTCACTTCAACACAATAAAGAGGGAGACAACCATGGCTTACATATTTCATAAAAATGGGAACATAGGAATAAATATCATTCCTTGCATGAAAAGCGAGTATCTTACCAATATTGCGATAAAGATCACACTTTTGAATCAAAGATATCAACTTTATTTTAGGCACGAGCAATTTAGCAACCAAGTAAGCTAACACATTCAAGGGAGGCAACATGAGGCTATTAGCAAGATAACATCTTGTTAGTGAAATGGTTAATTTCATGGCATGGGAAGGTATGCATATTCTCGATTAAAGTCAATTTCTTTAACAACCTTCCACTTGTAACAACAAACCACTAAAGGCGATATAAAGAAGTACTTTTCTCTTTTAATTTCGACGTAACCTATGAATTCAATCTTAATTAGAACTTGCAATATAAAGTTCAACCCCCCGATTAACTTAAGGCTTTCTACATGGTTTAGGCTTCCATATCAACACCTATATTCTACTTAACTTACTTAATTCACCCAATTCATGCAAAGGGGATTGGAAAAGATTTAAGTGAAACAAGACGGTAAAGGCATCGATTTCCAACTCCCTCCATCCTATAGCTAAATTTAAGTAATTTCATTTAATACAACGAAATGAAAGCCATTTCATTTAATCAAATTATGCCATATGTCAAAATGACCCAAAATGAGAGTAACATCACATAACATGGCCCATTCTCATACAAGGAAAATTAAAGATAAAGTTTCATGCTTCATGAGGAGTTTAAGCGGAATTTTAGCAACACTGCTTTCCCCTACCCAAAACCTTTCTACACCAAACAAAATTAAAGCAACACATTACGCACTAGTTTACCTCTCATCTCAAATGAATATTAAGGCAACATCTCATCTCAATTAATTGCCCACATAAGAAGTTAATCAACCTCTCATCTTATTTGAGTGCACACATATGAAAATTAAAAAATTCACATGATTTACCTAATTAGCACTTTCCATGCAAGGGAAAGAGGAAATAAAGCTTCCAATATTCAACTTGCGTCAATTTCAACTTAATCAAGAAAATCGAACTTTAAGAATAATTCTACTTATTTCCACTAAACCATAGCAGGACTAATTTCAATACCTCCTACACTTTTAACTCAACAAATTAATTGGGTCTTGAGTGTAAGTATCCTGTCTATGGGGAAAACACTAAAAGGGGGGCTGAATAGTGTTTATGCAATTTAATAAAGAATTTACGCCAAATAAAATGCAATCCAACAAATAGGGCGGAATTGAATAAACCCAAATGAAACACACGCAAATGCAGAGATGTTTCAAGGGTTCGGATTACCTAAGTCACTTCCCGACTTGTTACCGGTAATCCTACGTCCCTTCCACCCGGATACCTTCGGATACTCAAGTTAGAACCATAACTTGAGGTTTCCTTAAAACCCACTTGTAGCAACCCTACAAGTGAAATCGAATACAATCGATTTCCTTGACTCCCACAACTAGGGAGCAAGCAAACCACTCTCACAACCTGAGAGCGAATCCAAATAATGAAATAATGAAATTTGAAAGCAACACTTACAATCACCTATGCCTTGAAGTAGAACTTGAAGGAGAAGTGTGATGTGTGTTGAAGACCCTCTTGGAAGAGAGGAGATGCCCTTTCTCTTGACTGCACCAAATGCCTAGATGATAACTCTTTGGTTCTAGGTTGGAGAGCAAGAGATCAAAGATTGGAGTTCTTAGGGCTTTGGATTTGAGAGCTTAGATCTTTAGAAATGAAAGCTTGAGAGATTTTGCAATGAATGAGTAACATTTCAATGTAATAGTAGAAGCCATATATATATGTTTCTCAAATCCACAAAACAGTTTAGGCAAAAACAGCTTTGAAATCCGTGAGAAAAATCTCAACGGATAGAATCTAAGCTCGCATCAGTCGACTGGTGAAGAAACGTCAGTCGACTGTTGCACAGTCAACAAGGGTAGGTGAGAATTCATAACGGTAACTTACCACGTGGACAGTCGACTGATGAAGCAAATACACTCTACTATTAAACCAACAGGCGACTGTAAATTCTTCTACAGGCGACTGGCCGAGAGATGAGTAAGTTGATGAAATCTGAAAATCTTGCAAGATAACAGGACAGATGACAGATAAGGATAATACAGTCGACTGTAAACCAGGACATGCGACTGTAAATCCTTAAACAGACGACTGTCAAATACCCTGAGAATTTTCAGAGAGCAGAGTCAAAGAATTGTCTCGTAGATAGACGACTGTTGTATCATATACAGTCGACTGATCCAAGGGACAGTCGACTGTGTTTACAACATTAGTCGACTGGCCGTAAAAGACAGATCAACTAAGTTTTGGGCAAGAGATAGACATGCGACTGATTTACAAAACACAGTCAACTGTCACTTGGACAGGAGCCTGTGAATCATTCATCAGTTGCCTGTGTGAAATAAATAGATAGGCCCAAAACTATATTGCAAAAGTTTGTGCATAACAGGCGACTGTAGAACAAAACACAATCGACTGTTTTTGAGACAGACGACTGCAAAATGTTCAGCAGTCGGCTGTTATAAACAATCCTTACACAATCAATAAAGAAATGAATTGGGGTCTAAGGACAATTGATCTAATGATGTCCTAAGACTGAATGTAGATGTGTGTGAGTGCTCCATCAATGTTCTACTTCTAAGCTACATACTAGAAGAGATAAAAGAAAATTACATTGACGATATCTCTCTTCTATCCATCGTATGAGCATGAAGTCTTCATGGAGCTTCAATCATCATCTACGATCATCCAATCCAAGTCATTTGCCTTCAATGAACTTTGTGAGTCATCCATTGCTAGAAGATCTTCATAATTAGCTTAGGCAATGGATTAACTGCAAAATAGGGGATTAGTCACAGGTATTTATGTTTGCTCATCATTAACACCTAGTAGGGAGAAGTCAAATACTCAACATTCTCCCCCCTTTTGATGATGACAAACAAACATAAACAAAAAGATAAATAATTGTGCGTAATGAAAACTTACTCCCCCTACATAGATGCCAATCAAGTTAGTCAACAAATATTAGGGTATCTACATATCAATTGAAGCAAATGATTAAGATATGCATGATTTCTAATTTCAAGAAATCTAGGAATTAAAATCCCTATTCATTGTAATCTTACTCCCCCTGAATCTAAGGCAATTTTCAATCTTAGATTCAAAGTGTTAGAACATACTTAGCACATTCATTATGAATCTTGTATGTTTATTTCTCTCCCCCTATGGCATTATCCAAAAAGGTGGGAGTAAATAACAACAACAAAAATAGTGCTAAATACGAACTAACAACAATCAAGGAGTATAAAGATATATGGAATCAAAAACTCATAAAAGCACATCATATACAAATGTGAATAAAGGAATTGAGGTCCAATATCAACATTTGAGATATACGAAAAAAATAGTTTCAAAAACCTATCACATCACATATATCATAAATAATCCAATATCAAATCCAAATTGTCTCAAAATCACATCAGGGGAGATTATATCATTCATGGAGACAATATCACAATAAGCATAGATAAGATAATCAATTATACATGGAGTGACATAAGATTAAACAGCAACATCATATATATATATATATCAACATAAAATCAGTACATATGAGGTGGACATCAACATGTCCAACCAACAAAAATACATACATCATGATCAAAAAACAAAATACATCATGATATCATCGAAGTACATCATCATACAAAATATCCAAACATCATGCAGAAAGACTCCAACTAACACCACTCAAAAAATAAAACAAAAATCTAAGGGTGAGTGTCATCAGGTGCTGCAGAGGAAGAAGCAGGCACAGTGACATCAGGAGAATCATCTGGAGGAGGGTCAACAGCAACAACAGTAGTGGAAGTATCAACATCAGCAGCAACACCAGCATTAGCAGCAGCCTCAGAGACGATGGGCTGTGGAGGCACACTATGCTGAGGAGGGACGAAACGTCTAAGATGCTCAGGGAAGGGGATTCCCTGATGCTGGAAATATATGGAAAACAACTCATAAAGACCAGACACCATCTCAAGAAGAGTGTCAAGAGCTGGAGGAGCAGATGTAGACGGCTGGTCAGCTGGTGGGACAGTGGAGGAGGATGGTGTAATGCCCTACGTAGCTACTGCACAAGTACTAGAGGGGGGAGGGTGAATAGTACTTTAAAATAATTAAGAAGATAATTCCTAATTATCTTGCAAACTCTACCAATTAATGCAGAAATGCGGAAATGTAAATATAGACAACAAAGAAAACAATCGCAAACAAGCAATTTAACGGGTTCGGATCCACCCAAGTCTCCCCGACTTGTTCCCGGTGATCCTACGTCCCAAACACCCGGATCCCCTCCGGATACTTGAGTTAGAAACTTCTAACTCAAATTTGCACTATGAAATACTTGTAGAAAACCTCTACAAAGTCAAATCATACACAAATGAAATTGTGACTCCCACAACCCGGAATCACAAATAAACTCTCACAACTGAGAGTAAAACACTTATAATGATGAAGTAAATGAAATACGAAATGCTTACCGACAAAATCATATGCCTTGAGTATACTTACGAATTAGGGCAAAGATGGATTTTGGGGAAGAGGAAGGCACCAAACCCTAGCTCCAATATGTAGATCAGCGATGGATACCTAGGAGGTAGTTGGTGACCTTGGATCAAGCTCTTGGCTTGGAAGGCTCACAATCAATGAATCTCTCTTTTGAAATAAGAGTGAGGGAGAGATTCAAGAATGAAATCAATGAGCTTTGAATGAGATTTAATGCTTCTCTTTTGATCTCTAAATATCAGTAATAATCAGCCTTGAATGCTATGAATGCAGCACTCCAAGTATATATAGGATAGAGGAAAGAGAGAGCAAAAATCGTGGCATTTAATGCTCCAACGGCTCTATTCTGAAGCAAACTAGTCGGTCAAAGAAGGATCACTGACCGACTAGTTCATCAACTAGTCGATCGGTGATTCAACATGAACCGATTAAGAGGTGAACAATCAAATAGAGAAGTTTAGACTTAAAGAACTAGTCGGTCCAAGAAGACTTGCCAACCGACTAGTTTCACAACTAGTCGGTCGGTGAGTGTTCATAGACCGACTAACAGAAGAAATATACTAGTCTGAATAGAAGTTGAATTAGTCGGTCTAAGAACAAATGTTGACCGACTAGTTCATCAACTAGTCGGTCGCCAAATGTACATAGACCGACTAACGATAAACAGTAAGTAAGGCTGTACAGTAGAAGCTTAACTAGTCGGTCCAAGAAGGATTTCTAACCGATTAGTTTCATAACTAGTCGGTCGGTGAACCTTCTTTGACCGACTAACTGTAAACAGTAAGTGAGCTAGAATTGATGGAGGCAAATTAGTCGGTTCAAGAAGCTTTGCCGACCGACTAGATCACCATCTAGTCGGTTGGTTCTTCTTCTTGAACCAACTAACATGCACAAGAAGTCGCGAAACGAAGCGCGAAGCTTTGGGAAAGTTCGTATGGACTTCTACTAAGATCCTAGCTCTAAGATATGAGCGTTATGAAGATTAAAACGTAAGACCTACTCAAGGCTTAACATTCTACGAAAAGAAGCTAGAAGACATTAAATTAAACTTGACGAACCGTCTTCAAAAGCTTCAATCGAATCTTCATGACTTCAATAATGGTCCATAAGCTTCAACGAAGCTTTAGGCATACGATCACGTGCTTTGAGAAGTCTTGAGACGTCGCCTTTGGATGTTCATAGAAGTTTGGCGACGATCTCCATAACTGCGCTCACAAAGAGTTAGTTCACGATGTTTATGTTTGTTCATCATCAAAACCAAAACCGGGGAATCAATACTCAACATTCTCCCCCTTTTTGGTGATGACAAACCAACATAAATAATAATAAAAAATAATGATTCAAATGAAATTTACTTACCCCCCCTGCATTGATGACACGTTAATTCCAAAATAAATATTAATCATACGCATCAAGCAGACGAGTAAAGTAAAAAATTGAGAATTCAATTATTGAAATATCGGATTTGAAATCCATTTTTATATCTTAACTCCTCCTGAATCTAACATATCAAATTAGATTCTTGGAAAAATGCTTTAAATTATCATTTAGCTCATCGTCATTATTATATCTCTCCCCCTTTGGCATTAGCAAAAAGAGTGGGAGGAGATCAACGACAACAACAATGGCTTCAAATAAAAGCACGGGAGTCGTAGAATATGACCACGGTCCAAATGACACCAAAGGAAAATACGAAGGAAATCAAAGCGTGTCAATGAGACCAAAGTCGAAAATCGATAAATAAAATCATCAAAACTCAAATCAATTTAACGGATTGAGTTATGGAATATACTCTCCAATATCAACATTCTTGGTTAATTTAGTGCATGGAAAACAATTCTATATTTTCATAGAAATAATTTCTATTTAACCAAGTTATTATCGTCGAGCGACGAAATCAAACATCAGAGACATAAAATATAATGTGCACAAGAGAATGAAATGTCAACATCGATGTATATATATATGTGAAACATGGATACATCAAAAATATACATCGCCAACATACAAAAAAGCGATCATCAGATCGAAACACAAAATAAAACATCATATCACAGAAGATATCGGAGTATCACATACATACAAAAATATCAAAAACTCCATCCAAAACAACATCAAAAATACATCAAACTCCAGAACCACTATCTATCCTACCCAACTCTCTCACACTACATAAATCATCCAAAGTGCACAGGAGAGTCCTCAACGAAGCTCAGGAGGCAGCGGGAGGATCTGCAGCAGCAGCAGGCTCTGCAGAAGGAGTGGTCACGGGGATGGCAGGAGTGTCAACGGGAGCGACAGGAGTGGCCTCGGGAGCGACAGGAGTGGCCTCGGGAGCACCAGACGAAGTATCCACCACCGGTATGGTGGCACCAGGTGTGCTCTCGGGGTCACCGGCAGACGAATCAGCAGCACCAGAAGTACCCTCAGGGGCACGAGCAGTAGCAGAACAAGCAAGCTCCTCGATCTCATCCTCATCCAACTCATCCTTGTCAGAAACTGACGGAGGGATCTCAATACCAAAGTGAGATGCGATGCGAGCGAGAATCTCCTCAGATCGAGCACAACGAGACTCCACACGTTTCACCGAACGTGCAAGCTCAGCAAGAGTAGGAAAGGGAGCAGCTAAAGCAGATGCAGACGCTGAAGCAGAAGGGGTCGTCCTCTGAACATGACGAAGCGCCGCAAGAGACTTCTTGACGGCCGTCGCATTCAGAGGGGGACCGAGGGGATGCTCATCGTCGAGAGGAAGAGGGACACAGAAATGACGGAAGACGAGAGTCAATAGGCATGGATACGGAATATGGGCCGACTTGGTGGACTTTCGAATACATTCGAAAGAGTCCATCTTGTCGAGAATGATCCGTGCCCAATTTATCTCACTCCCCATGAAAATGGCGTAAATGAGTTTGAGGAATGGCTGGGAAGGCAAGGAAGATGAGCCCTACTTCGGAAGGAGGCACGACTTCAAGATAAGATTAAGCACCCAAGCATTCGGCTTGAAGGACTTCGAAGGGACGCCAATCATGGCAGGAGGGATGACATGGAAAATCTCGGCGAGCATCACCTGATCGAGCTCAGAAATATCATCGACAGAAATGTCGGAAGAAAGAAGGCCAGACAAGGAGACACCTATCAAATCCCCTAAGATTTCTATCGTGAGGACTATTGGTGTCCCCAAGACAGTCGTCTCAATGGAATGGGTCTCGTCGTACTGACCGTGAACCCTATTCGCGTAGAAAAGCTTGACTAGACGGGGGTATGGATGTGGATTCGCCTTAGGGTCATATCGAAGATAATCGATAAGGCCACTAGACGAACGAAGATCAGCAAGGCCTGGGAAGTCGGAGAACTGAACGACGTGCTCCAACAGCAGAGGACAGTGCTCGATACGGTTGTAAGCTGCGAGACACAACGGGTCGTTGCGACACAACAAAATATCGACACCGCCAACTGGCATCGGAGCCTTCCCCTTAGGCTGACGAGTGCTAGCACGGGGTGGAGGAGTAGGATCCCTATGGGTAGGCTCGGTCTCAGGGATATATTCCGTGTCGGAATCATTGGGAGGAGTGGGTGCACGGAATGAAGCAGGAGACACAAGCTCTTTCCTAGGCTTGGGCTGGGATATAGGCTTGGCGATCGCCGTCCTCTTCTTCTTAAGAGGAGGCGAAGACGACGAATGATGGGTGGTCTTGGAACGACGTTTGGGTTGCGGGGGGTCCGTAGGCGGAGACTCGACGGTCATAGGTGACGGACTCGATGGTCGGATCGGGATGCGTGTCTTTGCCATAATCGAGACAAAACACGCTCAATCGACACTAGAATTCGAAAGCAAAACCCTAGACCACAAACCCTAGAAACTGAAATTGATTGAAACCCTAACCCTAGGAGCTGAGAGAGGGAATAAATAAACACCCTAGGTCGGCAGGAGGAGAGGGAGAGATTCACGGCCGGAGATGGTCGGAAAGACGGCCGGAGATCGACGGTCAACGGCGGAGGGAGAGGATGAATACGAAGGGACTCGGGGGATTTTGGCTGAGAGAGACAATAGCACCGACTAGAATAGGAGTTAGTCGGTTTGAGAGATATTAAATCTATCGGAATTTGAAAAGACCAAAGCAGCCTCGGAGCACTTAGTCGGTCAGAGTTCAAGCACTGACTGACTAGATGAGCATCTAGTCGGTCAGCCAATGAGCGTAAACCGACTAAGTGCAAACAGTAACTGAAGCCAAATTTAGGGCTTGAGTTAGTCGGTCTGAGTTCATTCACTGACCGACTAGATGATGATCTAGTCGGTCGGTCAATGAACATGAACCGACTAACAGAGGTCAAAAATTTTAGAATTTGAAATTTTGAGTTCTCTCCTAATCGCACTTGGACGAAACATCGTAATACCCTCATTAATCATTATACTACCCCATTACACATCGAAAATCTTAAATTTGACGTTCATGAGTAATCCGAGCATAAATTCCGAAAATTCAACGAAAAAATCCAGAAAATTCCAATACATCAAGCATGAGCATATATAAACGAAATTGATAGCATGCAAGATTATTGAATAAAATATGAATCCTAAATCTCGGATTCACCCATAATCCCCAATTCTCGACGCAACCGCACAAAGGAGTCTTCCTTGAGTGTTTCGTGAAAATATCGGTGATTTGCTTCTGGGTTTCAACGTACACTAATATGATGTCCTTTTTAGCAACATGATCATCTAAGAAATGGTGACGGACATCTATGTGTTTCGAACGGGAATGGTGTACCGGATTCTTAGAGAGATATATTGCACTTTGGTTGTCCACCATGATAGGGCAAGTATCACAGTTTATACCAAAGTCTTTAAGAGTGTGTCTCATCCAAAGAACCTGAGCACACGCGGCACCGGCGGCAATATATTCCGCCTTGGTGGTTGAAAGTGATACAGAATTCTGCTTCTTGAAAAACCAAGAGACAAGAGAATTTCCTATAAAATGGCAAGTGCCAATAGTACTTTTCCTATCGGATTTGCATCCCGCATAATCTGCGTCACTATATGAGATTAACTCATATGTGCTAGACTTTGGGTAAAGTAACTTAAATAACGGAAAATACGTTTTACCGCTACTAAGTGAGATTCCTTAGGTTGAGACTGATAACGAGCACATACACATATGGCAAACATTATATTGGGCCTACTTGCGGTAAGTATAGTAAACTACCTATCATACCTCGATATAGACGAATGTCTACATCTTTTCCGCCTGTATCCTTATCAAGATGCGTGGTCGTGCTCATTGGAGTCTTCTTCCCGGAGGCATTCTCCATTCCAAATCTCTTTAGCAACTCCACCGTGTACTTGGTTTGGTGGATGAAGATTGCATCGTTCATTTGACGAATTTGGAGACCTAAGAAATATTTGAGCTCACCCATGTGGCTCATCTCAAATTGATCCTTCATCACATTAGAAAACTCTTCGCAAAGAGTGAAGTTAGTAGCACCGAAAATGATAACATCAACGTAAATTTGAACTAAAATAATATCATTATTCGAATACTTAACAAATAATGTAGAATCAACTTCTCCCATTTTAAAACCTAAATCCAAAAGAAAATTCTTTAGACGGTCATACTAAGCTCGAGGAGCTTGTCTCAAACCGTAAAGTGCTTTCTTAAGTTTGAAAACATGATTTGGAAATTTTTCATTTATAAAACCCGGAGGTTGAGAAACATAAACTTCCTCAACAACATCTCCGTTTAAAAACGCACTTTTAACATCCATTTGAAAGAGTTTAAAATCTTTATGGCATGCAAAAGATAACAATAATCTAATAGATTATAATCTAGCAACCGGAGCAAAGGATTCTTCGAAATCAATACCTTCCTCTTGTCGATAGCCTTGAGCTACTAACCGAGCTTTGTTTCGGACGACGATTTGGTTTTCGTCGGTCTTGTTCTTGAAAATCCACTTTGTTCCTATAACGGTGTGGTTCTTCGATGGCAATGGAACAAGCTTCCAAACCTCATTCCTCTCGAATTGAATGAGTTCCTCCTCCATGGCTAGGATCCAAGCACTATCTTCGCATGCTTCATTAATATTCTTTGGCTCTATCGAGGAGGCAAAGGCACAATGAGCGAAGTAGTTGACTTGAGATCTCGTCTTGACACTATCAAGGATATTGCCAATGACTTGCTCATGAGGATGGTCACGAACGGTATGAAGCCGTTTGGGAATTCCCTGATCACTAGGAACATTCTCAAAAGATTCATTAGTAGGGTTAGTATCAATAGAATCAATAGAATTAGAATTACCAATTGAATCACATAAAACATCCATGGAGTCATCATCATTAGTAATTCTAGTAGGGACAAAGCCTTCATTAAATGAAACATGAAGTGATTCCTCGATCGTTGAGGTTCGTTTGTTGTATATCCGGTAGGCTTTGCTACGTGAGGAATATCCAACAAATATCCCATCATCGGATCTTGGATCAAATTTGTCCAAACTACCATACGTGTTTTTAATAAAACATTTTGAACCAAAAACTCGAAAATGTTTAACTTGAGGCAATCTACCAAACAACAATTCATAACAAGTTTGTTTAGTGCCGGGCCTCAAAAGTATCCTATTAAACACATAGCAAGCGGTATGTACCGCTTCCGCCCAAAATTGATGGCCAAGTTGGCTATCATCAAGCATAGTGCGAGCACATTCCACTAGCGTCCTATTATTTCTCTCAACAACACCATTTTGAGGAGGTGCGCGAGGGAATGAAAAGGTGTGAGTAATACCAACTTCATCACAAAAATTTGAGAAAGACTCATTCTCAAATTCCCCTCCATGATCACTACGAATAGTGACAATGGTGGTTCCAATGAGATTTTGTACTTTCTTAACAAATATTGTGAAGTTTTCAAAAGCATCATTTTTATTACTTAAGGAAAATACCCAAGTAAATCTAGAAAAGTCATCAACGATGACAAGTCCATATCTAGCATTACCTAATGAAGCAACTCTAGTTGGCCCAAAAAGATCTAGATGTAATAGCTCTAGTGGCCGCTTAGATGAAATGCTTTTCTTAGGTTTAAATGAAGATTTTGGAAGCTTGCCTCGTTGACACGAGTCACAAAAGCTTTTCTTTTGAAAGACAAGCTTAGGGAAGCCTCTAATAGAATTTAACTTGGAAAGCTTAAAAAGTGTTCCAAAGTTCACATGACCAAAACGTCGATGCCACAAGTGTTGTTCACTTGTGTTGGCAATGAGACATTGTTCATGTGATCTTGGAAGATCTAGGATGTATATATCCTTATGGCGTGTGCCGGAAAACAATAAATCATTATTATCTTTTCTTAAAATATGGCACATTCCTTTCGCAAAGCTAACTTTGTAACCTTTGTCACAAAGTTGTCTTATTGAAATAAGATTGTGGTTTAATCCTTTAACAAGGTAAACATCACTTATAAGTGGTTTAGAAGGATTACCCACTTTTCCAACACCTATGATGGTTCCGCTCTCGTTGCCTCCAAAGACTACCCGGTTTCCATTTGCAATGGGCACCACTCCGGAGAGCAATTGAGCGTCACCCGTCATGTGTTTTGAACACCCGCTATCGAGTATCCAATTATTCTTGGAGATAAATTTTGATTTGTTGCTCCTTTTCTTTTTCTTGAGTACCTAAAGATAGAAAATATCGTATCATGGTACCCATGGTCATTGGGTCCAAAAAGATTATACCTTTGGAAGCCAAGTCCAATTGGACTTAGACTTCCCAACATAATAATCACTATGCACTACATTCATAAAATAAGAATTCATGTAAACTTGTTTTTCATCCATATTTGTGTCCTTCGGGCTCCAAATTGTGAAGATTTTGGGAGCCCTAATCCTATTGGGAGCATGCATGCGTTGTTGATTTCTACGTGATGCATGTCGTGGATAGGCATAAGGCACATGATGAAATGGTGCATGATGAAAATTATTCATATGATGATGTGGAACATATGCATGTGGAGGAACACGTACGTGAGGGTGTCTCACATGGTGTGCACGTGCCCGTGGATGTGTAGCATAAAAATCATCATATGTGTGAGCATGTGGAGTAGGATGTGTGTTCCTACGTGGCATGGTATTTGTGTACATATAGGCACGACCCTTCTTTGGAGGTCCACCCAAAGTGGGTTTCTTTCCAAACAAGGGTGTGTACGAGGTGGAAGCACCATTGGTAGATGAACTACCAATAGAGTGTTTGCTACCACTCGTTGAGTCACCGGAAGTTGGCCTAACAAAGGTAGTGGCCGATTTAGATGAACTTCCCATCTTATACCCCAAGCCAATGTGGTGATTGGCCGGAAGTAAGTCATTTAGGATTTTATCCAAATGGTCCTTACCCTTATTGAATTTATTAATTCGGCCTAATGTGCACTCATATTTCTCGGTGAGAGAACGTATTGAAGCATCCAAAGTGGATACTTGCGATGTGAGCACATAAACACGAGATTTGAGATTCTCATTCTCAATACTCAAAGTTGAGTTTTGAGAAGTCAAATCCGCAATCTTGTGTTCCTCCGAGTCCTCAATATGAACATGTTCAAGTTGAGATTTGAGATTAACAATCTCATTTCTCAACTCTTCAACAACGGTGTCGTTGTTGGTGATGATAGGTTTAGGCGAGGTTTGGATGCGAGCTAAATCATCTTTTACTTTAGTATATCTATTTACTAATTTAGTGTATTTAGACCAAATTTGCTCATTTGCATGTCTAAGGTCATCCATGGTTACCTCATCGTCGCCTTCATCCTCACTATCATCGGAGGAGGAATCTTTATCTTGCTCCTCTCTAGCCATGAAGCACATGTGTGCTTGCTCCACTTGCTCATCATCCGACTCTCCGCTTGACGAGTCCTCGTCGGAGTCGGTGAATGTCCCGACAAGTCCTTTCTTGTACCCTTTCTTGTACTTCTTGGACTTGTCGAACTTTGGCGCCTTCCATTTCTCCTTGTGATTGTTTTGAGGACAATCCGCTTTCATATGTCCTGGCTTGTTGCATTTGAAACACAAAGGAGAGGAGGCGTTAGAAGAACTAAACTTGGATTTGTTCTTGAAATTACCTTTCCGGAAGAACCGATTGAACTTCTTTGCCATGAGGGCAATGGATTCCAAGTCCAACTCTTCTTCCGATTCTTCATCATCGGTAGATGTGGATGTAGATGGAGCGGCCTTGAATGCAATCGCCTTTTTCTTTGGCTCGTCTTGCTTCAAGTAGGACTTCATCTTGTTCTGCAACTTTAGTTTGCTATCCTTGCGTACCTCATAAGACATTAAGGTACCCATTAGTTGTACAACAGTATATGTTTTCATGTCATTACCTTCCTCGATGGCGAATGTACGTTTCTCCCAACAAGAAGGAAGTCCATCGATGATCTTCGAGACTTTCTCCTTTTGGGTGTAGGTCTTACCAAGAGCCTCCAACTCGTTGGTGATGTCGACGAAGCGAGCATAGTACTCCTTCATCTTCTCACCCTGTAGCATATGAAATAATTCGTAATCTTTATTAACAACAACGAGTTTAGAGTCTCTTACCCTACTCGTTCCTTCATGCAAGATGAGGATGGAGTTCCATATTTGATATGTGCATATCTTATTGAAGTCCTCGGGCTCCAAAGCACATTGCAATGCGTTCATTGCCTTTGCATTGCTTACCTCCGCAGCGACCTCTGCGGTAGTCCACTTCTCGAAATCTTCTTAGGCAGGCTCGACATACTCCTTCATCGTGGCTCTCCATAGTGAAGCACTCCGGAGGAAAGTTTCCATCCGGCATTTCCAGTACCCGTAGTTGGTACCGTTGAAGAAGGGAGGCCTCGTTGAGGAGTGTCCTTCCATCACCGAAGAAGCTCCTTCACGGTTCCTGAAGGTGCTGTAATCTGAAGGTGGACGAACGGTCTTGTTGTCGTTGGCAGTCATAGCTAGGTACTTGGCTCTGATACCAAATGTAATGCCCTACGTAGCTACTGCACAAGTACTAGAGGGGGGTGAATAGTACTTTAAAATAATTAAGAAGATAATTCCTAATTATCTTGCAAACTCTACCAATCAATGCGAAAATGCGGAAATGTAAATATAGACAACAAAGAAAACAATCGCAAACAAGCAATTTAACGGGTTCGGATTCACCCAAGTCTCCCCGGGTTGTTCCCGGTGATCCTACGTCCCAAACACCTGGATCCCCTCCGGATACTTGAGTTAGAAACTTCTAACTCAAATTTGCACTATGAAATACTTGTAGAAAACCTCTACAAAGTCAAATCATACACAAATGAAATTGTGACTCCCATAACCCTGGATCACAAACAAACTCTCACAACCGAGAGTAAAACACTTACAATGATGAAGTAAATGAAATACGAAATGCTTACCGACAAAATCCTATGCCTTGAGTATACTTACGAATTAGGGCAAAGATGGATTTTGGGGAAGATGGAGGCACCAAACCCTAGCTCCAAGATGTAGATCAGCGATGGAGACCTAGGAGGTAGTTGGGGACCTT
The DNA here is from genome assembly GCA_030789695.1 of Scilla litardierei. Lineage (NCBI taxonomy): Eukaryota > Viridiplantae > Streptophyta > Magnoliopsida > Asparagales > Asparagaceae > Scilla > Scilla litardierei. Next base: position 71,236,893 of record CM061138.1, on the reverse strand, counting down.
GGATCAAGCTCTTGGCTTGGAAGGCTCACAATCAATGAATCTCTCTTTTGAAATAAGAGTGAGGGAGAGATTCAAGAATGAAATCAATGAGCTTTGAATGAGATTTAATGCTTCTCTTTTGATCTCTAAATATCAGTAATAATCAGCCTTGAATGCTATGAATGCAGCACTCCAAGTATATATAGGATAGAGGAAAGAGAACAAAAAATCGTGGCATTTAATGCTCCAACGGCTCTATTCTGAAGCAAACTAGTCGGTCAAAGAAGGATCACTGACTGACTAGTTCATCAACTAGTCGGTCGGTGATTCAACATGAACCGACTAAGAGGTGAACAATCAAATAGAGAAGTTCAGACTTAAAGAACTAGTCGGTCCAAGAAGACTTGCCAACCGACTAGTTTCACAACTAGTCGGTCGGTGAGTGTTCATAGACCGACTAACAGAAGAAATATACTAGTCTGAATAGAAGTTGAATTAGTCGGTCTAAGAACAAATGTTGACCGACTAGTTCATCAACTAGTCGGTCGCCAAATGTACATAGACCGACTAACGATAAACAGTAAGTAAGGCTGTACAGTAGAAGCTTAACTAGTCGGTCCAAGAAGGATTTCTAACCGACTAGTTTCACAACTAGTCGGTCGGTGAACCTTCTTTGACCGACTAACTGTAAATAGTAAGTGAGCTAGAATTGAAGGAGGCAAACTAGTCGGTTCAAGAAGCTTTGCCGACCGACTAGATCACCATCTAGTCGGTTGGTTCTTCTTCTTGAACCAACTAACATGCACAAGAAGTCGCGAAACGAAGTGCGAAGCTTCGGGAAAGTTCGTATGGACTTCTACTAAGATCCTAGCTCTAAGATATGAGCGTTATGAAGATTAAAACGTAAGACCTACTCAAGGCTTAACATTCTACGAAAAGAAGCTAGAAGACATTAAATTAAACTTTACGAACCGTCTTCAAAAGCTTCAATCGAATCTTCATGACTTCAATAATGGTCCATAAGCTTCAACGAAGCTTTAGGCATACGATCACGCACTTTGAGAAGTCTTGAGACGTCGCTTTGGATGTTCATAGAAGTTTGGCGACGATGTCCATAACTGCGCTCACAAAGAGTTAGTTCACGATATTTATGTTTGTTCATCATCAAAACCAAAATCGGGGAATCAATACTCAACAGATGGGGCTGAAACAGATTTACTCTTCTTTGATGCAGTTTGCAGAGCCGAAGAAGACTTCGACTTCGCAGACGCATCAAGGAGAGGACCAAAAGGCATGGGCTCAAACGGAGATATATCAATGCCAAAATGTCTAAAGACACGAGTCAGAAGACCACCATATGGAATGTGTGACGACAAAGAAGTAAACTCGACCTTGTCCATCCTGTCAAGGAGGACACCGGCCCAGTTCACTGGCATACCAGAGAAAATCGCATACATACACCTCAAAATATCTTGGGATGGATGATCAGATGATCCATACCTCGGCAGGATGTTGGACTTCACCACTAGGTGAACTGCCCAACCTCTACCCGAAAACATAGATGACCTAATACCAGAGTCTAGGGCTAAGGGTATCTCACGAAACATATCCCGAAGGACAGACTGGTCAAGCTCGTCAATATTAGAAATGGAAAGATCTGACGGGAACGATCCGGTAGAGGGAATCCTAAGAATGGTCCCTAGGAGAGAGGGATCAATACGAATGGGGGTTCCCTGGACCACTGTGTCAATGACTCCGGTGGAAGAATACTCACTGCGAAGGCGGTTAGCATAGAATAGCTTAACCAAAAATGGATAAGCTCTAGGAGAGTCGCTCGGAGAGTAGCGAAAAAGATCGGCCAAGTGGGTAGCAGATAAGATGTCAGAGAGTTGCTCAGCAGTAAACGGGGAAAAACGATGTACCGGTCCATAAGAAGTTTGATCCCTAAGAGAGAGTGGTACCGTGCCAAGCAAAGATTATCTCGGTAAATAGGGACTATGGGATCAGAAGGGGGCACAACATGATATTTTTCTGAAGAACTCGATTCAGAAGGATATTGATGGGGTGCCTCAGCAACAGGCTCATTGATGCAAACACCAATGGGCTTGTTCTAACGCTAGATCAAGGGCTGAGTGTCGGAAAAAGAAGACCCTGAAGGAGAATATCCCTGTGAAGCAGAGTGAGAGGGAGATTCGGCATATTTGGTACGGGCTTCTTGGTCTTGGCTAAAAGTTTCCTAGGCGCCCTAGGTTTCTTAGAAGCAACAACCTTACCCTTACCCTTGGTCTGGGTGCCATGGAGAAAGTCAATCGAAAGAGAGAGAAACGACAGGAGGTGTGATCGAAAGATAAAAAATCACACGAGAGACGAGAGAGAGAGAGAGAGAGAGAGAGAGAGAGAGAGAGAGAGAGAGAGAGAACCAAGTCGAGAAGACACGAGGACGCAATGACGAAGTGATCGACTTGCGGGGAGGAGGAGATTGACGACGACGGAAGATGAAAAGAGCGGGAAGTCGAGTCGATTCAATCGGAGGAGAGAGAAACATCGTGGGGGAAATGAACCGTCTCGAAGTATATATGAAAGATGGAATAAATCTGAGCCGTTGGATCAAAGAATCGACGGCTCAGATCGAAGCAACGAACCGACACAACAGTTGACAGTCGACTGATGAACAGAAGTCAGTCAACTGGATGAAGTGATAAGAATAAAGCTCAGGAAGTAAGACAGTCAACTGTTGAGTAACATACAGTCGCCTGTCAGATGGACAGTCGACTGAAACTACAACAGCAGTCGACTGACCGAGAATCAATAAACTTCATCAAACAAGGAAGATAGCTCTGTAAAATTTTGACATTGAGGACAGTCGCCTGATGACCAAAATGCAGTCGCCTGTTGAGCCAACAGTCGACTGTAAAATTATCATCAGTCGGCTGTGCGAAAGATATAAGATTTTGACTGAGAAAATAGAGTAGGGCAGTCGAATGTCGAAGGAAAGACAGTCGTCTGTCCTGATCCAAAAATGCACAGTGAGAAAGAAATCCAGAGGATATGAACACTCACCCTAGGACCTATACTCTAATCACAAATACATCATAAAAACAATGTAAAACAATATAAATCAATAGAAACACAAATCACTAAAATCAATCTAATAGAATTCATGAAATCACATAAATCTCAATTTGCCTTTCTTAAACACACATATATGATATATCAAATGAAGATAGGCAACATGATGATATGAGCTCAAAGAGTGTTATAACAAGAAAGTTGAGCTTCTAGATTTCAGATTCACCCATAATTCCTAATTATCCATGCAACCTCACAAATGAATCTTCTTTAAGAGGTTTAGTGAAGATGTCGGCAATTTGTTTTTGGATTTCAATGTACTCTAAGATGATGTCCTTCTTAGCTACATGATCATTTATGAAATGGTGTCTCACATCTATGTGTTTGGTACGGGAGTGATGTACCGTGTTCTTGGAACGACATATAGCACTTTGGTTATCAACCATGATAGGGCAAGTATCACAATTGACACCATAGTCACTAAGAGTGTGTCTCATCCAAAGAACTTGTACACATGCAAGACTCGCAGCAATATATTCCGCTTCAGTCATGGACAGTGATACCGAAATCTATTTATTAGAAAACCAAGAAACTAGGGAATTTCCTAGGAAATGGCAAGTGCCACTAGTACTTTTCCTATCGGACTTGCATCCGGTAAAGTCGGCATCACTATATGAGATTAACTCATATGTGCTAGATTTAGGGTAGAGTAACCCATAATCTAGAGACTGAATGAGATAAAGAAACATTCGTTTAACCGCAATCAAGTGTGACTCCTTAGGTCTAGCTTGATATCTAGCACACAAGCAAACAGAAAATATGATATCAGGCCTACTAGCATTTAAGTAAAGTAAGCTACCGATCATACCTCGATATAGACGAATGTCTACATCTTTTCTCTTTCATCCTTGTGTAGATGGGTGGTAGTACTCATGGGAGTTCTCTTGCTTGAAGACGATTCCATCCCGAATCGCTTAATAAGCTCCCCGGTGTACTTTGTCTGATGTATGAAGGTGCCATTCTCCATTTGTCGAATTTGCAGTCCAAGGAAATAAGTGAGCTCTCCCATGTGGCTCATCTCAAACTCATCCTTCATAGACTTGGAAAATTCTTGACAAAGATTAAAGTTAGTAGAACCGAAAATAATATCGTCTATATAAATTTGAATCAAAAGAATGTCATTTTCATAATCTTTAATGAAGAGTGTAGAATCAACTTCTCCCATTTTAAAACCTAAATCCAAAAGAAAGGTCTTAAGTCGATCATACCAAGCTCTAGGAGCTTGTCTCACCCCATACAACGCTTTCTTAAGTTTGAAAACATGGTATGGAAATTTCTCATGAATAAAACCGGGAGGTTGAGAAACATAAACTTCTTCATTGACAAACCCATTTAAAAATGCACTTTTAACATCCATTTGAAATAGATTAAAATTCTTATGGGATGCAAAAGATAAAAGCAACCTAATAGCTTCTAATCTAGCTACGGGGGCAAAAGATTCTTTGAAATTAATACCTCCCTCTTGCCGGTAGCCTTGAGCTACTAACCTTGCTTTGGTCCATGTGATTACCTCGTTCTCGTTCGTCTTGTTCTTGAAGATCCATTTGGTCCCAATAACTTGGTGACCACTCGGAAGAGGAACGAGTTCCCAAACTTCATTTCTCTTGAATTGCATGAGTTCTTCTTCCATTGCCACTATCGAGACTCCATCATTTCCCTTTAGAGCTAATTTGTCATTTATTACTCTTCTTCTTTCTCTTGGGTCCCTACATGATATACCATAAGCTCATGGTACCCAATGTTTGTTGGGTCCAAGGGGATTAGCCCTTTGGAAGCCAAGTCCAAGTGGACTTCCGCGTCCCAACATAATTACTATTCCTAATCACATTATGAAAATAGGAATCAACATAAGCATTCCTATCATTAAGGCTAGTGTTCTAAGGACCCCAAATGGTGTAAATCTTGGGTGTCCTTTTCCTAGTTGCATGTATACTAGTTGGATTTCTATGTGGTGCATGCTTCTTAGGAACATGGGTTCTAGCATAGAAATGTGGAGGTGGATAAGCATTGAACATACTAGTATGATATGTATGCTTGGGAACATGCATGTTATATGGAGCATGTGGATCATGCATGACATGTGGAGGATGAGCATACATGTAAGAATGATGCATATGTGCATACGGGTGTATAAGAGCACGTACATGAGTATTTCTCATGTGTGGATTTGTACGTGTCCGTGGGTGTGGAGCATAAAACGTGTCATGATTATCCACTTGTGAAGTATGAGGTTTCCTACATGGATGAATGTTAGTGTACATGTAAGCATGGCCTTGATTTTGGTTTCCACCCTTAGTGGGTTTCTTGCCAAAAGGAAGAGATGGTGAAGTGGTGACATTCTTGGTAGGATTGCTACCTATAGTGTCTTTGACACCACTTGTGGATGCACCGGAGGAAGGCCTCACAAAATCTATAGTAACACCACTATAGGAAGTGCATGCATTGGATGCATTTGCATTCTCATAACCAAGACCAACACGATGTGTGCCCGGAAATTGGTTTGCATGCAAATCATCCAATTGTCCTTTTCCCTTATTGAATCTCACAATACGGGAGGACATGAGCTCATATTCTCCTTAAGAGAAGAAATATTGGTATCCATGGTGGACACCCGTGTTTTGAGCTCGTGCACTTGAGTTTTAAAAGAATCATTCTCTAAGCTCAATTTTGTGTGTCGTGTAAGTAGATCACTATTATCCTTAGAATGTGTTTGATCTAGTTGAGATTTGAGGGAATTCACCTCATCTCTCAAAGTGACATTTTGAGAAGCTAAATTCACTTTCTCAAGAGTTAAAGTATCAACAATGGTGTCATTGTTGATAATGCATGGAATGGATGACTTGCTAACATTTGATTTCTTTAAGCTAGTATATCTAAGCATTAAATATTGGTATTTAGCAAATATTTCTTCATTAGCAATACGAAGTTCATCCATTGTTACCTTGGTATCATCCGTGTCGGAATCACTCACATCGGAGAGTGGATCTTCACGGGCCATGAAACACATGTGGGCGCTCTCACCCTTCTCATCATCAAAATCGCTTGACGATTCTTCACTTGAATCGTCGAATGTACCTACGAGTCCTTTCTTCTTATCTCTCTTGTTCTTGTCGGACTTATGGTACTTCGGAGCCTTCCACTTCTCTTTGTTCTTTAGCATTGGGCAATCCCTCTTGATGTGCCCTGGCTTATTGCATTTAAAGAAAAGAGAGGAAGTAGCATTAGTAGACTCAAAAGTTTATTTGAGAAAAACTTACCTTTGCAGAAGAAGCGTTGGAACTTCTTTGCCATTTGGGCCATTTCACCCAAATCCATCTCATTCTCGGATTCTTCACTATTGGAGGATGATGAACTGGTGTTGAATGCCAAAGCTTTCTTCTTGGCCTTCGAGGGATTCATCATAGCTCGAATCTTTAATCGGTTCTCTCGTTGACGTGCGTTTATATTTCATATATTTACGCACGTTTTCTTCCGTGTTTTTCCGTATTTTACCGCCGTCTTATATTCGTTTTCTCGTGTTTTCTTGTGTTTTCTTGTTTTCTTTCACTTTTCCGTGTTTTTCTTGTTTTGCAGGAGTTTACTGGCATTTGGGGGCATAAAACGATGGTATCATGTGTCCCCGGAGCAACGGGAGGAGTTACGCGTGATCCAGGGGGTCAAACGACGAAGATTGCATCTTTCGGCCCCTCACCCGGTCGGTTGGTCATCTCCAACCGATCGGGTGATGCACGCGTGCACCACCCAGACGTAGCTTGGAGCTCACGAGAAGTCACCCGGTCGGTTCAGTGACCGGGTCAAAAGCTCAAAGTCTCTGGAATTCGGAGCTGAATTGCCAACTGATCGGGTGACCTTCACCCAATCGGTTCACCTGTAGCTGAATTTCAACAGCCAAGACACGAAGATCCAACCGGTCTCCTCACCCGGTCCGCACCAAGATCCAACCGGTCGGCACCAAGATCCAACCGACCGCATCCAAGATCCAACCAACCGGTTCATCCTGACCGGGTGAAACCCCGCATTGCGCTGTTATTTTGTGAAGCAGCTCACCCGACCGGTTGACTTGTCAACCGGTCGGGTGATGTCGTTTTCTATAAATAGAGCCCTAGGTTTCCCAGATTCGGGAGTTGGTTATTTTTTACTGTTTTCTTCATTTTGTGACGGCTGTAATTTTCCAGTTTTTGTAAGTTTTCGGATCTTTGTAAAACTTTAGTATTATCTTACTTGCTTTACTACCATTGCATTTCTATTGTCTGATCATGATTTTTACGGTTCATTTTCGTTTAGATCGCTTTTTACCTAATATGTGTGAGTAGTTCCCAAATCTGGGATTTTTGCGGAAACCCCTTCGGGGGCTCTTCCCGATGCGTCCATAGGGTTAGGAAATCAATATGGATTAGGAATCTAACGGTTACACGGGGTGTTTTATTGTCATCGGCGGGAAAAAGACCGCCTTTGACCGTTGGGCCAAGGGGGAATAAACTTGGCGGTTGACTCCCTAGCCATAGCTCACGCCCTTAGCGTAGACGCCGAATCCTAGCGCACGGGAGCGGCAGGATAAGACGTTGGGAGTTATCGTTGCGAGCTTAGTGCTCCCAGAGTCGATCAGTGTTAATGGACACGGGAGTGCCCACTGATCGAACCCGGGAAGTCCGACGTATCATCCTGGGCACCGACCGGAATATCGGGCCCATGGGATGCCGGTACCACTTTCAGAGGCAACGTCTCACCATTAGACCCTAATTCCGATCGCCATCCTACCCGTAGGCCATACCGGTGAGAGTCGCTCGTTGGGGTGGAAACCAAGGTCCCGGGTTTTTTCCTTCTTATTGTCTATACCTTGCATTCCTTTACCGTGACAACCCATCATTCGATCTGGGCTAGCTCGCCCATGGGGTGATTTTGATCCTCTTTGACACAAGCACATCCACGCCTCCCTGAGTTCGACCCCCAAGCCACACTACAACACCGTGCGCTTGCGGTTACAAATATTTAGATTTCCGCGCCCCCGTTCGTACCATTTGGGGGCGCCGGTCAAGTTTATGGCACCGTTGCCGGGGAGGCAACGTGCTTGTTATTTTAGGATCTCATGAACCCTAGTGTCTAGCTCTTATCCCTACCTCGCGATAATTTTCGTATTCTTCTTTTTCCTTTTTATTTTCTTATTTTTATTTTTTAATTTTATTTCTTATCTTATCTATTTCTTTCCCACTTGTCGCTTCACGGGTATTTGTTGTTTTTCATGCGAAGAAGTTCAAGAAGTCTCGACGACTTGATCCCTGTTGATCCAGAGATAAATGCCACCCGAAGGCGTTTGGCCGCCGAGAAGCAAAGAAGAGAGGATCCTGAAGCCATGGGGGAGAACACCCCGCCTCACAAGTCCCTGTTGGAGTACTCGATGCCTTCCATCGAGTCCACCTCCGCCATCCGTCCTCCAGCTATTACGGCCCAAAGCTTCGAGCTTAAGCCATCTTTGGTGATGTGGATCCAGCAGGATCAATTTTCGGGTGCACCCATGGAGAGCCCGATTGAGCATCTAGACTCCTTCTTGGAGAAATGTGACACCTTTCGGATAAACGGTGTCACAACTGAGGCGATTCGACTGAAGCTGTTCCCCTTCTCCTTGCGAGATAAAGCCAAGCTGTGGCTTAGGGGGAAGGACCCAAATACATTCAACACCTGGGAGAAGCTCTCAAATGCTTTCCTGACGAAGTTCTTTCCCCCGGGGAAGACCATGAAGCTAAGGAGTGAGATCTCCTCCTTCTCCCAGGCCAGCCACGAGTCCTTGCATGAGGCTTGGATAACATACAAGGAGATGCAGAGAAGATGTCCCCACCATGAGCTCCCCAAGTGGCAGATCATAAATCTGTTTTATAATGGGTTGAGGGACGATTTAAAATCTTTCATGGATGCCACGACTGGAGGGTCCTTCATGTCAAGAAGCGAAGAAGATGCCGGACAGATTCTTGAAAATATGGCATCCAACAATGAACGGTGGTGTGACGAGAGAGCCACACCAAGGTCTGGGGGCATCCATAGAGTCGAAGACGTCGACAAATTGTCAAGCAAGTTTAACTTGCTGTCAAACCAGATCTCCGCATTGATGGTAGGCACCGATGGAGCCGGTACATAACAGATTGCTGCGGTAGAATCCGAAGTTTTTGGGGAGTTCGATGGTGGTGACATCTCACCACCGTTGGATTAGGCGAGCGCATTATTTTACAATCCTACAGGGAATGCGCCTTTTCCACCACGAACCAACTCAAATCCGGCCTACTCTCCAAACAACCGGAATCATCCGAACCTTAGTTACCGGGCGCCTTATCAACAGCCGGCTCAGCAACAATAGCAGATATATCAGCCGGCTAGGCCCCAACAACAATTTCAGCAGCAGCAATATCAGCAGCAACAACCACCACAACAGTATCAACAGTATGCTCCTAGGAATCAGCAGCCCACCTAGCAGCAATACAGCCAGCAGAGGGCCATTTCTCCGGTTGAGTCCCTCCTGACTCAATACATCGCCAATCAGGAGAAAATAAATCTGAAGCTGGAGATGGGACAAAGAGTCCTCACTGATCAGGTGACCCAACTGGGGTTGCAAGTGACGAACCTTCAGAGACCGCAGAATTTATTACCGCCACAGCCTGAGGTGAACTCTAGGGGGGTAAATCGGACCTTGGCGCTCACACATGAGCATGATAACATGTCTGCCATCGTCTTGAGGATCGGAACGCAAATACCTACGAGAGAACCCCCCAAAGGACCGGAAGCACCGTTGGTCGTGGAACGATCAACTGAGAAATTAAATGACGACGGTGCTTCGTCACCAAAGCCAACTACTCCGGAGGGAGTTCATAGTGAGGAGAAGAAGAAGGATGAGGAAGGAAACCCAAGAGTGTTCAAGCCCGTTGTGCCTTTCCCACAACGGCTTGCCAAAGCCAAAATCGATGAGAAGTATGGCAAATTATTTGCCATGGTGAAAGATATGAGCTTATAAATCCCCTTCCTCGAGGCCATCGAGACAATCCCCTCATGTGCCAAATTTCTGAAAGATTTGGTGACACGGGGATCTAGAAAAGAGAAGGTCGTGTTAACGGCAGAGTGCAGCGCACTTATTCAGCGCGCAAATCCGCCCAAGCTCAAGGACCCCGGAAGTTTCTCTATCCCTTGCTCTATTGGGGAAGTGCAAATCCAGAGGGCGCTCGTCGATCTAGGCACAAGCGTCAGCTTAATGCCCATATCGCTGTACAAGAGAATAGGGATGGGAGACTTAGAGCCCACCGGCATGACATTACAACTAGCTGACCGTTCGGTCAAGTATCCGGTGGGAGTAGTGGACGACCTCCCCGTCGATGTGAAAGGAGTACATGTACCGGTTGATTTTGTGGTGATGGACATACCGGAAGACAAGCATACCCCAATTATCCTTGGACGACCCTTTATGGCAACCGCCGGAGTTTTGATAGATGTGAAGAACGGGAAGCTTTCCCTCAATGTGGGCCAAGAAAGAGTCGAATTTGACTTAGGCTTGTCGATGAAGCATCCAAATCCCCCGGACGATCCTAGTATCAGTATGCTAGAGAATGAAGAAGATAGAGCTGTTGAAACAAGTGCCTGGGAAGTGCTCTCGAGGAATCCCGCCGATAGCTTGGGGGACCTTGGAGAGCAAGTTGGCTCCCCAAAGAATGATGTTGCTAATGAGGCGGTCGCGCGACATGTGATCCCTCCCGGATTCCCTAAGTCTCCTCCTACGAGGAGAAAAGGAAAAGAACCCATGGACCTCACCGGTGATGAGGTCCGGATCCTGAAAAAGATGGCGGTAGACGCCAATTTGAGGGAGAAGCCCTCGGATCCTGTTGACAAAGGGAGGGTAGTTGAGCAAATCTTTTTAAAACCGCCGACTACACCAGTGGCCACAAGCTCTGGAGCTGACGAGATGCCGGACTTTGGGCATCACCCGTATCGCCCACCATGAACATCATCAACGGGCGTCGAGCTAAACGACGTTAAACAAAAGCGCTTCATGGGAGGCAACACATGCTCTAAACTTTTACTTCCGCTTTTTAGGACTTTTTCTTAACTTTATTTTATCTCTTTTTTTAAATAAATCCAGCCGTAAGAACTTCCGTCGTGAAACTTAGGCGATTTTTGGGTTTTTGCAGAAAACAAGGCCCCAACCGACCGGGTGATAACTCACCCGATCGGTTGGGATGTATAAGCTAACAGCCGTGTTTGTCACCAAACGAACCGACCGGGTGGTGAAAGAACAGACCGGGTGAACAGACCGGGTGACCTGGGGGAAACTCTCGGGAAAATTTCAGAATTCATCAACCGCCCGGGTGACAAAAAGCGAGACCGGTTGAGGGACCGGGTGAGAAACCCTAAACTTTCGGGAAAATGTGTGGAGCGATCAACCGATCGGGTGACAACTCACCCGACCGGTTCACCTGTAGCAACTCTTCAGCCAAACTTTTTGACCACTAAGTCAACCGATCGGGTGACAACTCACCCGACCGGGTCGACTTAAATCCCTATAAATAGCCGCCGCCGCCCGTTCGTTCCGCCCTCGCCATTTTCGAATCCCAGACCGACGTTTCGCCTCCTCCTCTTGCGCCTGACCTCGTTCTTCCCCTATATCAACCCCAATCGACCCCACCATCTCCCTATCCATCTCTCCATCGATTTCTCTCCATTCTCCTCGATTCCACCCGCACACAAAACCCTAACTTTCACCCACTCTCCCTAAATTTCGAAACTTGCTGAAGAAATTGCAGCGGCTTCACAACGTGCTCCTATCGAGTAGCATTGGGGCGTCTATGAGCAACGATCTTCATCTCATTTGGGTAAACTCGCTCCTTAGCTCAATTTTAATTTTGCCCCAAATATTCCATTTGCTCGTTGGTCGTGTTTGTGTTTATTAATTGTATTTTGCATACACACACACAACTCCCGCACAATGCCTCCCCGCCGTGTTAAGCCTACCGACGCCAGCTCTTCCAACCCTAGGCCCATCCGTCGTGCTCGTCGCACACAACCCCCCGCCCAACCCACCACCACCAATCCATCTACCACCCCACGCACCGCTCCCCCGCCTTACGTTGACGATCCCGAATACGGGATGTCATTCCAAGATGACGACGAAGCCGACCGATTCGCGGCCATGATCCTCCTAGCTGGACATAGTGGTCGTGTAACTCAGGAGTCCGTCGACCGAGACCTCCCCTTTCTTCAACGCTTCATTCGCCACATCCGTGAATACCCACCCGATGTCTCCGAGCTCCACATTCCACCCCCCACGACTCCTGGTCCCCAGCACAGGACCCCATCACCACCCCCAGAGGGTGGTGCCCCTGCTTGATTTTTTCCCATCCCACTTTTGTCCCCCCTATGTTTGTGCCCATCTGTCTTTGCGGGGCCCTGCTTTGTCACTGTCAAGGGGAGGACCCATTCTCGTGTCGCATCACTTCCTTTTTATTTCTATTTCTTTTCCCTTTGTTTTTTCTGACCTCCCCCTTGCATTTTGCTGCACTTTCACGATCATATTTTAATTGCTAGTACTGTCATGTCTAGCTTGGGGGAAGTCTGTTTTGCTGTGTTGTCGTGTTTTGTTTTCTCTTTGTTTGTGTGTGCTTGTTTTACTTTTTGTCGTGTCGTGTCGTGTGGTTTGATCGTGTCGTGTCTTGTCTTGTACTTTGTTCATTTTCCTTCTTTCTTTTTCTATTTTCGTGTCGTGTGGGTTGATCGTGATTTTTCTTTATTTTCAGTTTCGTATATGTGTTTTCCATGTTTTTCATTTCTTTTTGTGTCGGTGCGTATTCCCTCCCATTTTCATTGCCCACCCGTACTCACTCTTATTGCATTGAGGGCAATGTAAGCTTCAGCTTGGGGGAGTCGCACTTTGTGCTTCATTTGAGTCTTTCTTTTTCTTTTTTGTGTCGTTTTCATCGTATTTTTAATCTTTCTTTTCTTCTTTTTTATCTCTTTCTCCTAGAGATGAACCCTATGATGAATTGCCACAAAATCACACACACCTAGCATAGCATCGATAATCACACTCACTAACCCTAGGATATCGAGTCCCCTGCATTTCACGCATCGTGGGTCCACTTAGCTTTATTGTGAGTCGTGTGTCGTGCCTAGCCGTGTGGTGTGCTTCTACTTTGTGATTTACTTTATATACCTGTCCAGGAATGACCCCTAGATTACCATGTTTCGATATGAATATGCGGTACTTATTTCTACTGTCTGCTTCTTCTGCATGTTATATATATCGTACGCTTCATTTCGCATGTGTCGGGATTCCACAATTAAGGACTATGATATCCCATTTAGCCCATGCTCTATTTAGCGAGAATAGCTTCCTTTGCCCAAGTGTTTAGATTCCGACTTTTTTTTGTTTTGCTTGGTGCAAATCCCCTCGCCGTGTACCGTTCTCCCACTTGGGAGAGTACACATGTGTATAGCCAAAAAAACCCCAAAAATCCAAAAAAGGAGAAAAGAAAAGAAAAACCCAAAAAGAAGAGAAATGAAAAAACAAAAAAAATTGTATACCCAAAAAAATCCAAAAAAAAAAAATACAAAAACCCAAAACCCAAAAAATTCCTGTGTGAATATTTTCCTACTTGCCGAGAATAAAGGGAAGGCGAGAATTTGCACCGAGTGTTCTTCTCCACATCATCTCAACCCCCATCGGTTTCGAAAACACTTGGCTTAGAAACTTTTTAGCTAATATCTAGGCTATAGTGGTGTGATTTCCTTAACCCTAGTTGTGGAGTCCCTGACGCATGATATGTTTCGATTCTCTCTATTCTCATGCATGCTTGAACTATATATTCGCCGCTTTATTCGAATCGAATCGATATTTGGGTCATTTCCTGGGTTTGTGTATATCGAGCTTTATCGCACATCGTAGATAGTGACACGGACTGCTAGCGCACGACCACACTCACTCACGCTTCACCGCGTGGGCCCACGGCACTTGTCTGGACTCGTATTCCTTTGTTTAGTGATGTGATTTGGCGTTTGCTTGCTTGGTGTATCGTTTTTGATTTTGTTGGCCCTGACGGGTGATCTAGGATATAGAGTTTTCTTTTTCTCTCTTTCTCTCTATTTTCTCCCTCCGAGCTCCTACTCTCACTCGTCTTCCTCGAGGACGAGGAAGAGTTCAGCTTGGGGGATTTTGACGTGCGTTTATATTTCATATATTTACGCACGTTTTCTTCCGTGTTTTTCCGTATTTTACCGCCGTCTTATATTCGTTTTCTCGTGTTTTCTTGTGTTTTCTTGTTTTCTTTCACTTTTTCGTGTTTTTCGTGTTTTGCAGGAGTTTACTTGCATTTGGGGCATAAAACGATGGTATCATGTGTCCCCGGAGCAACGGGAGGAGTCACGCGTGATCCAGGGGTCAAACGACGAAGATTGCATCTTTCAGCCCCTCACCCGGTCGGTTGGTCATTTCCAACCGATCGGGTGATGCACGCGTGCACCACCCGGACGCAGCTTGGAGCTCACGAGAAGTCACCCGGTCGGTTCAGTAACCGGGTCAAAAGCTCAAAGTCTCTGAAATTCGGAGCTGAATTGCCAACCGATCGGGTGACCTTCACCCGATTGGTTCACCTGTAGCTGAATTTCAACAGCCAAGACACGAAGATCCAACCGGTCTCCTCACCCGGTCCGCACCAAGATCCAACCGGTCGGCACCAAGATCCAACCGACCGCATCCAAGATCCAACCGACCGGTTCATCCTGACCGGGTGAAACCCCGCATTGCGCTGTTATTTTGTGAAGTAGCTCACCCGACCGGTTGACTTGTCAACCGGTCGGGTGATGTCGTTTTCTATAAATAGAGCCATAGGTTTCCCAGATTCGGGAGTTGGTTATTTTTTACTGTTTTCTTCATTTTGTGACGGCTGTAATTTTTCAGTTTTTGTAAGTTTTCGGATCTTTGTAAAACTTTAGTATTATCTTACTTGCTTTACTACCATTGCATTTCTATTGTCTGATCATGATTTTTACGGTTCATTTTCGTTTAGATCGCTTTTTACCTAATATGTGTGAGTAGTTCCCAAATCTGGGATTTTGGCGGAAACCCCTTCGGGGGCTCTTCCCGATGCGTCCATAGGGTTAGGAAATCAATATGGATTAGGAATCTAACGGTTACGCGGGGTGTTTTATTGTCATCGGCGGGAAAAAGACCACCTTTGACCGTTGGGCCAAGGGGGAATAAACTTGGCGGTTGACTCCCTAGCCATAGCTTACGCCCTTAGCGTAGACGCCGAATCCTAGCGCACGGGAGCGGCAGGATAAGACGTTGGGAGTTATCGTTGCAAGCTTAGTGCTCCCAGAGTCGATCAGTGTTAATGGACACGGGAGTGCCCACTGATCGAACCCGGGAAGTCCGGCGTATCATCCTGGGCACCGACCGGAATATCGGGCCCATGGGATGCCGGTACCACTTTCAGAGGCAACGTCTCACCATTAGACCCTAATTCCGATCACCATCCTACCCGTAGGCCGTACCGGTGAGAGTCGCTCGTTGGTGTGGAAACCAAGGTCCCGGGTTTTTTCCTTCTTATTGTTTATACCTTGCATTCCTTTACCGTGACAACCCATCATTCGATCTGGGCTAGCTCGCCCATGGGGTGATTTTGATCCTCTTTGACATAAGCACATCCACACCTCCCTGAGTTCGACCCCCAAGCCACACTACAACACCGTGCGCTTGCGGTTACAAATATTTAGATTTCCGCGCCCCCGTTCGCACCATTTGGGGGCGCCGGTCACTCGTCTTACCTCATAAGACATGAGAGTCCCGATAAGATTCACAACTGTGTAGTTCTTTAAGTCACTGACCTCCTCGATGGCGATTGCTCTTCTTTCCCATTTGGAGGTCATTCCCATGATAATCTTCCTTACCTTGTCTGGTTTGGAATAGACTTGACCAAGAGCTTCCAATTCATTGATGAAGTCGGTAAAACATCAGTACATCGATGCAATGGTCTCATTATCCTGCATATGGAACAAATCGAAGTTTTGCACGAGGGTTATTTAGTACCGACCCCCTGTGTTTTCTCCAAAATTAGTATCACCCCCTATGGTTTCAATAATTAGTAAGACCCCCCTACGGCACGACAAGTTTTTCGCCACAATTAGTATCACCCCCCGGTGTTTTCTCAAAAATTAGTATCAACCCCCTATAGCAGGGGGGGTCTTACTAATATTGAAACCATAGGGGGGTGCTACTAATTTTTGAGAAAACACAGGGGGTCGGTACTAAATAACCCTTTGCATGGCAACATATAACTTTGAAAGCTTTACCTTGTTCGTTCCCTCATGGGTAACGATGAGATGGTTCCAAATTTGATATGCACTCTTACATGTGCATAGCTTGTTGAACTCATTCGGATCCAACGCACAATGAAGAGCGTTCATTGCTTTAGCATTGTTGATCTCGGCGGCTTTTTCGGAAGTCGTCCATTTGTCGAAATCTACTTCGGTAGGCTCGACGTATTCCTTGTGGAGTGTTCTCCAAAGTGAAGCACTCCTAAGGAACGTCTCCATCTGGCATTTTCAATAGCCGAAGTTCGTGCCATTGAAACGCGGAGGGCGCACCGTTGATTGACCTTCGAAAAGTGTGGACGCTCCATCATGATCGTTATTGTTGTATGAAGGCGACGGAGAAACGTTGTTGTTGTTGGATGCCATAGCTATAACCTTGTGCTCTGATACCAATTGTAAGGATCCTGTCTATGGGAAAAATACTAAAAGGGGAATTGAATAGTGTTTATGCAATTTAATAAGGAATTTACGCCAAATAAAATGCAATCCAACAAATAGTGCGGAATTAAATAAACCCAAAATGAAACACACGCAAACGCAGAGATGTTTCAAGGGTTCGAATTACCCAAGTCACTTCCCGACTTGTTCCTGCTAATCCTACGTCCCTTCCACCCGGATACCTCCAGATACTCAAGTTAGAACCTTAACTTGATTTTTCCTTAAAACCCACTTGTAGCAACCTTACAAGTGAAATCGAATACAATCGATGTCCTTGACTCCCACAACTAGGGAACATGCAAACACTCTCACAACCCGAGAGCGAATCCAAATAATGAAATAATGAAATTTGAAAGCAACACTTACAATCACCTATGCCTTGAAGTAGAACTTGAAGGAGAAGTGTGATGTGTGTTGAAGACCCTCTTGGAAGAGAGGAGAAGCCCTTTCTCTTGACTGCACCAAATGCCTAGATGATAACTCTTTGGTTCTAGGTTGGAGAGCAAGAGATCAAAGATTAGAATTCTTAGGGCTTTGGATTTGAGAGCTTAGGTCTTTAGAACTGAAAGCTTGAGAGATTTTTCAATGAATGAGTAACATTTCAATGTAACAGTAGAAGCCATATATATAGGTTTCTCAAATCCACAAAACAGTTTAGGCAAAAACAGCTTTGAAATCCGTGAGAAAAATCTCAACGGATAGAATCTGAACTCGCATCAGTCGACTGGTGAAGAAACGTCAGTCGACTGTTGCACAGTCAGCAAGGGTAGGTGAGAATTCATAACGATAACTTACCACGTGGACAGTCGACCGATGAAGCAAATACAGTCGAATGTTAAACCAACAGGCGACTGTAAATTCTTCTACAGGCGACTGGCCGAGAGATGAGTAAGTTGATGAAATCTGGAAATCTTGCAAAATAACAGGACAGACGATAGATAAGGATAACACAGTCGACTGTAAACCAGGACAGGCGACTGTAAATCCTTAAACAGACGACTGTCAAATACCCTGAGAATTTCCAGAGAGCAGAGTCAAAGAATTGTCTCACAGACAGACGACTGTTGTAGCATATACAGTCGACTGATCCAAGGGACAGGCGACTGTGTATACAACATTAGTCGACTGGCCGTAAAAGACAGATCAACTGAGTTTTGGGCAAGAGATAGACATGCGACTGATTTACAAAACACAGTCGACTGTCACTTGGACAGGAGCCTGTGAATCATTCATCAGTTGCCTGTGCAAAATAAACAGATAGGCCCAAAACTATATTGCAAAAGTTTGTGCATAACAGGCGACTGTAGAATAAAACACAATCGACTGTTTTTGAGACAGAAGACTGTAAAATGTTCAGCAGTCGACTGTTATAAACAATCCTTGCACAATCAATAAAGAAATGAATTGGGGTCTAAGGACAATTGATCTAATGATGTCCTAAGACTGAATGTAGATGTGTGTGAGTGCTCCATCAATGTTCTACTTCTAAGATACATACTAGAAGAGATAAAAGAAAATTACATTGACGATATCTCTCTTCTATCCATCGTATGAGCATGAAGTCTTCATGGAGCTTCAATCATCATCTACGATCATCCAATCCAAGTCATTTGCCTTCAATGAACTTTGTGAGTCATCCATTGCTAGAAGATCTTCAAATTAGCTTAGGCAATGGATTAACTGCAAAATAGGGGATTAGTCACAAGTATTTATGTTTGCACATCATTAACACCCAGTAGGGAGAAGTCCAATACTCAATATTAAGCAAACTTAACCCAACACATCATACTCCATAGCATGAAACAAACGTACTACCCAAAATTAGAGACAACCTCATTAGCACGATTGGTTGGACTTGGAATAATAAGCCATATGAAGATGGTTTCTCACGTACCACATGTATGTAATTTCATACAAATGAACATCCCAACGATTGATAATAAGCAAGTTGACTAGTAATTTTCCAAAATCCCAACATTTAAGAGCATCTAGTAATTTTCATACCACATGTAAGAGCAACTTCCAAATAAGAGCAATTACTCGTAATTAGTGAAACAAAATATATAAGGGCAATATGAAATGTAATTATAGCACCAAGTAATTTAACATAACATCCCAAATCAAGTTTGAATGCATCAACCCAAAACTATTGCTACATAACCCTAAAGATGCAAACTTGGAATTCAAACAAGATGAAATAAAGCATATGAATTGGGATTGGAATCCTACCATAAAAATGATGGGCTTCATCCAAAAATCCTCCAAGAACCCACCAAGCTCCAAGAATCCCGTACTTGAGCATCACCCCTCCAAAATTCATCATCCTAGGCCTTGAAATCACCTCCTACTAGCTCCAAACTCCCCCATATACATCTAGCAAACATTAAGAGTCAAAAGAAGCATGAAAAAGGGAGATTTGTGCTTGAAATTGAAGGAAAGGGGGAAGAACAGAATTCGGCCAGAAATGGACAGATTTGGGGCTAGGGGTTTGGCTATGGAGCTTCGGGAAAGTGGAAAAATTGAGGGAGATGGAAGGGGAGAAGGATTAGGGCTTCAGACCTCTCTTTTCCTCTTCATTTCTTCTTCTATTTCTCATCCCCACATAAAAATTCGGCAGCAAGGGCTTCATTTTCGGCCGGGGGTTGGGGAGAACGGGAAGAGAGGGAGGAAAACAAAAGAAGTTTGTAGAAAAGAAAGAGAATCGGGTATTACAAGTTTGCCATTCCCAATTAAATCAAACCATCTTCTCTCTTCTAATAGTCTAGCCCAACTATTAAAGCCCATTCAACATTAACTAGAAATAATCCAAGCCCATCCCTAAAACAACCGAGCATCTTAACTCAAGCCAAATGGCAAAGCCCAACAACCATCGCTTAGACTACGAAAATTAACTATATGCCCAAACAATAACACAGATAATATTGATCAACATCACCAAAATAAAAATACTAATACCAAAAATTATAACAATGTCACCAAAAATAACAACCAAACATCAATAATGATAATACTATTCATTAATAACATCATGAACATACCGCTTTATTATACCTACTCACCAACGAAAATCGCCAAGCACGCTAACAAACACTATTAGCATGCTAACAATAATATCAATTTCCTATCCAACCACACGCATTCACTTATTTATCCCAAGCATATCATAGTCACCTTATAGCCATACATGTAGGAATTTACTATACACACAACAAAAGTACTATACGCACACACGCAAGCAGTATTTTACACATACGTGCATTACAAAAGCAGTCGCCTGCCTTAGAAGAGCTGGAGCTGGAGAAAGTGAAGTGCAATGACAGGCGCCTGCAAGAGGATTGACAGTCGACTGGATATTGTACAGTCGACTGACATTTTCGTAACAGTCGCCTGATTTCACGGATGCTTGAGGGAGCCAAAAGAGCCAACTTACTGTTAATTTAACACTTCTGCAGCAGGTGCCTGAAGCACAAAATATAGTCTCTTGTGGATTACACAGGAAACTGTAATATTCAAGACATTCGCTTGCCTGGAGATCCTTCTTCATTTGGAAGCTACGCAGCCTACCAACCAGGCGACTGTCTGACCAACGACAGTCGCCTGTCGTCAGGCGACTGGCGTTTGTTCAGCAGTCGACTGATTGGGGTTTTTTGCCCAAATTCTGGGTTGCGAGAAATGGGTTTTTCTTAACCCGATTTCTCCCCATTTGATGTGGTCATTTGGATGACATTTTGGACGGATGAGATGCAACCCCTAGGGGGTATAAAACACTACTATTCAGATGTAATAAGAGGAGAGCTTAATCTTTTACTATTTTTAGGATATCTTTTTCCTCAAAAAGGATATTAGGGGTTTGGAGAGTTTTGAGTATCTTGATCTCGTTTTTGCAGTTGCTGAGATTGATTGATGATTGAGAAAGCTAGTATTTGGTGACAAATCTTCGACCCTCTTACTACTATACATTTGTTTTCATTTCTTGTATTAAACTATGTATATTTATTTGAATGCCTATTCTATTCTTGATATGTTAGGCTAAATTCATTGTGTTGGTGTTGTGGATTGATGTAGGATGTTTTGATTGCCTTGCTAATGTTAATCTCCACCACCCCTTTGTTAATCCATGTAGTTGGATGAAATAAGCTTATGATTAGATAGATTTGATACTATCCATGGAGGAGCCGAAGATTGGTGGTGCTTCGTAATTGTTACACCTATGTATCCAATGGGTATTGCATATCTTGAAATGAATGCAAGACCCTCATATCCATATTCCATAGTTTAGAAACTTAATTCACCCAATAACCCAAATTGTTAATTGGGTTGTAACCCGTTTATCGAATCGTGCATTATCCGAAAGGGGCCACAGAACGGTGGTTGCATGATGCGCAATACAACCTACATGCATTATCCCCACATACCTTAAAATGGGTGTGAGAGTGATTCATGAGCTTTAATTAGGAGAAGAATAGCAATTACCTTTGGTGCACCCCATATGTGCCTAATTGATGTACTCATACCTTGAAATGGATGAGTGATTGAGTTATCATGGAATTAACATTTAGCAGAGCAATCGAATAATCCTATCGATATCCTCAACACCTGCACACACACTCTCTCTCACTTGCATCCAAATCTTAGGACATTACCCTAACTCTAGGGGACTTAGATAAATCATCTATTCAAACAATCATTCACCCTCAATGGGTAGTTAGAACCCTCAACTATTCTTTAATTACTCTAACTATTTGTGTGAATTTGCAGATTAGTTCTGTCTCTGTGGATACGATCCTGTACTCATCTGGTATATTATTTGCCAACCTCATACACTTGCGAGTATCACCTTTCAGGTCACAGTCATTCAGTAGTGAAGGGATGGCCCCTTCAACTTCGAATGACGCTCGTTTAGGAGAGTCATTCAGTAGATAAGGGGTGGCCCCTTCAACTTACGGCTGACGCTCTCTTTTTATAGAGTCGTTAAGTAGCGAATGGGTAGCCCCTTCGACTTACGGCCGTCGCTCATTTAGGAGAGTCGTTCAGTAGCAAAGGGGTTACCCCTTCGACTTACGGTTGATGCTCGTTTAGGAGAGTCGTTCAGTAGCGAAGGGGTAGTCCCTTCGACTTATGCCTGACGCTCGTTTAGGAGAGTCGTTCAGTAGCGAAGGGGTGGCCCCTTCAACAGACAGCTGACGCTCGTTTAGGAGAGTCATTCGGTAGCGAAGGGGTGGCCCCTTCGACTTACGGCTGACGGTCTCTTTGGGAGTCACTCGCATGGATTTCATCAACATGAATTCAGTTTACCCAAGCCTCCCGAGGATCAGATCCTTTTAGAGGGGAGTTTTGATGGGATAGTTTATGTAGACTTCGTGAAGGCTTAAGGAAGTGAAACTAAAAAAGACATGCTTTTTTGAAAAGAGTGAAAAAGAAAAACAATAGGCGTTGTTTCCGAACTTCGTCGGAGCTGTTGTTGTCTGATGCCTCTTTATTCGTCTCGAGCTTAGATAGCTTGCTAGTCGATCACCTTGGTGACAGGTGACCCCGTCATCATACCCTTCTACTTTGAGGATCCATCCTTGCTAGGTTGATCGTTAGCTAGGTGCTTAGGGTGTCCTCACTTGACTAGCGCATCGATCTATTTTTTTAGAGTCCAACAGTCGTTGGTATCGTGTCCATAGTTGTTGTGGTACCTGCAGAATTTGAGGCCGTCCCTCTTCTTATATTTGCCATTCTTTGATGTCTCTTGAATCAGCTCCTCTCGTGGGGCGTAGGTGACGCACCCGAAAGCTACACCTAGGTTCCACCTGGCGGTGTCACGATCGCCAGGCATGGTATGGCCCATAGGCTTCAATTCCGGGCTCAATCCGCAAGTGGACAGTGTCGAGTTATAGTATAAAAGATATCGAATCCCACAGGGACGGTGATATTGTCAATGGACTCTCAGTTTATTTTAATTCTCGAAGTGAGAAAGCTATCGGGGTGAAAGATTTGGTTTGGGTGTTGTTGTTGTAATACTAATAAAAGGAACTAGGGCATTAGGGGGTCGCCACTAAAATCACCGGGGGTCGACGTTGGAATGGGATCCTTGGATTGCATTAGGGCTAGTGGATTAATCCCCCAATTCATACCACGCTCGTAGGTTAGGATTGCGGGGTATTTCGGTGGCTCTCGTTGACGCAATGGCGGTAGCCGTCAACGTAGTGGTATAGTTTGTCGATGGATCCCCTCAAGACGCGAGCCGGGCATGGTCATGAGCCTCGATTGGATCCATCGATTTCCCTATTCGAATCCCTAGATACCCCTTAAGCACATCAATTTCACAGACCGTGTGCATGATCTCAGTACATGTTACCTAGGGATTCGGTAGGATCGACCGAAATACTTCCCTAAATCCCCAATTCAATACGGAGATCCGGATCTACATCTTTCCCCTAGGATCTTAGGGCTAACCCATCAACCCTAGATTAATCTACTCATGCATAGCGATGGCAACGTATAAAAACATCATTCTCAGAGAAGAAAACATCATAGCAATCAAAAGATTAGGGCTAAAAGACTTACATCGAGAAATCAATAGAAATTGCAGATCCAGAAATAATTTCAGATTACAAACGCAAGAACGATCAAGAATAAAAGTAAATAATTCTCCAAGTTTCAATCCAGAATTCGCTTACAAAAATTAATCTCCAGATCCCTACAAAAATCGCCTAAGCTTTTCTTAAAACTCTCTCCAAAAAAACTCTAATGAAATTCCTCCATTCAGTCGCCCAGCTCCCTGAGCATTCAGTGCCAAAATCACACGCATCACGGCCTTTCAAAACATTCAAAAAATGACACTGGAATTGCCGACCGAGTAGGTGACTGGTCGAGCAATATGCTGCTCGTTCGGTCGCTCGATCGAGCAGATGAGCTGCTCGACCGAGCAATACAGAAAATGATGCTTTAGAATTTCGTAGCTGCTCGACCGAGCAGATGAACTGCTCGGTTCGAGTAGGGGTCGACTCGGTCACCTGCTTGGGCCGTGCTTAAGCTGTGGAAATTGAGACTGCTCGACCGAGCAGATGAACTGCTCGGTCCGAGCCAGTCCGTATCTGCTCCTCTCCTCTGCTCGAAGCTGCTCAGTCGAGCAGCTGAACTGCTCGACCGAGCATTTTCTGGAAAACTATCCAGCAGCTGCAAAGGGCTGCTCCCTCTCCTTTGCTCTCTCTCATCTCCTCAAATGGCCTCAAAAGTGTGACGAACTCCTCCAGAGCCCCGACAATGAGCTTACATCATGTCGGATGTGTCCATACCCAAGTGGGGTCCCAAATCGCTCCAAAATCCCTGAAAACTCATAAAACACTACAAAACTAGAATATATCGTCAGAAATGCAATATCGTAGTAAAAAGTTGGATTTGTATGCGAAAATGGCATGAGATGCAATGAAATAATGATATGAAATAGTAGAAAATATGGACACATCAAAATCTCCCAAGCTTACCTCTTACTCGTCCTCGAGGAAGACGAATAATCGGTATGCCGGGAGGAAAATAAAAAGGAAATAAGAAAATGAAAATAGAAAGAAAGGAAAAGTAAAAAAGAAGTGAGAGGAGAGTGCTAAGGATGACCGGTCAGATCTCAGGCCTAAATAATATATCATGATGCTCTGAATGATAAACATACATGTTATGGGCAATTTCCAGTTTTACAAATCATATGACTAGCATGCAGTGCATGCAAAGAACATGGATCTATTGAAATAACGCCATCAAATCATATCAATCTCATGCAATCCCTAGAGTCTAGTATAAAGAAGTTGGCAACACCCTTTTCAATCACAGATACACAAGGAGCATAAAGAGATCACACAACATACAATAGAAAATAGAAAAAATCATACCATTCAGATATTCATTTCGATTCATGAAAAATCTCCAAAAACTAAAGCAATTTGTAAAGTTTAGGTGTTATTAAATCTCTCCGTTATGCACAGTCTCCACTCTAATATCATGCTCACTCATGTGATCAGTTGGTTTCCCCCCCCCAAGCTTAGCTTGAGGCGTCGCATATAAGAATATGATATGGAATTTTTCTTTTTCTTCACAGAATAAATGATAGCTTCTAATGAAATGATATAAAATTTATTCATTTTCTTTCTTTTTCTTTTCCTTTTCACATATGGATATATACACATATTTTTTTCCTTTTTTTCTTTTTTTTTTCATTTAGAAGCTATACTTTTTCCTTTTGGGTTTGGGAAGTGAGATGCGGTAAAGATTGCTATGGGGTGTAACCAACTGATATGTAGAGATATAAACAGATATGTGGAGAAGGAAAAATAGTAGGACTCTCGGTTCACTCATAAGAGGGTGCACAACGGTTTGATAAAATAAAACCCTAACTAAACTCATAGATAGTATGGATATTTTCACTTCTCTAAATGAAACTGAAAAAGGCATGCAGAAAAAAATACCATAGCAGTAGGCATGCAATCAGAAGTGAATAAGATAAAAACAGATACTCCAAGTGTTCTAGTGATGCGTGAACATAGGTGCATTTTCCAACATAAATCATACTAGATACTAATTCATGCATTCGATTTTCAATTCATTTTAGGCATTACATCAGATAGATCATCAATAGAAATGCATGCATATAGATAGTAAAACTGAAATTTACCCTAATAGCATGTCATCGAGAATGAACATCGTAAAGACTAATGAGGCCATGAGAGATATCATCATGCGAACCATCCTTAGCAAATAAAGAAAAAGAAGCGGAGAAAAAAAAGGAAAAAAAGAAAAAGAGATGCATGCATGGGGAAAATAGAAAATATGATGTAAAATGAGAAAAAATAAAACGACGTGAAAAAACGATGAAAAAATGAAATAAAAAATGAAATAAGGGGGAAAATGTAAAAGAAAAAAAATCAAAAATAAAGCGGTAGCGCTCATCCCCCAAGCTAAACCTAGCAGTGTCCTCACTGCTAAGAAAACGCTCGTGAGCGGGAGATGATGCTAAAGGGGTGGGGTGTGTAATTTTAGCATGTATGGATCAATACACTAGAGGGGGGTGAATAGTGTATATAATAAAAATGTTGCAAATAAAACGTTACTAATATTTGCAAAGATGGCACAGAAATATAATGACAATTACGGAAAAATAAATCAATCGCAAACACAGAGATTTATCCTGGTTCGGATCCTTGTGATCCTACTCTAGTCCTCTACCCAGTAGAGATTTTCAATCCACTATAATCACTTGCCCCGCAAGCACAACCTTACAAAAATGGCGACACTCCCCGTGTCCCAAACTTTGTACAATCTCTAAACAAAGATTCAAACCTGTTAAATAATGAAATAGAAAACACCTATAGCCTTGTTATAAATTTCAGAGAATGAATTCAAGGATGGTGTTTAGAAGATGAACTTCAAGATGTAAAAGATATGTAATGAAGAGCAACACTTGAAGTTCTCTGGTTCATAAAAGAAGAGAGAGATCAATCGATTTCTTCTTGCAATTATGAACACAAACAACTTTTCAAAATGATGTTGAAAATTCAAGCTCTTCCATTCTTAAACGAAGAAAGAAATCTAATGATTTCTTCTTACAAATAAGAAAAGAACCACTAATGGCCTAAAGCTTTAGAAAATGAAAGGCTTGATTTCAACAAATAAGAGAGTAAAGAAGAGGAAAGTGAGTGACGAGAAAGAGAGGGTCTACCCCTCTATTTATAGTGTTTAGGGATGGTTGGAGGCTGTAGTTTATGTTGAAAAACGGACAAGAACCGTCCCTGAAAAATTTGGGATCAAAACGGCTAGTTTTGAAATTGGTCGACCAAAATGACCAAATTGGTCGACCAAAATTTAGAGAGGGAATTTTGACCGTTGGAAGACATTTCCAGAATCTATATGATTAGGGGAGTTTGGTCATGCAATCCCATAGCCAAATTCGAAGGTTTAAAATTGGTCGACTAAAATGGAGGTATTGGTTGCCAATTTTCAGAATTGTGAATTTTCGAAATTGGGAAGTGTAGATCTCTGAGAAATGAAACCTAGATAACTAAGACATATTATCACAAGGCTTTGTAACTCTAATAAAGTAAATTTACAATGATTACATAAAGCCGTAGATAAGACTGCATCTGCAACTGAATCTGAGAAGCTTCTTTGCAGGGGATCCTTATCAAGTGATTATATATCCAAGTCGTGGATGTAGGTGCCTTTGCCTTTCCAGCTTCATGAATTATGATATATCCGTTTGAATACACATGAAGATATCTGATTGTGTGGAACTCAGCATGTATTTGTATCTGCATAGATTAGAGTTAGTAGCACTGTATGTGTTTGTCATATCAAAACCATATGGAAATAGAAATATGGAATTATGAAATTCCAACATTCTCCCACTTTTTGATGATGACAAACATGAAAAAATAAATATAGTTAAAATTGAATTTATCAGATATACTCCCCCTGAATATGTGGAGTTTGTAAATACTCCCCCTGAGTAGATGAAATATATTCTCTCCCTTTGGAATCCTCAAAAAGAGGCAAAGAACAGATTAGTTAAAAAAGAGGAAAAAAAATATAAGTAGCAGAAAAAGGAGTATATAGCCATAAAAATAATGTACAAAATGTGGTCATTGGAGAAAAAATGATTTGTAGGCCAAATATATTGTAGAGGCCGAAATATGGAGGATAGGCCATGAAAAATTATGAATAAGCAGGTAAGTAAAAAAATAATGAGAGCAGGCCCAAGTATTCTCATATTAAGAGAGATCAAAATTTAGTGACAAAAATATATGTAATGGAGGACACAAGAAACAGGACGTGTGTTAAGAGTGCAAAGTGCCCAACAAAGACTAAATGGTAATGGGAACCACAATTTTGTAGCAGGTTTTATTAAAATAACACGTGGGCCTGGTTGTGAAGAAAACAGACAATTATAATGGTATGAAAAAGCATGACAGAATATGGAAAAAAATGTCAAAATGAGTCCAAGTATATGAGAATGGCAAAAATTCAAATAGCAGGATTCCCAATAAAAATGTTAGATGTTAGGTCGGCCTGCAGAATATGGAGATAGCAAGGAACAATAACTTGGCCATAGAAATGGTTATAGCACAGAACATGAACAGAGTAGAAATAGATAAGACAGTACAACATAGAAAAGAAAGACTCAAACATAAACAGAATATCCAAATGAGTACCAAACTAGTCAAATGAACAACAGGCTAAGTACAGCACCAACACAAAAACCATGTACAGAATATCCAACTAAGTGAAGAACAACAAAAAATATACAAAAGCTAAGGCCAATGTACCCAAAACATCCCATAGGCTAAACAACATACATCCCATAGTCTGAACATACGAACGACAACAAACAACGGAACAACAAAACCCAAAGTGCTACAGAACAACATCAACAAACCAATAAACCAACACAAGTATATCACCAGACACCTATGAAACTAGTACCCAAAGTACCCAAAACAACCAGCCGATGCCAAGGAAACCAACGACAAACAAAAGCTAAGGCCTAGTGGATGGCTCAGGCTGCGAAGGAGAGGCGTCGGAGGAGCGATGAGTGGCACGGAAGTGGAGAGACTCAAAATGATTCGACAATGAGGCTACGGCAACCATAAGCGCATCCATCATTTTGTTATGTCCATGCAGTGTAGCATCGCTGGAACTCATATGAGTTTGAAGGCCACGGAATCCATCGTGCATTTCATTACGAATATCCGTGAAACTGCGAGTGAGGGAACGACGGAGAGCACGAATCTCACCAAGCAAAGCATCATGGCCAGTCGGCGGGGTAATGGGAGTGCTAGGGGAAGCCGCAGAGTGGGAAAAAGGGAGAATCGACGTAGGGGCGGTCGATTGTGGGGAGGCGCCGGCGAAATTGGGGGGCGTAGCCGTCGAAATCGGCGGTCGGCGGTCGGCGGTCTAGGAGAGCAGCGGAGGTGCAATCGAGAAGGAAGGCGGAGGAACAGCGATGGGGCAGGTGGTTTGGAGAAAGGCACCGGCGGGTTGGTCGGGTGGAGGCCGACGATTTAGGGTAGGGCGGTGGAGATTTGGGAAAGGAGGAGGCCAACGGGATTTGGGGGAAAAAGGCTTTGAGAAAAGAAAAGAAGCCTGGAGAAGATATTTTGGTGAATGATGATCCCGAGGCAATGTCACGCCCCGCTTCCCATTGTACTTGGGAGCGAGGACGCGACGAAGATCCGCATGTGCCTAAAACAAGAAGGATGTACTTTTTTTTTCCTTCTCCTCCTTGGTTTAAGCACATTACGCGTCTGTGGTAACAACTGCAGGTTCTTGCATGCGACTCAAACAACGCAGATATTATATTACAATCTCAAGTCCCAGAATAGATACAACAATGTATGAAATGTAAAGAGGGTCATAGAGCCCATACAAGTTTTGAAAGAAATAACAATGTACAAAATGATACGAAGGCACAAAGCTTCTAAGCGACAGAACATAACGGCAAAGTACTCCTAGTCAACCTGCTCAGTCTCTAAGCAACTCCTCAGTAAACCTGTCTAATACCTGACGTATATTTCATAAGACAAGGAAATATACGTCAGCGAGGGTCGCTCGCCAAGATTTAAAATATAAAAAGAAACTTGACCCTCTGCAAGGTTTTTGAAAACGATTTCATGGCAATATGAGTCACAGCATTAGAATTTACAATAATTAAAACATGGCAAGTGCGTGTACAGTAATAAACATGGCAAGTGTGTGCGTACAACAATAAGCAGGGTAAGTGTGTGCGTACAGCAATAACATGACAGGCGTGGTGTGTACAACAAATGACAAGGCAAGTGTGGTGTGTACGTCAGTAAACATGGCAAGTGTGTGTGTACAGCAGTAAACATGGCAAGTGTGTGTGTACAGCAGTAACCATGGCAAGTGTGTGTACAACAATAACATGGCAAGCGTGGTGTGTACAACAGTAAACATGGCAAGTATGATGTGTATAGCAATAAGCGAGACAAGCGTGGTGTGTACGGCAAGTGTAGTGCGTACATCAATAAGCATGAAAAGTGTAGTGTGCACAGAAATATGTATGATATTAGTACACGAACAAGGCAGGAGTAACTAACAGAGTACGCAATCCTCAATAGTAACAACAGGATTAAAAGGACGTGACAATCAATCAAATGTGCCTAATGAAAAGCCCAATGTCTGAGGGGGAAAGTGACTAGTGTTACACCCAAGCCAACGGGAGCTACCCGTGGCTCTCTACTCACCGACCCGGCCAGGTGTCGGTCAAGTTCACCACGAGAGTGCAATCTAGCATTCCAGCCTCTACTACATTGAACTACCCCACCCAAGTGTTCTGCTGGAACACGAGCCAGCCTAATCGATCACACGAGTTCACAAATGGCTAAACCGCCATATACTGGAACACGAGCCAGACTAGTCATCATGTGACCCTACTGGAACACGAGCCAGACTAGTCACATATGACCGACGGGAGTAGCCAATCAATAAGCACGATTTCACAATTTCAAGGTATTCCGTTCTGTCAATATGTTTGACGTGTGCCCCCGGGCTTGCTATCCGCAAATGGCCGGGGGACCCGCGTGGGGGTTTAGAAATTTGTAACCGCAAGCGCACGGTGTTGTAGTGTGGCTTGGGGGTCGAACACAGGGAGGCTAGGATGTGCTTGAGTCAAGGAGGACCAAAATCACCCCGTAGGCGAGCTAGCCCGAATCGGTAAATGGTTGTCACGGAAAGGAATGAAGGGTATGAACAATAAGAAAATAAACCCGGGACTTTGGTTTCTACTCCGACGAGCGACTCTCGCCGATACGGCCTACGGGTATGGATAGCGATCGAAATTAGGGTCTAATGGTGGGACGTTGCCTCTGAAAGTGGTACCGGCATCCCATGGGCCCGATATTCCGGTCGGTGCCCAGGATGATACACCGGACTTCCCGGATTCGATCAGTGGGCACTCCCGTGTCCATTAACACTGATCGATTCCGGGAGCACTAAGCTCGCAACGATAACTCCCAACATCTCATCCTGCTGCTCCCGCGTGCTAGAATTCGGTGTCTACGCTAAGGGCGTGAGCTATGGCTAGGGAGTCAACCGCCAAGTTTATTCCCCCTTGGCCCAACGGTCAAAGGCGGTCTTTTTCCCCCCGATGACAATGAAACACCCCGCGTAACCGTTAGATTCCTAATCCCTATCGATTTCCTAACCCTATAGATGACCGGCGCCCCGTTTACGGTATGGGCGCGGTGTCGTTTTTACCGCAAGTGCACGGTTAGTGTAGGGTGCGGGTATATCGAACACAGGGAGGTGGATGGCTTGAGTGGCTACTAGCCTCGCCTAGGTCGTGTGCTAGCTACGCGGATGATATGGGTGGAAGTGTAGAAGTAAAAGAAAGAAATAAAAAAGACACAAAATGAATCCCCGCTAACACGGGCTAGAGCACTCATGACACTTGGCATTTGACTTGATCCAGGGTGAGACATTGCCCCAAAAGGTGGTACCTAGCGTCCATGGCCCGATATTCCGGTCGGTGCCAAGCACGCTAGGTCTACCCGGTTCCGGACGGTGGGCACTCCCGTGTCCATAAACACCTTCCGCAACCGGGAGCATTAAGGCCACAATGATATCTCCCAACACTTCGTCCAAGCCGCTCCCGCGTGCGAGGACTCGATGTCTACGCTGGGGGCGTGAGCTATGGCTAGGGAGTCAACCGCCAAATTTATTCCCCCTCGGCCCGACAGTCAAAGGCGGTCTTTTTCCCGCCGATGACAATGAAACACCCCCGCGTAACCCTAATGGCCAAATAGGTCAAATGTGATTTCTAGCAATACATCGAAGCGGATCTTGACAGGACAAGCAACGGACCCCAATCCCCAACACATCTAGTGTGTTGCCGTACGAATTGGACCCAGATTGCTAGAAATCCCCATTGACACATTTCATCGAACACGTGCCATGCAACCAAGTCTAATGTAAATTCCCAAGCAACAATCCTACCCTAACCCGTATTAGGGTTCATCAAAACTACTCCATGATGAAAAACATATAAACAAACAACACAAAACACACACAAACATTCATCATGAAGCAAAAGAAATACAACACAAAAAATGGAGAACAAGAGAAAGAAATACTTATCTTGAGTGAATCGTTGATCCCATACAAGACTTATTGAACAAAATACCTAATCTAAAACTAACCTAGAACTCCCAAGAAAAGGGGGGCAAAAGCCCTAAAAACTGAGAAGAGATCTCCCTTCAGTCGGCCAACTTCGAGTATTTATAGCCCCCACTTCGAAACCCTAGTGGTTCGGGTCCAAACCCGCAGGAGAAGCGCCACCCGATCGGTTGACAAGTCAACCGATCGGGTGATCTGTTACAAATAGTAAACAGAAAACGGCGACGTTTCACCCGGTCAGATGAACCGGTCGGGTGAGTTCTTGAGTGACCGGTTGGATCTTGGAGCCGTCGGGTGAAGCGATCGGTTGGACGCCCGTGTCTTCAGCTCTTCAACATCAGCTACAGATGAACCGATCGGGTGAGAGTCACCCGATCGGTTGGAATTCTGCTCGAAAAAACAGAGAACAGCCGCCCGCAGAACCGGTCTGTGAACCGGTCGGGTGACTTCTTTGTGAGCTGCGGTAGCGACCGGTTGGTGCACGCGTGCATCACCCGATCGGTTGGAGCTGACCAACCGACCGGGTGAGGGGCTGAAAGATGAATTCTTTGGCGTATGACCTCCTGGACCACGCGTGACTCCTCCCGTTGCTCTGGGGACACATGATATCATCGTTTTGCGTCCCAAATGCCAGCAAACTCCTGTAAAACACAGAAAATATGGAAAAGTGAAAGAAAACAAGAAAATACAAGAAAACACGAGAGAACGAATAAAAGACGGCGGTAAAATACGGAAAAACACAGAAGAAAACGTGCGCGAATATATGAAATATAAACGCACGTCAAAATCCCCCAAGCTGAACTCTTCCTCGTCCTCGAGGAAGACGAGTGAGAGTAGGAGCTCGGAGGGAGAAAATAGAGAGAAGGAGAGAAAAAGAGAACTCTATATCCTAGATCACCCGTTAGGGCCAACAAAATCAAAAAATGACACACCAAGCAAGCGAACGCCAAATCACATCAATAAACCAAGGAATACGAGTCCAGACGAGTGCCGTGGGCCCACGCGGTGAAGCGCGAGTGAGTGTGGTCGTGTGTTAGCAGACGGTGTCACTATCTATGATATGCAATAAAGCTCCATATACACGAATCCAAGATATGACCCAAATATCGATTCGAATTGAATAAAGCGGTGAATATGTAGTTCAAGCATGCATGAGAATAGAGAGAGAATCGAAACATATCATGTGTCAGGGACTCCACAACTAGGGTTAAGGAATTCACCACACTATAGCCTAGATAATAGCTAAAAAGTTCCTAAGCCAAGTATTTTCGAAAACGATGGGGGTTGAGATGATGTGGAGTAGATCACTCGGTGCAAATTCTCGCCTTCCCTTTATTCACGGCAAGTATGAAAAAATATTCACACTGGAATTTTTTTGGGTTTTGGGTATTTGTATTTTTTTTGGATTTTGGGCTATACAAAATTTTTCTTTTCTTTTCTTTTTGGGTTTTTCTTTTCTTTTCTCTTTTTTTTTGGATTTTTGGGATATTGGCTATACACATGTGTACTCTCCCAAGTGGGAGAACGGTACACGACGAGGGGATTTGCACCAAGTAAAACAAAAAAGAAATCGGAATCTAAACACTTGGGCAAAGGAAACTATTCTCGCAAATTGGAGCATAGGCTAAATGGGTTATCCTAGTCCTTAGTTGTGGAATCCCGACACATGCGAAATGAAGTACATGATATATATAGCATGCATATAGAAGCAGACATTAGAAGCAAATACCGCATATTCAATATCAAAGCATGATAATCTAGGGGTCAACCAAGGGTATGTATATAAATCAACATCACAAAGTAGAAGCACACTATACGCTAGACATGACACACGACTCACATAGAAGCAAAGTGGACCCGCGATGCATGAAATGCAAGAGGACTCGATATCCTAGGGTTAGTGAACGTGATTATCGAAGCTGTGCAAGGTGCGCGTGTGATTTTCATGGCAATTCATCATAGGGTTCATCTCTAGGAGAAAGAGATAAAAAGAAGAAAAGAAAAAGAAAAAGAAAAACACGGAGGAAAACGACTCAAATAACGAAGAAAAAGAGACAAATGACGCACGAAGTGCGACTCCCCCAAGCTGAAACTTGCATTGTCCTCAATGCAATAGTAGTGAATACGAGAGGGCAATCAAAATGGGGGGAGTTACGTACTGACACAAAAAATGAAAAACACGAAAAACATATGAGCGAAACTAAAAAATAAAGAAAAAGAAACACTCAAATAAAAGGTATAAAACACGACGAAGGACTCAAAGACACAAACACACAACAACGACACACGAAAACATGCACACAAAAGTCGATTTCCCCCAAGCTGAACATGACAATGCTAGCAAAATGATATGATCAATGTGATGCAGAAATATGTTAGGGGAAAATCGGAAAAGAAAGAAATCAGAATGCAGGAGAGACAGTCTGCTCGTTCTCCTCTGAAGAGGATGTGGGGTGAAATGATAGAAGGGCACGACATGAAGGGTTATTAAGATGCAAAAGCAAATCCTAGATACGCTCCCCTCACTAATGAGAGGAGACGAGATTATTCAAATTTAAACTAGAAAGCGGTAAATTTTTACACTACTGGATTAGGATACACCTGAGCATAGGCGGATCCAAGATCTGAAGTGGGGCAGGTAGCTGCTCTAACTGCTCCTTCTGTGGCTCCGCTAGAAGCGCTGTGCCACGTGTGCCAATGGACCCAAGCAATGCACCTCCAAGCATCCCTCGTAGGTGTCCACCTGCGACCTGCAAAGGACGAGGTGCATTAGTCCATGGCAAAAAATATTTCCCCAAAATAAAAGTATCCCAGAGATAGTTGCCGATAAATGATGGTAAAATATATGAAATGTGGCGAACACTCCCTGGAAATGGTATGCTATCCTATGTGCTAGCGACGATCAAATCCCCGCTCTCCATGTGAAGTTGCTCTCCAGGTGGTGACACACCGCAGCATACCTCAAGGGAAGTCGATCCTGTGTCCTGTGAGAGATATGGTGTGTCAAATATATATGAGTCTAAGGAAATATGACGTGAAAAGCGAGACTCAAATGTGGAGTGAGAGTGAGTATGAAAATCTCCCTGAATAGGGGCAATATGCTCAAGTAGATGCTCAGCCGCAGAAGAAGTGGAGCGTGACGGTAGAGGTAGATGTGGCTCGGGCTCCATGAAGTGGACGATCGTATCCAAGCCCTCATGCACATCCTCCTCGATGATATGCTCATGCTCCTCTATCTGCCCGATGTCCTGAATGACATCCTCACGGTTGACCACCGACCAAGGAGGAAGCTGTGACAGAGATGGCTCTGGAGGTGGATGTGGAGCGGACCCCTCATATGTGGTCGTGGTGTCCTCGTCCTCACGCACATCCTCCTCGCCCTTTTGCATAAGCTCTGTAAACTCCTCGGTCCTCTCATAGGACTCATGTGGGGTATCCAGATTAAGATGAAAAGTCTCTCCCACAGATCCTAGAGAAATCTCCCCGTCCTCACTATCATCATCAAAAATGCTTCGTCATCCAAGTGGTAGTGATGGAAAAATGGGGTATCGGCTTGAGATGTGTCTATGGTGGCCGATGGCATGGTGGTCTCAACCATGAAAGTGGGTATATCCTCTCCTTCATCCTCTCTCCTCGGTGTCGGCTCGGTGATTGGTACCATCAAGTTTTGTAATATTTGGCCTTGGTTAAACATGGCACTTTCAAGGAGAGACACGAGGCTTGATTCTTCTTGTATTTGTGGAGGGGTATAAGGTTGAGGAAATAGATGAGAGGTGTTTGGGCTAAGGTTGTGGGAAAATGTTTGGCCTTGGAGTGGGGGGAGGCTCTCAAGGAAATCATAATACACGTGCCCCGCCATCCCACAAGTCTCACAAACCAAAAATGAATAGGGATTGTAGCCTCTCATCTGAGCATCGAAATTTGATCTCCACATGGTTATACCAAAGATACCTGGACAACAAAAATAAGAAAACTAGAGAGGAGCGTCAATAGCACAAGAAAATAACAAAAAGATAATATAACAGTGGGGGAAAAATTTCTTGGTTATTGAATATATTTTTTTTATATATATAAAAAAAGAAAAAGAAATTTTTGTGTTTTTATGCGTAGACTAACAAACCCAAGCTAAGCTAATATCAAACCGAACGCCTCCCCGGCAACGGCGCCAAAAACTTGACCGGCGCCCCGTTTACGGTATGGGCGCGGTGTCGTTTTACCGCAAGTGCACGGTTAGTGTAGGGTGCGGGTATATCGAACACAGGGAGGTGGATGGCTTGAGTGGCTACTAGCCTCGCCTAGGTCGTGTGCTAGCTACGCGGATGATATGGGTGGAAGTGTAGAAGTAAAAGAAAGAAATAAAAAAGACACAAAATGAATCCCCCTAACACGGGCTAGAGCACTCATGACACTTGGCATTTGACTTGATCCAGGGTGAGACATTGCCCCAAAAGGTGGTACCTAGCGTCCATGGCCCGATATTCCGGTCGGTGCCAAGCACGCTAGGTCTACCCGGTTCCGGACGGTGGGCACTCCCGTGTCCATAAACACCTTCCGCAACCGGGAGCATTAAGGCCACAATGATATCTCCCAACACTTCGTCCAAGCCGCTCCCGCGCGCGAGGACTCGATGTCTACGCTGGGGGCGTGAGCTATGGCTAGGGAGTCAACCGCCAAGTTTATCCCCCCTCGGCCCGACAGTCAAAGGCGGTCTTTTTCCCGCCGATGACAATGAAACACCCCCGCGTAACCCTAATGGCCAAATAGGTCAAATGTGATTTCTAGCAATACATCGAAGCGGATCTTGACAGGACAAGCACCGGACCCCAATCCCCAACACATCTAGTGTGTTGCCGTACGAATTGGACCCAGATTGCTAGAAATCCCCATTGACACATTTCATCGAACACGTGCCATGCAACCAAGTCTAATGTAAATTCCCAAGCAACAATCCTACCCTAACCCGTATTAGGGTTCATCAAAACTACTCCATGATGAAAAACATATAAACAAACAACACAAAACACACACAAACATTCATCATGAAGCAAAAGAAATACAACACAAAAAATGGAGAACAAGAGAAAGAAATACTTATCTTGAGTGAATCGTTGATCCCATACAAGACTTATTGAACAAAATACCTAATCTAAAACTAACCTAGAACTCCCAAGAAAAGGGGGGCAAAAGCCCTAAAAAACTGAGAAGAGATCTCCCTTCAGTCGGCCAACTTCGAGTATTTATAGCCCCCACTTCGAAACCCTAGTGGTTCGGGTCCAAACCCGCAGGAGAAGCGCCACCCGATCGGTTGACAAGTCAACCGATCGGGTGATCTGTTACAAATAGTAAACAGAAAACGGCGACGTTTCACCCGGTCAGATGAACCGGTCGGGTGAGTTCTTGAGTGACCGGTTGGATCTTGGAGCCGTCGGGTGAAGCGATCGGTTGGACGCCCGTGTCTTCAGCTCTTCAACATCAGCTACAGATGAACCGATCGGGTGAGAGTCACCCGATCGGTTGGAATTCTGCTCGAAAAAACAGAGAACAGCCGCCCGCAGAACCGGTCTGTGAACCGGTCGGGTGACTTCTTTGTGAGCTGCGGTAGCGACCGGTTGGTGCACGCGTGCATCACCCGATCGGTTGGAGCTGACCAACCGACCGGGTGAGGGGCTGAAAGATGAATTCTTTGGCGTATGACCTCCTGGACCATGCGTGACTCCTCCCGTTGCTCTGGGGACACATGATATCATCGTTTTGCGTCCCAAATGCCAGCAAACTCCTGCAAAACACAGAAAATATGGAAAAGTGAAAGAAAACAAGAAAATACAAGAAAACACGAGAGAACGAATAAAAGTCGGCGGTAAAATACGGAAAAACACAGAAGAAAACGTGCGCGAATATATGAAATATAAACGCACTTCAATAGACGCATCGGGAAGAGCCCCCGAAGGGGTTTCCACCAAAATCCCAGATTAGGGAACTACTCACAAAAATTCATTGAAAAGCGATCTAAATGAAAATTAACCGTTGGAATCATAATCGGACGATTGGAATGCGGAAGTAATAGAGTAGTTAAGACAATATTAAAATTTGAGAAAGATTCGAAAACTTACAGAAGAACAGTAATTACAGCCGTCACAATGGGAGAAAACAGTAAAAACTAGCAGCCCCCCGTTTCTGGAACCCTAGGGGTTCTATTTATAGACTCTCGCATCACCCGATCGGTTGACAAGTCAACCGATCGGGTGACCCGTTACAGATAATGAACAGAAAACGGCGAGCTTTCACCCCGGTCATATGAACCGGTCGAGTGAGTTCTTGGAGTGACCGGTTGGATCTTGGCGCCATCGGGTGAAGCGATCGGTTGGGTGCCCGTGTCTTCAGCTCCTCAGCATCAGCTACAGATGAACCGATCGGGTGAGAGTCACCCGATCGATTGGAATTCTGCTCGAAAAGACGAAGAACAGGCCCCCGCTGAACCGGCCTGTGAACCGATCGGGTGACTTTCACTTGAGTTCCGGCTGAGACCGGGTGGTGCACGCGTGCATCACCCGAACGGTTGGAGATGACCAACCGACCGGGTGAGGGGCTGAAAGATGTATTCTTTGACGTTTGACCCCCTGGATCACGCGTGACTCCTCCCGTTGCTCCGGGGACTTGAGATATCGTCGTTAAACGTCCCCTACGCGGTCGATCTCTTGCAAACATGGAAAAACAAAGAAAAGTGAAAGAAAACTAGAAAATACGAGAAAACGAATAAAAGACGGCGGAAAAACACGGAGAAACACAAAAGAAAACGTGCGTGAATATATGAAATATAAACGCACGTCAAAATCCCCCAAGCTGAACTCTTCCTCATCCTCGAGGAAGACGAGTGAGAGTAGGAGCTCGGAGGGAGAAAATAGAGAGGAAGAAAGAAAAAGAAAACTCTATATCCTAGATCGTCCGTCAGAGCCAACAAAAATCAAAAACGACACACCAAGCAAGCAAACGTCAAATCACACCACTAAACCTAGGAAAACGAGTCCAAATAAGTGTCGTGGGCCCACGCGGTGAAGCGCGAGTGAGTGCGGTTGCGTGCTAGCAAACGGTGTCGCTTTCTACAATGTGCTATGAGCTCATATACGCAAATCTAGGAAATGACCCAAATACCAATTCGAATTTGAAATTGCGGTGAATATTAGTTCAAGCATGCATGAGAAGAGTGTAAGAATAGAAGCGTATCATGAATCGGGGATTCCACAACTAGGGTTAAGGAAATCACACCACTATAGCTTAGATACTAGCTAAAAAGTTCCTAGGCCAAGTGTTTTCGAAACCGATGGGGGTTGAGATGATGTGGAGAAGAACACTCGGTGCAAATTCTCGCCTTCCCTTTATTCTCGGCAAGTAGGACAATATTCACACGTGAATTTTTTTTGGGTTTTGGGCATTTGTATTTTTTTTTGAATTCTGGGCTATACAAAATTTTTCTTTTCTTTTCTTTTTGGGTTTTTCTTTTCTTTTCTCTTTTTTTTGGATTTTTGGGTTTTTGGCTATACACATGTGTACTCTCCCAAGTGGGAGAACGGTACACGACGAGGGGATTTGCACCAAGTAAAACAAAAAAGAAGTCGAAATCTAAACACTTGGGCAAAGGAAATTATTCTCGCTAAATAGAGCATAGGCTAAATGGGTTATCCCAGTCCTTAATTGTGGAATCCCGACGCATGCGAATTGAAATATACGATATAAATATAGCATGCATATAATGGAAGCAAGTACCGCATATTCAAATCGAAGCATGATAATCTAGGGGTCATTCCTGGACAGGTATATAAAGTAAAATCACCAAGTAGAAGCACATCAAATAGCTAGGCACGACACACGACTCACAAAAAAGCTAAGCGGACCCACGATGCGTGAAATGCAAGAGGACTCGAAATCCTAGGGTCAGTGAGTGTGATTATTGATGCAGTGCTAGGTGTGTGTGATTTTGTGGCGATTCATCATAGGGTTCATCTCCAGGAGAAAGAGCTAAAAAGAAGAGAAGAGAGAAAAAAAAGAAAAAATAAAAAACACGATGAAAACGACACAAAAACGAAAAAGAAGGACTCAAACGACGCACACAGTGCGACTCCCCCAAGCTGAAGCTTGCATTGTCCTCAATGCAATATGAGTGAGTACGGGAGGGCAATGAAGATGGGGGGGGGGAATACGCACTGACACAAAAAGAAATGAAAACGAGGAAAACGTATAGATGAAACTTAATATAAAGAAAGATCAAAATCAAAATCAAACGCCACGAAAATAAAAATAAAATCACACGACACGACATTGAAAAGGGGAAAAACAAGCACACACACAAAAATGAGAAAAACAATAAAACACGACAGCACACCAAAATAGGCGTCCCCCAAGCTAGACCTGACAGTGCTAGCGAATAAAATGATCAATGAAATGCAGAGATATGCAAGGGGGAGTCAAAAACAAAAAAGGTGAAATCAGTAAGCAGGAGAAGGTGAGTCCTCGTCCTCCTCGGAAGAGGGCGGGATTGGGTGGTCGGGGGAGGCTGGGGGTGTGCGGAGAAGTGGGGAATGAGGTGGAGGAATAGGTGCAGCGATGGTGTGAACAATGGGAGGAGTGTCGGTGGAGGTGGGTGGTGGTGGTAGGAAGGCGATCAAGGCGGTGGTGAGAGGAATAGAAATGGGGGAAGAAGATGCGGTGGTGACGGTGGTGGGTGGTGGTGGAGGAGATCTGGAGCGCACCGGTAATTTCCTCCGACGCACGTATGCAGTGATGGAGGAGGAGGGAGCAGGTAGCGTGGGTGCGATGGAAGTGGTCGGGAGGGGTGAAGTGGATACCGGGACGGGAATAGGTGAGGGAGGAGAAGAATGTGGTGAGGGAGGTGATGGATGTGGGGATGTGTGTGAGGGTGGAGGAGAAGATCGCCGAGGTGGTGAAGGTGGAGGTGAAGATCGCCGAGGTGGTGAAGGTGGAGGTGGTGAAGGTGGAGGTGGTCCGTGGATATGAGTGAGAAGGCGAAGAATGGCGGCCACGTTCCTCTCAAGTGCGAGAAAACGTGGGTGAGTAAGAAAAGAGGACGGTGATGGGTCCGAGGAGGCAGAGGACATGGCGAGCTCACGAAGGGCAGCGACCTCCCTCTCAAGACCTAGACGGGCAGAGACCTGACGGCGACCAAAAGATGTGGACTGACGTGAGGCAGAAGTGGTGCCGGCAGGTAAGGTCAAAGTGGTGCCTGCGGCAGTGGTCATGCTGGCACAGGAGATAAGGCCAGAAATGGCCGTAAAGAGGTGCTCAGACGTGATGGGTCCCTGACCAGAAACAGGACGACTCGGGCCAGCCCATATATCTCCCTGAGACGCAGGGATATCCTGCTCGCCAAAGTGGGCGGCAGGGGACGGTGGTCTGCGTGCGTCCGCGGGGAGGAAAGGAAGGTTCAACCCCGCTAGGAAGTTGGGATCAGGTGGGAAGGTCCAATCTCCCACAAGAGCAATGGTCATGCGAGCGGGGTTGGGGAGAATGGTGTAAGGGGCTGTGGGGTGGCCATAATTGAAGATGAAGCGGCCATCGGAGTGGGGTCTAATCATGTGAATGTGCCGTAGGACATCAATATCTAGCTGTGAGGATCCTGCGGCATCGGGAAGATTATTGGGGATGTGAATATTAAATTGGGGGTAAGAGCAGATGATAGTTATGATGCCCCCACAAAAAAACTTCCCCTTACCGGCCCGACTGATCTCGAGTAGCTTGTAAACAAGCCAATCGCCGCCATGGATGGGGACGGTAGGGGCCCTGAAGCTAATTCCATCATCGTACCAGACAAAAGGGAAAGTCATGGCCCAGAGGATAAAAAGGTCAGGGATAGTCACGGTGCCAGACTCGTCCCTGGGAAAAAATGCAGATGATATGATCCTGTGGGCCAAACGAAACACGGGATGAATGATGGAGGAGGCCTTGGCCCTTCCTCGGGGATAGTCATGGAACATTGTGAGGCGGAACCAGAATTGATCGACGTTAAACTCGGGCGTGTACCCGTAGTGTCGGATGGAATCATCCGCAAGGTTGGGGAAACCAAATATATCGTTAATCGTGTTCAGATTTGTGGTGACACTCCTGTTACGCACCCTGAATTTAATGATCGACCCGGACTCCCAAACAAGTGTAGAGAGAAATTCGAGGGTGAGTGCCGGGTAGGATATGGCAGAAGCATTAAGGAAGGCCAACCATCCTAAGTTAGTGAAAAGAGATTCGACCTCGGTGTAGACACCGAGATCGACAAGTGTTTGTGTGTGCGGGAACTTAGTAGATAGATGCCCCCGAGCATCGAGCCTACGGTAAAAATCCTTGTGCTCCTGGTTCCTAAAGATATACCCATGCGGGCCCAACATTGGGTCCACAGGGGGGATAACAGGCGGGGGAGGGCCAAGTGTAAGTGCTCGTGTACGAGAAGGGGGACGTGTTTGTTTTCGTCTCTTTCGAGACGGTTCCTCCTCCCACATAATTCCCTTCCCCTTGTCTCCATCCTTAGCCATGCGTGAGTGTGCGTGTATGAATGAGTGCAAAAGCGATGAATGCACACTAACACAAGCAAAATGAGCAAGCACAATTTATAGTGCAAAAGTAGAAATACGAGCGTAGGAGCGAGTGTACCCAAGCGAAGTGGCGAAGCTTGCCCGTAGATGTCCCCACACTGCGCAATGAGAGTAGCGTGGAGCCGCGGCGACCTCTTTCAGCAAGAATTTTCGAAATGGGCGTTGTTTGGGGGGAATTAGGTCAGAAATTTGAAATGGAAGGAGAGAGAGAGTGAAGATGATGGAATGGTTGATGGAGGAGGTGGAGGAAAGGAGTATTGGAGGAGTGGAGGACGTGGGGGAGTGAGAATCGGCCGTTGGGGAGGAGAGGCAGGCGAAACGACGGCGACAATGGCGATCGGGCGAGGATGAAAACGAACGGGTGGTCGGGGTTTATATAGGGTTTTAAGTCGAACCGATCGGGTGACTTGTCACCCGATCGGTTGACGGTTAGGTCGAAAATTCTTGCCGAAGGAGTGCTACAGGCGAACCGGTCGGTTGACTTGTCAACCGATCGGTTGGCCGCTCCACATATTTTCCCGAGAATTGAGGGCTGCTCACCTGGTCGCTTCAACCGATCGCGCTCGAACTCAACCGATCGGTTGATATTCCCCAAAACTTTCCTGAGAGTTCTCCCCAGCTCACCCGGTCTGTCACCCGGTCTCCTCATTCTCCAACCGATCGGTTCATTTGGGGACAGATTTCGGCTTGTATCTGATACATCCCAACCGATTGGGTGAGTTATCAACCGATCGGTTGGGGCTTTGTTTCCTACAAAAACCAACAGATTGTCTAAGTCCCTGAACGGATGTTCTCGCAGCTGATTTTATTTATAAAAGTAGATAAAATAAAGTTAAAAATAACACTAAAAAGTGGGGAAAAAGTTTAGAACATGGGTTGCCTCCCATGAAGCGCACTTGTTTAACGTCGTTGGCTCGACGCCCGCAAGAGATGTTCACGGTGGTTGATACGGGTGATGCCCGAAGTTCGGCATCTCTTCTTCATCGGAGCTTAAGGCCTTTGGAGCAGTCAGCGGCTGGAGAAAGATTTGCTCGACTACCCTCTTCTTGTCTTTGGGATCCGGGGGTTTCT
The DNA here is from genome assembly GCA_030789695.1 of Scilla litardierei. Taxonomy (NCBI): domain Eukaryota; kingdom Viridiplantae; phylum Streptophyta; class Magnoliopsida; order Asparagales; family Asparagaceae; genus Scilla; species Scilla litardierei. Next base: position 71,193,181 of record CM061138.1, on the reverse strand, counting down.
CTTTCGTATTGGCGCTTACCGCCATCTTCTTAAGGATCCGGACCTCGTCCTTGGTGAGGCCCATGGGGTCTTTCCCCGTTCTCCTCGCAGGAGGAGCCTTGGGGAACCCGGGAGGGGTCATTCTTGCTGCACTCGCTTTCCCAGCAGCATCTTTGTTCTTGGGGCCGTCTCCATCTTCTAAATCCCCCGAGTCATCGGGGGGGTTTCTTAAGAGAATCTCCCAGGAGCTCACTTCAGCAGCTTTTTCCTCTTCTACCTCAAGCAAATTACACCGAGGGTCATCTGGGGGATCGGGATACTTCATGGACAACCCCAGATCAAATTCAACTTTTTCTCCGCTGACGTTTAGAGAAAGTTTTCTGTTCTTCACATCAATCAAAACGCCAGCAGTGGCCATGAAAGGCCATCCCAGGATGATGGGAGTGTGTGCGTCTTCAGGCATGTCCATGACTACGAATTCCACTGGCACATGCACCTCTTTTACATTAACGGGGAGGTCATCCACAATTCCCACCGGATATTTGACCGACCGGTCAGCTAGTTGTAGGGTCATACCGGTGGGCTCCAAATCACCCATTCCTATCCTTTTATACATCGACAAAGGCATCAAACTTACACTCGCTCCGAGATCGACGAGTGCACAATGAATCTTTACTGCCCCGATCGTGCAAGGAATTGAGAAGCTCCCCGGGTCCTTAAGTTTCGGCGGATTTGCCCTCTGGATAAGAGCGCTACACTCCGCCGTCAATACTACTTTCTCATTTCTAGACCCTCTAGTCACCAAATCCTTCAGGAATTTTGCATAGGAGGGGATTGTTTCGATTGCTTCTAGGAAGGGGATTTGCAAGCTCAGGTCCTTGACCATGGCAAAGAACTTGCCATATTTCTCGTCGATTTTGGCCTGAGCTAACCGTTGTGGAAATGGCACAACGGGTTTGAACACTTTCGGGCTCCCTTCCTCGTTCTTCTTCTTCTCTTCTTCGGAGACTCCCTCCGGAGTCGTAGGATTTGATGACGAAGCACCGGCGTCATTTGATTTTTCGATTGGTCGCTCAACGACCAACAGTGCTTCCGGTCTTTTAGGGGGCACTCTAGTAGGGATTTGTGTCCCGCTTCTCAGAACGATAGCGGACACATTTGCGTGCTCGTGCACGAGTGCCGACGTTTGGGTTGCTCCCCTCGGGTTCACCTCCGGTTGTGACAGCAATTGGTTTTGTGACCTTGAAAGGTTCGCCACTTGTAACCCCAGCTGGGTTACTTGGTCCGTGAGGGCCCGCTGACCCATTTCCAGCTTTTGATTGATCTTCTCCTGGTTGGTTATATATTGATTCAAGAGAGACTCAACCGGAGAGACGGCCCTCTGTTGGCCATACTGCTGCTGCTGCTGGATTGGCTGCTGATTCCTGGGTGCATAAAATTGTTGCTGAGGTTGCTGCTGATATGGTTGCTGCTGAATCTGACTCTACTGTGGCCTAGCCGGCTGATATGTTTGTTGCTGCGGCTGCTGAGGCGGCGATGGCTGAAATGGTGGCCGGTAACTGAAGTTTGGGTGGTTCCGGTTGTTTGGAGAGTATGCCGGGTTGGAATTGGTCCTTGACGGATACGGCGCATTTCCCGTGGGGTTGTAAAATAGTGCACTCGCCTGATCCAACGGTGGTGAGATGTCACCACCGTCGAATTCCCCAAAGAATTCAGATTCTACCGCTGAAATTTGCTGTGTACCGGCCCCACCGGCTCCTACCATTAGTGCGGAGATCTGGGTCGAAAGCAAGTCGAACTTGCTTGAGAGTTTGTCGACGTCCTCGACTCTGTGTATACCCCCAGACCTGGGTGTGGCTCTCTCGTCACACCACCGCTCATTGTTGGATGCCATATTTTCCAGAATATGTCCGGCATCTTCCTCGCTCCTAGACATGAAGGAACCCCCAGCCGCGGCGTCCATAGAAGATTTCAGGTCATCCCTCAACCCATTGTAGAACAGATTAATAATCTGCCACTTCAGAAGCTCATGGTGAGGGTATCTTCTTTGCATCTCCTTGTATCTCGTCCAAGCTTCATGCAAGGACTCGTGGCTGGCCTGGGAGAAGGAGGAGATCTCACTCCTCAACTTCATGGTCTTCCCCAGAGGAAAGAACTTCGTCAGAAAAGTGTTGGAGAGCTTCTCCCAGGTGTTGAAAGTGTTGGGGTCCTTCCCCTTAGCCATTGCTTGGCTTTGTCTCGCAACGAGAAGGGGAACAGCTTCAGACGGATAGCCTCAGTTGTGACACCATTAATCCGGAAGGTCTCACACTTCTCCAAGAAGGAGTCTAGATGCTCGATCGGGCTCTCCATGGGTGCACCCGCAAACTGATCCTGCTGGATCCACGTCACCAAAGACGGCTTTAGCTCGAAGCTTTGGGCCGTAATAGCTGGAGAACGGATGGCGGAAGTGGACTCGATAGATGGCATCGAGTACTCCAACAGGGACTTGTGAGGCGGGGTGTTCTCCTCCATGGATTCGGGATCCTCTCTTCTTCGCTTCTCAGCGGCCAAACGCCTAATGGTGGCGCTAATCTCTGGATCGAGGGGAATCAAGTCGTCAAGACTTCTTGAACTCCTGTGCATGAAAAACAACAAACACCCGTGAAGCGACAAGTGGGAAAGAAACAGATAAGATAAGAAATAAAATAAGAAAAATAAAATGAAAAGGAAAAGGGAGAATGCGAAAATTATCGCGAGGTGGGGATGAGAGCTAGACACTAGGGTTCAAAAGATCCTAAAATAACAAGCACGTTGCCTCCCCGACAACGGCGCCATAAACTTGACGTGTGCCCCTGGGCTTGCTATCCCCAAATGGCCGGGGGACCCGCGTGGGGGTTTAGAAATTTGTAACCGCAAGCGCACGGTGTTGTAGTGTGGCTTGGGGGTCGAACACAGGGAGGCTAGGATGTGCTTGAGTCAAGGAGGACCAAAATCACCCCGTAGGCGAGCTAGCCCGAATCGGTAAATGGTTGTCACGGAAAGGAATGAAGGGTATGAACAATAAGAAAATAAACCCGGGACTTTGGTTTCCATTCCGACGAGCGACTCTCGCCGATACGGCCTACGGGTATGGATAGCGATCGGAATTAGGGTCTAATGGTGGGACGTTGCCTCTGAAAGTGGTACCAGCATCCCATGTGCCCGATATTCCGGTCGGTGCCCAGGATGATACACCGGACTTCCCGGATTCGATCAGTGGGCACTCCCGTGTCCATTAACACTGATCGATTCCGGGAGCACTAAGCTCGCAACGATAACTCCCAACGTCTCATCCTACCGCTCCCGCGTGCTAGAATTCTGCGTCTACGCTAAGGGCGTGAGCTATGGCTAGGGAGTCAACCGCCAAGTTTATTCCCCCTTGGCCCAACGGTCAAAGGCGGTCTTTTTCCCGCCGATGACAATGAAACACCCCGCGTAACCGTTAGATTCCTAATCCCTATCGATTTCCTAACCCTATAGACGCATCGGGAAGAGCCCCCGAAGGGGTTTCCACCAAAATCCCAGATTAGGGAACTACTCACAAAAATTCATTGAAAAGCGATCTAAATGAAAATTAACCGTTGGAATCATAATCGGACGATTGGAATGCGGAAGTAATAGAGTAGTTAAGACAATATTAAAATTTGAGAAAGATTCGAAAACTTACAGAAGAACAGTAATTACAGCCGTCACAATGGGAGAAAACAGTAAAAACTAGCAGCCCCCCGTTTCTGGAACCCTAGGGGTTCTATTTATAGACTCTCGCATCACCCGATCGGTTGACAAGTCAACCGATCGGGTGACCCGTTACAGATAATGAACAGAAAACGGCGAGCTTTCACCCGGTCATATGAACCGGTCGGGTGAGTTCTTGGAGTGACCGGTTGGATCTTGGCGCCATCGGGTGAAGCGATCGGTTGGGTGCCCGTGTCTTCAGCTCCTCAGCATCAGCTACAGATGAACCGATCGGGTGAGAGTCACCCGATCGGTTGGAATTCTGCTCGAAAAGACAGAGAACGGGCCCCCGCTGAATCGGCCTGTGAACCGGTCGGGTGACTTTCACTTGAGTTCTGGCTGAGACCGGGGGGTGCACGCGTGCATCACCCGATCGGTTGGAGATGACCAACCGACCGGGTGAGGGGCTGAAAGATGTATTCTTTGACGTTTGACCCCCTGGATCACGCGTGACTCCTCCCGTTGCTCCGGGGACTTGAGATATCGTCGTTAAACGTCCCCTACGCGGTCGATCTCCTGCAAACATGGAAAAACAAAGAAAAGTGAAAGAAAACGAGAAAATACGAGAAAACGAATAAAAGACAGTGGAAAAACACGGAGAAACACAAAAGAAAACATGCGTGAATATATGAAATATAAATGCACGTCAATGTTCCATTAATACATGTTCCATCAATAACCATTCAATCAAGAGTGTACGAGCATGATGTGCAACATGATATAAAGCAAAACCAACAATTCTTGATTTAGCAGTTGAATGTAATGGTATTTAAAAAGTTGTAAAATGCACACTTGCCTGAAGCGACGCGATTTGGGTGTCCAGACGATAGTATTGAGACATAGTTATTAACGACATTTGGGTATACGAATCAAACCATAGGATCATCACTTATTGGCTCCAACTTATGAATATGCACTGGCCGTTTATTTTGTAGGAGAGCTAGGCGCTGGACGACGATGGGGTAGCGGCATCAGAGTGGCAGGCCTGCGGTGTTCAGAGTGGTCGAGAGCGGGTCGGAGGGCTGGGGTCAGAGATGTTGATCGGTGTGGGCTGAGGCAAGCGGTGAGATGAAGGTGGAGGGCGATCTTGAGCTGTCAGAAATGGCGAACACGAAGGGGAGCTAAGCTAGCGGTTCAAGGCGAGGAAGCGGAGTGTGGCTGTAGGGAGGTGGCGGATGGGTTTGGCGCCGGAGATGGTGGATGTGCGGCTTGGCGAGGTGAATGGAGCGGGGAAAGGCGCGGCTTGTGCTGGGCCTTGCAAGGTTGTAGGGAAGCTGGAGATAGGTCAAAGGTTGGACGGAGGTGGGGTCGGAGATTGCCGGAGTGGGGTTCTTCTGTGAGGGAGTGAAGGCGACGAAGCAGTACGGGCGCTGGGTTCCGCCGGAGTCGGGCGAGAAAGCGGGGAGGGGGTTCGTGCCTGGGCTGCCGTTGGTGACTGTGACAGGGGGGTACGAGGTTGGTGGGGTTTTCGTGGGGTTATCATCGAGCGGTTGAAGGAGGACAGAGGAGCTCAGGGTCGGAGGACTGGGGTTCGTAAGGCTGGAGAGTGCGGTGGGTACGGTGGGTCGAGGGTAGGCTCGGAGTGCTGGGTGGGGCTCGAGAAGTGGCGGAGGTTGCTGTATGGGGAGGCGAGCTCGCCGGCGTGGGCTCGAAGGGGGCGGTCTGAAATGGTTGGTCGAGTTGTCGACGGCTGGATCTCTCGTCAGAGTTGACGGGGAAGAAGAGGCGGGGCGCACAGTGAGGGGGTCGGACAGAGGTGTGTGGAGACCGGAGCTCAGGCGGCGGCTTGTGCTCTGGGGTGTCATGTTTGAGGAGGATGCATGGGTTGTTGTTTGATTACAAAGGGAGACGTCCTGGAATTTTAAGGAGGAGGGGAAAGAAATGGGTGCCTGTTGGTTTCGTTGTGATTTGAAGGGGGTGTTGTCTCCTTGAGTTTTGTAGGGGAAGAGGTAGGGAGGTACGTGGGAACTTAGGTGGTGACGTGGGGAGAGGATGTGGGGGAAAAACGTGCATGGGTTGTTAATATGGATTTCCTTTGGGTGCGTGACTTGCGGTTGAGGGGGACTGGGCTTGGGTAGTCTCTACAGGATAATTAAGATATAAAATCAATTTATAATTAAAGTTTTACTTAAATATTGAAGAGGTTTTATTTAAGATCCGGTTTTAATTAAGGAAGATTACCTAATAAGGTTAGTCCCGATTGGGTAGGATGTTTGGGAGACTTGTTAGGATACATAGGTATGAGGATTTAGTCTAGATATTTGTTTTATTAGAATTTGTTAGTTTTATTAAGAATATCGGTTTAATTAAGATATTTAGAGTTAAGATTCCGGGTTATCATTCGAATAGAGGAATCTTATTGTTGAGATATCAGTGAGATCGGTTCGATTAAGATTATTGAGATCTAGAAAGTATTTTTGTTAGGGTATTTTAGATTTGCTCGTTAGGATTTAAATTGGGATAGGATTACCGGGTTATGATTTGTTTTAGGAAAATAATATAGTTAAGGTTAGATTAATAATAGGATGTAGATAGGATGATCTATTCGGTCAAGATATTCTGATAAGGAAGATTGATTTGGTTAATTACGATTTGATTAAGAGATCAACATTGAGATCCTGAGGTTATTGATATAGATTTGGTCGAGATATCAAAACTTATTAGGATTTGGATTAGATAATCAATATCGTTAAGATGTTTAGATTTGGTCTGGATCATGATCGAGATAGGATTTTGAGAATTATCTGATTGGATTATTATGATCTCACCCCTGCAACAACATCAACAAAAGTTAAAGAAAATAAAATGCGATTGCTAAGTCGCGTTCTCGAGCTATGAAAATAACAATAACAATTAAAATGACATGTATAAATACCCTAATAAGTAACTATAGTAATAGAATACGTACGAAATACGTATATACAAAAACCGGTCGTTACATCCTACCCACCTTATTAGAATTCCGTCCTCGGAATTTAGTAAAACTATTGGGACGGTGTAATAACCGCAAGGAAAATGAACCAGTGACTGGGAGGGTTTTGAAAATGAAACATGGAGACATGGTCATTTTGGTGGAAGGCGTCATGAATCAAAAACAAGAAAAGTCAGAATGTGAATATGACGAGGGAAAATTGGGTCGGTGAATTCAAAATGTTGGGCTTATGGTCGTCGATATATGAATAAAATGTTGAAGATACTTACGAGATCAGAGGTGGACCCATACAGGTCAACTAATGTTTAAGAACCCTAAGGAGCATGGTTGGGATAGAGTTCAAGGATGGATGATCTTGAGAATCAAGATTGTAATCTTACCTGTGTTGTTTGAAGTATTTTGCATAGGCACGACCTACATGGGCCACCACAAAAACCTGTCAATCCCCGATTCCCATTGTACTTGGGAGCGAGGACGTGACGAAGGTCCGCATGTGCCTAAAACAAGAAGGATGTACTTTTTTTCCTTCTCCTCCTTGGTTTAAGAACATTATGCGTCTGTGGTAACAACTACAGGTTCTTGCATGCGACTTAAACAACACAGATATTATATTACAATCTCAAGTCCCAGAATAGATACAACAATGTATGAAATGTAAAGAGGGTCATAGAGCCCATACAAGTTTTGAAAGAAATAACAATGTACAAAATGATACGAAGGCACAAAGCTTCTAAGCAACGGAACATAACGGCAAAGTACTACTGGTCAACCTGCTCAGTCTCTAAGCAACTCCTCAGTAAACCTGTCTAATACCTGACGTATATTTCACAAGACAAGGAAATATACATCAGCGAGGGTCGTTCGGCAAGATTTAAAATATAAAAAGAAACTTGACCCTTGGCAAGGTTTTCGAAAACGATTTCATGGCAATATGAGTCACAACATTAAAATTTACAATAATTAAAACATGGCAAGTTCGTGTACATCAATAAACATGGCAAGTGTGTGCGTACAGCAATAAGCAGGGTAAGTGTGTGTGTACAGCAATAACATGACAGGTGTGGTGTGTACAGCAAATGACAAGGCAAGTGTGGTGTGTATGTCAATAAACATGGCAAGTGTGTGCGTATAGCAGTAAACATGGCAAGTGTGTGTGTACAGCAGTAAACATGGCAAGTGTGTGTACAACAATAACATGGCAAGCGTGGTGTGTATAGCAGTAGACATGGCAAGTGTGGTGTGTACAGTAATAAGCGAGACAAGCGTGGTGTGTACGACAAGTGTAGTGCGTACAGCGATAAGCATGAAAAGTGTAGTGTGCACAGCAATAGGTATGATATTAGTACACGAACAAGGCAGGAGTAACTAACAGAGTACGCAATCCTCAATAGTAACAACAGGATTAAAAGGACGTGACAATCAATCAAATGTGCCTAGTGAAAAGCCCAATGTCTGAGGGGGAAAGTGACTAGTGTTACACCCAAGCCAACGGGAGCTACCCGTGGCTCTCTACTCACCGACCCGGCCAGGTGTCGGTCAAGTTCACCACGAGAGTGCAATCTAGCATTCCAGCCTCTACTACATTGAACTACCCCACCCAAGTGTTCTGCTGGAACACGAGCCAGCCTAATCGATCACACGAGTTCACAAATGGCTAAACCGCCATATACTGGAACACGAGCCAGACTAGTCATCATGTGACCCTACTGGAACACGAACCAGACTAGTCACATATGACCGACGGGAGTAGCCAATCAATAAGCACGATTTCACGATTTCAAGGTATTCCGTTCTGTCAATATGTTCCATTAATACATGTTCCATCAATAACCATTCAATCAAGAGTGTACGAGCATGATGTGCAACATGATATAAAGCAAAACCAGCAATTCTTGATTTAGCAGTTGAATGTAACGGTATTTAAAAAGTTGTAAAATGCACACTTGCCTGAAGCGACGCGATTTGGGTGTCCAGACGATAGTATTGAGACATAGTTATCAGCGACATTTGGGTATACGAATCAAACCATAGGATCATGACGTGCGTTTATATTTCATATATTCACGCACGTTTTCTTTTGTGTTTCTCCGTGTTTTTCCGTCGTCTCTTATTCTTTTTCGTATATTTTCCCGTTTTCTTTCACTTTTCTTTGTTTGTCCATGATTGCAGGAGTTCGACCACGTAGGGGACCTTTTACGATGATATCCCAAGTCCCCGGAGCAACGGGAGAAGTCACGCGTGATCCAGGGGGTCAAACGGCGAAGTATTCATCTTTCAGCCCCTCACCCGGTCGGTTGGTCATCTCCAACCGATCGGGTGATGCACGCGTGCACCAACCGGTCTCTGCCGCAGCTCACAACGAAGTCACCCGACCGGTTCACAGACCGGTTCAGCGGGGGCTATTCTCTGTTTTCTCGAAGCAAAGCGCCAACCGATCGGGTGACTCTCACCCGATCGGTTCATCTGTAGCTGAGAAAGATGAGCTGAAGACACGGACGTCGAACCGGCCGATTCACCCGACCGCTCCAAGATCCAACCGGTCGCTCAAGAACTCACCCGATCGGTTCATGTGATCGGGTGAAAACTCGTCGTTTTCTGATATTTATTTGTAACGGATCAACCGATCGGTTGACTTGTCAACCGATCGGTTGATGCGACGGCCTATATATAGAACCCCTAGGGTTCCAGAAACAGGGGGTTGGCTGTTTTTCTACTGTTTTATTTCCTTGTGACGGCTGTAATTGTTACTCTTTTGTAAGTTTTCAGATCTTTCTAAAATTTTAGTATTGTCTTTATTACTCCTTTACTTCCGCATTGCAATTGTCCGATTATGATTTCAACGGTTAAATTTCATTTAGATTGCTTTTTCATGAATTTTTGTGAGTAGTTCCCAAATCTGGGATTTTGGTGGAAACCCCTTCGGGGGCTCTTCCCGATGCGTCCATAGGGTTAGGAAATCGATAGGGAGTAGGAATCTAACGGTTACACGGGGCGTTTCATTGTCATCGGCGGGAAAAAGACCGCCTTTGACCGTCGGGCCAAGGGAGAATAAACTTGGCGGTTGACTCCCTAGCCATAGCTCACGCCTTTAGCGTAGACGCCAAATCCTAGCACGCGGGAGCGGCAGGATGAGACGTTGGGAGATATCGTTGCGGACTTAGTGCTCCCGGGATCGATCAGTGTTAATGGACACGGGAGTGCCCACTGATCGAATCCGGGAAGTCCGGTGTATCATCCTGGGCACCGACCGGAATATCGGGCCCATGGGACGCCGGTACCACTTTCAGAGGCAACGTCTCACCATTAGACGCTAATCCCGATCGCTATCCATACCCGTAGGCCGTATCGACGAGAGTCTCTCGTCGGGTTGGAAACCAAAGTCCCGGGTTTACTTTCTTTTTGTTCATACGCTTTTATTTTCTTTCGTGACAACCATCTACCGATTCGGGCTAGCTCGCCCCTCGGGGTGATTCAGGTCCTACCTGACCCAAGCACAACCTCGCCTCCCTAAGTTCGATATTCCCGCACCCTACACTAACCGTGAAACTTACGGTAAACGACACCGCGCCGCCGCGAAGCAAGCGGGGCGCCGGTCAGATCATCACATATTGGCTCCAACTTATGAATATGCACTGGCCGTTTGTTTTGCAGGAGAGCTAGGTGTTGAACGACGATGGGGTAGCAGCATCAAAGTGGCAGGCCTGCGGTGTTCAGAGTGGTCGAGAGCGGGTCGGAGGGCTGGGGTCAGAGACGTTGATCGGTGTGGGCTGAGGCAAGCGGCGAGATGAAGGCGGAGGGCGATCTTGAGCTGTCGGAAATGGCGAACACGAAGGGGAGCTGAGCTAGCGGTTCAAGGCGAGGAAGCGGAGTGTGGCTGTAGGGAGGTGGCGGATGGGTTTGGTGCCGGAGATGGTGGCTGTGCGGCTTGGCGAGGTGAACGAAGCGGGGAAAGGCGCGGCTTGTGCTGGGCCTTGCGAGGTTGTATGGAAGCTGGAGATAGGTCGGAGGTTGACGGAGGTGGTGTCGGAGATTGTCGGAGTGGGGTTCTTCTGTGAGGGAGTGAAGGCGACGAAGCGGTACGGGCAGACCGGAGCTCAGGCGGCGGCTTGTGCTCTGGGGTGTCTTGTTTGAGGAGGATGCATGGGTTGTTGTTTGATTACAAAGGGAGATGTCCTGGGATTTTAAGGAGGAGGGGAAAGAAATGGGTGCCTGTTGGTTTCGTTGTGATTTGAAGGGGGTGCTGTCTCCTTGAGTTTTGTAGGGGAAGAGGTAGGGAGGTACGTGGGAACTTAGGTGGTGACGTGGGGAGAGGATGTGGGGGAAAAACATGCATGGGTTGTTAATAGGGATTTCCTTTGGGTGCGTGACTTGCGGTTGAGGGGGACTAGGCTTGGGTAGTCTCTACAGGATAATTAAGATATAAAATCAATTTATAATTAAAGTTTTACTTAAATATTGAATAGGTTTTATTTAAGATCCGGTTTTAATTAAGGAAGATTACCTAATAAGGTTAGTCCCGATTGGTTAGGACGTTTGGGAGACTTGTTAGGATACATAGGTATGAGGATTTAGTCTAGATATTTGTTTTATTAGAATTTGTTAGTTTTATTAAGAATATCGGTTTAATTAAGATATTTAGAGTTAAGATTCTGGGTTAACATTCGATTAGAGGAATCTTATTGTTGAGATACCAGGGAGATCGGTTCGGTTAAGATTATTGAGATCTAGAAAGTATTTTTGTTAGGGTATTTTAGATTTGCTCGTTAGGATTTAAATTGGGATAGGATAACCAGGTTATGATTTGTTTTAGGAAAATAATATAGTTAAGGTTAGATTAATAATAGGATGTAGATAGGATGATCTATTTGGTCAAGATATTCTGATCAGGAAGATTGATTTGGTTAATTACGATTTGATTAAGAGATCAACATTGAGATCCTGAGGTTACTGATTTAGATTTGGTCGAGATATCAAAACTTATTAGGATTTGGATTAGATAATCAATATCGTTAAGATGTTTAGATTTGGTCTGGATCATGATCGAGATAGGATTTTGAGAATTATCTGGATTATTATGATCTCACCCCTACAACAACATCAACTAAAAGTTAAAGAAAATAAAACGCGATTGCTAAGTCGCGTTCTCGAGCTATGAAAATAACAATAACAATTAAAATCACATGTATAAATACCCTAATAAGTAACTATAGTAATAGAATACGTACGAAATACGTATGTACAAAAACCGGTCGTTACAGGCAAGAATTAAATAGGAAAAAATAATCAGTTAGAGGGAAGTTTTTGGAACTGAAATTGTTCAAGTGGCAGAGCAGTTGGAAAATCTGAGCAAATTTTGAAAAACGAAAAGATGGGTTCAGTTTTGGAACGGAAAATGGAGTGAACTGGTAATGGAAGTACGTGGGAAGACGAAGCAGTTACTGAAATAATTAAAAAAATCAGCAATTGGCGACCAATATTGGCAAATTGGTCGACCAATATCAAAAATAGCTAAAAATTCGGAAAAAAATTGAGAAAAATTCTAAAAAATATGAGAAGATTGTTTCATAAGTCGGATTCACTAATAATCCCTAAATTCCTTCTAAGCTTAATAAAAGTCTCTTCTTTCAATGGTTTAGTCAAAATATCAGCAGTCTGATGTTCAGTAGCTATAAACTTAAGAACAATATCGCCTTTCTGAACATGATCATCTAAAAAATGATGACGTACATCAATATTTTTTGTACGAGCATGATGCACATGATTTTAGAAAGGTTAATAGCACTAGTATTATCACACATAATATGGCAGGTAAAGCAATCAATACCATAGTCTGAAATAGTTTGTTTCATCCATAAAATTTGAGCACATGCTAAACCAGCGGCAATATATTCTGCCTCGGTTGTAGATAATGAAACAGAATTTTGCTTTTTGCTAAACCAGGAAACTAGAGCATGTCCTAAAAAGTGACAAGTACCACTGGTACTTTTACGATCTGATTTGCAACCAGCAAAGTCTGCATCACTATAGGATAATAAATCAAATGCGCTTAACTTGGGGTAAAATAAACCAAAATTGTGCTTAACATATCTAATAATCCTTTTTACGGCAGTTAGATGTGAAACTTTAGGATCTGCCTGAAAACGTGCACATAAACATACTGAAAACATAATGTCTGGTCAACTAGCAGTTAGATAAAGTAGAGAGCCAATCATACCTCTGTAAAGACGTTGATCAACACTCTTACCATTTAAATCTTTGTCAAGATAAGTAGACGTACTCATTGGAGTACGTTTTTCTGCAGAACTTTCTAAACCAAAACGCTTGATGAGTTCTTTAGAGTACTTGCTTTGGTGAATGAAGATTCCTTCCTTCAACTGTTTGATTTGAAGACCGAGGAAGTAATTGAGTTCACCCATGTGACTCATCTCAAATTCTTTCTGCATAGTTTTAGAAAAATCTTGACAAAGAGATTCATTAGTAGAACCAAAGATAATATCATCAACGTATATCTGAATAATGATTATGTCAAATTTTATGTTTTTAATAAAAAGAGTGGAATCTATTTTACCAATATTATAACCAGAATTTAAAAGATAGCTTTTAAGTCTTTCATACCAAGCACGAGGTGCTTGTTTAAGAACATATAAAGCTTTCTTCAATTTGAAAACATGATTTTCCAAATTTTCATGAATAAAACCAGGAGGTTGTTCAACATAAACATCTTCTTTGAGAAAAACATTTAAAAAGCATTTTTGACATCCATTTGAAATAATTTAAGATCTTTAAAACATGCAAATGATAACAACATTCTAATAGACTCAAGACGTGCAACTGGTGCATAGGTTTCATCATAATCAATACCTTCTTCTTGATTATAACCTTGTGCAACCAATCGTGCCTTGTTTCTAATTACCTGACCAGATTCATCCAATTTATTTTTGAATACCCACTTGGTATGAATAATTGAATGATCTATTGGTCTGGGAACTAATTCCCAAATATCATTTCGTTGAAATTGATTGAGTTCTTCCGGCATAGCAATGATCCAAGAACTATCTTCACATGCATCTTTGATGTTCTTTGGTTCAATGGTTGAAAGGAATGCATAATGCGCCATTTGTTCTATTTGACGACGAGTTCTAACTCCATCTGAAATATCTCCAATGATTAACTCTGATGGATGGTTTGGAACTTGTGCAAATGCCTTAGGAAGATCTGCATTATCTGAAACAGACTCAATAGAGGGTTTAGTAGCATCAATTTCATCAAATTTAATATTATCTAAAGAATTAGATAAAGGTAATATATTCTATTCATCATTAATGATGGGAGAATTAGATGAGGGGTTCTCATCAAATGTAACATGCATTGATTCTTCAACTGTTGAAGTTCTTTTGTTAAATACTCTGTAGGCTTTGCTACGTGTTGAGTATCCAACAAAAATACCTTCATCAGATTTTGAATCAAATTTGTCGAGTGCATCTTTAGTATTTAGAACGAAACATTTACATCCAAACACTTTAAAATATGATACACGAGGAATGCGATCAAAGAATAATTCAAAACAAGTTTTATTAAGCAATGGCCTAATAAGAACTTTATTCATAATGTAACAAGCAGTTGCGACAGCTTCTGCCCAAAAATATTTTGGTAGATTACTATCACAAAGCATTGTTCTTGCACATTCTTGTAAAGTTCTATTTTTCCTTTCTACTACTCCATTCTGAGGAGGAGCACGAGGAAAAGAAAAATTGTGAGAAATGCCATTATCATTACAAAACTTGGTAAAAGATTCATTTTCAAATTCTCCCCCCATGATCACTACGAATAGTGACAATGTTAGAGGATTTGATCTTTTGTATCTTTTTACAAAATATTGAAAATTCTTCAAAAGCATCATTCTTATTTTGTAAGAATATAAGCCAAGTGTATCTTGAATATTCATCAACAATAACAAATACATATCTACTTTTATTCAAAGAAGCTACTCTTGAAGGACCAAACAAATCCAAGTGTAGGAGTTCTAAAGGTCTCTTTGTTGAGATAACGTCCTTTGATTTAAAAGAAGATTTGTGCATTTTTCCTTGTTGACAAGCATCACAAAAATGTTTGGGTTTGAAAGAAATATTTGGCATTCCATGTACTAAATTGTGTTTTGAAATATGTGCTAGATTTTTGAAATTTGTGTGTTCAAAACGTTTATGCCATAATAGCGTTTCATCTGAAGTAATCATTAAACAATGATTGTGAGTGGTAATAGACATGCATAAGATATAAATGTTATTCTTACGCTTACCATGGAATAAAACAGATGACATATCAGAATCATAAATGATGCAATCATTTTGTTCAAAAACTATTTTGTAATTTTTATCGCATAACTGACTAATGGAAAGTAAGTTGTGTTTCAAACCGTCAACCAGGTGAACATTCTCAATGATATGCTGATTTGAATTACCAACGGTTCCGGTGCCTATGATTTTTCCTTTCTTATTGTCACCAAAGGTAACTGTGCCTCCATCTTTATATTTAACGCTTGAAAGCAAGTTGACATTTCCCGTCATATGTTTTGAACATCCACTGTCCAAAATCCATCTTTCCCTTTTAGGTACCTGAAAGATAAAACATTAAGCATTGGTACCCCTTGTTTGAGGGTCCTTGGGATTAGATCTTTGGAAGCCAAACCCAAGTGGAATTTGGCTTTCTAATGTAATTATCAGAATAAATTATAGAATGCATATAATGAGAAATATAACTATATTTATCTACTAAGCATGAATTCTTAGGAACCCATATACTAATAGTAGTAGGTTTCCTAAGAGATAGTTTTGAAATGTTAGTAACATTTCTTTGTGAAGAAGAAGTAGAAATGTTTACTTTCTTCGTGTAGATGAATGCGTGATTCTTCTTTTGAGGTTTAACAAAAGTTGTTTTTCCACAAGAAGAAGAAGTGTTACAAGACTTGGGTGCATCCTTATGAGAATAACCCAATCCTTGTCTATGATTTGCTGGATATTGAATTTTTAGTAAATCATCAAGATTTGTCTTTCCTTTGTTAAACTTATTAACATTGGATGACATCTCGTCGTATTTCATCTTTAGTGATGATATACTTTTATCCATTTCGGATATTTGTGTATGCAATTCAACATTCTTAGTTTTGAGAAGATCATTCTCTTTACTAAGATCCAAAACTTGAGAAGATGTATTCTCAATATGTATGGAATTTGGTGTAGTGTTTTTAGAAGAGGATAATTCTTGATATTTAAGAAGGACATCATCATTATTCTGTTTCAAAGTTTTATGTTGACCATTTAATGTTTTGAAACGAGAATAGAGATCTTTTAATGCATCGAGTAATTCTTCATTATCAAAAGAACTTATCTCATCTTCATCATCTTTTGCCATAAAGCACATGTTAGCACTTTCATTATAATCATCATCTTCGTCATCTGAAGATTCATCCCAAGTTTCTGCAAATGCTTTCTTCATTTTGTCAAATCTCCTTTCTCTTCTAGATTGATCATTGGAAGTCTTGAATTTTGCTTTCAGAAGTGGACAAACTTTCTTCATATGTCCTAGCTTATTACAATTAAAGCAAAGAGAAGAATCGGTATTCTTAGATTTTATATTATTATTATTATACTTACCTTTTTGGAAGAATTTTCTGAAGTTTTTGGCGAAGAATGCCATATCATCATCTGAATCTTCATTTTCGGATGTAGTGTTGAAGGCGAGTACCTTCTTCTTCTGATTTGATTCTTCTTTCTCATCTTGTAATGTGACTTCATGAGCCATTAGGTTACCAATAAGATTTTCCATGGATAATGTGGAAAGATCATTGGCTTCCTCAATAGCAGTGATCATTGGACGCCATTCTGGGGAGAGTACCTTAAGAGTCTTGCGTACCTGATCAAGAGAAGAATAAACTTTTCCAAGAGCATTAAGAGAATTAATAATGTTAGTAAACCTGGTGTTCATTTCTCCAATCGTCTCTTTGTCTTGCATCTTGAACAACTCATACTTGTGAACCAAAGAGACAATCTTAGTTTCCTTTACTTTATTGGTTCCTTCATGAGTTACCTCGAGTATGTGCCAAATCTCATGTGCACTTTTGGCCTGAGATACGCGATTAAACTCATGTTTATCCATGGCACCGAATAAAGCATTCATGACCTTTGAGTTGTTGGTCTTTGCAGCTTTGCCGTTAGCGGTCCATTCAGCAACAAGTGTTGTTGGCTTTGTATATCCTGTCTCTACGATGTCCCAAATCTCATAATGCATACTTTGGAGATGAATCTCCATTCGTATTTTCCAATATGAGTAGTTAGAACCATCAAATAGAGGAGGACGAACTTGAGAGTGCCCTTCAGGATGCTGATTTGTGTTGTAGTTGTGTGGAACATCGTTCATGCTCGTTTCTGCCATCTTAACCTTGCTCTGATACCAAATGTAATTTTAGCCTGTATGGATCAATACACTAGAGGGGGTGAATAGTGTATATAATAAAAATGTTGCAAATAAAACGTTACAAATATTTACAAAGATGGCACTGAAATATAATGACAAGTACTGAAAAATAAATCAATCGCAAACACAGAGATTTATCCTGGTTTGGATCCTTGTGATCCTACTCCAGTCCTCTACCCCGTAGAGATTTTCAATCCACTATAATCACTTGCCCTGCAAGCACAACCTTACAAAAATGGCGACACTCCCCGTGTCCCAAACTTTGTACAATCTCTAAACAGAGATTCAAACCTGTTAAATAATGAAATAAAAAAACACCTATAGCCTTGTTATAAATTTCAGAGAATGAATTCAAGGATGGTGTTTAGAAGATGAACTTCAAGATGTAAAAGATATGTAATGAAGAGCAACACTTGAAGTTCTCTGGTTCATAAAAGAAGAGAGAGATCAATCGATTTCTTCTTGCAATTATGAACACAAAAACCTTTCCAAAATTATGTTGAAAATCCAAGTTCTTCTGTTCTTAAACGAAGAAAGAAATCTAATGATTTCTTCTTACAAATAAGAAAAGAACCACTAATGGCCTAAAGCTTTAGAAAATGAAAGGCTTGATTTCAACAAATAAGAGAGTAAAGAAGAGAAAAGTCAGTGATGAGAAAGAGAGGGTCTACCCCTCTATTTATAGTGTTTAGGGACGGTTGGAGGCTGTAATTTACGTTGGAAAACGGGCAATAACCGTCCCTGAATATTTGGGATCAAAACGGCTAGTTTTGAAATTGGTCGACCAAAATGACCAAATTGGTCGACCAAAATTTAGAGAGTGAATTTTAACCATTGGAAGACATTTCCAGAATCTACATGGTTAGGGGAGTTTGGTCATGCAATCCCATAGCCAAATTCGAAGGTTTAAAATTGGTCGACCAAAATGGAGGTATTGGTTGCCAATTTTCAGAATTGTGAATTTTCGAAATTGGGAAGTGTAGATCTCTGAGAAATAAAACCTAGATGACTAAGACATATTATCACAAGGCTTTGTAACTCTAATAAAGTAAATTTACAATGATTACATAAAGCCGTAGATAAGACTGCATCTGCAACTGAATCTGAGAAGCTTCTTTGCAGGGGATCCTTATCAAGTGATTATATATCCAAGTCGTGGATGTAGGTGCCTTTGCCTTTTCAGCTTCATGAATTAGGATATATCCGTTTGAATACGCATGAAGATATCTGATTGTGTGGAACTCAGCATGTATTTGTATCTGCATAGATTAGAGTTAGTAGCACTGTTTGTATTTGTCATATCAAAACCATATGGAAATAGAAATATGGAATTATGAAATTCCAACAGGGTGGGTGGTGGAATAAAAAATGTGCAATAAAAGAAAAAGGAAATAAAAATAAAACCATGACATGATACAATGCGGTATGTGATATGATGCATGGGTGGTGCCACCCCCAAGCTAGCTAAGTGCAGGGCCCCGAACAGACAGATGGGCACAAAATAAATGGGGGGAGGCAAAATCGGGTAAGGACTACATCAAGCAGAAGCACCACCCTCTGGGGGTGGTGATGGGTCCCTCTGTTGTGGACCAGGGTAGTGGGTGGAAAGTCTGGCTGGGACTCGTGGGGAGAGCTAGTGGTGAGATCAACGGTGGCAGTGGAGGGATCAGCAGAAGGTAATACCAGGGCAGACATAGGATCAAATGTGACAGCCGACTCAGGAGTGGTAGAAGTAGGCTCTGCAGAAGCCTGAGAAAGTGAAGCACTGAGTGGTGCAAAGGGGGTCACAGTGTATGGTCTGGGTGGCGAAGGGTGTGCAAGGATAACAGGAGGTGGGCCACGGTACCGCAAGAGGTCTATAATAGAGGTAAGATCCGACTCGACTCTAGATCTGTGTGTCACCGTCGAGTGTACAAAGTCCTCGAAATCTCCCTGTAAGCGAGATGTCGAGTCCTCTAACGCGGTCAGGCTGGCGTCGTAGGTACGGGAGTCGGGTGGAGCACGCGAGAAATGTCTGTGAGTCACCACTCTCTGAATCGGCCATGTGCAGTTGAGGCACGGTGCCTAGCGTGGAATGTAGGAGAGGATGAGCTCAAAGGTAGATCAAAGATGGCGGAAGAAAGAGATGTAGTCGACACAGAAGAGTAGACAGACGTCGACACACTCTCGGTAAAAAATGCAGCAGATGTGGAGGAAGTGGTGCCAGAAAGTGAAATCTCCTGACCTAAAGATAGAGGAAGTGATGCTATCAGGTCGCGAGGGGTGGAAGAGTCGGGGCAGGGTCGTGTACGGGAGAATCAAGATCTATGGGGTCGTCGGTAAAAGGGATATCGATGCCCTCCAGCACGGAGACAGTGGTAGAAGAAATCTGAGTCTCGGGGCAAGAGGTGGGGACAGTCCTCGAAGACTCGACGGCGGCAGATACGGTGGATACAACGGTCGTGGAAGAGACGGCTCCAGAAGATGGGTGAGCTGGTGGCACTGGGAGGCCGGCAACTAACGCAGCAATGTCGTGTAACTCGAACACCGGGGAGCGTGAGACCGGGTCATCAGCAGGTGCCTCGACCAGTACTTCGGGTGGCTTGAGTACGTGTATGGCAGGGAGTGGGTCGACTCTAGGAAGCATCCAATCAAGCTGGACAGCCGAGATGTGTGTGAGGTGAGGGGTGGGGAGCACCATATGGGGAGTATGGGTGGTGCCAGCGAGATATAACCAGTGACGATCCCTGTGTGGGCGGATGATATGCATGTGCTCGAGCACGCCAATGGTCAGGCGTGTCGGGCCAAAAGTGCGGTGAAGGTCAGCTGGAATGGGAATATCTAGCATCCTAGCAAAAATAGTGAAGAATCCACCGCAGCAAATGTCTGTGAGTGGTAGGTAGTGGATGTCTGGTAAAGTTGGTGACACATCCAGTGGGCTGCGTCAGATAGCATGAAGGGTCGCAGAGAGCCGTTGGCATGGAATCGAAGAGGCCGGGTCATACCCATAAGATGGGTAAGCTCAGGGAGTGACATGGTTCCGACCTCTGGTCTGCAGAAAAGGGTGGAAGCTAGGTGCCGCTGAGCGTAGCGAATGCATGGGTGCACAATGCATGATGCCTTTGCCTGGCTAGGGCGATACTGTGGAAGGCCAGAAATATGCTCCCAGAAGGCTCGAGCGTCAAAAGTGTCTACGTCAAAGATCGGGGAAAAGGCTACTCGGGGCTCGAGTATTGGAGTGAAGCGAAAGTACTCCCAGATCATGGCAAAAGTAACAGTGCAGTCGTGATCCAGGAGGCAGAAGGTGATGCAGTGACCATCTGGGGTGAGAGCAAAGGAGCCGAGACCCTCTAGTGCTATGTGCGTGTAAGTGGGAGCGTGTACACCAAGGAAACGGTCGAAATCGATCGCTCGGTACAGGTGGTGAACTCCCTGTAGGAATCCTAGGGATCTGAGGGCGGGCACGTCTATAAACACAGTAGGTACGAGACAGTGCTAAGAGAGCCTGAAAAAACGTTCTCGGTATGCGCTATCTCGAAATGTGATACCATAAGTCGGGAGACGTGCCGGCATGTCATCACTGGTGGGTGCGGGGTGTGGGGGTGATGAGGTAGAGATGGTGGATGGTGATGTGGTGGAGATGGAAGTGGTGGTGGGGAACATTGTGGGTGCGGGGTGTGGGGGTGATGAGGTAGAGATGGTGGATGGTGATGTGGTGGAGATGGAAGTGGTGGTGGGGAACATGGTGGTCGTGACAGGGGTGGTGGTGGGGATGGTAGTGGTGATGGCGGGTGCTGTGGTAGAGGGAGTGGTAGTGGTAGTGTCGGCTGTGGTGGTAAGGCGAGGACGACACTGGGGTCGGGAAGAGGAGGCACCAGACGATGGCCTCTTCCCACGGATGGGTGGGGTAGTGGATCCACATGTGCAAACCATCGTGTCGTATGTAGTATGATGATACGGTATGAAAATAGATAAGGGAACGAGTGTACCGTATGTACGAGGGGTGCGAACGATGCGAGTGCCCAAGAGATCCCCCAAGCTAGTCCTCACAGCTGCAACTGATGTAATCAGAGAGTACCTGTGATTGGAAACGATCAAAACATCAGGAGATCGAGTTAAAATTGGGGATTCACAAAAATGAGATGACTCGGACCGAGTAGTGATACTGCTCGGTCTGAGTTGTGCTACTCGGTGGGACATGTGACCAAGCACTCAAGTGCTCGGTCTGTGCCCTAAGGCACAGATTTGGTCAGAATTGGGGGGCTCTGGGTGATCACGGATAGAGAGAGAAGGGGGCGGTGACGGGGGGTGTTGGGGAGAGGGGGTCGGCAGTGTCGTCAGCGGCGGTGGCGCCGTCGATGGTGCCATCGATTGAAGAGGGCGGATGGGGGGAAGAGAGAGGAGGGGTCTGAGAGATATAGAGAGAGAAAGGGAGAGGGGGGCTGACCGGAGTAGGGCAGTGCTGTAGGCGGCACCGACAGCAGTGCGAGAGGAGGAAGACGGTGCGGGGGGTTGGTTTGAATGAGTAGGGGAGGAGAAGCTCAGGGGGAATTTGTGAGGGTAAATAATTTTTAGATTGGGGTAAAATGAATGTTTTCTATGAAATTAAAAAAATTGAAACGGTGTGGGGTTAGAAACCCGACCCGACTCGGTCTGAGAAGCTATACTGCTCAACCGAGTCAAACAAAACTTTCGAGGTAAAATACTCCCTTGTCCGCTCTACCGAGCAGCATGCTGCTCGGTCGAGTCATTGTATACTCGGGCCGAGCCAATAATATTCTGTCCGGGTTGGCAGAGGGACGTTTTATCCTCAACTTCAAGAACCTATAGCACTCGACCGAGTAATGCACTGCTCAGATCGAGTCTACTTCTACTCGGACCGAGCAGTAAGCTGCTCAGGCCGAGCAAAGATGGCCATCTATCCTTCCTTTTTCCGTGTCTGCGCTACTCGACCGAGCAAGGAAGCTATTCGGTCGAGTCTCCTGTATCTCACAATCCTCTTCTTTTTCTTTGGTTTTCTTCCCAAATCTTCGAATCTGCTGCTCTCCTCCGGCTCCCTTCCATTTATAATGTCGATATGCATACACCCACTTGTCCATCCTATACGAAAGATGAACTCATCAAATTTTTGTGATTTTTTATAGTTTTGTCTAAAACACGAAATAAGAACAAAAAATAGGAAACTGAAAAAGAAAATTCATAATCTAAGAAATTGGGTTGCCTCCCAATAAGCGCTCGTTTTCAGTCGTGAGCTCGACTCCCTTAGATGTATCAGTTTTCATTTAGTGCATGTGGTGGTCGCACGTCAGTGATGGTGCAATCCGGCGACATTTGACTTCCGCCTACTTCAGGATTCTCCTCCACGTAACATATGGTCTCTGGTTCTTTGTGATTAGGGGAATGACGTTGAAATTCCTCATCCAATACTTGGATGTATGTGGCGACCGCTCTGTGGTAGGTTGGGTCGACATCGTCGTCGATGCTTGTCTTCATTGGGTCCTTCATGACCCCATCGGAAGTAAAATCTTCGATGGCTTCCTCTTCAAGAAGCTCCAGATAGCTGGCCCCTTCTACATGGGCTCGCTCTCTCATCGGCTTTTGTAGCCGGAACTCAGCTTCAATATCCCCCACGTTGAGAGAGAGGGTCCCTTCTCGAACATGGATCAGAACACCGTCCATCGCCATAAAGGGGCGGCCGAGTATAAGTTGGGAGCTCCCTCCCTCAGGCATGTCCATGATAATGAAGTCAACTGGAACACATAGTCCTGGGGGTATCTGGAGGATGACGTCCCTTGCTATCCCCACCGGGTAGGTAATGGAATGATCGGCAAGCTGGATGGACATGCTTGTCGGTTCCAACTCACTTCCTGTCTGAAGTCTCTTGAAGATGGAGAGGGGCATCAACTGATGCTAGCCCCCAAGTCAATCAATGCTTTGCTGATAGGCATCCCTCCAATGGAGCAAGGCACGGTAAAGCTCCCCGGATCCGGTAGCTTCCGGGGGAGATGATTTTTGATAATGGAGGTGGAATCCTCCAATAGCTTGATTTCTTCGGTCTTCCGCTTTCCCGTGATGAGATCCTTTAGAAATTTTGCGTAGATCGGGATCTCTGTGATGGCGTCCATGAACAGGATGTTTAGCTGGATTTCCTTTAATAACTCTATGAACTTGGAGTACTTCTTCTCCAATTTGGCTAGGGCTAGCCTCTCTGGATATGGAGGGGGAGGTTGGGATACTTTACTTTTAGATGCATCGACGGGAGGCGGCATTGTAGTAGTCATGACGGGAGGGGCATCTGTTTTCTTCTTAATAATGATAGGCCCTTCATTGGCCTCTTCTCTATTACCGTCATCGACGACTTCTTCAACAGTGATTTTCTCCTTATTCAGCATCGGGACCATGACGGGGTCAGTCACCCGTCCTCCACTTGTGGTAACTGAAACCACGGCATTAGCTTGAGCTCTCGGGTTTGTGTCCGGCTGGGAGGGCAATCTCCCCTGATTCTTCAGAAGCTGCGACATTTGACCTCACAGTTCATCAAGTGAAGAGTTTATACTCTTGAATTGGGCCGAGGTGTCCTGATTGAAGCGGGTTTGACCACTCATGAAGGTCTCCAAAGTGGCTTCCAAATTAGACCGTGGTGGGTTTGGCGCATAATTTTGCTGAGGCGGCTGGTTGAACTGATAACCCGGCGGTAGGTAAGGCCCAGCTGGCCTAAATCCGCCCTGCTGCTGGCTCTGCTGCTGCTAAGGAGGTGGTGGTGGTCTCTGAAATTGCGGAGGTTGCAGCCCTCCACTTGGGTTTCCATAGGAAAACCCCGGGTGATTTCTAGCAGCTGGATGCTGCCACTGATTCCGTCTCTCTCCTTGGATGTATTGGACTGATTCTGATGTCTCAACCCCATCGTAGTGGGCCTCACTAGGGATATAACCCTAATCTACATACTCCTCTACAGGATGGTATAATGTGCTGGGTAAAGCAGGGAGAGAGTCCAGACGCTGCTCAATTAGGGCCACTTGTTTGCACAAGGTCTATATGTGAGAATCCAAGTGGCTAGCGACCTTAACCTCAGGAGTCCGGGTCACAACAGTCCGTTCATCGATCCATTACTGAGTGTTGACCGCCATGTGCTCCAACAAGTCTATAGCCTCCTCAGGAGACTTATCAAGTAGGGCGCCTTGTGCCGCAACATCGATGATCATCTTGGTGCTAGGCTGGAGCCGGTTGTAAAAGCTCTGCACCAAATCCCAGGGCTGGATCCCGTGGTGAGGACACTGATGTTGGAGGTCCTTGAACCTCTCACATGCCTCGTAAAGTGACTCTTGTGGGAGCTTCTTGAAGTTAGAAATAGCTCCACGGATCCGAACCGTCTTCGAGGGTCGATAAAACTTATCCATAAATGCAAGCGCAAGCTTCTCCCAGGTGGTGAAATGGTTGGGAGGGTGGGCCCGGAGCCAATAGGTGGCTTTATCCCTTAAGGTGAATGGAAAGAGCCGCAGCTTCACAGCATCATCACTAACATCCTTTGCCTTGAACATATCACACTTCGCCAGGAAGGTGTCAATGTGATGGTTGGGATTTTCATGCAGATGCACGTGGAAGGGATCCTTCTGCATCAGATTTATCAACCCAGTCTTGAGCTCGAAGCTCGCTGCCGCCAGTTGCGGTCTGAGGATGGAGGAGTTGTTTCCAAACGTTGGATTCATATGGTCCCTGATGGACCCGGTGCGACGAGGAGGAGGATTGTTTTCCTCCATCTGAGCGGAGGGAGATGAACTTCTGCTAGAGGCTCTCAAAGCCCTCGCTGTCTTTTCAATCTCGGGATCGAATAATAACTCTCTGGTAGATCCCTTGTAGTGAGTGTTCATGCACCAACAAAGCTCAAATAAATACCGTCAGTAGCACCAAAACAAATAAAAAGAATAAAAATGATGGAGGGGTGAGAAATGAATGAAATGCTAGCAAACTTCACAAAATAAAAATAAACTGAGACAGATGATATCGCCGTCCCCGGCAACGGCGCCAAAAACTTGACGCACCCAAAAGCTACACCTAGGTTCCACCTGGCGGTGTCAAGATCGCCAGGCGTGGTATGGCCCCTAGGCTTCAATTCCGGGCTCAATCCGCAAGCGGACTGTGTCGAGTTATAGTATAAAAGATATCGAATCCCACAGGGACGGTGATAGTGTCAATGGACTCTCAGTTTATTTTTAAGTCTCGAAGTGAGATAGCTATCGGGGTGAAAGATTTGGTTTGGGTGTTGTTGTTGTAATACTAATAAAAGGAACTATGGCATTAGGGGTCGCCACTAAAATCATCGGGGGTTGACGTTGGAATGGGATCCTTGCATTACATTAGGGCTAGGGGATTAATTCCACAATTCATACCACTCTCGTGGGTTAGGATTGCGGGGTATTTCGGTGGCTCTCGTTGATGCAATGGCGGTAGCTGTCAACGTAGCGGTATAGTTTGTCGATGGATCCCCTCAAGACGCGAGCCGGGCATGGTCACGAGCCTCGGTTGGATCCACCGATTTCCCTATTCGAATCCCTGGATACCCCTTAAGCACATCAATTCCACAGACTGTAGGCATGATCTCAGTACGGGTTACCTAGGGATTCGGTAGGATCGATCGAAATACTTTCCTAAATTCCCAATTCAATACGGAGATCCGGATCTACATCTTCCCCATAGGATCTTAGGGCTAACCCATCAACCCTAGAATAATCTACTTATACATAGTGATGGCAACATATAAAAACATCATTCTCAAAGAAGAAAACATCATAGCAATCAAAAGATTAGGGCTAAAAGACTTACAGCGAGAAATCAATAGAAATTGCAGATCCAGAAATAATTTCAGATTCCAAATGCAAGAACGATCAAGAATAAAAGTAAATAATTCTCCAAGTTTCAATCCAGAATTCGCTTACAAAAATTAATCTCCAGATCCCTACAAAAATCGCCTAAGCTTTTCTTAAAACTCTCTCCAAAAAAAACTCTAATGAAAATCCTCCGTTCAGTCGCCCAGCTCCCTGAGCATTCAGTGCCAAAATCGCACGCATCGTGGCCTTTCAAAACATTCCAAAAATGACCCTGGAATTGCTGACCGAGTAGGTGACTCGGTCGAGCAATATGCTGCTCATTCGGTCGCTCGGACCGAGCAGATGAGCTGCTCGACCGAGCACTACAAAAAATGATGCTTTGGAATTTTGCAGCTACTCGACCGAGCAGATGAACTGCTCGGTCCGAGTAGGGGTCGACTCGGTCAGCTGCGGGCCGTGCTTAAGCTGTGGAAATTGAGGCTGCTCGACCGAGCAGATGAACTGATCGGTCTGAGCCAGCCTGTATCTGCTCCTCTCCTCTGCTTGAAGCTGCTCGGTCGAGCAGCTGAACTGCTCGACCGAGCATTTTCTGGGAAACTACCCAACAGCTACAGAGGGCTGCTCCCTTTCCTCTGCTCTCTCTCATCTCCTCCAATGCCCTCAAAAGTGTGGCGAACTCCTCCAGAGCCCTGCCAATAAGCTCACGAGCATGTCGGATGTGTCCATACCCAAGTGGGGTCCCAAATCGCTCCAAAATCCCTGAAAACTCATAAAACACTATGAAACTCGAATATATCATCAGAAATGCAATATCGTAGTAAAAAGTGGGATTTGGATGCAAAAATGGCATGAGATGCATTGAAATAATGATATGAAAATAGTAGAAAATATGGACACATCAGTAAGCGAGGACCTCCGTCTTAGGAGCTACCGGCTTAGCATAGGTATGACGCTCTGTGCTTTGAGTGCTCCTCTCCCTAGGTCTCTTGTCTCGAGACTCCTGGCAGGGGGTTTTTGAGGTTGGTTTCTCTCGCCTCGTGTCTCTACAGCAGGAGGGATTGCCCTTCGCACTAGCTTCGGTTGGTTCCTCCACCTCTTCGGAGACAATGAACCAATCCGTTATGTTGAGCATCTCTGCAACGATGTTAGGGGGAAACTAGTGGAGGGCCCTTCATAGATGCTTGTGTCGGACCAGTTGAGTGAGCACTACTATGACAGTCACGTCTGGTGTCTCCTCTACATCGAGCCTCTCGTCGTAGAATCTCTGGACGAAGGCTCAGAGCGACTCATTCTCGTTCTATTTGAGCGAGAAGAGGTGGGATGACTTCTTCTTAAGACGTCACCCCGCGAAGAATTGTTTGCAGATTATTTCTGCCAATTCATCGAACAAGCCGATACATCCTTAGGGTAGCCCTTCGTACCAGCTTTCTGCCCTCTTGAACAGGGTATAGCATGGAAGGCTCTATAAAGGTATGGCTCGTCGGCCCCGTGAAGCAGCATGACATTTAGATACTTATGAATGTGTGACCATGGGTCACCTCTGCCGTCATAAGCTAGTTGGTCCGGGAGCTTGAACTTGGGGAGAGGAAGAGCAGAGATGATGTTCTCTCTCAGTGGGATCCTCCGAATCGTGGATCGAACGAGTAGAGATCCTCCTTCTTCGGGTTACACGTAATTAGCTCCCAAGGATCGGATTGGGATTTCCTCCCTCCTTCTGAATCCACCTGCAGGGTTCAGAGGGTTATAACCTGGGGGAGCACCGTACATTACATGATCTAACATGTTGCGAGTTGCTTCCCGGTAATTGGAGGGGGTGTGTTCCCCCTGGAGAACAAAGGCTCGATTGTCGACCCCCATTTTTCCGTATTGGTGAGTTGGGGGGGTCGTGTTGTGTGGGCTAATCTCCAGTTGATCTGCCCTTGGGTCTCTCAGATCTCGGAGGAAGGCCGTGCCCTGGTTGGCATCAGGTTCAGGTTTGGAGGCGACAACGGCTCATTTAAGGGCGATGGACTCCCCATGTTTTGGCGTATTAAGGTCGCCAGTGTGCCAAGACTCCTATCGACCTGCTCGATGAACTGGGTGAATTCCTTCTGGGTCACCCCAGGCTCATTCGTGGTCTCTGTCGATCGTTTTCACGGCGATGTAGAGTCTACAATATCCTCCAATAGGACGATGTTTGCTTTATGTTTCTCCTTCGGATCTTCGATCGGTCTGACTTTGTTGGGTCCAGATGTCATAGCTTTTGATTTCTTTGGGCTGTCGAGCTGGTTAACGATCTTCCACAGACTGTGCCAAACTTCCAAGGCCAAAATTGACCGAGACAGTTGTCAAGTTGACGTAGGCTCTTGGTGCTGAGTCGGAGCCTCGTCGACAGGTGAAATGGGACCCAAGGTTGGAAGAACCGGGGTCGAGTGCTGGTAGTTGATGATGGTGTGGTGCTCGATCGAACTTCGAGCAGCTGATGCATCGATCGTTCAAGGCTAGGAAGCTCGATGACGACCATGACGCTGGATTATGACCATCGATCTGCACCACGGGGACACGTTAGTGGGGTCGGATCTGGGTTTCGAACCAAATCCCCTTCGATGCTTAAGTTAGTATGTGAACTTAAGGAAGAGAGGGACCTTGGTGCAGCTGAGATCGACCCACGGAGGTTCGTATCAGATCTAATAGTGCAAGCTCTATATTGTAAGAAATATAAGCTGATAAAATAGAGTTCTATGTCTTAGACTTCGTACCTTGTATATGGGACCCTTCCTTGTATTTATAGGCGTTCAAGATCCCTTTTGAGACATTGGGGAGATAACGGCCACCCATAATGGGGCCACGATCTTTCCCCTTTAATAGGAGTAAATGTTGTGCACATTTCCACGAATTACGAGCCCGCCTTTAATCCCATGTTCGAGTGAGGTGGACTCAATGGTCGACTGGCCATTGGGTTTTGACTGAGTCGATATCGGGCTTCTCTTGTGGGCCTCGTGGGCTTTAGTCATCTGTCAGTCGAGTTAACTCGAATGCCGGCCCAATGACTCAACATCTAGTTAGAGTTAACTCTCAAGAATTGCGTAGAAATAGATGTTCAATTGTCGTAAAAATTCGACAGCGTTCGATCAACACGGTCATCGCGATCGACCGTAGATCCCAAAGTTAATGGCAATGCTTCCACATGACCGTGTCGACTTAGATACATTCGTTCCATTGATCGGATAGGAGTACAACCGTATCAACTTAGACTCGGACGAGTTGCAGTAGAACGACCAAATGCTTGAGGACATAGTCGTGTCGTTCTCGGAACGACCGTGTCAATCTAGACTAGGAACCCCTCCACATGGTTGTGTGGCTTGACCAAACGACTGTGTGGTCGCACTTTTCTGTGTTACTAATTATTATTCCACACAGTCATGTGGAGGCCTCCAAACGACCGTGTGGTTAGGTCTCGCTAAGCCCCCGAATGTTGTGGTCCACATGGTCATGTGGATTTGTCCAAACAACCGTGTGGGTTGTTCTAGCTTGTGTTTCATGTGCTAAAATTGATTTAAATGCTGTAAATTACATATTATTCTTTGTGCTTCATGTTTAAGCTATATGTGCCATAGAACATGCCATAAGTTGTTCAAGCCATGCATAGAAAGAGAATTCCATGATGTTAGTATGACGTTTCACATGTTCTATGCTATTCTTGTATTCTATGCTCTTATCCATGTTAATTTAGATATGCCCATGTTTTGCCAATATGCAATTATTCAGGTTAACTATGCCATGTCATTGTACAACCTTGTAAATTTCATTTAAGATGCTTCGTTATGCATGAGATAAACTGATGTGATATTAAGGCGAATGTTGAAATAAAAGTGGCATGTGACACTTGCTATGGCATATGAAAATAGACGAGAAAGTGAAATGTGATATATGAAATGTGATGTATGAAATTCAAGACAATGATGGAACTACACACAAAGGAACAAAGTGCCACGGTAGGAGTCGGGAGAAATTGTCAGGGCCCCCCTCTTGAATCCATCGTAGTGCCACAGTTGAAGATGTGCACGTTATAGGCACGCTGGCATAGATGGGATCCCTTAGGTGTTGCTTATGCATTCATAATCATCTCATGAGCATCATGTGCATATATGTGGGTTGTCTTCCTTTACTTTATGCTTATTTAACTCTGCAATTCTTATCCTTCAATACGTGCTTGTGATGTTTACATTTCTTATACATATCAATTCAGTAGTCTTTCTTTTCACTACTTGTCTGAATACTTTGATTCTTATGCATTAATAGTTAACATGTTTACTGTCAGTGACCAGAATTTAGTTAGGTAGAACAGTTCTGAGACTGACCCGACCTAACGTAGTTAGATTATTCTATTGGGTCACGTGTTAACGTGTCTCATTTACTTTTACAGGATTAGAAGCAGTGCAGACAGAGCCGGACTTGGCTCAAGAGTTAATCTAAGAGGGAGCCCACAGAGGGTGACTTTGTCCAATTGTTTCTCAAGGGTAGTTTAGGGAGTGAGTTGCACAGTGTGTGGAAATTTTTGCCTTTTGTGGGTTTTCTAGGATTTCTCTTTTGTTCCCCTGTTGTACCCTCTGTACAATGGATGTATATGTAAGGTATTTTTTTTAATATAATGTAAATGTTGTTTACTCTGTGTTGAGTTCTTTGAGATGTATGTTCTGTATTATTTCTGTTAGAACATTACATGTACTTCCCAGCACGTGCGTAGTTGCCTGCTGTTTTCTGTGCTTTTCTTTCTCTCCCTATCTCATCCTTCTCTTTCTTTACACACTCACTACTCTGGGAATACCTGGGACGGATTCGTACTTTCTGGGTATCTTGGGGAGCGGGGTGTTACATTTTGGCGGCCCATGCAGGTCTTAACACTGCGGCATGCGTAAGGACAGTGTGGGTAATGCTCCATAGAGGTAGTTGTGTCCTAAGGTGGGTAGTGACCTTAGAGTCTAGACTGAGTCACCACACTGCGATGTGCGTAAGGTTAGTACATGTAACGATCCAGTCTGTTTGGGGATAGACTTGTCCTAAGGCTACCGACGGGTAGTTGACTTGGACTAGATGAGACCCTCTAGGTCCCGTGTACAGTAGATGCTACTATATCTGTTTGTATGTCTAGTATACTATATTTGATGTGAGTATGTGGGATGTTTAATGTGTACTATAGCTATATCTGTATGTATGATGCTTGTATAGATGCTTGTATGGCTACTTGTATGTGTACGTGTATTTCATAGTATACGTGTTAGTATGTGGATGACTTATAAGGTGTAAACATGGTAGAATTATGTGTATGAATTGATGTGTATGTGGTGTGTATATAATGTGTGGATCTATGTGTAGATCTATGTATAGCACCTATGTATGCGTGGGCACACTATAGGTGTAGATACTTGAATGTATATTGTACATAACTTATTATGTATTTAATGATGTGCTTATGGTTAAATGTGTGTATATCGGGTCAATTATGTAGTGTACGACCCTTAAATCTATTCTGCCTTCGATTAGACTCTTAGCTTTAGAAAGTCCGAGGACAGACTTTGTTTTCAAGGTGGGTAGAATATAATACACTGTATTCACATATATGGGTATATACATATTCTTGATCGTATTTATACGAATTTTATTGTTGTGTATTTTCAAGAATTTTCCTTAATTTTAAAATGATAACATAATTTTTAAATAATTTTTAAATATTGTTAGACTTGATTTTTTGAGGTGTATTTGGATGAGATACATAGTATTAGTGGGGTATGTATTATGGGATGCATTTCTATTTTTCCTAAATACTAAAATCCATAATTTCCTTAGGGTGACACCTAATTCCCTTATGTGTCAAGCCGACCTTATCCTTAAATCTCATCTTGACATTTGGATTACATCTGGCTTTTGATGAAGAAAAGGGGAAGATGACGAGGATTGTAGGGTCATTGTTAATTTAAAAAGAAAAAGAAATAAAAAGAAAAAGGGAAGAATAGAACCCATCAACATTCGCCTTCTTATTCCTCTCTCTCTCTCTCTCTCACGCAACCACCAAAGAGCCCCACCCATTTCCTTATCCTCCCTGGCCGAGCCCCTTGCACCACTAATTCCTCCACTAGGCCACCACCTCCCCTCACAAACTTCATTTCCAACCTCAAACCCTAGATTCCAAAGCCACACCATTGAAGAGAAGCTTAGAGATTACAAGTTCAAGGAGAAGAAGGGCAAAAGACTCTAAATGAAGGACTTGATAAGGTAGGAGATCTATCTACGCTAGTTAGGGTTAACTCTCAAGAATTGTGTAGAAATAGATGTTCGATTTTTGTAGAAATTCGACAGTGTTCGATCGACACGACCGTGACACGATCGTAGCGATCGACTGTAGATCCCAAAGTTAACGACAACACTTCCACACGACCGTGTCGACTTAGATATGGTTGTGTCACTGACTGGGTAGGAGTACGACCGTGTCGACTTAGACTCGGACGAGTTGTAGTAGAACGACCCAATGCTTGATGACATGGTCGTGTCGTTCTTGGAACGACCGTTGTAATGACCCCAAACTTTATATACGTGTATTGATACATATTTCCTAGGCGTATAAATATGCGTATAAATTTTGGAGGCTTGGTATAATTTTCCTTAATTTTTGTAACATTAAGATTATTTTTAATGAATTTTATAACACCTTTTGGAATTGTTAAATGATGTATAAAAGGTAATATACTTGTATTTAGTGAACTATACATAGTATAATGGGAGTATTTTTACTTTAATTAAAATTTAAATCCTAATTTACCATGATTAGCCACCTCCTTCTTATGAGGTGGCATTAGCATGTTGATTTTCACCTAACACAAAGAAGAATGGAAAGAAAAAGAAAAAGAAAAAAAGACTGTTTTCATGCTTTCATCCTTCCTCTCTCATCCTCCCTTTGCTCCACCACTCTACCACCACTCCACTATCGTCTCCTCCCCTTTCACCACCAAATCCAACATCCATTGAAATTTCATCCATAACAATATTCACACCTACTACAAAATCCTTCACTCACCAAGGCCAAAACTAACACCATACTCCAAATAACATTTGAAGGAGTTTGAGAAGAAGAGAAAAAGGTTGGGGTTTACAAGGAGAAGAGGAGCCGAAGCTTAAATATTTTAGAGAAAGGACATCTAAGGTAGCATTATCTAACAATCCTAGTTAGGTGCTACTCTTAGAATTGTGTAGGATCGATATCATCGTCGTATTCAGTGACGTGATTAGCAATATCGAATGCAAAGTCGTCTTCGATGACAGTGCTTTTTCTGTCCAGTACCTCCCCAGTACATACAAAATTTAATGATATTTCTCCTATGTTTTCCTATTCTGGGGAATTGAGGAGGGGAGAGTTATTTGGGCTGAGCTGAGCATCCTGTGGTGGTATCGTTATATTTTCTCCAGGAGTTCTTCTCTTTCGAGGAAACTTATCCTTGGAGCCTGGGGTCGTCCTCTCTTTTGTTAAGGTACGACCACTTCTGCTGCAGATGGATTACATCCATCTTTGGGTATGTCAATCTTAACTAGCATGTTTGTAGCAGTGACGTGTGATCTAAAAATCTTCTGATTGTCAGTTAATTTGTCCGGTAGTATGTGAACTGTGTTTTGTATTTGGAGGATCTTCAGGGTTTTATCCTCACATTGGTTTCTACACGGATCAAAGTGGGACAAAGTCTTGGTATCCCATGAAATGGTCTCTGAAGCTTCAGGCTTCTTAGAATTTAAGCCTAGTTTGGGAAAAGTATTTTCGTCAAACTCACATTCTTCAAGACGTGCCTTAAAAGCGTCCCCCGTTAGGGGTTCCAAGTATCTAATGATCGATGGTGAGTCGAACCCTATGTAGATATCTAGACGAAATTGAGGACACATCTTTGTCCTCTGTGGTGGTGCAATGGGGATTCAGACTGCACATCCAAATGTCCTCAAGTGAAAGATATTTGGTGGAGACCATAAGCGAGTTGCATCGGAGAATAAGTTTGACAACCAAATGGTCTTATCCTTATTAGTGATGCAGCATGCAAGATTGCATGTCCCCATGCAGTCACATGCCACTGAGATTGCATTATTAATGGACGAGCGATCCATTGTAGTCTATTTATAAGAGATTCAGCTAACCTGTTCTGGGTGTGAACATGAGCTATGGGATGTTCAACTTCAATGACAGTTGCTTGGCAGTAGTCTTGAAAGACTTGTGATGTAAATTCCACAATATTATCCAGATGTTTTCTTTTAATCTGGCTATCTGGAAAATGTGCCCGCAACTTAATGATTTGTGCCAATAGCTTTGCAAAGGCTACGTTGCGGGTGGATAGTAGGCACACATATGACCATTTAGAAGATGCGTCTATTAGTACCATAAAGTACCAAAATGGACCACTTGAGGGGTGAATAGGCCCACAAATGTCTCCATGTATTCTTTCTAGGAAGCTAGGAGACTCTGAGTCCACTTTAAGTGGAGATGGTCTCGTAATCAGTTTTCCTTTGTAACAAGGAGGACAAGGAAAATCACCCTTTTGAAAACTTCAGGTTCTTTAAATTATGTCCACGGGACTGGGATATGATGCGGTGCATCATTGCTGATCCGGTGTGTCCGAGTCTGTTATGCCAGAGTAAGAATTCTGGTTGATTTTTGCACTTTTGGTGCTCAGTTATATTACCTTCCATTGCTCGAATTGTTGTATGGTATAGACCCAACGGGAGTCCCTCGAAACGCACAACGATAGTTTTAGCACCATTTTTTAGAGTCGTTACATACAAGTATTCATTATTATGTTTGTCCACCGTTTCTAGGTGGTATCCGTTTAGACGGATGTCTCTGAAACTTAGTAAGTTTCTATTCGAGCTTGGAGAGAATATAGCATCTTTTATTGAGATTTGTGTTTTATTGGGGATCAAGATATTTGCTTCCCCTTATCCTTCTATTATACTTGATGGTCCGAAAATAGTATTTACTGTGCCATCGTAGTTATTAATGCTTTGAAAAAAACTAATGTCGCGAAGGATTGTTGATCGCTTCCGGATATACACCTAGAAAACAATGTAGCTTTACCGTAAGTGCACGGTTAAGTGGTAAACGGGTATCGAATCACAGGGAGGAGTAATGACAATACTCTATTTTGGTTACTAAGCTATTTGGTGGAAAATTCGTTTGAGAATGGATGGTGTAGAAATCGTTTGAGTAACAATGCAAATTCAATATAATAAAGATGTCTAGGGCTTGGGAATCCACACTATGGATTTTCAATTCATCGACGTAAGTTATGAAATACCATGCAATCAAACTCGAGTCAAGGTGAACTTGCTACAACTAATTGGAGAACCAACTCACGCTTTTACGATATTGTAGGTCTATATCACTCTAAACTAGAGCCTCGCTGTCACGCAAGCCTAGTCTACACTACTAGCATTAAGACCGGCAATCTCGTCCAATCCAAACTCAAGCTCGCTGTCGTGCAACTTGAGTTCGGATTTAGGTCTTGATAGTTCGTATCCATTCACTGTCATGTAACAAATATAAGTATATGAGAACAATAAAAATGCTAGATTTGGTCGCTGTCGCACACCAAATCTAGGGAATTTCTATTGTAAACCTAAATCGAATATCTAGGGCTTTTCTTGGATCAAGATCTTCTGGCGAGCTCAC
Source organism: Scilla litardierei (assembly GCA_030789695.1). Classification (NCBI taxonomy): domain Eukaryota; kingdom Viridiplantae; phylum Streptophyta; class Magnoliopsida; order Asparagales; family Asparagaceae; genus Scilla; species Scilla litardierei. The sequence continues at coordinate 71,157,561 of CM061138.1, read as the reverse complement.
GAGATCCAAGAGAAATCCCTATCTATCTGTAGTAAATCAATCAAGATCTAACCTTTCAATCAAGCCTAATAGCATAGCAATTCAATAGATCTCATAATTCAAACATTAGATCCATAGGGTTCATCCCTTTACCCTAGAGCAAAGGAACTACTTACAAATCATATTAGAAATCGATAGGAAAACAAGATCAACAATGAAATTCATCATGCAATCAAGATTCAATAAGAGATATAGCATAAAAATCAAAACTTGCAAGAGATCAAGACAAACCAACGTCACCAAAGAAGCTTTCAATAGAAAATTAAGATCCAATCTTCAATCTCTCGCCAATACAAAAGCTTAAATCTGATTAGAAACTAAGGAAAAAATAGTTCTAAGAAGTCTATCTGGTCTCTCCTGGGGCTGGAGACAAAATTGGGTTTAAATACATGCCCAAAATAACCAAAAAGCACAGACCAAACTGCCCATGCGCTGCCAGAAACCCTAGTTTTCTCGACTGGGCGTCTGTGCCACTCAGCCGAGTGGAAGTATTACTCGGTCGAGTGAGAATTCTGACTCGGTCGAGTACGTCAGTCTGCAGATCATCCAGAAAAACAGATAAGTCAACTTGGCTCTCTTCGAAATTTTGGCCTCCACTCGGTCGAGTGGAGTTCTTACTCGGCCGAGTGGAATTCACCACTCGGTGAGTACATTGTGGTACTCAGGCTTGCAGATGTCATCATGTCAGTCTTGCTCGACCGAGTAGGCTACGTCACTCGGCCGAGTGAACTGTCTTGCTCGGTCGAGTGGCCTGTTTCAGAGCTCATTTCTTCTCCTTTTTGCTTCCTCGTCGATTCCTTCGACGTCCTTCTTCTTTCTCTCATCCTCTAGTACCGTTAACTCTCCGATATGATCATGAGAGACGCTCCAGCATGCGTGCAAGTCCTCTAGGCTCCAAATTGCACCCAATTGCTACATATCTCCTGAAATCAGACGAAAAACATGAAATAGTGAAAAGCATCGAAACATCGTTAAATAATCATAAAAATCACGATATGAGATATCAAAATGGAAGGCAAATATGCAGAAAAAAGGTGTAAAATATGAGCCTAACAAAATCCCCCGAGCTCACCTCTAACTCGTCCTCGAGGAAGATGAGTAGAAAGGCGAACTTGGCGAATAAAAATAAAGAAAAGGGATGAGCGAAAAAGAAGATGAAGAGGTGAAGATGCTAGATCATTCTCTCAGAACTTGGAGTTGCACACTCAAATTGCATGACCAATGAATATAAACATGCTAAAGCTTTTCACTTCGATACCATTTCATATTGGTGCTTTTGATAAAAAAAAGCTAAGAACGTCGAAAATCATATGAAACATGGAATCATTTTAGAATCAACATCGTCAAGGGCATGTAAAACGATATACACAATCATAGATCACACAGTTTTCAATTGACCACTTCTACTTGAAGTATAAGAGATATCACACATTTCAAATCGATAAGAATAGAAAAAGATTTTTCATGAATTTCTTACCAATATTCAATTCATGGACGTCGTTATTGTAGGGTTTTAGCAGACCCTCAGAGCTCAGATCTGTGTCCGTCCTAAGTCAGACGGACCACAGAGGCCTAAAGCACAGCGGAAAATAAAAACAGACTAGCTAAACAATTTAGTTAGGCCCTGAGGGAGCCACAACCTAGCCCAATCTATGCCAACTTGGTGTGGATCTGACCACCCCAAGAGGGAACTATTCTACTGCGACGAAATTAAATTACACTAAAAATTACTTAGAGAACATACCCGAAATCTCGACCCTGGGGCGGGCAAGATGTACCGCACCGTATTCGGATGCTCCTCGTAGCCGAACTGTCTTGACTTGATCCACCCGAGCTGCTTTGCTCCTTCGAACCGATCTGCCCGAGCTGACACCCGCTTCCAAGCCGATCACACACGGTAGAAGGTTTCACTTGAGTAGACCCGTGTCTTAGACGTCTGGATCCGAATCCAAACCCCCTTCGTAGTCTTGCTAGGACTAGTCGGGAGAATAGGAAGAAGAGAAAAAGAATAGTTTAGTAGTAGATCGAGCTTGCTCTAAAATCTGGAGCTACTCGATCGAGAACTTGGTGCATTTTTCAACGAAGAGAGTGCACCCCTATTTATATAGGGAGTCGACACTTCTCTTTTCATTGCGAGCAATGTGGGACAAAACGAAATAGAAGAGAAAATTAATTAAGCTAATTTAGCTTAATTGAAGTTTTAGTAAGCCTTTCATAAAGGCCAACTTAAACGAATTAATTCTCTTTATACATTAAACTTTGGACACCAAACAAGCTATCAATTCAAAGGTCTTCGAATGGTGAACGCGTAGGAACAAACGACGACGAATTTCGACTTCGTTTGACCCCTCAAACAATTGCCCAAAGATGGGCAAAAAATCAATTTTCGTAGCCGTCATGAGGGGTTTCAAAACCTCCTATTTTCACTTAAGTTGCAGGCGTGCCCGCTAGGCTTAGCGGGCGCGCCTGCCCAAGGCAAAGGCAGGCGGGTGCGTCGGCCCCCTGGACAGCGGGCGCGCCCCGCTGTTATCAGCGGGCGTGCGCCCGCTGAGCAGCAGGCGCGCACCTACTGTTTCCAACGGGCTGTGCCCCTTAGCCCCTTACAGATGGACCCGTTAGCCCAAGTGGGTCTAACCCACTTTGCCTTTGACTGTTTTTGCATTTCTGGGCTCGTTTGAGCTCCGATTTGGACACGGTTTGAACCTGTGTTTAGACCAGGACGATCCCGTCAAACATGTAACCCTTTCCAATGCTTTTGTTCCTACAAAAATTGTCATAACCAATTTACGACACGTTTAATCTTTGTTTGCATCAAATGCAACAATGTCCTTATTGCTTCTACGACTTGGTCTCACAACTGGCTTGTGAATATTAACTATTCCATTTCATCAAATGAATATCTCTTATTAATCTTCCTATTACTAAGACACGAATGCTACTCGGTGTGAGACCCTACAGCCTGACCTTACTACGAGTTCGGGCTCGAAACCCCTAGACGACGGTCACCACGAGCAGTAGTTGTCGTCTCTGTTTCAGAATCATCATAACGTGATCGACCCATTGACAAAAGTATCGTTGGGTTCACTTTGGCTGTGTCAGTGATGAATACCATTAGCTATAGTCCCTTCGTCAAGACTGTGTCTCTGTTAGCCTAGGGTATGGTTTACTGTCAACCCTATTAGACAACATTGGTCAGTATATGGCGGTCTTTGTTATATTCACGTTGTACATCTTACAACATACCCCGATCGAGTTTTAATAAAAAGACCGTACTGAACCTGTGACACTAACTTCCCTTTAACGGAAGAGACGAATCCCATCTTAGTCATCTACTTGCCTGGAGAGCTTCAGGTGTAACCCAACCTAAGATCTTTCAGTAGGCCTAGCCTCGAAGCTAGATCTTAGGTTTAAGCGACACTGTTCACTCACAGGTTCGTACAAATGACTTCAGGTCTTAAGGACCAGCTTACCTTCATCACCCTAGAGTTATTATAGATAGTTTAGTTAAAGTTAACCATTTAATAACTCTGAGTTGGTCGTTCACTGAACTCATTCTCCAATGAGCACCTGTGTCTCGTCTCCGACTTCACCAAGTCGAATGACTATGAGATCATCATTACCCTAAGGTAAGATAAAGACACAGTGGTCTGTCCGATGTGTTGATATCCAGTTCTCGACACATCTATGACCACGAACTGTTTAAGACTTACGTTTCTATACGGTCGTTTACTACTCATAATCGAGATCTAATCTGGATACGTAAGGACCTAACTATAAGTCTATGGATATTATCTAAGTATATTATTCAACCGAATTCATACTTAGGATAATGAACACCATATATTCTATTAACAAGACGTACACTTAGGATAAATCGCCTAATGGGCATATATCCTCCTACATCTCCCACTTGCACTTAGGCTATTTATCTCGGCATCTCATACCGTTATAGCATATCAGTCACATTGGACATTTATATGAAAAACCTAAGAGTGGATTTACTAACGAGTATCTATAATGCATTTTAATGGATTATTATTTATACATCTCTTGATCACACAAGGTTGATCTTTGAAAAAAGATTTGGATCAATTTTCCTTTCTTTGTATAGCTAACAATTAGCTCATACAATCTAGATGTAGGGTCTAACATTTCTATAAGTCAGTCTCAGCTCATTCCAATTTTCTTGTGTCAATATGTCAAGTACATACATGACACCCTAAGTCTCTATATATTCGATTGAATCAAAACTATTTTGATTCAATGTTTTATATAGATGATTCAAATAAGTTGGAAACCTTTTTACTTAGTCCGAGAAATCGAAACTAAGTATATGAGCTAGCTCCCACTGACTTTGAGAATTATCTGGTTAAGTACTTCAATTATATATCTAAATCATATTTGGACTATATATATATATATATATATATATATATATATATATATATATATATGAAGAGCATAACCATATGATATGTGCTTAAATGGAACGTACTAGTGTCAGGTTGGGTTTGACGAATGAGTCAAATCAAGATCGGTTTAAGGAATCTTGACTTTGACTTACTCAGTCAAACGTCCTACATTGTACCTTTCCCTTAACTACATTTAATAATAACCTTTTAAGAATCAAATGTAGTTTATTAAGAGTTAATCTTAAACTGCGTATAATTGTGATCACACACAATTTATACGCTCCTGGAACTTATACTTAACTATCGACTGGCTATAATATTAATTCAGCTCCAAACAATCAGAATTTTCTGAAGCTCTACATCATGGTTCGAGAATTTATGCAATCAACCCAAATAGCCACATTCACAAAAATTTAAGCCATTCGCGACAAATCACAATTTAAAAAAAAAGGAAAGCACATTTCCCGAGACATTTATTCAAACAACGGATTCATAAAAATGAATCATAATTTGTTTATCAAATAAACTTTGAGTGTTAAATATCAATCATTGTTTTAACTTCAAGGAACGATACATTTTATTCATAAAAGGAAGTGAGTATTGGCTCCTTCTTCTTCATGTCTCTTGAAGTCCTCGCACGGCCCTAGCAGCAACGATTGCTCAGATGCCGACCGTCCTCGGAACTTCTTCCAACCTCTGCTTCATATCAGCCACCTGTATACATTACACAAATGTCTTAGTATCTCATACTATGTGATAAAGCATTTATGGAAATAATTATGCTTTATTGAATTTAATTTGTTGTACCTGAGGTAAAAGCATCAATATGTCCCTTCTTCTTTTCTGCAAGGTAAACCTTGTAGTTCCTCTTCCAATGACCCATCTTATGGCAGTGGAAGCACTCAGATTTTGACGGGGTCCCTTTCATCTTCTTCCCCCCTTCTTCGCCTTGGCAGGTTGTGGGACCTGCCTCTTCTTACCCTGGCCTTTCGGCTGGTCTGAAGAAGCAGAGCTAACAACCAACGCAGTCGGTTTCTTCTTGATTTCCTCAAACTGCCTAAGCATGTTGAGGAGACTCTGTTTCAATACTGTTCATAATGAAACCAGTAATGAAAGGCTTGAAGGCCGGGGTTAAAGACCTAAGGATGATGTCCACTGACATCTCATTATCCAGGACAAAACCCAACTGGGCGGTGTCTTCTACGTACCCAATCATCTTACTGACATGCTCTTGTACGGGCCATGTCTCCATCTTTGTGCCCCAGAGGTTGCTCGTGGCTTCAAACTTGGCAGCTCTTGACCGCTTGCCGTATAACTCTTCTGTATTCAGAAGCATACTTTGAACATCCAAATGTTCGCACTTCCTCTGTAGTTCGTTATTCATTGAAGCCAGAGTAAGGCACCTAGCCTTCTCTGCATCCCTCTTGTACAGCTTGTAGGATTCCTTTTCCTCGGGAGTCGCATCTTCGTCCGGCTTTTTCAGAGGGTCCTCGAACAGCACGTATCCAGTCCTGGCTAGAGAAAGGACTAACTTAATGTTTCTAAGCCAATCCTTATAGTGTGTTCCATCAAGCACATTCTTCTCTATCATATACTTAAGACCCGAGTCCATTCTGCAATTTAGTAGATTCTTAGTTAGTATATGTCCATTGTATAGTTTCAATGGTTTTTAATAAAACTATATTCTCCCACTAAATTTATTAAAGCCATAATAATAAACAATTTATTATACAATAACATTTGTGGGAAAGGGATCCGACTACCTTGAGTCTGACAACCTTGAGTGTGTCTCAACAAGTTGTCCGACTCTACAGTCGGTAGACGAACGCATCGTCAATCATATTAAATATGATTCCCTATCGATTATTACCCCTAGTCATTTGTGATCATGAGTGTGCTCATCCAAATCACAATGGCTCGCCTAGTCGGACCCTTGTTTTCGTGTCTAGCCTGACTTGCCCCGGCGCTCGGTGTATGCACGACCCGTCGGTTTCGGTCAGGTCTTAGACTACATCTTTGGTTAGACTTTCACCGGCACTCGGTGTATGCACGAGACGACAGTTTGGATCATGTCAAGATGTTATCAAGACATCGGTTTCTATAAGATTGCCATGTTACAGCTTGAGTGTAGCTCAACAACTGTACCACTGGTCTTACAGTTGCCAACTCCTAAAACAAGGAGGGCTACGATTTATCTTGAAAAAGATTATTATCGTATTTGACTTAGGTATTGTCAATGGACTTACACAGTCATGATTCGACTCCTTGCGGTCCAGCGGACGCGGCCAGGGAATTGACTAAGCCAGGACCACTAGGCCTCTAGACGAGCTAGGGTGGTCCAGCAAACTTAGCGAAGCACATTGACCAACATCATGATCCATTGGAGGAGGTTCATCAATTCTATGTTCATCCATCAACTAAATGGCTTTTAATTAATACTAGTTAATCCTTATCAACTAGTGGATCCTAAAATTCGAAATTTATGGATTTGTTAAACAATTTTTATTAGATCCTTATCAACTATAAGGTTCATATGTTCATCGTGCTACCCCAATCTAATTATGATTTTAATAAGACAATAACAACATTTTACAAAAATAGTCATTTAATGATAATCATCATTTAAACAATTTATGTTAATGATTGTCAATTAAAGGGACTACCCTAATCTGGTATTAGGTTTTGATATTGTATTTGTTCATTTAAAACATAGCATGTCACTAGTCATTAAAAGTTTATCTTACAAACTTTTAATCAATTAATGGCTAACCTAAAGGGTTCATGAATACATTATTCATCATGTCCATTAAACATAAACCAACTAATTTAAACACATAAATTAAAGGTTCAATAAAGTGACATAAAAAGAGAACATGCAAGTTAAAATTATCTACAACATAAATAATTAACTTGCTAATCTAAAAATTTAACATTAAAATTTAAAGATCTAAAATTTTAAAGCTTGAAACATTTTTATCACATAAAATTAGGTTTCATAAAATTATCAAATAATTTTAAATTCAAACCTAAGATTTAAAAATTTAACGAAACATTTCTAAGATTAAATTATCGCATAAAAATAATCTTGAAACTCTATGTAATTAAAAGAAATAAATTTATAATTCCATCGCATGGGAATAAAATTTTTCTTTATGTTACATATTCATTAAAACAATCTTAAAACATTTTTAAAATCATTTGAATTAATTTTAAAGCTTTCAGATAAAGTTTAAAAAATTTCCAACCTTTATGTAATCAAAAGAAATAAATTTTTAATATCATCTTATGAAATAAAATTTTCCTTAATGTTACATAAACTTTAAAATGTTGTGAACGAGAAACAGATTTGGAGAAGGGGTTGAGGCTAGGAAACCCCTAGCCTCCTTTTTATAGTATTCATAATGGGTACTCATGTGGGTGGATACCCAATAGGCCCAATGAGTCCTATTCATAACACTTCCCCTTATCCAACCAACGTGGTATACTCGACTTTATGAATACTGAATGATTCATTAGTACTACTGAGTATCTTAATGGGTGGATACTTCTAGATCCAAGTTAAGGGTAACTGCCTCGTTAAAAACCCTTAGCTATGGAAAAACCTGTGGGAAAAAACCGATAGCGAAGGGAAAAGAGTACAACACTCCATAACTTCCCCTGATTTGGGGATGTGTCGAGGGGTGGATACTTCTGGATCCAGAGTCAATGTGGTTGCCTCATTAAAACCTTGACTATGGAAAACCATGTGGGAAAAACCACTAGCCAAGGAAAAAGAGTACAACTCTACAGTTGACTCCCTCTTATCTGATCAAGCTTCAGGCTTGTAGATATCCTATATATCTATACATTTATCTCCTATGTGTTTATACATCCATCTCATCTACAACATTCCGAAAGCAAAAGTAAAGTACAGACATCACTCATCTATACAAGTTTCACTCATATAAGGCAGTAGCTGAAACTGAAGGATCGCTGCAAACTTGATAGACAGCTCCACGTCTCAATCGTCATTGTCTGCAAAGGTACTTCAGGACCTGACTTTGTATGTTCTTGAACTGCTCCTTGGGTGATGAGCTTCTCGGGATGGTAGAAGGATGTAGACATGGGAGGATTCTGTGTAGATCTTCAGGAGGTGGACGTCCCTTTTATACTATTCATCGCGATGATCTGTAACCTGCATATGCAAATACATTTAACATTGAGGATTTTTCCTCGACCCTTGGAGATAGTGCAGAAGCTACATATCTCTGGTCCAGTGGTGCGCTGCAGGCGCTGCACTGTACCTGGCTAATAGCTATACTTCTAACGCTCAAAAGAGACGCATGCAGTTGACCAGGTAAAAGAGTGTTCCAAAGACATTTAAGGTACTTCTGGACCATATATATTCTTTCCCTCTTCTAGCTAACGGAAAGGGGTCATTTAATGTATATCCATACAACCAAATAGGTGTATTTAGTGGAGAATGATTTTAATGTTTCTTCATCAATCATCATTGTCTGAAGTTTTCATCTTCGGGATGATTAATTAATGTCATCTTCAGGATGATAGTTCATTTCCAGGATAATAGTTCATCTTCAGGATGATTGTTCATCTTCAGGATGATAGTTCATCTTCAGGATGATTAATGTCATCTTCAGGATGATAATTCATCTTCAGGATGATGGTTCATCTTCAGGATGATTATATTCTGTAAGCCAAGAAATTAAGCCTAGCTGGGGCTTTCATATCATATCATATCTGATAGATAGCCTTTAACAGATATTTCGGTAATTTCTCTTCAGGAGATCCGATAATATTTTGAGTTATTTAAAATAATCTCAATTCTTTTTAATTTGCTCTCTTAAGAACAATACTGTTTTTAAGAGGTGCAAACAACAACCTTTTAGTATGAGTCCTTTAAGGATCTTCGTCTAGGTTGTCTTTTCTTTAATCATATTTTTAATATGTGTCCCAAAAAGAAAGGAAAGTAAAGAAAAAATTTATTATATGCATTTGAAGAGATTTTATATCGGTAATGTTGTCACATCCAATAGCAACATCAACCAAAAATTCTCTCTTCTTGCCATTCGTTGGGTTACGCCTTGACATAAACCAGTCGATGCATCAGATTCATCTTGTAAGTGAGTTCAGCTCATCTTATTTGATTACTTCCTGGTTTGAGCGATTTATACCTCTAAAACTATAGCAAATTAAAATGCTTATAGCTAACGATTTTATTTTAATTCTCCTTCAATACTCAGTTATCCCACAGGATTTGATATCATTTTTGATACCAGGACTTCAGGTCCAACACCTCATATTTCATAAGTGAGTCCAGCTCACCTTATTATTGCCTCATTCCACATTATTATAATTTGGCCAAATCTCTATCTTTGCTTCAGGCAAAGCAGAGTTGTGGAATTGATTTTATATTTAACTGGCAAAGTGAAATATGAGAGAATTTGTCGACAAAATGTGTTATTTCTTGTCCAAAACTCACCCCGTACGTACTATAATCATTTGATTTCTCCCAGAGGTGTCTCCTTCACAACACGTTAAAGAAGTGAAGGTTCTGGGACATGTAAAGAATATGGACAAATCCAGAATTGGTCCTTAGCAACCAAGTTGCAATAAGGTTCTGGATTTGAGCTCACTTTCCTGTGGTGGTATTGCTTTTTCGGTCTTCAGGAGTAGATCTCTCTTTTTGGAGCTTAGTGGTATATCCTCTCATCTCTTAAGGACATCCACTTCTGCTACTGGTGGATTGCATCCATTATATTTGGTATGTCAATCCTAGCTGGATTTTTAGTAGCAGTGATGTGCAAGTTTTGACAATATTTAAATTGTCATTCTGATTATAATCAGATCATATGTATTTACTTTTTACATGGTCAGTTTGAGCTTCAGGCTCATAGATGATTTGAACCAAATATGGAATTGAAAGATCTTCAGGATCCTTTATTACCATCAACACACAATCTATAAGACGTGTGTAAATGCCTTACTCATACGAGATTTTGGAATTTATTCATCAAAGTTGGTTAGTCCTGATGAATGTGTTCTTTTTGTGGCATCATGACAGTTTATGTAGTGTTGCTTCAGGAACACATACACAGCGTTACAGACGTACCATCTTTAAGATGTGCTCTAAACCCATTCTTAGAAAATGTTTATATGGAGTTGATCAGACTCATATAAAAGGATTCTAATGGTGTGTTTAGCTGAGTGTACGCAACACTGTTGCTACTTATTTATGATTTCCCATTTTTATCCAAAGTTACCACTATTTTTTAAAAAAATGTGGTTGGATAATGACCATTTAGAGGATATATATTGATGAGTACACAAAAAGGTACATCATCAGTCACTTTAAGGGAGTGGACAAAGCCTATTTATATCCCTTAAATACTCTCAAGAGACCTAAAGGCCTTCATTATCTTTAATGATGGTAGTATATCATCTTAAATTCATTTGAGGAAGTGTGGAGAGTCAATGTCCATGTGAATGGAGATGATCTCATTATCATTTTTCCCTTTTGAATAGGACAATGAAAGTTTCACCCTTTTTTGAAGAATCTTCGGGTTCGTCTGGTTGATGATGTCTTGCATCATCACTCCAGGGTGATATCGATCCAAAGTTGGTCGATTCTGGACACTTCTGGTGTTCCAAAATAATTCCTCTTTTTGAATTAATGTGGGACTTTTGAAAAGTCCATTAAAATGCTCAAGTTAATTTTGTCCGGTAACAGTTGAACTATGTTCAAACTGTGAAGGATTACATCTTCACATGGACTATTGTGCGGATCATTTTGGGACAAAGCTTCAAGCTTCATTTATTTCTTGAGTCATTAGGGATTTCGTTTTGACGAATATCCTTTTGAAACTGTATAAGTTTCAGAGAGTAAATGGCATCCTCATTTTATTTTTAGGGGTATTCAAGATAGCAAATCATTCGCAGTAAATAAAATGTATTAAAACTACAAGAGAATAATACTGATGATTTTGTTAAGTCAACAAGTGACATAGTGTGATGTGTGCTCTTGAAAACATACAACAATAATTATGCTCATTTAAGACTTATGTTATGACAACAGATTATATTTGATTTCAAAGTTTATTTGTCCTCGGGGAGTAGCTAAATATACATAAGGTCAATTAGACTTTCGTTGTTTTGACTAGATATGTATGTATTTTTATATGGCATAAGTTAATGCACATTCATGTTTGCAAAAACATTATGGCTCTTATCAGAAGTTCTGGTCTGATTTTGGCTTGCCATTGCTTACTCCATGTCGAGGTATATCGTATCTTCCCTTTCCCATTTAATCCAAGACTTCCCCTGTTTTGAGTTTTCCTTATTTTTATTTCAGGTCATGTTTGATCCTGAACTTCCCTTGATTTCAACATTCCTTATTTATAAAGGACAATGAAAATTAGTCTTGCTAAGGAGACATAAGCAAGGGTTTGAGCAAATTATTTATACTTCCACTTTCTAATTAATAAGAGACTTTTAAAAGTCTATTTGAATGCTCGAGTATAGCTTCAGGCCATTTGCTTGAGACGTTCAAATTTTATGTTGATAGTTTATCATGCTCAAAGGGAAAAACAAATACGTGGCTACGAAATTTATAATTTCTCACTTATCTATTAAGTCATGACTTCGGGCGTACACTTAAAAGTAAGGGGTAGATTCAAAAATCATACATTGTAAAGTGAGACGACTCTAAAAGAGTTTAGCGGTGTTATGACAACTGCTGGTGTCAATATTTACCGCAAAATGCACATATCTAAAAAGATCGCATAAATGGTTTTCGCATAAGCCATCGTTTTTGTTGATAGTTATTTTATTAGGGGAAAAGGTGCCGACTTTTGATTTGATTTTGAACTTCAGGTTCATTTTGTCAAAGTGGATATGATATTAAACTTTTTGAAATCATGATTGTCTTATTGTCATAAATATCGTCATATCATGAACCCATCATACATATAATTTAAAGCTTGTAAACTAAAGATTATGCTCAATTGAACTGAATTGAAACAAGTATGATGTATACACATGCTATTTATATGCTGCAGGCATTTAAATAATCTTATCGCAGATATATAGTCTAGCTATAGGCGTTAAACTATATCAAAGTGATTTTATCATGCTTTTTAACAGTTTCATTGTAACACTAACATAGCATGAAAATAGTTACATCCACGCATTTAATGTATAAGCAATGAAAAAAATAACTTAGGACTATGGAGATCAGCCAGCCGACACCGAAAAGAAAAAGACAGTCCGAAATTACATCAAAAAGTTGCATGAAAGAATAAGTACAACTCGGGAACTTCAGAGAGAAGCCCCTTTCAACTTTGTGCATACGCCTTCAGCTCCTTTTTGGTGTCCGCCGGTCTTCTTTTTACATTTATATCCTCACTTAAAAATTTCTCACAAAAAAAGAGGAAAAAATTGCAGGAAATTAAAGGTGTCGGAAACCTGGCTGATCCCTAAAAACATAGCCTAAATCGCACATCCACGCAGATATTATATGGAAAATATACAACCACGCAGATAATCATATCACAGGCATGTAAAGATTAATTAAATAATCTAAATAGTGTGTAACGTGCTAAAAATTTATTTTTGAAAAACTTTTTACCTTTGATCCATATTTTTAATGTTTTGTTTACCGCTTTAACCCTTTTTATAAAGTTTCTTTAATTATTTTGGGCTTTTAGGGCCAAAAATAAAAAGAAAAATTATTTGTGTAAATGGGCTAATTTTCAGGCTTTTTGGGCCATGAAAACAACCCATTAGGGTTAATTGGGCCTCCCCCGAAAAATTGGCCCGTTAAGGGATAGGGTTTCCGAAAAACCCTAGGGGGCCCGCGGGGCGCGCCGCCGTGGCCGCAGGCCGCCGCGGCGAGGCCGCGGCTTCAGGCCGCGACGTCAGGCCGCGGCCGCCGCGGCAGTTGGCCGCGGCCGCTGGCCGCCGCGGCCTGAGGCCGCGACAGTTGGCCGCGGCCGCTGGCCGCGGCAGCGGGGCCACGGCCGCCACGGCCTGTAGCCGTAACCGCGGCTACAGGCCACGGCTGCTCGCCGCGGCAGCGTGGCGGCTGCTTCAGGCCGCGGTGTTTTGCCGCCGGCGGCGCTCGTAGAGTGCCGCTGTTTAGCCCTTCGGGCGTGCGGGGTATGGATCAAGGTTTGGGGAAGTAAAAAACAGATTTTTCAAGCATTTAGATCTCTTAAAAAACTCATTTTTATTATTTTTAGACATGCGGATCTAAATAAAAATGTGATTTTTACCACGTTTTTAAACTTTTTGATCCTAAAACATGCAGATCAATGTGAAACGCAAGTTTAGATCTAAAAAGTTTTGATATTTACCTCTAGATTCGACGAGGGAATCTAGACGACGGTTGGTGAAGAATGCCTTTTCGCTCCCCGTTGAGAAGATTACGATCTTCTTAGACTGAGCGGTTGATGGATCTCCTTCCTCGCGTGTCGTCGCCTTTTCCAACGAGCGTGATCGTGCCGATAACGTGTTGTGAACGAGAAACAGATTTGGAGAAGGGGTTGAGGCTAGGAAACCCCTAGCCTCCTTTATATAGTATTCATAATGGGTACTCATGTGGGTGGATACCCAATAGGCCCAATGGGTCCTATTCATAACATAAAAAACTTTTAAATGCTTGCTAAAATTATTTTATCTCATAAAATAAAATTTTAAAAGTCATTTAATCATAGAAGACCTATTAAATTTATCGTATAAAATTTAAAACGTCCCCAAAAAAAAATTTCATGTTACAAACAATTTTAAAACAAAAAAATATTAAACCGATTTTAACATAAAGTTAAAATGTCCATATGTTCAAAACAAGCATTAAGAAATTTAAAATCGCTGCAAATATAGATCTACAAGCATAACGAGGCTCCGATACCACCGTAGTGTTTTGGCGGACCCTCAGAGCTCAGATCTATGTCCGTCCTAAGTCGGACGGACCACAGAGGCCTCAAGCGCAGCAGAAAATAAAAACAGACTAGCTAAACAATTTAGCTAGGCCCTGAGAGAGCCAGAACCTAGCCCGATCTATGCCAACTTGGGGTGGATCTGACCACCCCAAGAGGGATCTATTCTACTGCGACGAAATTAAATTACACTAAAAATTACTTAGAGAACATACACGGAATCTTGACCCTGGGGCGGGCAAGATGTACCGTCCCGTCCAGACCCGGGAAGGTGGAATACTGGAAGGCGGGGCTCCCCTTGTGTAAGGGGAATAGCCCATCGGCGGTCTGCATGTAAGAGGAGTAGCCTATTAGTGGTCGATGTGTGGAAGCAATCGTCGGTCGGGGAGGTGGGAACCATTGGTGGCCAGCGGCCTTCCTTTTGTTCAGGGGAGGGGTCTCAGGCCTTTTCACACTGGGTGGAGGGTGACGGAGATTGGTTCTCATATTTTCTTATTCCCCCTCGTCTCCGAAGGGGTAGGGAGGTATTTATAGAGGGGTTTTGTTGACGGTTTCCCGTTGGTTAATGCGATGAGCTGGCATCATTAATGAGTTCCTCCGAATCGTGCCCTTTGGAAACCGCTTTTATCCGGTGGCGCTTGGCGCGAAGCACCAGCTTTAGGCTCTCAGGGGGCGCGTCGTCATTAATGGCGCATTTCTTGAGCGTCCTTTCGTTTCGATGAGTCGCCTCGGGGACCTGCTTTATCGGGACCCGGCATTTATTTGGCGAGCGTTGCTCAGCGGTTCTTGATTTGCGGAGGGTCTGCCCCGGTTTGTGTGCCCTTGTCCTCTTCCCAAGGATCGATATTCCGAGGGTCGTAGGTGGGGAAGAGTAGTCCGGCCCTTATCTGCTCTAGTTTGGGTGAAGAGGGTCGACCCTGGCCCAGAGGTCTTGAGAGAGGGGAGGCGAGCGCGTAGCTCGGCCGTGCCCTTCTCTGACTTGGGTGGCGAGGGTTGCCCCTACCCCAGAGGTCTTGAGGGAGAGAGCGAGCGCGTAGCTCGGCCCGTGCCCTTCTCAGGTTTGGGTGGTGAGGGTTGGCCTTGCCCCAGAGGTCTTGAGGGGGGAAGCAAGCACGTAGCTCAGCCCGTGCCCTTCTCTGGTTTGGGTGGCGAGGGTTGGCCCTGCCCCAGAGGTCTTGAGGGGGGAGCGAGCACGTAGCTCGGCCCGTGCCCTTCTCTGGTTTGGATGGCGAGGGTTGGCCCTGCCCCAGAGGTCTTGAGGGGGGAGCGAGCGCGTAGCTCGGCCCGTGCCCTTCTCTGGTTTGGATGGCAAGGGTTGGCCCTGCCCCAGAGGTCATGAGGGGGGAGCGAGCACGTAGCTCGGCCCGTGCCCTTCTCTGGTTTGGGTGGCAAGGGTTGGCCCTGCCCCAGAGGTCTCGAGGGGGGGAGCGAGCGCGTAGCTCGGCCCGTGCCCTTCTCTGGTTTGGGTGGCAATGGTTGGCCCTGCCCCAGAGGTCTCGAGGGGAGAGCGAGCGCATAGCTCGGCCCGTGCCCTTCTCTGGTTTGGGTGGCGAGGGTTGGCCCTGCCTTAGAGGTCTTGAGGGGGGAGCGAGCACGTAGCTCGGCCCGTGCCCTTCTCTGGTTTGGGTGACGAGGGTTGGCCCTGCCCCAGAGGTCTTGAGGGGGGAGCGAGTGTGTATCTCGGTCCGTGCCCTTCTCTGGTTTGGGTGGCGAGGGTTGGCCTTGCCCCAGAGGTCTTGAGGGGGGGAGCGAGCGCGTAGCTCGGCCCGTGCCCTTCTCTGGTTTGGGTGGTGAGGGTTGGCCCTACCCCAGAGGTCTTGAGGGGGGAGCGAGTGAGTAACTCGGCCCGTGCCCTTCTCTGGTTTGGGTGGCGAGGGTTGGCCGTGCCCCAGAGGCTCGAGGGGGGGAACGAGCGTGTAGCTCGGCCCTGCCCTTCTCTGGTTTGGGTGGCGAGGGTTGGCCCTGCCCCAGAGGTCTTGAGGGGGGAGCGAGCGCGTAGCTTGGCCCGTGCCCTTCTCTAGTTTGGGTGGCGAGGGTTGGCCCTGCCCCAGAGGTCTCGAGGGGGAGCAAGCGCGTAGCTCGGCCCATGCCCTTCTCTGGTTTGGGTGGCGAGGGTTTCCCGTGCCCCAGAGGTCTTGAGGGGGGAGCGAGCGCGTAGCTCGGCACGTGCCCTTCTCTGGTTTGGGTGGCGAGGGTTAGCCCTGCCCCAAAGGGTTGGCCCTGCCCCAGAGATCTTGAGGGTTGGGTGGCGAGGGTTGGCCCTGCCCCAGAGGTCTTGAGGTGGGAGCGAGCGTGTAGCTCAGCCCGTTCCCTTCTCTGGTTTGGGTGGCGAGGGTTGGCCCTGCCCCAGAGGTCTTGAGTGGGAGAGCAAGCATGTAGCTCGGCCCGTGCCCTTCTCTGGTTTGGGTGGCGAGGGTTGGCCCTGCCCCAGAGGTCTTGAGGGGGGAGCGAGTGCGTAGCTCGGCCTGTGCCCTTCTCTGGTTTGGGTGACGAGGGTTGGCCCTGCCCCAGAGGTCTTGAGGGGGGAGTGAGCGCGTAGCTCGGCCTGTGCCCTTCTCTGATTTGGGTGGCGAGGGTTGGCCCTGCCCCAGAGGTCTTGAGGGGGGAGCAGGCGTGTAGCTCGGCCCGTGCCCTTCTTTGGTTTGGGTGGCGAGGGTTGGCCCTGCCCCAGAGGTCTTGAGGGAGGGAGCGAGCGCGTAGCTCGGCCCGTGCCCTTCTCTGGTTTGGGTGGCGAGGGTTGGCCCCACCCCAGAGGTCTTGAGGGGGGGGCGAGCACGTAGCTCGGCCCGTGCCCTTCTCTGGTTTGGGTGGCGAGGGTTGGCCCTGCCCCAGAGGTCTTTGAGGGGGGAGAGAGCGCGTAGCTCGGCCCGTGCCCTTCTCTGGTTTGGGTGGCGAGGGTTGGCCCTGCCCCAGAGGTCTTGAGGGGGGGATCAAGCGCGTAGCTCAGCCCGTGCCCTTCTCTGGTTTGGGTGGCGCGGGTTGGCCCTGCCCCAGAGGTCTTGAGGGGGGTGCGAGCGCGTAGCTCGGCCCGTGCCCTTCTCTGGTTTGGGTGGCGAGGGTTGGCCCTGCCCCAGAGGTCTTGAGGGTGGAAGCAAGCGCGTAGCTCGGCCCATGCCCTTCTCTGCTTTGGGTGGCGAGGGTTGGCCCTACCCCAGAGGTCTTGATTGTTCCGTCTGAGATACTTAGGGGAGACAACAAGGTTTGGAAAAGCGCGGAAATAACGATATTCTGTTAAAAAGACTCACAGCTATTGGTAATACTTTAGCAGGTGCTCCGCGTTCTAGGGGTGGGCTAGTTCGCTCCCGTCCAGAGTTGCCAGGATATACGTGGCAGGTCCGACGACATCGATGATCTCGTAGGGTCCTTCCCATTTGGCGGCCAGTTTTCCTCGGCGAGCGGTCTCGGGCTTGAAGGTGGTGTCCCTGAGGACCAAGTCGCCGATTCTGAAGGTCCGCTTCTTCACCCTGGAGTTGTAATGCCGGGCCATCCTCTGGCTATGCCGAACGAGGTTCGTCAGGGCATGGTCCCTTACTTCGTCCACCAGCTCGAGACTGAGGCCGAGGCCCTCCCCATTGGTGTCCTCATCGTAGAGTTTTAGCCTGAGTGTCTCTTCTCTGATTTCCACCGAAACGACCGCTTCCGATCCGTATGCCAGCATGAAGGGGCTTTCTCTTGTCGAGGCCTTATGGGTGGTACGGTAGGACCAGAGGATACCCGGTAGCTCGTCCACCCACGCCCCGAGAGCAGCGCCGACCTTCTTCTTCATGGGCCCCAGGATGCACTTGTTGGCGGCCTCTGCCATCCCGTTGCACTGCGCGTGGGTGACCGAGGCAAAATGGAGTTTTATTCCCCAGCTTGAACAGAAGTCGCGGAAGCCTTTGCAATCAAACTGTCTTCCATTGTTCGTTACTATAGAGCGGGGTATCCCGAAGCGGCAGATCACGGACTGCCAGATAAAGCCTTTCATGTCCGTCCACGTGATGTGTGCCAGCGGCTCAGCTTCGACCCATTTCGTGAAGTAGTCCACGACGACGACCAGATATTTCCTTCCCCACAAGGCCTTCGGGAAGGGCCCGAGGATATCCAGTCCCCATTTGGCCAACGGTATTGGGCTTATGATGGGCACCAAGTCAGCCGGAGGTGTCGTCGCGTGTCTGCCGAACTTTTGGCATGCCTCACATTTCTTGACGTACTGTGCCGTGTCATGGATCATAGTCGGCCAGTAATACCCCCAACGTACTATTTTGTGGGTGATGGTATACGACCTCCGTGGTGGTTCCCGCAGAAGCCTTCATGTACTTTGCGGACGACCTGCTCAGCCTGCTCTGGCCCCAAGCACTTCAGGAACGGCAAGACGTCAAAGCTGGTGCGGCGTCGGTGGTATAACACTCCGTCGAGAAGCACGAACGATAGGGCCCGTCTCTCGACCTTCTTGGCCTGCAGTAGCTCCTCGGGCAGGGCCCCGGTCTCCAGGTACTTTACTATCGGGGTCATCCACGTCGTCGTCGTGCCGACACACATTAGTTCTTCCTCCCCAATGGAGGGCGCCAGCAAGCTTTCGACATAGATGGCCTTCCCGATCTCAGCCACGGAGGAGGATGCCAGCTTAGATAGGGCGTCCGCCTGAAGGTTGTTGGAATGGGGTAGGTGTCGGACCTCCGCCTTCTTGAACTTCTGGAGCCCGGCATGGACGCGCTTAAGGTAGCGCTTCATCGTCTCTTCCTGGGCCTCGAAGCTCCCCTGGATCTGTTGGACGAAGAGCAAAGAGTCACTGAGCAACAGCACGTTCACCGCCCCCACCGCCCTAGAAAGCCTCAGTCCGTTTACCATGGCCTCGTACTCCGCAACGTTGTAGGTTGCCGGAAAGTCGAAGCGCAGGGCGTACTCCATCAAGCATCTGTCGGGGGCTTGGATGACAATTCCTGCCCCCGTCCCGGACCCCATCGCCGAGCCATCGACGTGGACCATCCATAGTTCACCAGCGTCCCCTTGGGCAGGCTCCGAGGGTCCTGCCACCCCTATCGCTTGCGGCGTCGCGTCCGCAGACGGTGTGTCCGGTCGGTTTCCCGCTGGGTCCCCAGCAGCGCACTCCACCATAAAATCTGCCAACGCCTGGCCTTTGATTGTCGTCCGGGCTTTGTATGTTATGTCGAACTCCCTAAGCTCAATGCTCCAGTTAAGCATTCTGCCCGACCGCTCTAACCTCTTCAGGTTCTTTTCGAGGGGCAGGTCGGTGTGAACGGCAATGGGATGGGCCTGGAGATATGGTCGGAGCCTCCTCGCCATTGTGACCAGGCAGTAAGCGGCCTTCTCAATGGGACTGTAGCGAGTCTCCGCCTCTCGGAGAATCCGACTGGCGTAGTATACGGGTCACTGCACACCCCCCTCCTCTTTGATTAGAACGGAGCTGATGGCCTCTTCATTGGTCGCTAGGAATAATCCCAGGGGTTCTCCCTCTTCCGGCTTGGCGAGGAGCGGCGGGCTTTGTAGGTAGGCCCTCAGCACCGCGAATGCCCAAGCGCAGTCGTCGTCCCATGGGATTACCCTCCTCTTATCCTTGTCTTCCCCGAGGGCCATGCGCAGGACCTTGAAGAAAGGGAGTGACTTCTCTGTGGATTTTGACAAGAACCGCCCCAGCGCCGCGATCCGACCATTCAGGCGTTGCAGGTCCCGAATCATCTGTGGTTCTGCCATGTTGATGAGGGCCGCCACCTTATCGGGGTTTGCCTCAACCCCTTGTCTCGTTATCATGAAGCCTAGGAACTTTCCCCACTGCGTGCCGAAGACGCACTTAGCCGGGTTCAGCCTCAGGCCGTATTGGCGAACCCGTTGGAATGTCTCCCGCAAGTCGGCTAGGTGGTCCGGGGCTCTCTTACTCTTCACCAGCATGTCATCGATGTAGACCTCCATGTTTTGACCCATCTATGGGCTGAATATCCTATCCACCATCCGCTGGTAAGTCGCCCCGACGTTCTTCAGCCTGAAGGGCATCTTGGTGTAACAGAAGGTGCCCCTATCGGTGACGAAGGATGTTTTCTCTTCGTCTTCCCTTGCCATCGGGATCTGGTTGTAGCCCGAGAACACATCCATGAAGCTTAACAACTCATAGCTGGACGCCTGATCGACCAAGTGGTCAATCTGAGGGAGGGGAAAGCTGTCCTTCGGGCACACCTTGTTGAGGTCCGTGAAGTCGACGCACATGTGCCATTTCCTGCTGGCCTTCTTTACCAAGACGACATTGGCGAGCCAGTCCGGATAGTCCACCGGTCTGATGAACTTGGCCTTGAGGAGCTGCTCCACCTCTTCCTCGGCCGTCCTTTTCTTTTCGCCCCCGGCGCTCCTCATCTTCTGCCAGACCGATCTCAACCCCGGGTCCGCATTCAACCGGTGGGAGATTACCGTGGGGTCGACCCCTGGCATGTCCGCGGGTAACCAGGCGAAGATGTCCACGCTCTCTCGGAGCAGGCTAACGAGGGCCGCCCTCAGGGAAGCCATGAGTCTCGTTCCAATGGAGACGGGCTTGCCCTCCTCCGTGGCCATAGGTACCTCCTTGACCTCTTCGGCAGGAGTCGGTCGTTGGTCGCAAAAGTCTCCCCTCTCGTCGAGAAGGTCAGCCGACAAGGCCTGTTCCGGGCCCTTGTGCTTGGTCGACCCCACGTAACAGCTCCGGGATAGCTTCTGGTTCCCCTGCACTAACCATATCCCACGCGGAGTTTGGAATTTCATCATCTGGTGGAGCAGGCTGGGGAGTGCTTCTATGGCCGCCATGTACGGCCGCCCAATGATCCCGTTGTACACCGACGCAATGTCGATGACGACGAATTGCGTCATGTGGGTGACGATCCTTGGTTCCTCACCGAGTGTCATTGGTAGGGTGATCACCCCTACGATGGGGACCGCGTGGCCAGTGAAGCCGATGATGGGCCCCGCGCAAGGCCTCAGATCTGCCTGCTTCAACCCTATCTTCTCGACTGTCGACATAAACAAGATGTCGCAGGAGCTTCCTGTGTCGATCATGAGCCAGCTCACGATGGCCGTCCCGACCAGAGCCTCGATGACGATGACGTCGTTATGCGGAAGCTCGACTCCATCCAGGTCTTTGTCGGTAAAAGTGATGGGGGGTCGAACCACTCTTCTTCGCTACGCCTCACCGTCGGTGCCTGCCGTCATTACCTGCCGGGCATGCGCCTTTCTGCTTGAGGACGGTACCCCGCTCGTGGATGGCCCCCCGCATATTACGTCTATACGCATGATCGCCCCGGAGGGGCGTGGCTCCTCCCGACCGTTGCCCGGCGGTGGTTCTGGCCCCCGTGCTTCTCGTGGGGCCCTCTCCTCCTGGGTCACTCTCATATCCCCTACAAAGCCTTCTGATCACTCCTTATTTTACACTTTTTTCCCGCATGTTTGCATGCAATTTTGATCGCCCAAATCATGTTTTTCACGATATATCGACGATATTGCGATGCTTTTCACGATTTGTTGTTTTTGTCGTATTTCAGGCGATTTGGAGCGATTGGGAGTGATCTCGAGATGCACTTACTCCGGAGGGTCACCGACGACCTCCCCGAGGGGTATTTTGCTGTTGGAGAGGAGCGGAAGAAGAACGGACGTCGCAGGAGCGACGAGGAGGCCAAAACAAGCTGTTTGGGCATTTTTAGTGTCCCACTCGGCCGAGTGAAGGAGTCACTCGGCCGACCAGCGAGACACCGCTCAGCCGACCAGATCAGACACGATTTATATGTGCACTCGGCCGAGCGACGGAGACCACATCGGCCGAGCGACGGAGACCACATCGGCCGAGTGACGAGATCCCGTCCGCCCGAGTGGCGCCGAGACGAAGCCATTCAAAAATCGCCAACTTTCTGTTTTTCGGCTGCCTGAGCTTCAGAAGACCCACTCGGCCGAGTGGATAATCCCGACCGCCCGAGTACCAAGAAGCCATCGGCCGAGTGACGACAACTCACTCGGCCGAGCCGCCTCCGAAGTTGAGACCCCTGAAGATCGAGACTTACTGGAAAATTACAAGGTTTCTCACTCGGCCGAGCGACTTTTGTCACTCAGCCGAGTGCGACGCGCTGCCTGTAGCGAAAATTGCGGATTTCAGGCTGCGCAGGGGTATTTTGGTCACAGTTTTTGGACGATTTTGGGGGTTATTTAACCCCTGTTTTTACCCTAGTTTAGGAGAGCTTTTCTCTTAGATTTTTGCAGCTTTTTAGTTTTACTTTTTAGCTTTATTCTTGTGATTTGAGAGAGGACAAAAAGTTGATTTTTGTTGGATTAATTGAAGAACTCCATTGGTTTGCCTCTCTCTTCTCTAAAAATTCTATTTTTATTGCTTATCTCAATATTATGATGAATTCTATTGCTTATTTCATTGATTATTCTTGTGCTTGTGCTATGAATTGCGAGTAGTCTCCACGTCTTGGGGCGTGGGGATGAACCCTACAAGCCCAATTTCATATTTGTGATGAATTGGTAGAAATTTTGCTAGAATTTTTGTTAGGGATTAGTTTGGGATCGATTTACTACGGATAGCTAGGAGTTCATACCGATTGGGATTTGCAAGAGATTGGATCCCAATTCGATAGGAAACCCTAGAAACCCGAATTGGGTTGGAATCGAATTTCTGTAGTATCGGTTTGCAAGAGATTGGACCGATACTAGGGTTTCCGGTTGCAATTCCGTGCCGATACCCGTTTGCAAGAGATTGGACGGGTAGGAACTATCCCAACCTAGGTCGCGGGCCGAGTTTGCAAGAGATTGGGCTCGATGCGCGATTGAACGATGATGTTGATCCTAATGCTAGCTTCCCTAGGCTAGGGTTTGCAAGAGATTGGACCCAAACCTAGGATAGCTATAGACCGGCAACAGCGCGAGAGCGTGAGCTTGGTTCTACATTCAGTTGCAACTAGTTCATCCAAAATCTTATTCTAGCAATTTTGATACCTATGAACCACATTTACGAAATACGGTGAGTAGCGGGGATTCCCCATTCCCTAGACGTTCTTTATTTGATTTGATATTTCCGTACTTTGTCTGACGATAGTGACAGGATCACCAAAGGCAAATTTCTATCTTCTTAAATAGCCAGGTTGATTGCAACAAGCACGGTCATTCGTCCTCCCTGTGTTCGATAACCCGCTCGCTGCTACACCGTGCACTTGCGGTAAAACTACAACCGTTCTTCCGGGTGTATATCCGGGTTCGATCAAGTTTTTGGCGCCGTTGCCGGGGAGGCGATTGCGTTTGATCTTACCACCCTAGATATTTCTTTTATTATTATTATTATTATTATTATTATTATTATTATTTTATTTCTTTATTTTTACCCAACCCTTCCACGGTACTAATCATTTCTTTGAAACTCTGTTTTCCCTGTGCATGTACACGAGATCTACGGCGGACCCTGAAGCTATATTATTTGATCCCGAGATCGAACGTACCGCGCGGAGACTTAGAGCGGAAAGGAGACAAAATCTGAAAGGGAGGTTTATGACCAACCCGGAAACTGCGGACCAATTAGCGGCAAGGATGGCGAGGATATTTTCTATTCGAGATAGGCTTCGGCCTAAGACCTCTTCTACGACCTCATCCATTGCCATGCCGGAGTTGGCGGCTGACAAGAACTTCGAGCTAAAGACTGGACTAGTGATTCTGATGCAGCAGGATCCATTTCATGGGAATGCCCATGAAAATCCTCACTACCACATCCAATTATTCTTGTCGAAGTGCGCCACATTTCAGATGCCGGGGGTCTCCATCGATGCCATCAGACTGCGTCTCTTCCCCTTCACGCTAAAAGACAAGGCACTCTATTGGTTGAGGACGCAGGCTGAGGGGGTCTTCACCACTTGGGACGAGTTGGCGAGTGCATTCATTGACAAGTTCTATCCTCCCTCCAAGACGGTGAAGATCCGGAGCGCTCTCATGTCCTTCAAGCAAGGACCCCAAGAGACGCTCTATGAGGCTTGGGAGCGTTTTAAGGATCTGCAGCATCAATGCCCGCACCATAGCATTGAAGATTGGGAGCTAGTTCATAGCTTCTACAACGGTCTCCAACCGGGGACCAAACAAATTATTGATGCGGCGGCGAATGGTGATATCTTATCTAAGACTCCCGAAGAAGCTACGGCCCTAATTGAGGAGATGGCCTCAAACAATCAACAATGGGGCGATGAGCGAGGACACTCTACGTCCTCCTTGAAGCCAACTAGTATTTATGAGGCAAAGGCCGTAGCGGAACTTACGAGCAAGTTTGCTTCTCTCCACAAGGTAGTGGAGAGACTGGAGAAGTTTATCACGGAGCCCCAAGGAACCCCTTCCACCTCCGCACCAACGAGCCAAATGTGTGATTGGCAAGACCAATCTCAAGCCATGTATGTGGGAGGAGAGCCCGGAGAAGGATCCTTGGAGCAAGTACAATATGTCACGGGGAACCAAGGGTATTGGGCCAATCCGGCCGCAAGAAATCATCCCGGATTCTCTTACGCCAACAATGAAGGAGCTTTGAACCCGCCACCACCACCACCTCAACAAGCTCGACCACCACCACCACCCCAACAACAACACTATCCACCGAGGGGGCCTCCACAACAAAATTTTCAACCGAAGCAACAAGTTCCACCATATAGGCCGCCCGGATACAATCAAGGGTGGAGGAATCAAAATCAAAACCCTCCACAAGCTCAACAACAATCCGACTTCGAAGCTAGAGTGGAGGCGTTTATGGTCGAGCAAAAGAAGGTCAATGCTACCTTGAAGGCGGGGCAAGACTCCCTTGCAACCGTTGTGGCTCAAGTCTCGGAGCAATTGGCGTTGCTCAATCGGAATACTCAACATTTACCGGCGCAACCGGAGCAAAACCCACGGAGCAACACCGGCCACATCAATGCCGTAGTTGCCGTTACTACTAGAGGCGGTAAGGATACCACCCCCGCCATGATTCCTACCGAGGAGCCCGTGGAGGAAAGTTTGGAGCCAATTGAGCCGGTAGTTGAAGTTGAAAAGGAGAAGGAGCCACAAGAAAGGGAGAAATCTAGAGCGGAGCAATTGATTGAGGAAAGGCACTTCATGCCACCGGTCCCATTCCCCCAAAGGCTTGCTAGAGCGAAAATGGAGAAAAGGCTAGCAAAGTTTCTCGAGTATCTGAGAGGAGTTAGCCTCAACATTCCCTTCCTCGACGCCATCGTGGAGATCCCCACATATGCTAAATTCTTAAAGGATTTGATTTCGGGGAGAAAGAGGAAGGAGAAGATTATGCTAGCTGAGGAGGGCTCTTGGTTCACCAAGTGAGAGAAGGAGCCGGCCAAATTTAAAGATCCGGGGAGTTTTCGAATTCCTTACACCTTGGGCGGCGTCCCTCTTCAAAAGGCATTGGTAGATTTAGGGGCTAGTGTGAGCCTCATGCCTCTCTCCATGTTCTTAAGGCTAAACACCGGGACGAAGTTGAAACCTACCGACATGCGGATACAATTGGCCGACGGGTGAATAACAAGGCCGGTAGGGATCGCCGAAGACATCCCGCTACAAGTCCCGGGGGGAATATGCTTGCCATGTGACTTCGTGATCATGGACATTAAGGAGGAGGGAGATACGTCATTGATACTTGGACGCCCGTTCCTCGCCACCGCCGGTGTGATTGTCGACGTGCGAGAAGGTACACTAACTTTGAACGTCGGCAACATCGAGGTGGAGCTTCACATTCCTAAGGCCATGAAACACATGCCTTACCACGAGGAGCTTGACTACATGGACCTCCTTGATGAGGTAATTGAAGAAGCGATCCCCCACTCAATTGGCGCTCTTTTCGATGAGGATTTCGAGGAAGGCCCGGATTTAGGCCGAGATGAGAAGATAGATGATTCCCCGACCTCTCCGCTGAAAATGATGAAGGCGACGCTGATGTCGCAAGGATTCGAGAGCTCTGCAAGCTCTCGAAATTGAAGTCTCCGAAGAAAGCTCCGCCGATACGGAAATCGGCGTCACCGGTGAAGCCCTTGACCGGAGCAAACGCTAGCTTGGGGGAGCCTCCCCCCAACACTATTCGAGACGGGAGACCACCGAGGGAGAACACGCCGTCGCAACTTCCGAATCCAAGCGTTCTTCCCGGAAAGTTTGATGGGTGCATCTCATATGCACCAAACATCCCGCATTAATTGAAAATCATAGGGGGTCGAGCTCACGACCTTAAACGAGCGCTTGTCGGAAGGCAACCCGACGGTTATTGCTTTATTTTTACTTTTTCTTTATTTTCGTTTTAGAAATTTTTATCCTTTTGAGTCGTTCGTCTAAAAATTTTGTGATAACGGGTCCTATTTTTCTTGACAGGAGAGGAGATAGGTAAATCCATCATGAGGAGGATGAACGAGATGACGAGGAGCACCCCAGGAAGGCGCTCGACGCTTAGGAGGAAGATGAAATCGACTGGAGGAAGAAAGACGGAGTTTAGAGCCCAAACGAAGACAAACAGCAGAACACAAGGCTCACTCGGCCGAGTATACTAGTCACTCGGCCGAGTACACAAGTTCGTCCGGCCGAGCCGCTCACGAACGAGGGAAGTCTGATGTAACCAACTCTCTGTTTAATTTCCTGATTTCAGTATAACTGCTACTCGGCCGAGTATATATATTCACTCGGCCGAGTAAAACGGATACGCTCCTAGGGCGAGTCTTGCCGAGTAGCTTGAGCCACTCGGCCGAATGGACTTACTCCATTCGGCCGAGGCTGGCAAGGCCACTCGGCCGAAGCGTAAGCGGGGAGGAATTTTCCATTGATCTCACTCGGCCGAGTGACTGGGTCACTCGGCCGAGTCGTAACTTTTGCTATATAAGGGCCGAGGGGGGGGGCACGTTTTTCGAAACGAAAAAAATCAAAACCGCCCGCGACCCCTCAGCTCCCTCGCCCGTTCCCCTCGCTGGCGCACCCACTCGCCCGACCACCGACCGCCGCGCCGCCGCTCTGCCAGCCACCACCGGCCGAGCTCCGTCGCGCCTCGCCCGAGTCGCCGCCGGCGGCCACCACTCCGGCCACCACCGGTATCGCCTATTTCGCCTTTTTCTCCTCTTTTTGTGTATTTTTCGAGGATCCATGCTTTAAACGAACCCCAAACCCAAATTGATTTCTATATCTATCTATTATACCACTTTTTGAATATTACCCGCTGATATCTCCATTTCATGCGCAGGTTGTTTCCGGGAGCTTAGGGGAGTGCAGGGGAGCTTCTCGGGACTGATTTGGGCTTCGCGGAGGCGTTATCTTCGCACGCTTCCATTGCTTAGCACTCGCGGCGTGTCGGGGTATACTCCTTCCTTTATTTTGCACACGCCGCACTTTTCACGTTTTTCGGCGCGCGCTCGGGGCCGATATGCCGCCCCGGACACGGCCGCGGTCGAAGAGAGCTTCCGCCAAGCGGAAGCGGTCGGATGATGCCGGCCCCTCCCACGAGTTGGAGGACTCTCCTCCACCTTCTCCACCACACCCCGCACACCCAGCACCGCCTGCAGGCCCCGCACACCCCGCACAGCCTGCAGCGCCCGCACAGCCCGCATAGCCTGCACAGCCACTCCCTGCCGCTCCACAGCCACCACCTCCGGCTCCACTTATTGGGCCGCTGGGGATCACGTTCCGAGACGACGCACACCGCGTCTCCTTCGAGCGTATTTCCCAGCGCTCGATCGTACCATCCAGGTTTGCACACCTTGCCGACCTAGGACGCCTGGGGGTACTAGAGGGGATGCTCACGTTGTACGACAACGTGGGCTGGCGAGATTTCTTTCCGGTGTCGGCGGACACGTTTACCCGTCCGACACTTGAGGTACTTAGTTCGATCGCCCGGACCGACGAGGGATGCTCGTTTCGGTTCATGAACCGGGAGTGCCAGGTCACTCTCGGTATGATGAGAGCATTTTCTCGTGGCCCGATGTCCCTGGGGCCGATCTAGGTTATGCCCCCACCCATATCCCCCCACCTTCCTTCGACGCCGGTGCCTTCTGGGCCCGGATTACGGGTCTTCACGCTGCCTTTGACCCTAGTAGGGCCAAGGCCTCGGCCATTGTCCATCCCTGCCTACGTATAGCTCAGCGCCTTATGGCGACGACCTTTTTGGCCAGATATGAGCCGGGCACGATGTCCACGCCAGAGCTCTACATGCTCTACGCGATGACACGGCCCAGAGTTCTTTCTAGGGATGGCGATGAGCTGGTCCCCGCCGTCGTGATTGATGTCGCGGCTTGGTTTTTGGACCGCATCATTGTATCGGTGGGCACCCGCTCACCGATATGCTGCGGCGGCCTGATCACCTTGCTTGCCCTTATGACCGGCGAGGACTTCCCTGACGACCTGCAACGAGCACCGGGCCCCACTTATCTGTCGATTGATGTTATGGCCCGGATGAAGATGCTTCGTCCGCACGGTGAGCGACACTGGGTCTGGTTGCACGGCCCTTACGGTGTCGATTACATGATTCTTCCGAGCCCAGCTCGGACTCAGATTGCACCAGCCCATGTGGACTGGCTCCCTGCGATGGATGTTCTCATCCCCGCTGCTTACATGCTCGAGGCCGAGGAGGCCGAGCAGGCCCATGCTGCCCACGCTGCCCCTGCAGACCCTGTTGCCCCTGCCGAGCCTGCTGCCCATGTTGACCCCGTGGCCCCTCCGCCTATCCCCGATGTTTGCGATGCTCCTGACACCTCTGTCCACACCTCTGTCTGTGTCGGGAGTACCTTAGCTGAGCCCACTTCCACTGCTTCCACGCCTGTCACCACCACCACTGGCCCTCTGTCTGCCGAGCCCGTTTCCTCTGCCCCACCCGAGCGCCCGCCGACCATAGTTGAGTGCGGAGAGCCCTCTGTCCCCACTGCTGCTGTATTTTCCGAGAGTGTCGTGGCGTCTGTCCACACTTCTGTGCCACCGACCTCTCCGGCCGCCTCGCTGCCACTTTTGTACTCTTCTTTCGCTGCTGCTGCCTCCACTTCTCACCGTCCTGCCCAGCCTCGCACTGAGGCCAGGCCCACTTTTGCGAGCGCAGCACCTTTCGTTCCCCTACCCGCTGAGCCCGTCACCTACGCCACCAGAGTACGCCAGCCCCGACCTGCACAGCCCCGACCGGTGCGTCCCTCTGCACCACCTCCCCCTGACACTGTACTTCAGAGCATTCGTGCTCTCGAGGGGCCGGTGAGTGGCCTCAGAGGCGACCTTAGGACCCTGTCCTCCGCCGTATCCGCGATGGCTGGCCGCTTTGACCTGCTCCCGCAGATTCACTACTGCCTTACCCAGGTCCTGGAGCGTCTCCCACGCGTACCCCCGCCCACCCAGCAGGTTCCCACCCACACTTCCACCCACACTCAGCCTGCTACCACTTCCACACCCACACCCGCTCAGCAGCCTGTCTAGCCACCACCACTTCCGCCTCAGGACGGAGACGGCGCAGCACCACCCCCTTAGGCATCCTTGATGCCATCGTTTATTTTTGCCGTTGTGCTGCCCGTTTCTGCTGGGTCCTGTAGCATTTTTGACCACCCCCCCTCCCCTCACTTATTTTGGGATTCTCATTCTGACCGTATCTTTATATATCTTTTTTGGGAGAGAGGGAGAGTTTTTGGTGCCACACCTATATATCTGTATCACTCCTATTTCCGCATGCATCATGTCCGCATCATATTTTTCGTTTCATTATTTTCTTATTTTTCATCATGCATGCATCCTCACTTGCCCTTCCCATTACTTGTCTCTCGGTGTGCCACACTTTGCACATTGAGGACACTGTGCCATTTAGCTTGGGGGAGTGAGTCCTCACGTTCTTTTTTTCGCTTTGCCACCTTTATTTTTAGTTTTTCGCACCATTTTCCGCTTTTGCACTTATTTTCATCATTTTTTCTTTTATTTCACCATGCATCACGTTTTTCTTATTTTTCTGTGTGCCGCATTGTAATTAGTTCTATTTTCCCTTTATCTTTATTTCTTTCTTTTTCATCTCATGCTAGAGATGACTTTTCTATGATGATGATGACGTGGAGTTAGCTTACTCTATTTGCATGCTATATTTATCATGTCTTAGGCTTTATTTCTGATATCATATGCTACGACTTGCCTTGCATTTAGAGATAGTAACCCACACTTTTTTCCACATGAAAATGGATGAAATTTTATTATTAGCTGAGTCTGAATATTCATATGTATGCTATCACAGAAAACACACCAAGATTCACGCATTGAATGCTTATATCTGGAGTACTGATTTCTTTTCCTATATCACTTCTATATGCATGAATTGTACATTTCACTTCAGGATGATTGAATGATGTTAGCTATGATAAATCTGGATTAGTTGGCTTTTTTGTGATCGAAACTGAGTAGATTAGATTACCCTGCTGAAGTTGTCGTGCACGTCTTATAGAGTGAACTGAGAGATATATCTATTTCTTTCTCCACAAATCTTGAACATCATTTCTCTACTTTTAAAATCATTGGTGAATCTCCCCTTAGCGATTCTATTATATGGCATTTCCCCTGCTATTAATTCCTAGCTCCAAATTTCTTATTCAAAAAAAAGGAGAGAAAATATTCTTGTATATCATTATCTCTCTTTGAGTTGGGATCGTTGTGTATACATTGATAAAAAAAGGAGAAAAAGAAAAAAAAGAGAGTAAAAATCCTCAATAAAAGATCCCATCTCACTTTCTTTCTTTCTCCTCTCTTTTCATGTTTATTTTTATTGCTTTTGGAGCTCTTTACAAAATGGGGATGTGAATATTTTTTTATGCCACCATGCTTATAGATAAGCTTGGGGGAGAGAATCCATTGATGTGTGAGAGAGTGACTACTTGGCGTTGCACGACAACCTAGGCTAAGTAATATTCTATACTCGGTGAGATTGTTTCTAGCTTTACGAAATCCAGAAATCTAAGCCTAGCACTCATTTCATGAAATCCATACTTTTCTATTCTCTCTATTCTATTGTGTGATACTCTTATACTCCTCATAGAAAGCATTCAATTGAAAAGTGTGTGATCTGCGATTTGTATACCGCTTTAAACGATTCAGACGATGCTAATTCTAAAATTATTCCGTTTTTCATGATTGTATCGTTGTTCGTGGGTTTTCTATTTCTATTTGCACTATTATACTGTGATATCAAAATAAAACTCTTTGACATGTATTTTTCATTCGGAGCATGCTATATGAGTAAGTGGAACCCACGTCCTGAGGAAATGATCTAGCAGCTTGCCTCTTCGCTTCTTTCTTTATTTTTATTTCGTTTTTCATTCTTCTCTGTTTTTCATTTTTCATTTTTTTCGTCGTTTTCGTTTTCGGAATCCACCGGGTTCGCCTTTTACTTATCTTCCTTGAGGATGAGTAAGAGGTAAGCTTGGGGGATTTTGATCACTCCTTATTTTACACTTTTTTCCCGCATGTTTGCATGCAATTTTGATCGCCCAAATCATGTTTTTCACGATATATCGACGATATTGCGATGGTTTTCACGATTTGTTGTTTTTGTCGCATTTCAGGCGATTTGGAGCGATTGGGAGTGATCTCGAGATGCACTTACTCCGGAGGGTCACCGACGACCTCCCCGAGGGTTATTTTGCTGTTGGAGAGGAGCGGAAGAAGAACGGACGTCGCAGGAGCAACGAGGAGGCCAAAACAAGCTGTTTGGGCATTTTTAGTGTCCCACTCGACCGAGTGAAGGAGTCACTCGGCCGACCAGCGAGACACCGCTCGGCCGACCAGATCAGACACGATTTATATGTGCACTCGGCCGAGCGACGGAGACCACATCGGCCGAGTGACGAGATCCCGTCCGCCCGAGTGGCGCCCAGACGAAGCCATTCAAAAATCGCCAACTTTCTGTTTTTCGGCTGCCTGAGCTTCAGAAGACCCACTCGGCCGAGTGGATAATCCCGACCGCCCGAGTACCAAGAAGCCATCGGCCGAGTGACGACAACTCACTCGGCCGAGCCGCCTCCGAAGTTGAGACCCCTGAAGATCGAGACTTACTGGAAAATTACAGGGTTTCTCACTCGGCCGAGCGACTTTTGTCACTCGGCCGAGTGCGACGCGCTGCCTGTAGCGAAAATTGCGGATTTCAGGCTGCGCAGGGGTATTTTGGTCACAGTTTTTGGACGATTTTGGGGGGTATTTAACCCCTGTTTTTACCCTAGTTTAGGAGAGCTTTTCTCTTAGATTTTTGCAGCTTTTTAGTTTTACTTTTTAGCTTTATTCTTGTGATTTGAGAGAGGACAAAAAGTTGATTTTTGTTGGATTAATTGAAGAACTCCATTGGTTTGCCTCTCTCTTCTCTAAAAATTCTATTTTTATTGCATATCTCAATATTGTGATGAATTCTATTGCTTATTTCATTGATTATTCTTGTGCTTGTGCTATGAATTGCGAGTAGTCTCCACGTCTTGGTGCGTGGGGATGAACCCTACAAGCCCAATTTCATATTTGTGATGAATTGGTAGAAATTTTGCTAGAATTGTTGTTAGGGATTAGTTTGGGATCGATTTACTACGGATAGCTAGGAGTTCATACCGATTGGGATTTGCAAGAGATTGGATCCCAATTCGATAGGAAACCCTAGAAACCCGAATTGGGTTGGAATCGAATTTCTGTAGTATCGGTTTGCAAGAGATTGGACTGATACTAGGGTTTCCGGTTGCAATTCCGTGCCGATACCCGTTTGCAAGAGATTGGACGGGTAGGAACTATCCCAACCTAGGTCGCGGGCCGAGTTTGCAAGAGATTGGGCTCGGTGCGCGATTGAACGATGATGTTGATCCTAATGCTAGCTTCCCTAGGCTAGGGTTTGCAAGAGATTGGACCCAAACCTAGGATAGCTATAGACCGGCAACAGCGCGAGAGCGTGAGCTTGGTTCTACATTCAGTTGCAACTAGTTCATCCAAAATCTTATTCTAGCAATTTTGATACCTATGAACCACATTTACGAAATACGGTGAGTAGCGGGGATTCCCCATTCCCTAGACGTTCTTTATTTGATTTGATATTTCCGTACTTTGTCTGACGATTGTGACAGGATTGCCAAAGGCAAATTTCTCTCTTCTTAAATAGCCAGGTTGATTGGAACAAGCACGGTCATTCGTCCTCCCTGTGTTCGATAACCCGCTCGCTGCTACACCGTGCACTTGCGGTAAAACTACAACCGTTCTTTCGGGTGTATATCCGGGTTCGATCACCTTCCAGGCGGCCCGCCTGGATCAATCGCTCGATTTCCCTCTTGAGGGTGTAGCAGTTGTCGGTATCATGACCGTGGTCCCAGTGATACCGACAGTGTTTTCGGAGATCCCATTTCGTCGGTCTGTTCTCATCTCCCTCGGCGGCTCTGGTAACAATCCGGCCCTCGTTGCCGTGGCCAGCACCTCCATCATGGGGGTGTTGAGCTGAGTATAATGGGCCCATAGGGGTACCTCCAGCCTCGGGACGGCGCGACCGGGGTCTTGGGCCGGGGCGAACTCTCGTGCCGGGCCTGGGCGATCTTAAGGGCGACGCCCTGCAGGGTTGCGCCTTGGTTGGGCCAGCTGGTCGCGCCCCCGAGGCCCGTCTTCTTGCCTCGGTCATGGATGTGCTCGAGGCTCGCCCTGGGGCAGCCTCGCCGGGGGGAACAGTTTCTTCGTGCCGAGGGTCTCCTCGGCCAGCGCATGCCTCTCTGCCATTGTGACTAACGCCTCATAGTCAGCCGATAGATCTTGGAGCAGGGATTTGTGGAGGCTCTGAGTCCGTAGCCCCGTCTTGAAAGCCAGCATGAGCACCTCATCGCCACAGGCCACCACCGCCCGTCTCTCCTCCTGGAAACGACGCAGGTATTTCCCAGTCGTCTCTCCTTCCCTCTGGACTATCATGCTGAGGTAGTCCAAGGGCTTCTTCTTCGTACGTCCGACCCGGAACTCCTGGTAGAACTTGCGGGACAGTTCGCCGAAGCTCCCAATGGACATTGCGAGTAGGCCGAAGTTCCAATCCAGCGCTGTGTCCCTCATACTTTGCGAAAAAAACCTGCATAAGAACTGACGTGCCCCCGGTTTGCGAGCCACAAATGACCGGGGGACCTGCGTGAGGGTTTAGATATTTGTAACCGCAAGCGCACGGTGTTGTAGTGTGGCTTGGGGGTCGAACACAGGGAGGCTAGGATGTGCTTGTGTCAAGGAGGACCGAAATCACCCCGTGGGTGAGCTAGCCCGGATCGGTTGATGGGTTGTCACGGTAAAGGAATGCAAGGTATGAACAATAAGAAAATAAACCCGGGACTTTGGTTTCCACTCCAACGAGCGACTCTCGCCGATACGGCCTACGGGTAGGATGGCGATCGGAATTAGGGTCTAATGGTGAGACGTTGCCTCTGAAAGTGGTACCGGCATCCCATGGGCCCGATATTCTGGTCGGTGCCCAGGATGATACACCGGACTTCCCGGGTTCGATCAGTGGGCACTCCCGTGTCCATTAACACTGATCAATTCCGGGAGCACTAAGCTCGCAACGATAACTCCCAACGTCTCATCCCGTCGCTCCCGCGCGCTACGATTCGGTGTCTACGCTAAGGGCGTGAGCTATGGCTAGGGAGTCAACCGCCAAGTTTATTCCCCCTTGGCCCAACGGTCAAAGGCGGTCTTTTTCCCGCCGATGACAATAAAACACCCCGCGTAACCGTTAGATTCCTAATCCCTATCGATTTCCTAACCCTATGGATGCATCGGGAAGAGCCCCCGAAGGGGTTTCCGCCAAAATCCCAGATTTGGGAACTACTCACAAATATTCATTAAAAAGTGATCTAAATGAAAATGAACCGTTAAAATCATAATCAGACGATAGGAATGCGAAGGTAGTAGAGCAATTAAGATAATACTAAAGTTTTACAAAGATCCGAAAACTTACAAAAACAGGAAAATTACAGTCGTCACAAAATGAAGAAAATAGTAAAAAATAACCAACTCCCGAATCTGGGAAACCTAGGGTTCTATTTATAGAAAACGACATCACCCGATCGGTTGACAAGTCAACCGGTCGGGTGAACCGCTTCACAAAATTACAGCGCGATGCGGGGGTTTCACCCGGTCAGTATGAACCGGTCGGTTGGATCTTGGTGTGTTCGGTTGGATCTTGGTACCGACCGGTTGGATCTTGGTGCGAGCCGGGTGAGGAGACCGGTTGGAGCTTCGAGTCTTGGCCGTTGAAATTCAGCTACAGGTGAACCGATCGGGTGAAGGTCACCCGATCGGTTGGAAATTGAGCTACGAATTCCAGAGACTTTGAGCTTTTGACCCGGTCACTGAACCGACCGGGTGACTTCTCGGGGGCTCCAAGCTGCGTCTGGGTGGTGCACGCGTGCATCACCCGATCGGTTGGAGATGACCAACCGACCGGGTGAGGGGTTGAAAGATGTAATCTTCGTCGTTTGACCCCCTGGATCACGCGTGACTCCTCCCGTTGCTCCGGGGACACATGATATCATCGTTTTGCGTCCCAAATGCCAGCAAACTCCTGCAAAACACAGAAAATACGGAAAAGTGAAAGAAAACAAGAAAACACGAGAAAACGAATAAAAGACGGCGGTAAATACGGAAAAACATGGAAGAAAACGCGCGTAAATATATGAAATATAAACGCACGTCAAAATCCCCCAAGCTGAACTCTTCCTCGTCCTTGAGGAAGACGAGTGAGAGTAGGAGCTCGGAGGGGAAAAATAGAGAGAAAGAGAGAAAAAGAAAACTTTATATCCTAGATCGTCCGTCAGAGCCAACAAAATCAAAAACGACACACCAAGCAAGCAAACGCCAAATCACATCATTAAACCTAGGAATACGAGTCCAAATAAGTGTCGTGGGCCCACGCGGTGAAGCGCGAGTGAGTGTGGTCGTGCGCTAGCAGTCGGTGTCGCTATCTACGATGTGCAATAAAGCTCGATGTATACAGACCCAGGAAACGACCCAAATACCGATTAGAATTTGAAATTGCGGTGAATATTAGTTCAAGCATGCATGAGAAGAGTATAAGAATAGAAGTGTATCATGCATCGGGGACTCCACAACTAGGGTTAAGGAAATCACACCACTATAGCCTAGATACTAGCTAAAAAGTTCCTAAGCCAAGTGTTTTCGAAAACGATGGGGGTTGAGATGATGTGGAGTAGAACACTCGGTGCAAATTCTCGCCTTCCCTTTATTCTCGGTAAGTAGGAAAAAATATTCACACGGGAATTTTTTTGGGTTTTGGGCATTTGTATTTTTTTTTGGCTTTTTGGCTATACAAAATTTTTCTATTATTTTCTCTTTTTTTGGATTTTTGGTTTTTTTGGCTATACACATGTGTACTCTCCCAAGTGGGAGAACGGTACACGACGAGGGGATTTGCACCAAGTAAAACAAAAAAGAAGTCGGAATCTAAACACTTGGGCAAAGGAAACTATTCTCGCTAAATAGAGCATGGGCTAAATGGGTTATCCTAGTCCTTAATTGTGGAATCCCGACACATGCGAAATGAAGTACACGATATATATATATATAGCATGCAGAAGCAGACAGGGGAAATAAATACCGCATATTCAAATCGAAGCATGATAATCTAGGGGTCATTCCTGGACAGGTATATAAAGTAAAATCACAAAGTAGAAGCACACCAAACAGATAGGCACGACACGCGACTCACAAAAAACTAAGAGGACCCACGATGCGTGAAATGCAAGAGAACTCGAAATCCTAGGGTTAGTGAATGTGATTATCGATGCCATGCTAGGTGTGTGTGATTTTGTGGCGATTCATCATAGGGTTCATCTCTAGGAGAAAGAGATAAAAAGGAGAGAAGAGAGAAAAAGAAAAAATAAAAACACGATGAAAACGACACAAAAACGAAAAAGAAAGACTCAAATGACGCACAAAGTGCGACTCCCCCAAGCTGAAGCTTGCATTGCCCTCAATGCAATAAGAGTGAGTACGGGAGGGCAATGAAGAAGGGGGGAATACGCACCGGCACAAAAAGAAATCAAAAACGAGGAAAACACAGAGATGAAACTGAAAATAAAGAAAAATCAAAATCAAACCACACGACACGAAAATAGAAATAAAACCACACGACACGACACTCAAAAGGGGAAAAACAAGCACACACACAAAAAGAAGAAAAAGCAAAACAAGCACACACACACACACACGACACTCACGACAACACAGCAAAACAGACATCCCCCAAGCTAGACATGACAGTGCTAGCAAATAAAATGTGATCGTGAAATGCAGAAATATGCAAGGGGGAGTCAATCGGATTCGCTGGTACTAGAATGGTAGGGGGAGGGAGAGGAGGGTGGGGAATAGCGAATGAAAGAATCCTCAGAGGAAGAGGAGGGCGTGCCTATGGGGGAAGGAGGGGTGACAGGCTGGAGCACGGGTGGATCGATGTGCACGGGGGGGCTGTGTGCACGGGGGGGCTGTGGTGGAGAAAGATCGTACCAGGTGGGGCGACAGTTGTGTGCCAATCGGGAGGATCCAAGGGTGGTAGATGCACTAATGGAGAATACCAAGGATCGGGGTAAAACTCCCAAGGCAAATGAGATGGGGGGTAGGGTAGCCGCAAAGGGGCAAAAGGTGGCAGGATAGCGAAAGGTGCGCAGGCGGGGCCATAGAGGTAGACAGCACGATCTTCACCGAAGGGAGTGAGCATATTGATATCGATCAAGTAATCGCGATCAATACGGCTACGTCCAGGAAAAATAGGGAGGTCAGGTGGCACTCTCAAAACACAGCTGACAATAAGAGTGATCATCCCACCACAACAGATGGATCCAGAATTGGCGCGGATAACAGCAAAAATTTCGTGGATGATCCAATGAGCGGCGTTTATGGGCATAGGGATGTGCCCAAGGATCCTGTCTTCGGACATGGCATAGAGAAAGAAAAGCTCATCCCTTGATACAGTGGACACATCCACGCGGGCAAAAACAGTGTTGGCGAGGATGCAATGGGCGAGGCGGTAACACGGGTGATAATGTAGGAGGCAAGAGCCTCGGGTGGAAAGGTGGTGTACCGGGTAAATCGTTGCCAAACACCATCAGCCCGAAATTGAGAGTAGACGTCAGTTCGATCGTGGGTGGAATGTTCAGTATTAAGATCGGGGTGACGGAGATTGAGGATATTGTTCAACTCGATGAAACCCAGAGAAAAATCGCAGTTGAAAGCGCGGAAGGAGAAACCCCCATCAAACACCTCGAGGGAACTGAGGAATTCAAGCGTGAGATTTCTGTGTGTGTGAGCATGGATGTAAGAGAGGGTATGGCACCCGATACAATTGAAAATTCTACTGACGCCGTTCGAAAGCCCTAAAGCTTCGAGTGTGGGGCGATCGGCAAAGAGTGTAGGTCTCATCTGGCGATGAAGTAGTGCTCGCAAACGGTCAAATTGTTCTTCCGTAGAAGGGTTTATGCCAAGGAAAGAGGGGGAAAAGGGGCCGTAGAGCGGATCACGGCGTGAATATGAGGCAATCTCTTTCCCTTTCTTAGACATGGTGACTATGTGGGTGGTGAAAAGGAAAGTGGGGGCGTGCCTATGATGAATATAAAGCAAGTGAAGCAGGTACAACACCAATTCAGGATATTACAGATAAAGTAAGAGATGTGTAGAGTGGAAAGGTGTTACCCATCTATGTAGCAAGATCAAGCTCCCGGGGGACTCGCGCAGTCGGAGGAGGTAATTCGGGAAGCCGCCGCTCGCTGATCCGACAAGAAACAGGTTTTTGAAAATTTTGGGGGCTAGGGTTAGGGTTTGGATGTTTAGATGATGGAATGTTGATGATAGTAAGGTGGCGAGGGTGGGGAAGTATGGGGATGAGTGGGGAGGAGGGTTCAGGGGCAGTATGTTGGATGGAGGAGGTCGATTCGACTGTTGGAGGGTGAGTAACCGCGTGAAGGGGATTTTCAGGGGTCGGGTGGCGGTCAACGTGCGGTGGTGTTATTTATAGGGGCGAAACTGAACCGATCGGGTGATTACTCACCCGATCGGGTGGACGAATTTCGAAAGTTTCCTGTCGGCCAACAGCTACAGGTGAACCGATCGGGTGACTAGTCACCCGATCGGTTGACCGCTTCCAAAATCTTTCCCGAGAATATGTGATATTTCACCCTGCCCCTCACCCGATCACGATATTACTCAACCGATCGGGTGATGCGATCTCCAAATTTCCCGAAAGTTCAACACAACCCACACGGTCAGCGACCCGGCCTCGGCCATTGTCACCCGGTCGGTTCGTTAGGAAACTGACTCTGCCATTTAGCTGATACGTCCAAATCGATCGGGTGAGTTCTCACCCGATCGGTTGGGGTCTTGTTTCCTGTAAAAATGAACACATGGCATCAGTCCTCAACGGAAATTTTTGCGGCTGGATTTATTTATCAGAAATAGACAAAATAAAGTTAGAAATAATTCCGAAGATTGGAGATAGAGATTTTAAGAGCACGGGTTGCCTCCCATGAAGCGCTTTTGTTTAACGTCGTTTGCTCGACGCCTCTAGCGGTGGTCAATTAGGATCTGGAGGGTTAGAGGAAGAGTTGTCACTCGTTGGGGGCCCGACCGGTGAGAATTCTGGTTCTCCAACCGCATAGTGCTTCAAACGCTGTCCGTTGACTTTAAACGGCTCATCCCTTCCCATTATCTCAATAGCCCCATGCGATAAAACCTTGGTGACACGGAACGGTCCCGACCACCTTGACTTGAGTTTTCCAGGAAAGTGCTTCAGCTTTGAGTTGAATAGGAGAACTAAGTCCCCTTCCCTGAATTCCCTCTTCAAGACGCGCTTATCGTGCCACCGCTTCAGCTTCTCCTTGTAGATCTTGGCGTTCTCATAGGCATTGAGCCGGATTTCGTCGAGCTCGTTGAGTTGTAATTGCCGGTGCCCCCTTACCTCCTTGGCGTCGAAGTTCAGATTCTTAATTGCCCAAAATGCTCTATGCTCCAATTCCACCGGAAGATGGCAGGCTTTCCCATAGACAAGCTGGTAGGGAGTCGTGCCGATCGGAGTTTTAAATGCCGTCCTGTAGGCCCAAAGTGCGTCAGGAAGCTTTGATGACCAGTCCTTTCTAGAATTGGCCACCGTCTTTTCTAGTATGCTTTTAATCTCCCGATTAGAGACTTCCGCTTGACCGCTGGTCTGTGGGTGGTAGGCACGCCCCACCCAGTGTTGTACCCAGTATCTTTTTAAGAGTACCTCGAATTTCTTTTCTATAAAGTGGCTCCCCCCGTCACTGATCAGGACACGAGGTACACCGAACCGCGGGAAGATGTTGCTTTTGAAGAACTTGACCACCACTCTGGAATCATTGGTAGGACTGGCCATCGCTTCAACCCATTTCGACACGTAGTCTACAGCCACCAAGATATACTGGTTCCCTGAGGAGGAAGGGAACGGTCCCATGAAGTCCACTCCCCATACATCGAAGATTTCTACCTCCATGATGTAGTGTTGAGGCATCTCATTCCTTTTGGAGATATTCCCCGCTCTTTGGCATTTATCGCAGGCTTGGACATAAGCATGTGTGTCCTTGAAGAGTGTAGGCCAGTAGAATCCGCTTTGGAGAATTTTTGCGATGGTCTTGTAGGTGCTCGCGTGTCCTCCACATTGCTGCCCGTGGCAGTGGGAAATGATGGAGGTCGCCTCAGTTTCAGGGATGCATCTTCGTATCACCCCATCATTGCAGGTTTTGTATAGGTGGGGGTCATCCCAATAAAATCTGCGGACCTCATGGAAAAACTTCTTCTTCTGCTGAAAGCTCACATTGTGGGGGACGATGGCACAAGCCAGATAATTTGCGATGTCAGTGTACCAGGGGGTCCAGGAGGAAGAGACAGAGAAAAGATGCTCGTCAGGGAGTGAATCGTCAATCAGCGTAGCATTTAGATCGAGGGCAGGCATCCTGGACAGGTGATCGGCAACAACATTCTCCGCCCCCTTCTTGTCTCTGATTT
The DNA here is from genome assembly GCA_030789695.1 of Scilla litardierei. Classification (NCBI taxonomy): domain Eukaryota; kingdom Viridiplantae; phylum Streptophyta; class Magnoliopsida; order Asparagales; family Asparagaceae; genus Scilla; species Scilla litardierei. The sequence goes on along the minus strand of CM061138.1, from coordinate 71,116,220 downwards.
CCAGGTTGAATTCCTGGAGGAGGAGAATCCATCTAATGAGCCGCGGTTTAGCTTCTTTCTTGCTCAATAGGTATTTAAGAGCCGCGTGATCTGTGTGCATGATCACCTTGGCACCAACGAGATATTGTCGGAACTTATCCATGGCGTAGATGACTGCTAGCAATTCCTTTTCAGTGGTAGTATAATTTCTTTGGGCGGCATCAAGGGTTTTGCTCGTATAATATATGACGTGAAGATTTTTATCCTTCCTCTGCCCCAAGACGGCACCAACCGCATAATCACTAGCGTCACACATTAGCTCAAAGGGTAGATTCCAGTCCGGTGGCTGTATTATGGGCGCAGAAATCAAAGCTAGCTTCAAAGTGCGGAAGGCCTCCATACACTCCTCGTTGAAGATGAAAGGCACGTCCTTCACGAGGAGTTGGGTCAGCGGCCTGGAAATCTTCGAGAAGTCTTTTATGAAGCGGCGATAAAATCCCGCATGTCCTAGGAAACCACGGACTCCACGAAGATTGAGCGGTGGTGGAAGCTTTTCAATCACCTCAACTTTAGCCTTATCAACCACGATTCCCCTCGAAGAGATGACGTGCCCCAACACAACTCCTTCTTGGACCATGAAGTGGCACTTCTCCCAGTTTAGGACTAATCCCTTTTCTTGACATCTCTCCAGGACTTTAGTTAGATTACTGAGGCACGAGTCAAACTTAGTTCCATAGCCGGAGAAATCGTCCATGAAAACCTCCATGATGTCCTGGGAGTAGTCGGAGAAGATAGAGGACATGAGTCTTTGGAATGTAGCAGGGGCGTTACAAAGTCCGAACGGCATTCTTCTATAGGCATATGTCCCGAATGGACAAGTGAAAGTCGTCTTCTCCTGGTCATCGTTATGAATAGGGATCTGAAGAAATCCTGAATACCCGTCCATGAAACAGAAATAATTATGCTTCGCCAGTCTCTCGAGCATCTGGTCAATAAAGGGGAGAGGGTAATGATCCTTCCTCGTTGCTTTGTTCAGCTTTCTATAGTCAATGCACATCCGGTACCCCGTGACGGTCCTCGTTGGTATTAGCTCGTCCTTCTCGTTGCGAACCACCGTCATTCCTCCTTTCTTGGGTACGACGTGCACCGGGCTAACCCAGCGACTATCGGAGATAGGGTATATAATACCGGCATGTAGAGGCCTAACAATCTCCTTTTTTACAACCTCCATCATTATGGGATTTAGCCTCCGATGTGGCTCAATCGAGGAGGCTTGCTCATCTTCAAGCAGAATTCTGTGTGAGCAGAGGCCTAAGCTAACCCCTTTTAAATCCTCAATTGCATATCCGAAAACTCCTTTAAACCTTTTTAAAACACCAAGAAGTTTGGTCATTTGGTCTTCGGGCAGTGAAGAGTTGACTATGACCGGAAGGGTCGAGCCAGCCCCCAAATATTCATATTTTAGACCCGGCGGTAATTCTTTCATCTCAACTTCTTGAGGCCCCGACGCATACTTCTCAAGCTGAGCATCCTCAAGGGAAAGAAGTTCTTCGTGGATTTCTCGGAAGCCAGCATCCGGAACCTCATCCTCGGCCGCGGTTCCGCATGGCAAAGTTTTGCAAGGTATAGTGGGAACGATCGAGGAAGGCACCGGGTCTCTTTCAAGCTCATAATAATTGTCCGGGAAGAAGGCTTCTAAGTGAAAACAGGTTTCAATTGTCAATGGTTCCCCACAACTGTTTCTAGCTTCCTCATTGTCCAAAGATCGGGGACGCTCAATAGAAGTCTGCAAGGAATAGATTGGTTCATGTCCAGTGTAGCCTACAAACTCAGTCGGATGGTTCTCCTGACAAAACTCCGCGGACAACTCTTCTTCACTAAATTCGGGACCAGGATTGTCGATATACGCCACTTCACCATGAGGAAAGAGAGTTGCCGTGGCAAGGTGCTCCTGCGTATCTCGATATCTCCTCTGATTTTCCACGGCGGCTGACAGGAGGGATAGTATATTCGAAGTATTCAGGGATTCCGCTAAGCTCTGCGCCAAACAGCGGATATGGTGAGAGTGATCCCAGATGTCTCCTGAAACTGCATGCAACATCCTCGTCGTGGGGCCAGGATCTTATACGAAAGGAGAGAGAGAGAACTGCACAAGTGGCAAACACGTTAAAAGCACGGGTTGCATAAACGGGAACCGAAAGTAGCGATGGAAGCACGGCGATTCAGTCAATTAGCACTATACAATTACTATCTACAGTATGTCCAAGTGAAATTGAAAAGTGTAGAGTGCGAAAATTATCGCTAGGTAGGGACAAGAGCTAGACACTAGGGTTCAAGAGATCCTAAAATAACAAGCATGTTGCCTCCCCGACAACGGCGCCATAAACTTGACGTGCCCCGGTTTGCGAGCCGCAAATGGCCGGGGGACCCGCGTGAGGGTTTAGATATTTGTAACCGCAAGCGCACGGTGTTGTAGTGTGGCTTGGGGGTCGAACACAGGGAGGCTAGGATGTGCTTGTGTCAAGGAGGACCGAAATCACCCCGTGGGCGAGCTAGCCCGGATCGGTTGATGGGTTGTCACGGTAAAGGAATGCAAGGTATGAACAATAAGAAAATAAACCCGGGACTTTGGTTTCCACTCCAACGAGCGACTCTCGCCGATACGGCCTACGGGGAGGATGGCGATCGGAATTAGGGTCTAATGGTGAGACGTTGCCTCTGAAAGTGGTACCGGCATCCCATGGGCCCGATATTCCGGTCGGTGCCCAGGATGATACACCGGACTTCCCGGGTTCGATCAGTGGGCACTCCCGTGTCCATTAACACTGATCGATTCCGGGAGCACTAAGCTCGCAACGATAACTCACAACGTCTCATCCCGCCGCTCCCGCGCGCTAGGATTCGGCGTCTACGCTAAGGGCGTGAGCTATGGCTAGGGAGTCAACCGCCAAGTTTATTCCCCCTTGGCCCAACGGTCAAAGGCGGTCTTTTTCCCGCCGATGACAATAAAGCACTCCGCGTAACCGTTAGATTCCTAATCCCTATCGATTTCCTAACCCTATGGATGCATCGGGAAGAGCCCCCGAAGGGGTTTCCGCCAAAATCCCAGATTTGGGAACTACTCACAAATATTCATTAAAAGCAATCTAAATGAAAATGAACCGTTAAAATCATAATCAGACGATAGGAATGCGAAGGTAGTAGAGCAATTAAGATAATACTAAAGTTTTACAAAGATCCTAAAATTTACAAAAACAGGAAAATTACAGCCGTCACAAAATGAGGAAAACAGTAAAAAATAACCAACTCCCGAATCTGGGAAACCTAGGGTTCTATTTATAGAAAACGACATCACCCGATCGGTTGACAAGTCAACCGGTCGGGTGAGCCGCTTCACAAAATTACAGCGCGATGCGGGAGTTTCACCCGGTCAGTATGAACCGGTCGGTTGGATCTTGGTGTGGTCGGTTGGATCTTGGTGCCGACCGGTTGGATCTTGGTGCGGGCCGGGTGAGGAGACAGGTTGGAGCTTCGAGTCTTGGCCGTTGAAATTCAGCTCCAGGTGAACCGATCGGGTGAAGGTCACCCGATCGGTTGGAAATTGAGCTCCGAATTCCAGAGACTGAGCTTTGACCCGGTCACTAAACCGACCGGGTGACTTCTCGGGGGCTCCAAGCTACGTCCGGGTGGTGCACGCGTGCATCACCCGATCGGTTGGAGATGACCAACCGACCGGGTGAGGGGCTGAAAGATGTAATCTTCGTCGTTTGACCCCCTGGATCACGCGTGACTCCTCCCGTTGCTCCGGGGACACATGATATCATCGTTTTGCGTCCCAAATGCCAGCAAACTCCTGCAAAACACAGAAAATATGGAAAAGTGAAAGAAAACAAGAAAACACGAGAAAACACGAGAAAACGAATAAAATACGGCGGTAAATACGAAAAAACATGGAAGAAAACGCGCGTAAATATATGAAATATAAACGCACGTCAAGAACGCGTCATCCACGTCCTGTGTCTCCATTGCCCCCGGTATTGTTGAACGTGGGAGAGGGGGTCGCCTCTTCCGTTGTAGGTGGCCAAGTGGGGGGCTTTGAATCTTACGGGCCTCGGGGCGGACGTGATCCATCGCGCCAACGGCATGGCCTCCTCAGGGTAGGCGGGGCGCTCCGGCGCGTGCCCTCTCCGACATTCCGGGGTTTGGCTCCGGTCGCGTCCTGACTGCCGACGGTCGTCGTGCCCCGGGGGATAGCGAAGCGGTCGCCCGGGGGGACTCCTTCCGTGGGTAGCGGATTCGACGGGCGGCGGGCTACAGTCATCCCAGTACCACCGTCCCCCAGCCATCTCCTTCGGGATCTCTCTCCGCTCCCGGTTCTCCCTCAGGAGCCTCTCGCGTTCGACGGCGAGGAAGCGGAGTTGTCGTCGGACGGCTTCTTCGTCCATACGGTTGGGGGAGAGACGTCGATGGGGCGAACTTCGCCCCATAGGTGGAGATCCGGCGAGTGGCGGGTCGTGCCCATCCGCGTGTTGCCGGCCCGTCGCTGGCACCTCCGGGATTACCTGATCCTCCTCGTTCTCCCTCCGGAGCCTTTCGTGTTCCGCGATGATGAAGCGGAGTTGGCGTCGGGCGGTCTCATCGTCCAAGAGGGCCTGCCGGGCGACCTCGGCCACCTCACCCCAATGCCTTTGCGCGGTGGCCGTCTCTTCCCTGTGCTCCGGAGTCACATGATCTCTATTTCTTCCTCCAAGAACTTTCGTTGGGCCGACATCTCCTTTGCGAGCCCATGGTCTCCCCCCTGTTGGATCCTGTGGATGGAAAACAACACTAGAAGAGGGAGGGTTAAATAGTGTTGTGCAAATAGTAAACTTTTTCGATTGTTAATAAACTTCCTTCTAATGTTGCCTAAGAAACCAAGTAGAGCGATCTACGCTTGGTTCTTAATCAACAAAATAATCTTAAAATACACAGAGTAATGTCACAGCAGGTAGTCGACTCCCTATGAACAGTAGTCGACTCCCAGAGTATTTATAAGCACAGATAAGATTGCAAGTGATACAAATATTATATTCACAGCGGATAAAAGTAAGTTGATCTTTGCAATAGATGAACAACAATTAGCAAATAATAAAGTAAGAGCAAAGATAAACAAACACAGATAAGCAATTGGAGACACAAGGATTTTTATCCTGGTTCCCCACAACTTTTGGGTACGTCCAATCCCTGACCAATCCGGTACGAGATTTTCCACTATCTAACTTGGCAAATACAAGTACCTAACTCCACTCGTTAGGATTTCCAACGACCTAGTCTTGACCAGGATTTCCAACTGGCAACACCTAGACTTGTCTAGTGTTCCAACAACAACACAATAAAAAGATATCTAATTCACCACAATAAATTGGTGGAGATTGGTTTTACACCCAGATTCTATAGCCAAACAATGATAGACAAAATTTGTGTGTAGTGGCTTGATAGAATGAGATTCCAGATCACACAAAGATACAAATGAATTCTTTGTGATCTAGATCTAATGTTTTTCAAAAAATCCTTTAAACAAAAAATCAAGAGAAAAGTAATACGGATTTAAAAAACAGTTAGCCAATGAAACGAGAATATGATCTTTAAAAATAATAACAGAATTTTGCAAGATCACAAATAAAATAGAATTGGCTAGAGAAAGAATGAGAGCTTAGAACTTTAGAGCGTTTGCACGAGAGATTTTGAATTCGATAGTGTTGTTTTTCTTAATGAAAATGGTCCTCTATTTATAGGACAAAACTGAGAATTCGAATTTCAAAAATACTTTGACTTTTGTCCCAAAAATTATGGAGAAAATCGCTCAACGATATTTCAAAATTCAAGTCAAAAATGTCAAGCGTTTACAGCTGGTAGTCGACTCCCTAGGAGTGGTAGTCGACTCCCAGTGTATTTCAGGAAATCTTGATTCTCAGCTGGTAGTCGACTCCCTACCTTTGGTAGTCGACTCCCAGAGGAGTTTTTCCTGTGACACAGCTAGTCAGACAGGTAGCTAACTCCAGGGTGTGTGGAGTTTCACTACGGAATTTATAAGATGCTAGAGAAAGCTCTCAAAAACATTTTTGAAGATGTTTTAAAAGATATTCAAAAAACATTTTCAAATTGTTTGTTTGTGTGTGTGTGTGTTTGTCTATATGATTTGGCTTTAACAATACCCTAAAAAGACACAACACACTCACTATAGACTTAGGACACGTCTTCGGAAGCTTGATCAGTTTGATGAAGTAGATGTGAGCTTCACTTGAGCTTCTTGTTCTATTTGAGCTTTGAACTTCATTATTTGATCTTAGCCACGTTCGTCCTTGTCTTTGAGCGTAGATTGCGCTTCTTTGAGTATGAGTAAAGCTTCGCATATCCTGCACACTTAATTGTAGTGTAGTTAGTACACTAAGTTTCATTTGGTGTGCTCATCATCAAAATCACTTGCGGTGGAATTCAATTTCCATCACTCTCCCCCTTTTTGATGATGACACCCAAATGAAAAATGAAGTAAGTTAGAAATTTGAAAATACATGAAAGTATACTTACTCCCTCTGCTTTGATGCGGTTCTCCCCCTGCATCGAAGCCGTTAGCAAAACAATATAATACATATGATTTCATTTTTGCATTTCATATCTTTTCTCCCCCTTGTCATCAAAAAAAATATTTCAATGACAAAGTATTAAAACATATGAATCATAATATGATTAGGAGGGGAATTCAATTTCCTATTCCTGCAAGGGAGATGTTATTTTATAAGAGCAACTAATATATTGCATAGAGGATGAGTTCATGGTAGCAAGCATCACACAATTAAAGTTATTACAAACCATAAGTTTTAAAGACATAGTTTTTTAGAACCATTGTTTGAAAATCCATTGTTTTTAAGAAAAGCTAAGGATGACCGTCGTTCTTCTTCAGTTCCTTGATCTCATCAAGGATCCTGACAAGCGTGTCCTCTGTCATTTTGTTGCTTTTCACGACGAGCTCCTTAAGGTCGTCCACCTTTTGGTTAAGGTCTTCAAAGCCTTTCTCTTGTGATATGTTCAATTTCCCAATCTTCTTTAGAAGCATTTCTTGAAGCTCAAGAATATACGCCGGTGCTTCTTCTTCTTCCTCTTCGCTTCCTCTTTCTTCTTCTCCTTGTTCTTCCTCCTCAGAATCTGAAACAACAATTTTCTTACCTCTCCTGGAGGATGATGATCATCCTTCAGCTGCAAGCTTTTCTTCGGGAATATCTTCATCAAGATCATGGTGTAGATTCATTCTTCCAAGTGCATGAACATCAAAAACTCGAGCCGGTTCTAGAATTGAGGTTTCATGGTCCAAAGGCACATTATAGCTAATAAACAAGATTGTGAGATAGTGCCCATGAGCTAAGGTGGATGAGGGTCTATCAGAAGAAGCTGAAGCAAGGATAGAATCCATGATAACTTTGGCCCAATTGATGCGGATGTTACCTCGTATAGCATAGATACATTTGGCCTGCTTCTCAGATAGGATAGAATGACTTCCAGATTTTTGAGTAATATTATATGATAATATATTTGCCAGAATTCTTACCGGATAGCGAAGATCGCTACATGGAAGTTTAGTCTGAAAATGTCTTCCTGGCAAATAGATTCTCTCTAGAATACTTCCTTCAGTCATTTCTATTTTATCAAGCAACATGCCAGAATATGAAATTCCTAGGGATTTGACAGTAATGGCAAGTTTTGTATCAAGAACTTTGGTTATAAAGCGGCTTTTAGCAAGATCGTAATCCATATTAGCATAGAATAAGTGCACAAGCCTGGGATAGCAAAGATAAGTGTTTTCAGAGGAAAATAGGTTGGCCAAGTTCTGAAAATCTAGTAAGCTATCAATGCCATAGTTTATAACATCATCAAGCTTAACAAAACGTTCATGGAGGATGGGTTTCTTAGAGATTTTAATGAAGTGTTCATATGTGGTGTTCTTGAATAGATATGGTAAAATGGTTTCTTTCTAAGAGTCAATTTCAGATGAGGTTTTTCTCTTCTTGGTAAATATTCCTTTGAGAGGCATCTAGATAGAGTAAAAACAATATTTTTACAATACTAGATAAGCAAGAGAAAAAAATAATGAAGTAAAGATCATGAAGTAGAAAAAAAAATTTTACCTTGAGTAATTTGAGAAAGAGATGGAGTTGAAAGAGCTCCAAGCAACCAAGCACCAAGATGAAATTTCAAGAGAGAGAGAGAGAGAGAGATGAAAGGGGATAGTCGGCTAACCTAGGGTTTCTCTTGGGGGGGTTTTAACATGGGATGAAAGATGGTGAAGAATGAGGGCCTTAGGATCAAGTGTTGGATGGTTAGGATAGAGTTTTAGCTTATTGGGTATAAGTTACCTTTGAGGATATGAACCCATTAACTCTATAGAACCCAATAGGAGTTAGTCAAAAACAAACCAAGAAATTCGCATACACGCTGGTAGTCGACTCCCTCATGTAGGTACTCGACTCCCTACTGGGTTGAGTCGTTTTCTCATCCCGATGGGTTTTTGATCCAGGTCGAGTGCGTTTTCTGAACACAAAATATTTTAAAGGTATAACACAAATATATAAGATCATATAAAGAGGAAAAATATTTATTTAATTAAATTTAATCAAAAAATTTAGTCGTGCAAGAAAGCTTTTGATGTTGATCCTTTACAAAGCGTTGGATCTCGCTTTCTTCCTTTCATTTCTTTGGAGTACCTGAAAAATAAACGTTTATGGTACTCTTTTTTTGAGTCCGAGGAGTTAGTCTTTAGGAAGCCAAACCCAGTATGGTTTAGGTCCTTCATAAACAACATATTTATAATTTTTGTTTAAATGAATTTGTTGAACAAAGTCGGTAGCGTACCTTTTCTTTCGTTGATCAAATAATTTCTTTGGTATCCAAATGCTCAAAACATTATCGTTAGAATGATGCATCCTAGTATGATTAACCCGTTTCTTGGTATGATGTGAATCATAACCGAGTCCGGTTTTGCTAGATGAGGCTTTTTGATCTTTTATTATACTATCTAGCTTTCCTTTTCCTTTGTTGAAATTCTCAATAATTTTCATCGTAGCGTCGTATTTATCTTTGACAGATACGAGAAGATTATTCAGATTCTCAACTTTTTCATTTACCAATGAAATATCTTTTTGCAGAAAATCATTCTTTTCTTTAAGGAGACTATTTTCTTTAATGATTTCTTCTTTTTCTTTAGTATCCTTTTTAATACTTCTAAGTGCTCTTCTATGTTCTTTTATGAGCTTTTCATGTATTTTGCATAGCTCCTTATATGCTCCCCTATAATCCATGTCTTCATTATCACTTGATGACGAATAATTGTCGCTAGATGAATCATGATGCAAGCTTACCTTGGAGGATGTGGATGCCATGAAGCACATGTGTGTTGTTTCTCTTCTTTCATCGTTATCTTCTTCTGAGGATTCATCAGATGAGGAATCGTCGCTCTGGTCGAAGGCTGCGTAAGCTTTCTTCTTTGGTCGTCGGAATTTGTTTCTTCCATTGTTTCGCTTTTCATTATTGTCTTTGTTCTTCCCACGATCTCTGGAATCACGTTGTTTCTCTCCAATGGACAGTCTCTCTTGACTTGCCCTGGTTTATTGCAACCAAAACAAATAATACCGTTAGTGGGTCTAAAAGATCGTTTTCCATAGTTACTTGTGATGAACTCTTTAAAGTTCTTTGAGATGAACGCAATATGGTCTTTTTTGTCCGTGTAATCGGAATCTTCCTCTTGGGCTTTGAACGCGAGATTCTTCTTCTTTGGTTTTTCTTCGATCTTCTTGTCTTCTTCAAGCTCAATCTCATATGCCATGAGATTTCCCATTAGTTCTTCGATGGTAATGTCTTTTACATTATGAGCTTCTCGAATGGCAGTTGTCTTTCCCTTCCACTTGGGTCGGAGGGATCTTAGTATCTTCATTACCTGTTCATATTCGGAAAGTTTCTTTCCTAATCCTACGAGCTCATTTGTAATATTAGTAAAGCGAGTATTCACATCGGTGATACTCTCTCCTTCTTCCATTTTAAAAGATTCGAATTTTTAATGCAAAACATTTATGCGGGATTCTTTTACCTTTTCGGTTCCTTCGTGACTTACCTGAAGAGTATGCCATATTTGGTGTGCTGTCTCACATTGGGAGACTCGATTGAACTCATTTCCTGTAACGGCGCAAAATAGTGCATTCATTGCTTTTGCATTGAGATTAGCTCTCTTCTTGTCGTCGACAGACCATTTCCCAAACTCAATGTCAGTAGGTGCGATGTACGGGACTTTAGTAACGGTCAAGCTTCAATGTCTAATGACTCTAGGTGAGTCTTCATTCGGATCTTCCAGCTAGCGTAGTTGGTTCCGTTGAACATTGGTGGTCGCATGGTATTCAGTCCTTCAGAGTGAAAGGATGTTGACGCCATCACCTTTGCATCCATGCTTTGATACCAAGTGTTGGATCCTGTGGATGGCAAACAACACTAGAAGGGGGGGTTGAATAGTGTTGTACAAATAGTAAACTTTTTCGATTGTTAATAAACGTCCTTCTAATGTTGCCTAAGAAACCAAGTAGAGCGATCTACGCTTGGTTCTTAATCAACAAAATAATCTTAAAATACAAAGAGTAATGTCACAGCAGGTAGTAGACTCCCTATGAATAGTAGTCGACTCCCAGAGTATTTATAAGCACAGATAAGATTGCAAGTGATACAAATATTATATTCACAGCGGATAAAAGTAAGTTGATCTTTGCAATAGATGAACAACAATTAGCAAATAATAAAGTAAGAGCAAAGATAAACAAACACAGATAAGCAATTGCAGACACAAGGATTGTTATCCTGGTTTCCCACAACTTTTGGGTACGTCCAGTCCCCGACCAATCCGGTACGAGATTTTCCACTATCTGCCTTGGCAAATACAAGTACCTAACTCCACTCGTTAGGATTTCCAACGACCTAGTCTTGACCAGGATTTCCAACTGGCAACACCTAGACTTGTCTAGTGTTCCAACAACAACACAATAAAAAGATATCCAATTCACCACAATAAATTGGTGGAGATTGGTTTTACACCCAGATTCTATAGCCAAACAATGATAGACAAAATTTGTGTGTAGTGGCTTGATAGAATGAGATTCTAAATCACACAAAGATACGAATGAATTCTTTGTGATCTAGATCTAATGTTTTTCAAAATATCCTTTAGACAAAAAATCAAGAGAAAAGTAATACGGATTTGAAAAACAGTTAGCCAATAAAACGAGAATATGATCTTTAAAAATAATAACAGAATTTTGCAAGATCACAAATAAAATAGAATTGGCTAGAGAAAGAATGAGAGCTTAGAACTTTAGAGATTTTGCACGAGAGATTTTGAATTCGATAGTGTTGTTTTTCTCAATGAAAACGGTCCTCTATTTATAGGACAAAACTGAGAATTCGAATTTCAAAAATACTTTGACTTTTGTCCCAAAAATTATAGAGAAAATTGCTCAACGATATTTCAAAATTCAAGTCAAAAACGTCAAACTTTTACAGCTGGTAGTCGACTCCCTAGGAGGGGTAGTCGACTCCCAGTGTGTTTCAGGAAATCTTGATTCTCAGCTGGTAGTCGACTCCCTACCTTTGGTAGTCGACTCCCAGAGGAGTTTTTCCTGCGACACAGCTAGTCAGACAGTAGCTAACTCCAGGGTGTGTGGAGTTTCACTACGGAATTTATAAGATGACTAGAGAAAGCTCTCAAAAACATTTTTGAAGATGTTTTAAAAGATATTCAAAAAACATTTTCAAATTGTTTGTGTGTGTGTGTTTGTCTATATGATTTAGCTTTAACAATACCCTAAAAAGACACAACACACTCACTATAGACTTAGGACACGTCTTCGGAAGCTTGATCAGTTTGATGAAGTAGATGTGAGCTTCACTTGAGCTTCTTGTTCTATTTGAGCTTTGAACTTCATTATTTGATCTTAGCCACGTTCGTCCTTGTCTTTGAGCGTAGATTGCGCTTCTTTGAGTATGAGTAAAGCTTCGCATATCCTGCACACTTAATTGTAGTGTAGTTAGTACACTAAGTTTCATTTGGTGTGCTCATCATCAAAATCACTTGGGGTGGAATTCAATTTCCATCACCCCCTTCTCCTCGAACTGAGGGTGAAGATTTCGTCTCACGTTCGGGGGCTCGGAGGGGCCAGGAGGTGCTTCCGCCCCTATAGTCGCAAAGCCCGCCATCGTCTTGGTAAAGGCCTCGAAGCTCTGTTGTATCGCGCGGGCCGAGGCCTGGACTGTCTCGACCTCTACCCCAGGGGGTGGGTCGGTCGCCGGAGTCATCGGTTGAGAGAGTGGTTCTTGATCCATGGGATCCTTGCCGTGGTCAGGGTTTCGGGTGATTGGTATGGGGTCTGACATGGGTGTGACCCTTCGTTCCCACAGACGGCGACAATTGTTGCGGGGTAGAACTCGTGTACAATGAATTTGTATTAATGGGAACCAATGGCACGGTGGTTATGATGGTGATGGGATTGGGGTAGGCTTTTTGACAGGTGATTAGTAGGGTGATGAGGCTAGGCTTATTGCAGAGGACGACCACGACGTCGCATCCGGCTGGGAGTGATGAGGGGAGCCAAGCGGCCTAGGTTGAGGTCGAGCACGACCGGGGATGGCGAACTAACCTGCACAAGGAGCAACTCGTCAGGAAGGCCGGGTTGGTGTCCAACCCTTAGCCTCTCGGATGCCTAAGTCAGTAATAGGACTTAAAACGGGGGCTTGGCACGTAGGTCGGGCTGAAGGTTAGCCGGCCGTACGTGACGAGCTATGAGTGAAAGAACAAATATATGGACGATCTTTGCTCTTGTGTGTGAATAATGAAAGTTGAGAGTAATTTGCCAACCCCCTCACCGTTGGAGGCGAAGGGGTATTTATACCTGACGGGAGGCGGTTATGTAGGGCTGACCTGGCATGCTGACTCGGCTTGCTGAGCTGGCCATGCTGTCGGCGGAAGCTTCGGACGAGGATATCAGGGACGGGAGTGTCAGCCATGCTTTTGTCAGACGGCGCAGCGGTCAGGGGCGCTTTTGTCGGAGTGTCAGGGCCGAAAGCATTAAGTGTCAGGGGGCGCAGCGGCCAGGGGGTGCTTTGTTAGATGGATGGGCGGCTTAAGTGTCAGTCGCGTCCTTATACTAGGTTATTTATCGTGTCCGATGAGTCAAGGATCCGGCGGAGCGTCTCCTCGGAGCGGGGGTCCTGGATCGCCGGGAGAGAGCGGGTGCGCCTCTGTCAACGTCTGAGGCTACCCTGTCCGGGGGTGTCTCATGCACGCTACTCCTGGCGGACTGAGGGAGAGAGCGGGTAAGCGCCCCCTGTCGTTGGTCGTGGCTGGGTGCGCCCATCCCCCTATCAGGTCGGACCCTTGGTTCGTCTGGCGCCCCGCAGGCCTCTGGAGTTCGGGCGAGGAGCGTCATGTCGCCGGATCGGCCATTCGCTCAAGAGGTGCGTGCCCCCGGGGTGTTTCGGTGGTTTGGGGAGGAAGGTAGGACGATCACGATCTTCTGGTCGTAACAAGAATCAAGTTGGGTAACTCTAATTAATTTCTTAGGTAAACTTCGACGGTGTAATTTTTAAGTTTGAGTTTTTATTGAATAACAATATTCACATTCTTTCAGTGTTTACTTGCCATCTCAGGATCCCTTACAAATAATGCACGCATAAATAGGATGCTGAGTGGACCTTACCGAGCTTACTCATATTTGTGGTCACTTTTAAGCTTTCATCTGCGAGTAAGAATAAGATGGCTAACTATTGCAATGCTACATCATAGTAATGAAGCAATTGCAATTGGTGACTATATCATTACCAAAAAAGTTAGGAGGAGATCACAACTACAAGGTAGACACCTGCATTTGTTGACCTGATAAGAGCCAAATTGTGCCTGTCAAACTTACTAGAAAATAAAAAGGCAGGATCATAATTCCTTTATTGCAAGTCTCCAACAAAAACTAAACAAAACAGAATGATTTATTACATCCATCCCATTTTATTCCCCACTAACAACATCAACAAATCTAAAAAGATTTCAAGAACAAACCCCCCAACAAAATCCTATGAAATCAAAAACCATCTACTGGCTATGGCCATATCAGCTGAAGACTGAGCAGTCTCTCCTGATCCCCCCCTGATTCCCCGTCTTCACCCCGGTCCGCCCGAGCCTCACCATGGCGGCGGCAAACGCCTGCGCGAAGCTCCGGGGATTGCTCGCGAACAGGTTCACGGTCGGCCTCGACATCGGGTCGGTAAACAGGACCTGGTCGGAGGTGAAGAGGCCCTGGCCATTGACGAGGTTCCTGAAGTAGGCGTTGTCGAACGTGTTGGGCGTGTTGGGGTCCATGTTGATGGCCACCCTCGGGTCCACGTTTCGCGGGCAGGCCTGCATCAGCTGCCTGGCGTACGCCGGGTTCAGCGACGGGTCGACCCCGGAGGGGGAGTACAGGCGGCTGGCGAAGCGGTCGCAGTGCGAGAACCCGACGGTGTGGGCCCCGGAGAGGGCGATCATGTCGGTCATTGTCAGGTTGTTCTTTCTGAATATCCAGCTGAGGAGATTGAGGTTGAAGCTCGGTGGTGGGAGGTTTCCGGGTACCCTGAACTTGGATGAGATGCGGCCGTCCCTGCGCCCGAGCTCTACGTTGAACCACGGGCCGCCCGACTGCAAACAAAGAATGTGGGTTAATCAATCAAATAGTCGAGAACAAGTTGATGGAGTTGAGGTTCGCATGCAGGCTATGTGCTTACAAGTACTACCACGTCTCTGGCAGCCAGTGCCAGAATGTCAGCACACGACACAACACCAGGGCATGCGGCCTCGACCGCTTGTTTCGCCTTGTTGACGGTGTCGAACCCGTCTCCGGCGAGCGAGAGGTTGTCTGCTGCATCCTTCTCGGCGTCTCCCCTCGGGGATGAGATCAGGACCGAGGCATCGCATCCCTGCACTTTTCAAGATTTTTGCACAAGTCAATGTGTGTTCTTGGGTAACATGTTTACATGAACGTACACTTGCTATCCTATCCTAATATATATATATGTTGCTTTGCTACTAACATATTTGAACTTCTAATTTGATATTTTTTGAAATATCTCTAAAACAAAAAATGAGTTATATGATCAACATTGCTTCTAGTTTGATATTTTTGAACTTGTAACATATTCAAGCTCTAGCATAGCCATTTGTGTTGCACGCTACAGTATTACTGTCAAAATGTATCAAGCAACACTGGAGAAGAACTACAATGTCCCTGATGAAGAGCTCTGTGGACTCACCTCAACAAAACAATCATGGAAGAAGAGCCTCAACGTTGCAGGGACTGTGACAAACGTCTGCCTTATCTTCCCCATCACGGCCTGCCTCACGATCCACTCCACGTTCGGGCACGAACGCTGATAAAAGTTCTGCCTTATCTGCGCCTCTCCTCCCCCGATGACCATCAACACCACCAAGGCCACAAGGAAGCCTCTTCTAAACTCCATCTCTTTTGCTTAATTTTCCAAGTGGTTGATATCGCTTGTGGCTTGTGCCTCTTCCTACTAACTATGCAATATATAGAGCAAGGTAGAACATAGTGAAAAGGGATAAAGAGGCATTAATTAGTTTTTAATATCAAAGGAGGTAGATAATGTTAAGGACATGACCCTTTACTTGGCATGTTCTATTACTTTATTATACTTAACACATGGTTAGGCCAAAGTCCAGAGTGTTTTTATTTTGCTCTCTAGTGGAAACAATGAACTGTCCTTTCTTTAAATCTGCTTAGAGAGGTATTTTGTAGGCACTAGCTAAATCTACTGATTAAGAAATTGTTTTTTTTTTCAATCAAGGGTTAATATATTGGTTTTTTTCTCCACTTTCAATCATGTTGGCTTATGCCAGTTGATGAGATGATTGAGAATCAGCTGTTTTGTTACATATCATTGTCAACTTCTCATGTGGCTTCACGTGGTAGGAAAAGCTAGGAATCTTGACTTTAAGTGTCAATAAATTTTGATAATTTGTAGTTTGAGCTTAGGATTACTTGATAATTTGAAGCAGTGAAGTATGCATACAACTAGACTTCAATTATTACGCTAATTTTATGGACTGGATTTGGGAGCATGTCTGCTTCGTTCCAGTCTAAAAGATGATAAATTATGCAGCTGTGTA
This sequence comes from Scilla litardierei, assembly GCA_030789695.1. Taxonomy (NCBI): domain Eukaryota; kingdom Viridiplantae; phylum Streptophyta; class Magnoliopsida; order Asparagales; family Asparagaceae; genus Scilla; species Scilla litardierei. The sequence continues at coordinate 71,100,025 of CM061138.1, read as the reverse complement.
TCACTTGGACTTGCGATATTAAAGATAAGCTTGAGTTTTATAAAAAATCATGGTCAGCTAAATCCAGCTTTCATTCAATCAAACAATGTTGAATTGAAGTGTACCATCTCATATTGAGGAATCATTCAAGTTTTCATGGCCTTGCTTATTTTAGTAACATTGGAATTTTTCTGCCGAATTTTACGACTGATTCTTTCCCAAAAGAGGACGTAACGTTCTAGGGCTAAATGCCCGTTATTAAACAGGCTACTAAAATGGTGGGATTGCTGCATGTCCCCATGTATCATACTTGTTCATTTGTGATCAGTTCTAAGGTCAACAAAGAACCGATTCCTGAATATTGAGAGTGATCACATGTACCCCAGCTGTTCTATATTACAAATGGTAGCATCCTCATGAAAATTAGCTGTCTGCAAACTTTATCTTTATGGCTTGATAGAAATGTTACCCCGCTAGTTCGATCCAGCGAGTGATGTGTTTATGGATGTTGATAGCCACAGAGACTAATCTAGCTTCGTGTCGCGATTCTTCTCAACGGCTCTTCGTGTCAAGAACATTCGGCTTTGTTGTTTGATATCTAACGGTATCCTATGAAGTTTCAGGCCAGTGAAGTGGAATTAGATGTTGAAATTTGATGACATTATGTTTTGTACTTTTGCATCTTGCTGTTAACAACGGGATTAACGGGGGTTTTTTCAAGAACGCTTAGTCTTGAAATTTCGTCAGCTGTCACTGAGTTGATTTGTCACGTCTCTTGTCCTAAGGTTGAATAATTTTGATTATATTTGAGTAGCAAGATGGAGACTTCTTCCAACTACTCTCTCTGGATTTATGATGGACAGCTAGCCTGATGCATGCCTTTTGATTCTAATTGCTAACATAAATATGACTCCGTGGAACACAAACAGAAGCAATTGATTTATTAAGGGTCCAACAACCCAATATTTGATTTTAAAGTGCACATTCCATGATCCAGGCTCCTCAAGATCACATCTTACAGTGGTTAGATGTGAGCTCATTAGATTCAAGAATCACTAACTTTAATATATATTAGATGGCAATAACTGGATTAAATAAAAAGATGAGGTTTTTAGTAGTAGTAAAATGGATCGGATGATAGAAGCAAAGAAACTGAAGTGGTAGCAGTTGATGTTTAAGTGGCGTATAAATATTGATGGATGATGACCAGCATGAAGGAAAAGCACTAGTGTTTGCTGAAGATGGTGTCAAGATGATAAGAACTTATAAAGTGATGAGAAAAGAAATAGTAAAGATGAGGGTGGCATTGATGAGAATGGGCATTGTCCAAAGCCCGATCGGGCCCCCAAGCGGGCATGCCAGATCATCGTCCCTACAAATCCTTCACTAATTCTAGTGAAGGATTTGTAGGGACGATGATCTGGCATGCCCGCTTGGAGGCCCGATCGGACTTTGGGCATGCCCATTCTCATCCCTTTGGGCATGCCCATTCTCATCCCGCCGCCCAAAGCTAGTAAACCCCAAAATTAGAAGCTTACAAGTGACAAGTAAATACACATGAGGTAAGCATCTTTGGTCCACACCAACAAGACTTTAAGCGCTTCATTTAGAGTAAGACTGTACTAATGTTGCAAAGAACATGAGAATATAAAGCAGAGAAGCGTTGTGATTTTAATGACGCCAGAGTTATAAAATTTATGCTGCATCATAACACACTTCAAAATATACTTGACCACCATCGGTACAGAGCATAAAATAACCACCAAACTGCAAGGACAAACAGGAGAATGAGAGAATGAATCCCTAAACTAGAGCAGCACCTCTTCCAAATATGTCAGCAAGTGTTGCACCATAAGCCTGATGAAGAATGATGCTAAATTTGTCGCTGAAATGATCTCAGTACAACGCACAGAATTTCAGACACAGTGGCTTAATACAAACATATTGTTGTTGTGATATCTTTCACAATTATAGCAATGTTAATCGTATTAGCCTTTCCCAGGTTCTTTCTGTACTGGTATCTTCTACAACTCGCATCTTCCACAACTCTCATCTTAATTTCTAGATAACATACCCACGTCAAGATAAGATCCAGTTCTGTAACATGCATCAAATGGAATTTCAAACTACAGTCTGATTAGCCCAAATCTCTTTGTTGCAGTCTGCGAGGGTCCAAAGTGAACCTGGAGAAGCAAATCAAGGCAATGATGAATTATAAGAATTGGAAAGTATGGAACTTTAATCACAAGCCATAATGCCCAAAAATAATGCATGAAGAGTAAAAATGCATACGGATAAAAGAGTCAATGTGTGTTTTAATCATAGAAAAGTGCATGAAGAAAAAAAATAACGAGATGCAAACTCAAGGATCACTAGTATAAATGCTATGAAAGCTACAGAAGACGAATAAAACCCAGTATCATCTTTATTTTCAATGAGCTTCTCGGGTTCTAACTTCAAATACACGAGATCTAACAAAGTATAATATCAGAAACTTTTTTAATTATTATTATTATTATTATTATTTGTTTGGCAAAAGGGCCATTTGCTTACATCACAATTCACAAGGGAGGAGAAGAGATTTCTTTGCTGAAAAAATAGATGCTTGTGTAAGCTTCTGGGTTAAGATATTTTAAACATGAAAAAAAAAACATCAATGGAAAACTCTTACTAAAGCCAAAGGATGATTCACAGAAGCAAGTGAATCCTGATTTATAGACAACACAGAGCTAGAAATCAACAGTGAAATAAAGTGTGTGCACTAGGGGAAGTTTATTGGAGTAGCGCCTTCAATTCAAGTTCCAAAGTGGCTGAGACGCCCATGACAAAATCACGTGCTTAGGTGGAATGAGGTGGGGATGGAAGGAGGCCAGCTAGCAAAGATGGAATCTAAAAATGAACCATATACCGTTGGAAAATTTGGTTTATAATCTTTCCAATAAGCCCAAGATTGAGTGAATATAACATCCGATGAGGAAATTATAGCCCAACAAGGTAGGTGTGTCAGGCTTTCCAGATCTAGTTCGAACATTAACAGAATTCCAGTTCAAGCTATAGTCAAAGATAATATCTTTAAAGTATGGGTTCTAATAAAATAATTGTTAGGGAGTGAGTTCTAATAATTTTAGGATTTTTTAGCATTGGAAACCAAGAGACCTAAAGTTGTAAGAGGGTAGTTATTGCAAAAGCAAGATGCAAAAGAGCTCAGGACAAGGGTTCTTAATTCTGTAGGGTTCTTAATTCCTTACCGTGGTAGTAGTTGAGTGCCCATATGTGCTCGTTGGTTTTGAGATTGTCATTCTATTATGGGACTTGTGCATTGAGTTAAAAGAATAGTTTCATCTTTGTAAGGGAACTTCTTTGCGCACCTATCGTTGTTCTCCGCGCACATACCGTTACAGTGTTTTAAAAAGTAACGAAACGACAATTTAAAAATCCATAAATACCACTGCTAAAATTTGCATGTTGTGCACGAGTAAAAAGTGTTGAACTAACCATATCTTCTCGGCATACACAACAGGCAAATTTGTTCGTTAGGCTGTTGTGCGCAGTGAGAAATTTTTGCGAATGGGTACACTTTTACTTGCCGCGCACAACTGGCAAAAATTTTTTGCATGTTGTGCACGGTGAGTAATGTTAGTCATATAACATAAATTTCTCACCGCGTACAACCGGACAAATTTTGCATGTTTTGCGCGGTGAGTAATTTCGTTCCATTAACAAAATTACTCGATCACCGCACACAGCAGTGAACAAAACCACTCGTCTGAATGCGAACATGCCCACAGTTGATAATTCATAAGAATTCTGTAGAATTTGTCGAGCACAACAAAAAATCAGAAGATTTCTTCAAAGAGCAAGACGGAGAACTGGAGCAACAGAATTAGGGAATTTTTTGCCCTAAAATTGTCGAAGTATAATTACGAGTCATTACAGTAGGTAAAATTTCTTACCTTGCATTTTGGTAAAAATTGATTGTTGTTAATTAATGCAGATAAAGTAATCTGAAAGATATGGATTCATATTATATCGAGAGGATTGCAGAAGATGAACAAAAATGCAAGGTAAGAAATTTTTGCTCTCTGTTCTTCAATAATATCGTAATAAATTTACGTAATGTAGATAATGTAATGTAGAAAGTTTTACGTAATGTTCTATAATTAATATATTAGTATGTTTGCTGGAAAATTTAGGATAATATAGCAGATGTTCATCACGATTATACAACTGAGTTTACAACCATGCAAACTTTCAAAAGTAAAGAGACACTTGTTAATTGAGTAAAGAAAATCGAGAGAGCAAATGGGATTATGGTTGTGACTCAGTCTTCGAATATGAGTACATTAGGCAATAGGCTAACAACCATTTACTTTGCATGTGAAAGAAGCGGGAAGTATCGGGCACACATGAGAAATATGGAGAAAAAGCCAAAAAACTTACAAGAACCAGGAAGTGTCAATGTCCTTTTTCATTGAAGGCTGATAGGGTGGGGAAGAAAGATGACTGGAATTTGTCAGTCATATGTGGCATGCACAACCATCCAACCGTGACACACCGCGAAGGACATTCATATGTCGGGAGGTTGAATGTGAAGGAGATGTGCATGTTGAGAGACTTGTCCAATAGCATGGTGAGACCAAGAGAAATTCTGAAATTTCTGAAGGAAAACGATATGTGCAATGCAACTACAATCAAATCAATATATAATGCTAGACATAGGATCAAAGCTACGGAAATGGCTGGGAGAGCTCAAATGCAACAACTTCTAAAGAGCTTCGATGATCAAAAGTACATTAACTATCATATCGTGGATTAAGAGAACTCGGGCGTGAGGAGTTTGTTTTGGGCACATCCCAAGTCGGTTGATTTATTACGTGTATTTCAAGAAATTTTGACCATGGACTGCACGTATAATACCAACAGATACAGGTTACCACTGTTGGAGATTGTAGGTGTTATCTCCACTGAAATGACATTCGCAGCCACATTCTGTTACATGGAGGCCGAACGGGAGGATTGCTATATATGTGCATTGGAGAAGTTGAGCTCTTTGCTAGATGAAAATACGATGCCGAGAGTTATGTTGACTGATAGAGAGCTTGCCCTTATGAATGCAATTAGGAAGGTGTTCCCTTCTGCCCAAAACCAATTATGTAGATGGCACATTTCTAAAAATGATTTGGCCAATTGCAAGAAACTTTTTGAGGTTAAAGAAAAATGGGATGCTTTCATATCAAGCTCAAGCTGGAATCTTTTGGTGTTGTCAAGTACTGAGTAGGGTGAAAAACTCAAAGCATTAGAGAAAAATTTCAGCGCTTACCCTAAGGCCATTAGCGATGTGAAGACAACGTGGTTGGAAAAGTTCAAGAAAAAGTTCATTTCTTTGTGGACCGATAACAATCTACATTGTGGCAATGTCACAACCAACAGAGCTGAGAGTGCACATGCTAAGGTGAAACGGCACTTGGATTCCTTGGCATGCAATTTTGCCTCTTCATAGTCCATCATTCATGATTTGCTGGAGTTGCAACATACGAAGATCAAGTCCTCGTTTTATCATAGCTCATGGTGCAACATAAAATGACGTACTTATACGGGAAGCTAATTGGTTTTACAGTCACTAATGCGATGAAGATAATTTTTAAGCAAGCATCACAGGCTAAGTACATTGGGACAGACCAAAGTTAATGTGATTGTCTAGCTAAGCGCATTTATGGCTTACCATGTGCCCATGAAATTGGTCAATACAAAATGGAAAGACGCCACATTCCTTTAGATGCCATACATCCACACATTGGAAGAAGCTAGACATGGAGCCGAAGAAGGAAGTGATCTCCGAAGAAGAAATGTTGATAAAGGAGTTAGATCGCATCTACAAGCATTACGCACAGCTTGATGGGAATAGGAAGATGGAGCTTTTAATAAAATTGAAGGAGTTATCAAACCCGGAGACAAATTTACTCAATGAGCCGTAGGTGAAGGTCAATGTGTGGTTTAGGAAAAAATTGGGAAATAAAATATCTGATACATCCACCACTCAGGAACCATCTCATTTTGAGCGTCTTATCAGATGAAGTTATCTGCTCTGCTTCCACTCCAATTGAAGGATATATGCCAAGAGGAAGATGAATAGGAAGAGGAAGAGGAAGAGGAAGATTGGTAAGAGGCCCCAGAAACAAAAAGAAATGGTGTATATGTCCCCAACAGCTTCACAAAGTATATCAGAATGTATAGCAGAAAGTATACCATTTATTGAGCATTTTCCCAATAGAGTTGTACAATTTATTAGACAAGTCACTTATGTCCAGGCAGATGGTAATTGTGGATACATGGCAGTAACTGCTCTCCTTGGCATGGAGAAGGACAATTGGAAGCAAGTCAGAACAGATTTGCTTAGTGAGTTAAATACACATTATGATTTATATTAAAGTTATGGGTGAAGATGCTCCGTTTACTAAAGTGGCAATTGCATATATGGATGAAAACCCCCCGAGCAAATATTGGATGACTATGCCAGACATGGGACATCTCATAACAAGTTTTTATAATTATGTGCTACATTTGTTTTCCAATTTACAGTGCCTGATATTTTTGCCTCTAAGAACAGCTCCAGAACCATTGCAGACACGCAACATATATCGATTGGTTTTGTGAATAATAATCACTTTGTTCAAGTTCACATTGTCTCCGAGTGTCATGTCCCACCAGTGGCAAGAAATTGGAGTAGATACCATTATGCTGTGGCAAATGGATGGGAGGAAGCTTATGTAGATAGGTCTAAGGAATTCAAGAAGATAGTACAAGACACTGTTGTCACATCGGATATTGTAGATGTTGAGTGAATTGTATGTTCAATGTATGTATAATGAAACATTGAGCTAATATGTTCAATATACTTCATATGTATATAGTTTCAGATTTTATTCAGTATGTATCAATGATTCATATTTCCACTGTATAGTTTCAGCTTTAGTCCAAGGTTATTTGGGAACTTTTTCTGATTTGTGTCTATTTGTACCATATTGATTGCAGATATAGATCAATGTATAGTTCAATGTATCATATTTCAATGTATCAGTTCAATGTATCAGTTTTCAGATATAGTCAATGTATCATATTATTTGCAGTATCATATTATTTGCAGTCTGTATTAGTTAGTGATGATCATTCATATCTTAATCTCTTAATATTGATGTGTTTCAGATTGTATTGCTGATCATGTCAGGTTTAGATTGCATTGCTGATAATGTCTGAATATTGTTTAGTGTCAGTTTGTAAAATGGTGAAGCTGATACAGACAGATCATTTCTGATTCTGTGTAAATTGTATTCAGACCGATACATTCTGATATAGCAGATATTCATCTACACAGACTGATAGCAGATATACAAGCTGATACAGCTGATACAGACTCAGAATTGAGTAAAAATGAGACTAATATCAGATATACAGCTGATACAATTTTTCTCAACGCGCACAACAGACAAAATATTTGCATGCTGTGTGCGTTGAGAAAAAATGAGAAACTGCACATTTTTTCTCAACGCGCACAACAGGCAAAATATTTGCATATGGTGTGCATTGAGAAATATTGTGCAATGTCTCTTTTTTCTAAACGCGCACAAGTAAATAATTTGCATGTCGTGCGCGTTGAGAAAAATTGTGAAGTGTCTCGTGTATTTCTCAATGTGCACAACATGCAAAACATTTGCTTGTGCGAATTGAGAAAAATTGTGCAGTGTCGCAATTTTGTTCTCAACGCGCACAACAAGAAAAAAATTTGTCTGTTGTGCACGTTAAGAAAAAATGAGAAACTGCACAACTTTTCTCAAAGCGCACAACATGCAAACAAAATGTTTGTCTGTTGTGCGCTTTGAGAAAAATTGTGCAGTGTCCCATATTTTTCTTTGCCTGTTGTGCACGTTGAGAAAAATTGTGCAGTGTCTCATGTTTTTTTTCAATTCGCACATCAGCCAAACATAATGCATATTGTGCGCATTGAGTAAATTTTTCATGTGTTGCTTTTTAATTCTATATGCGAGGAGATACTTGTTACATTGTTCAATTCAACACATATTTGTATCATATCATCAATACAAAATTGATCTTATTACTCATAACTGATCATCAAAATTCTGAACTGAACATCAATATTAAGAACTAAACAGTAGTTGAAACAAGTTTGCTTAGTATGTAGCTGATACTTCATTGTATCAGTTTGTTAATTTATCATTATGTATCAGTATATCAATTTATCAGTGTCAATGTATCATTATGTATATGTATCTGTGTGTCAATGTATTAGTATGTATCAGTGTGTCAATGTATCAAAACAGAGTAATTTTTACAACTACAATGCATATATAAATACAATAAACAAGGATATACAACCAGAACAAAACCACATCATTGGAAAAATATCCAAGATTATCGTATGGCTTGCCTGACTAGATGTTGATACATTGTTCATCCTATAAATGCTACTGGAAGCTTATCTTCTGATAATTTCATTGCCACTTGAGAAACTTGGTTCCAGTTGGATTTCTCTGCAATTCCTTCTTGTTCCCTCAGCCTTATCTTTAACTTTGAAATTTCATTAAGCAACTCTCTGGCAAATTCTTTTCCATGAGGACACATTTCCCTCTCATCAAACCAATCGAAAAAATTACATGTGTTGCTCTTGTTGTAATTGATACACTCATAAAATCTTCTCTCAATATTTTCTCTTATCATTAATGTCCTCATAGTAGCTTTCAGGCTTTAGAAGCAACTGGGAAATGTCCTCCAATTTGCATTACTATTTTCCTCTTCCATTCTGTGCAAAAATAGTATGTATTTCAATGGAGCAAAAACAGTATGTATGTCAATGTATCAGATATGTCAAATTGTCATGTATTTGATATGTCAAAGTATCAGTTATGTCAATGTATGTTATTGTAGCAGTACGTCATTGTATCATATAAGTAAAATAAGTATGTCAATGTATCATATATGTCAATGTATATGTATGTCAATTTATCAAATATACATCAACTAGGTTCAATTTATCAGATATACAACAAATAAGATGGACAACAAAAAAATTGTATGGCTTGACTTCCCTGATGTCCAAAAATTTATCTGACAGAATATTTTTGCCACATTTTCTGATGGGGGTCATAACCAACGCTGAACACATTTGCATTACAATACAAATAAAGAATGAGTTAGCAGATTCATGACGAACCCAACGAATAATGGCATAAAAATTATGTTAGTATACGAAGATGAATTAAATCTATACAACAAATTCTCTGTTGAGATCATCGATTAATCAGAACCCATTTGCAATACAAATGAATACGATTTATTGATGAATTTCAACAAAGAATGTTGCATAAATATTGTGTTAGTAGAAGAAGAGTCAGTGATAAACCCACCAACGGGTAGATTTAGTGGCAGAGGAAGAATAGATTTAGTTGTGACTAGAGAATGGATCGTGGGCAACCCTTCGTAGACGAGGATGTAAGTTAGCCCGTGAACACACAAGAATACCCGTGAATCAACAATTGAGTACCCGTGATCCAACTGTTGAGAAAAATGAAGCAAAAAATTTTCTCGATGCGCACAATGGACACAAATTTTGCATGTTGTACAAGTTGAGAAAATTGTTAACTGCTTCAGTTTTCTCTCAACGCGCACAACAGGTAAATTTTTTGCCTGTTGTATGTACTAAGAAAAAACTGAAAGAGATAACAATTTTTTCTCAACTCGCACAACAGGGAAAAGTTTTGCATGTGCACGCTGAGAAAATTTGTTTATTGTTTAAGGTTTTTCTCAATGCGCAGAACATGCTAAATTTTTGCCAGTTGTACGCGTTGAGAAAAAATGTCACTCTTGCAGTTTTTGCTCAACGCGCACTACAGGTAAAAATTTAGCATGTTGTGCACACTGAAAAAACTGAAACAGATAACAATCTTTCTCTACACACACAACAGGCTAATCTTTTGCATGTTGTGTGCGGTGAGAAAGATTGTTATATGTTTTAGTTTTTTCTCAGCGCGCACAACAGACTAAATTTTTGCATGTTGTGCGCGTTGAGAAAATACTGCATGTGACATTTTTTTCTCAACGTGCACAACATGCAAAAATTTAGCCTGTTGTGCGCGTTGAGTAAACAATGCTACACACTTAATTTTTACCCCGAGCACAAGCAAAAAATTTTGTCTTAACAAGCAAAATTCTTTTGCCCGTTATGCGCAACTAGTCAAAATTCCCGTCGCAAAAAATCGTTCGTGCACTAAAATTTTTATTCACTATCTACATAGTTCTTCGCGGTCTTCATAAAATTGTTACAGACTTTTATCACAATTCGGATCCTCCTTCAGTCGATAAGTTTGTCTTAAATTTGTTTTATGTTTGTATTAAATGATTTCAGAGTATTTTGGTTTATGGGTATTTTTGGTATTCACGGTTGTTCACGGAGCAAAAACTTAAATAATAATATTTTATTGGTATTTGCCCCGAGTAATTACTGTAACGATAGGTGCGCGGAGAAAAATGGTAGGTGCGCAAAGAAGTTCCATCTTTGTAATTTGCATTGATATAGTGCAATCCTTGTAAAGATAACAAAACTATTAGTAAATTTTATTGTTCTTTGTTCTTATTTATTCTACGCACTCCAAATGATCTTGGTCAAGAATCGACAAAGGTTTGTTTTTTTTCTAAAAAAACAATATGGTGAAGAGTAGTATATCAAGTATATCCTATCAAAAATGTTGAAGATTAGTGTTAGTGTGATATTGATCCCAGTTGTTAGATTGACAGAGAGATTTCAACATATGACAATATACAACAAGGATATCATAGTATAGCAAGGAGACAACGTTGGAAAAATGACAGGTGAAGATTGTGAATAGATGGACGCAAAAATCCTCACTTCAATTCGATTAACCTTATCCCCAAACGTCTAACATGTGATGATGAGTGCAACTTCTCCAATGATGTGAAAGAAATCAGAAAGCATCTATATGACAATATTTACTTTACCCTTATGAAAATCAAAATATTCGATTTAAAGATGGAGTGTGCAAATTTAAGAAGACATCTCGACACCTTCGCAAGACTATGCACAAACCAAAGCTTGGGGGTAAAGATTGATGAGGATAATACCCTAATATTGCTAGTCCCATCAACCTACATTCAAGAATTTGTAAACTACATTGTTAGTAAGCAAGAAGATAACAACGATGGATGAGATGATGGGAGCAATCTTGAAAAGCGAGATGTTTCACATGTTCATGAAGGTTAATGAATAAGATGGAGCACTTTTAGCGAAGAAAGTAAATAGCACTCAGAAGAGTTTTGAGAATCATGACAGATCTAGAGGAAAATTAAAGTTCCATAAGAATCATAGCAATGGTTGCTGTTATTATAAGAATGGATATCTAGTTTAGCCAAGCGCGTGAAAGAACCTTGATAACCATCCAATTACACCCCAACGAAGAAGAGTGCCCGATCCTTATAGTTGATTTAAAAGAATATAGGACTTACAGAAAGGATTAGCTGTATGATTCAAGAGCGCATCCCATGTGTGGAAGGGATTTGAGGGGTACAAACCGAAGAGGGCAACAATGACTCTAGCCAATGGTAACACTCTTGAGATAGAGAGAATTAACTCGGTAAGATTGAGAATATTCGATGAGAGTGAAAAGATGCTCAGATACATGAGATATGTACATGCACTAAAAAATATTTCACCTCCCTCGGATGGTTTTATCAAAATGGCTTCCACGTACGGAGAAAGGATAAAGGGTTGTAAATGAGTGTCGGTCGTGATGAAAAGACAAATGGTGTTAGCAAACCGTAATTGTTTGGTAGGTGGCTCCATGCATGTGAAGAAGCATCCAATAGTAGTAGCAATGAAAAGGTGGCAACACCGTGACATGTGATGTTCGTCGAAACCAAATATAAAGGGAATTTGAGCCAAGATGGACATTATTGGGTTAACGTCTTGAATTCTGATTCTAAAATGGTTAAGTTGTCCATGACAAAATTATGGACTGAAATGGTGAGGAAAGGATGCCACCGCAAAAGGCCAACTTCACAAAACTGCTAGCATCTGTACAGAGATGGAACCTAAAGATAAACCATGTATCTTTGGAAAAGTTTGTTCGTCAACTTTTTAATAAATGTAAGATTGCATAAATACCTGGCAAAGCAGGTGTATCAGGTTATCTAGATTCAATATGAAGTTTAATTCGATTCCAGTTTCTGTTGTAATCAGAGTTAAAATTGAGTTAGAATTTTGTAAGGTAGTATTTATAATAAAATAACAGTGAGGGAGTGAGGGATTGAGTTCATATAGTTTTAGGATTCTTGAAACTCTATAATTAAGAAACTAAGGCTATATAAAAACGCTGTTTGCGAAAGCAAAAGACAAGAAAGTCAGGAAAAGAAAGAGAGTTCTTAATTCCTTGTAAGCATCAATATTGTAAAATAAGATTTCATTATGTGATTGGTTTAAAACCTAATAACGATTAAATGATGCAAATTACGCGAACTACATGAAAAATGAATTGTTAATATATCTATTATATAAAAGAGAGATGTTATCAAGAGAAATTGGATAAGAGAATTTGGACATGAGAATACATAATATCTATATATTAAAACACAAAGGTTTTTGAATTCTAGGGCTGACTGGGACAAGCTGATGTCATGCTGATGTATAAACAGGTTGATAGAAGAATGGCTTGGATTTAATCTTGATAAAAGAAGGGTTGAGATGAGTGTTTGGAAAACCCACCACTTTTTCCCTTTTGTTTTCAAACCCCCCACAATCACTACATTTGCGCAGAATACCACCTATTTCCCTTTTTTGCTAAAAAACCCTCTCATTTCACTTTTTACCCACACACCATACACACACTCTTTTTCGGTGATGTACTTCCACGAGGGGAAATGTAAGTGTGTGTATAATTAGAAAATACCTTCGCGCAGAAGGCGCCCGCCGCAATTTTTTTACGCTAATTTGTTATTCCAACTCAAGGGCGCCCTCGCCGAATTTATTGTTCTACGCCGAATTTGTTGTTTCGCACAAATTTGACTGTGTAAATAATGTTTGGAAACAAAGATTTCGCGGGTGAAAATCTTAAATGAACCGTGCCCGCAGGCACGGGTTATGACTAGTTAATATATATAACATCACTATTGGATATTAGTGTTACGAATGTACTGAATCTAATCCCACTCATACTACGCAAAATTTCTGGGACCTTCAAAAGACCCGTTGAAGAACATAGGGCAATTTAAGTTCCCAAAAATTCAAACTAATTCCTAACCAGGACACAAAAAGCAATCTTTCATCATAGCTACCAAAAAATCCCTATACTTGAAAGACCAACTTAAAAGTCAGTATGAGATCACTTAAAAAGCCGATTGAAAGTTGTATTGTAGTTGGCAACACTAAATTCAACTAATCTATACAATAGAAAGCCAAAGTCAAATCATTATTCTTTGTTTTAGCTCTAATTGGCATAAGATCAAAAGGTTGATCCCCATCAACACATAATACTTCAAGAAACACAAAAACCTCCCAAAAAAACTAAGCAACAAACGAATCGATGCATGTTAATAAACAAATTTTTGCATGATTTTTTGCGTTGATAAATCCTGACCGGTTAATGTGAATCCCAACGAGTTGAATCTTTCATGTTCAATCAATCTTGCAAGGTCACATCAAGTCGCACAAGCTTTCATATAGAACAAGAATCATGGGCGAGAAAAGGAAACGATTGATTAAGATTGGGTTTTGACTTCTGCTATCTATCTTAAACGGACGGGTTTGGGTTTAGGCTTTTTTGGGTTTTGATGTTTATTTTAACAGCTCGGGTTAGGACCAAGTTACGTTTTTTGGGTTTTAATAAGCTAGCATGAGTGATTAAACGGATTATGCATGCTTCAAGCGTTTAATAGACCACCTAATTCTATTAAGTGGATTAACCTATTTAATTGGCCAAGTAACCCATTTTTTATCCGGCCGAAGCTTGCATACTATTGATGGGCCAATTAATATGCCTATTAAACCTATTTTTTTCAACACTGGTAGGTGCAGTACTTGTGCAACAATTTGCTCCTGGGTTTTGAAATATTGATATTGTAGTGTGAGAATTAGGTGGTGAGAGTTGAAAAAATAGTATACTCTTTGTAATTCTCATTGATATAATTCAATCTTTGTTAAGGTAGCAAAGCTATAGTTAATTAGTGTTGTTCTTTGTTCTGCTCAGTGCATCTCAAAAAACTTGAATGGGAATTGAAAAGGTATGTTTTTCCTAACAAAGATCATATAGAAACACTGACGATCCATATTGATGTGAATTCACATCACTAATTTGTACGTTACAATCAGCTTTATTCGAAGTTAAGTTGCGATAAATGTTATTATGCAGATAATCTTTATCTGTTTTTTAAAGAAAGAAGCTCAAATATGGAAGGATCGTCACTATTTATGCAATTAATTCTAGTGGATATAGAACATAAAAACATTCCTTATGCTCAAATTCCCCCTAATCAGACAAAACCCGCATATTTTAAAATCTCAACCCCGATCCTTATGTGGCTGTCCTAGTGGCTAATATCCTTGGTTGTCAAATTGGTACCATCCCCATCACTTAGTTAGGTCTTTGATAGGGATCGGATCGGGAATTTAATTTTTAGTTTTTTTTAATTTGATTTTTTAGTTATTTTTGGAGTCTTTTCGAATGCTTTAGTCTTTTAGAATTTTCGTACCACATCGAATGTGTCAAGAAAAGTGTTGAGTTGTAAGCATATATAAAAACCACAAAACTTGCTTATTTTAATCAATCAATCAAAAAATCAACTAAAAATTTTCATAAACCTGGAAAGGTTCCCCTCATTGGTGAGAGAGAAGCCTCAAAACCCTTGGTGAGCAGCCAAGAAATCCTAAGTTATCTCGGTATTCTCCAAACCTTCCTCAAATCGTCCACAAAAATCCCTAAATCTACCCTGCCCTACTACAGTCTTCCTACCAAATTAACCTCCCGCTCCCAGACAAATCGGAAATCTATCATTGCTCGCATTTAACATCATCGTCTTGCCTTATAGAAACATCATACACTCTCTGGAGTAGGAGGCTCACTTTTGTTAACTCCAACCTTAGAAACATTAACTTTGTAATACATGTCTTATTACTTCTTACCTTAATGGGTGATTCACACAGTGATTGTATTTGCCAAGCTTTCTTTTGGTGTGGTGATAATCAATCTGTCTTGTCAATTGGATTCAACCCTCTAGGCATAATGATAATCAATATGTCTTGTCAATTGGATTCAATGTTCTAGGCATAATGATAATCAATATGTCTTGTCAATTGGATTCAATGTTCTAGGCATAAGGAACAATATTGTCTAGGCATTTAGCATGTGCGCTTCGACAAAATCTCCCTTGTGGCCAATGGTGGTGGAAGCTCATCAATAATCTACGCTACCTTGGATTGCCCTCGTCAAATTTAACGATTACAAGAGGATAAGGCTCATTGACTTTAACCAAATGATTTAGGGATATGCATCACTCTCCTGAAAAAAGGTCCTACACGGCAAGGTTTTAGGTCAGGTTTTGGTACCGGTAAGTTTTGTCCGTATCGCACTTTAAATATGTAAATATTATATACACACAGTGATGGTTTCGGAGGTTCTTAAATCTAAACCTATCAAATACTATTAAATACTTAACAAACTAAAATATTAATCATATACTATCAAATACTAAATACTAAATTGATAAACTAAATTTGAGTTCGTAATCATATCAAATACTAAATACCTAAAGTTTGGTACTTAAATACCAAATATTAGATAAATGAATAGATCCTAAAGCTTGCCTTGTGCACCCACCGTTTTACCTTGTGCATATACCATTTATTTACAAGTTTGCCAAAAAAATCGTTGGGCGTTGCTTTGCGCACCCACTATTTTACTTTGCACACATACCACTTATTTACAGGGTTGCAACAAAATATCTGCTTGATATGCGCACTGGCTGTTTTACTTTATGCATATACCACTTATTTACAAGTTTGCCTTTTTAAAGAACGCAGCATCTCCTGAAAGGCGACTCGGGCCTCTCTCTCTTTGCTCTCTCTCTCTCACGCTAGATGGTCGAGGCGGGTTCGGCGAGGCAGGAGGCAGGTTCGGCGAGGTGGTGACGCGATGAGGTGAGTTCAATTTTTTCATCATCTTCCTTTTGTCCTTTTTCTTCTTTTTTCAGCAATTGTTTCTTGGTTCTGCCTCTTCTTCGTCTAATTCATCATCATTTTCAAGCCGAAACCCTAGGGTTTTCTCATCTCTTTTAACCGAGCTTTCTATGCAACCTATTGATTTACGAAATTTTTTGGATTTTTTAGAAAATTTTTATTTAATTACACATTCTTCTTCCTCCGTCTTTGACCGTTACTGAATGGTATCGGTTAGTTTCGGCCAGTATCGGTCAGTTTCGACAGGTATCGGTCGAAACTGACCGATACCGTTCAGTATCGGCCGATACTGAAACTCTTCCTCTTCAGTATCTTTGCTAATGTAGGTATTAGCTACAACACATTTTTGGCTAAACCATTGACTTGGTGATGCTACCCTTACCGATACCTTTCCTTCACTCTTTGTTCTTGCTTAGTTACTTGTAATGAGGGTGCCATGGTGAATGAACAATTTGATGCTACTACCAACACTTGGTCACCGACTATCGTTGATGGTTGGCTCCTCCACAAATTCAAGACCTCCCACGGCTACTTAGGCCTAGTTTGGCAACAGAGAATGGGAAACTGGGGTTTCGTTTAAGTTAAAACAAAATCAAGGTTTATATTCATACAACCCTCAATTTCTGAAAATAGGTTTCATTGAGTATGTCTTTAGCACTAGAGCCTATTTTTCTATGCCTCTCACAGCTGGTAGAATTCTAATCAAACTGGATTTCTACAACCTCTGGTCTAACAAAGTTCAAATGTCTCCAAACCTCAATTTTAAAATCCATTTTGGTTTCCAAGCTAGACCCAGTTTTAAAAACTAAGATTTGATGCACAAACTCCATTAAACCACAGTTTGGAAAACTTAACCGGTGCTGCCAAACAATGCCTAAACCTTTTACACCGCTTTCAAAGGCCGGTTGTCCAACATCCTGATTAACAGATTTAGAAACTCCGCTATGCATGTGCAGTCACTGTCGGATCCTTGTGTGTCACTTACAACGTCACCTCATTCGAGCACAGCATACATGCACGTATGAAACTTGGCTGCACCCTTCAAGTCCGAAAATACGCATGGATAGCCCTCCAAGATAAACTGCTCATCGGCGGGAACCTTTAAAAATATGATGGTGACTTAATCATGCTTGTCTACAGATCACCAAACTCTAGTACGCCCCTACTCTAGAAGTATCGTCTCCATTTCGAGTTGCTCGTAATCTTCATAGTTGGCTGAACACACTACAAGATCTTCAGGGTCAGTGGAGAATGCAATACATATCTAAGAACGATAGAGGAAACATATGGTTCTGGTGGTCAACTGGCTGATAAAAGAAACCCCGGGGCCTTAAATCAAAAATCCATACCCCCTGCCCAACTCTAAAGCCCGTATGTTTGCTGAATTTTGGTCCCAAAATCTGCACATCCACAGAAGCAATCAACGGCGCCTCATTTGCAAGCATAGGATAGCCATTTGGCCCAATCTGTATTTGCTTCCCAGCCCGAGATTACAGTGTATTCTACCAGGCTACTGTGTACCCTCTCTCCCCTTCCAACCTATGCTCCCCCGACCATCTTCTTGTAATTCCTATTCTTGTTCTTTTCTTTCTTAATAAATAGGTGTCAGTTCATCCTTTTCCTCAAAAGAAGATTCCAATTTCATTAAATGCTAACAATAAAATTGACTTGGGGATAGCCTAGAATCTTTAATATGGTGTAGAGGGCCAGGTTAGAATTTTTGAAAAATATTTTTTTGAATTTTAAGCCTCATCTTTGGGGGAGAATTTGGTTAGCAATTCCAACTATAAGAGGAATTGCCAATGCTAGATTTATGTGATATGACCTAACAATTGCAAAACATATTTCAAAGTTTGAAAACCGACTTAACTTCTACACATGCACCTCCCTTGCCGAACAGGGCAAACTTTAACCAGCGACCATATAAAGTTGTCCAAAAACATATGCATCATTATTTATTTTACTTGGCAATAAAATTGTAATTTGTGCCTACAAGTTTATACATGGATCATTATACAAGTATTGAGGCCACCCCATTGGGCTTATTCATGAAGCCAAAAGTTCTCCCAATAAAAAGAAATCCAGACCCAAACCTTCCTCAGAATTTTTTTCATGTCCGCTTCAATATACCCTTGTAACATCATATTATGGTAGAAACAACTGCTGCAACCTTAATGTTTGAACCATTGTACCAAACTGCGTTCAAAATGTTCCCCTAACATATACTTATCATGCCGTCAACTTTATATTGTCATTATCACACTCATTATATAGTAATGCGCTGACTACCTCCTCAAATCCAAACTCTCTGTTCCACACACATGCATTTGCAGAATTATGAAGTTTGCTTTTACAATCAAAATGAAATTTAGTGACAGTATGAAACTCAGAACTTCCAAGCATTTTCATAGTTGAGATTGCAACAATGTTGCACCCCCTAATTCTAAGACCTGAATTTCCAGCAGCATCATCTTGAATGATTCCAATATTAAAATGACAGAACTAAGGAATTCATATTCCAAAATGATTTTTTTTCAGTATTCAATTCTGATAACACATGCCCCCCAAACCCCCCCCCCCCCCCCCCCCCCCCCCGCGCCGCCGCCGCCAAGCATCTCGGTGGTAAAAAATCATTGACTCCAAACAAAATCTTCATGCAATCCAGTAAACAAATAGTTTTAAAAGGCGTGTTTCTTATGATAAATAGAAAAAAAATTACCATTCAAGTCATATTAAAAAGGACGTTTAATTGAGAATCTGATATATGCGTAATATGATATGCATGCTGCCAGACTAAATTCTCAATACGTAATATGCTATGCATAGTGCCAGACTAAATTTACATAAACTAACAACTTCTTTCGTATTTTTCTTTAAAACACTCTAAACAATGAAAATTAAAGTTAACTCCATAAATCTATATCCACATTTTTCTCTTAGTTAAAACTACCCTATGTTATCTTGCAATTGGTTTAGACAAACAAATCACTTTTTTAATGAAATTGCCCTTTTGAAAAACTCATTAGTTAGCATTTTCGTTTTTTTAACGTTTTGTTTTTATTTTTTCCCCCAAAATCATGGGTTTCTGGATCTAAAGCGTGGATGAGTGCGCTTGTGGTGGCGAATGGCTAGTAGAGTGGCGGCAGTGGCCGGCACGAGAGACTAGTGGCATTGGTGGAGGACGAGGGTTTTGGAAGAAATTGATGTTGATGAATTGATAATTATGTTGAGGTTGACGAGGTATATGCCAATGAGAAGGAAGAGGATGATCATTGCGAAGTGGTCAGGCGATGGGGCGATGGCAAAGGAGGAATCAATTTAGAGTGGTTTGTAAGAAGATGATGCTTTTGTGGAGAAAAATTATGTAGTTTAGAAGGAAAATGATGATTGGGAGGGGGGAGGTGATAAATCAAGACGACGGTGGGCAAGTGATGGTGGAGGATGAGGGGGCATAGAAGGATGATAATGAAATTAATTTAAGGGTTTTGAGTAATTTTATGTAATTATTGTGTAATTTTGATTTTTGTGCAATTTTTCTATAATTCCGATGATAAATATTTTTTGTTTAATATTGTCTCTTTTGCTTTTCGTAGACCCACACATATCATGCTCTATTTTACTTTTTAGAATAATAATAATTTTGTATTTAATTTTAAGAACCACAAGAAAAATGTCAAAGGGGATTAAAATTTAAAAAATCAAGAGTGAAAAGGTTTAAAAAATCTTAATAAACTAAAATGTTTGAAGATCAAAATTGAAAAGTTAAAAAATATTGAAACAAAATTACAAATAATCAAACAAATTTTTAAAAATCATTTCATAAAAAATTTATAATTATTTTAACAAAAACTTTAATTTTTTAAAAACTAAAGAAAAATATTAGATTGTGACAAAGAAATGGTGAAAAAATTGTGAAAAAATATAATATAAAAATCATTGATATTCAAATAAAAATGTTAAATATAAAGAGCAAATCAAAATAAAAATACAAAGCGAAAAATACTTAAATAAAAATAAAAGGAAAAATGGATTTCATAACAGAAAATTGAACAGATTTAAATAGAAATGTTTTAAAGAAATAACAACCCAAAAATAAAGATAAAAATAAAACTAGATAAAACAAAAAATTATGAGAAAAAAATTAAAATCGAAACAAAATAAAAGTTTAAGGTAGTTTTTTAAAACTAAAAGTTTGATAGAGATAAAAAGGTAATTTAATCATTTTCCATAACACCATTATGACGGGTTTTATGAAACAGTAAAAGTTTTATGAAGTTAAACTTTAATTTTCATAGTTTATGGTGTTGTAAAGGAAAACACAAAAGAATTTCATAGTTTAAGTAAATTTAGCCCATGCGGGCAATAAAATTTACCAACTTAAGACCTTAACTTAAAGATAATATACCATGAGAGGTCACATCTCTTGAGGTTAATGCATAGTAACAGCAATTCGATGCAGGCCCTTGAATCACAGCTTGACTGCTCCCACCAAGTTAGACAGACTCTTTATGTAAAAGTATAAACTGCAAATTCATTTCAATTCAGCAATTCAACACACATCATGACCAAGGTGAGACTTCTAGAACAGAGACTATTTTTTATGAATACTCAGTTCCACTATGATATTCTTCAACTCACAGAGACCTCCGGAGAATGAAACAAATATATTGGCCTTCTAGTCATATGCTACTACCGGGACATTTTTTTGCAAGGGCATGTAGCAGAAGAAAGCATTCATGAACGAGTAAGAACACAAAAACACGTTAAAGCACCATCCTTAACTTGTTTATAGACACCTTGAAATGTGTTCTATGTACATTTCACCTAAAATAGCTAAACATCAAAGATTTCAACTTTCAATTTTTAAGCATATGCCGATAACATCAGTAGCTACAACTCAAAGCTCTTCGACTCCTTACTTTGAAGTATGTGCCAATGAACTTGGCTTCACACGATGCTCACACTCTCACAATATTAAAGGCTTCGACTGGTTTTGTTATATTTGAAAGGTCTTGTTTTGAGTTTCACTTTTGGTTCTGTGTACAAAAGCGCATAGTCTAAGCATCCACAAGCATTAGACATAGGGATATCCCTAGTTCTTTGCCTATGCAGCACATGACAAACACATAATTTAGACATGTACATTAACTGGGTGTCAGATCTTTGGAGTCTAACTTCCAGTGGTTAACCAGTTGACCCAAAAATAATAATTCAATTCATTTAAAATTAACTTTAGATTATAATCAAAGTTAATCATGTACATAATATGCTAGGTTTATGGATTCAGTATTGGGTATAAAAGTCAGTAGATGAAATTATATATAGCATGGAACATTATAGTTCCCCTTCATCTCCCTTATTTTGAATTCTTTTGTAGGTTTCGGAATGTTTCATTCAAAACTTACGGAACCCTCAAGAAACTGACCAATATTAAATGTGTATAATCCAAAACTCAGTGAGACCGAGACGGTTGAAACCAAGACGAAGGGCAAAACCTTGTTCATCTGCCGATACAAGCTCAGATGGAATCATACATATGTCAAACCAGCATTAAGAATTGCACTAGCTGACTCCTACGATGTACTTTAGACATGCTAATGGGTGAAATAAGTAAATTCTTAGTTAAGTCATTATTTATCCACAAAGTGACATTCTAATCTTCATAGAATTCTAATTTTCACAGAAAATCACAGTCAAGCAGCGAAAGCTGGAGGCCATATAGCAATAAACTTTTAGAGTGCAAATATTATATATGCAAGTTCCAATTTGACGGTGATTATGCAGATACTGGATTAGCTCTCAATATGCAATATGTCAATATGTCTGATTTCTTTAATGGTTTATTAGTAGTTCACAAATCAAACTGTCACCAAATTCAAAGAACAACACCGCAAGCAAGAAAGATTAGAAACCCATACCTTTCCCCCAGAGTTAAGATAGAATTGTCAGGCAAAAGCAATGGGACATGGACGGAATGCCGTGCCACACGCAATCCACTGCCTTCTCCGACTACCAGGAAGCGTGCAGTCTGGCACCTTTTGCCACTCCCTCTTCATGACATCATAAGTAACCAGTCGGTTCATCCTTCTTGACCTCAAAGACAGCATGAGCAACCCCTGGTTGCCCAAGCAAGTCATCCTAACGTGCTTCCCATAAAACTCCAAGCACCACACATTTGGCATTCTGTCAACCTCCTTCCACAAAAGAGTCATCCTCTGCAACTCCCACACACATATGCACGTGGCAGCATTTTTGGACAGCAGCCCTACCAGCATGACTTTCCCTGCACATTCTGCAAGTGTGTGATCAGTCAGATGCATAGGCGATGGTATGATGAACTGATTCCAAACACATGTCATGACATCATAGGACAGGATTCCATCCGGGTCGGCTCTCATGAAGTAGAGCGTGCTACCAATAGCCAAAGCTTGAGACCTGAAATTTATGTATAGAGGAAGCTTGATGCTAGGTGGTAAACTTCCAGGACGAACCCAACTGTTCTGCACTGAATCATAAATCTCATGATCCCCATTGCATCCCAACCACACTATCTTATAGCCATCACCAGGACTGTTTCCATTAAGGACCATTCCGACTGCTACTCGTGACCAAACTCTCACTGATCCCAGTGGAAGTTCTTTGAATGAATTTGTCAGAGGGTTGCAGGCATAGAAATTCCTTCTGCCAATGTCCAAGAAACAGACAAGACCTCCTGCTGAGGCCGCTGGAAGAATGATCATCTTTGACGGCAAGAAAGGGATGGATGGGTGGTGCCATTTTCTAGAAGAAGGATCATACATGGCACCATTGTTAATGTTTTCATGAGTAATCGCATAGAACCAAGGATGCAATGGTTGAATCTCGGCATAATGCTGGGAGAAACTGCTGGACATGAGCGGAGAATTCCATTTTTTGCATACTGAACGGAAGCGGAAAAATGCGGCCACAGGAAGTCTTGCAATTACAGCTTCAAGAAGATCTTCCGGTAAATCCTTCCAAATTAGTTGCTCCATTGTCTCAGTTGAACTCAAAGCAGTAAGAAGTTTCCTGCTGGTCTTTTCTCTTCGAGCTCTCTTGGCTAGAGGAGGCTTGTTAGCTTCAACCGTAGGTAAGATTTCAGATTTTATGAGACCACAACAGCCATCCTCCATAGAGTTTCGATCAAAATCAAGTAAACACCATCTGTCAAACAAAGATGGTTGAACAACAAAATTTCAATTGAGTAACATTATTTCTAGACTGTCAAAAGACTAAGATCCCTTATAATGAGTACTCAGAAAGGGAAGGCATACTTAAAAAACTTGAAAATGAAAATTGATATAACTTTGAGCTGCTTCAAAAGATAGAATGAAATTTGCACTATTCCGGTCTCAAAAGGACAAGACATCCATCAACTGGAAGAAAGATGCATAACATAATGGCGAAAAATTCCAAGAAAGAAAGAAAAGTTGTTTCAAAGAATAATTTAGGGAAATCAGAACATTTTTGCCCTCAGTTATAAGATTTTATAATTCTTTTTTTGGTTCGAATGGTGTGGGTTTTTATTTTGTCTTGGTGGGTTTTGGGTTGTTTGAGGAGTGTTAAAGAGAAAATGCCTGACTTCAGAATTACTTGATGGAAACATATACAAAAATAGAAGTTAAGATAAAATGCATCCCTTAAACTAGTAAATAATGTTTATCACTTGCACTCAGTTTTACAAAGACTACAAAACAGGCAAATGTAAGAGATAACAGCTAACAGGATGCAAGTCAACAGAAAATGATGAATCAACATCGGACTAAGGGTACTTGACCGGCTCCAGTTCCAAGGAGGAATAACATCGTCCATTTATAAATCTTGTCATCAGTGTCACTAGGCTTAACTCAAACTTCAATTTCCCTGTTTCCTTGGTAGGAAATGGGCTATCTGTCCAGAAGTTTATATCAGTTTCAACTCAGTCATTAACTAGCAGAGAAAACTGAGAATTCTCGGCCGATACATCAAAGGTTACCAAAGTGTAGGTATTGTTGGATGGTTCAACTTTCATAAATAGCATATTTGGTAGGAATGGTTCTAGAAAAAATATTGAAAACTTGATACCAATTGCGCCAGTTGACTTGACATATTCAGTTCTGCCAACAAGATAGTATATACCATTGCAACAACTGCGTATCTTGTGCAAAACTACTGCATATCTGTTACTGTATAAGAAATTAAAGATATTCTAGTAAGAATAGCTACGCAACATTATTTATCTAGAAAGAAGGTCCACATGATCTGAATCAAGGAAATGACCCAACAACCTCCTCAGTAATACGCAGGCAAACAGGTGTAATCAAATAGACAGTAGACAAAGCAAAGTGTCTGATTTTCAATCACATCATCTGTTACGATTTAATTGTTGTTAGCTAGATGACGGAGAGTATGAATCAGAGGACATGTAATCACTGACCCGCACAATTATCTCGGCTGCCACCAGAAAGGAATTTTCAATGGGAACCATAATGCAAGCAGAATGGATATGCATGTGCATGAAGTGAGTTTCCATCATCAATGTTCTCAAAATTAGAAGCTTTAAATAAAAAAATTCACTGTCACAATAAAAGGAAGCAAGTAATCAACATATGGGTACCACGCAAGTTACCCACTAGCATTGACATTCCAACATAGACACAGTTTCCATCTTGAAGAGATCAGCGATTTGCTTTTCGTTTTTTTTGGACGATAATATCATCTATTATTTAAATCGCCATCCTGAAACTTGATGACAGATGTCATAAGAGAAATGCTATCCCCAAAGAACACAGCATTAAACAAAGACGACAATCAATATGAAAGAAGACATATCAAGTCAAATGAAGTTTAACTAAGCATGTTCAAAGTTACACAATCCAGACATTGATTAAGAACTATTCACAAACTTTTTATCTTGAAATTGAAAACTTCCAAGTTCAGATTATAACGATGAAACTGAAATGCTAAGAAAATAATCTAAGTAAACAGAAACCAATATTTACTAATTCTTAGAGCAGATTATCCATAGAAATTACAGGGCATTGAAATTTTTTATATCATACAATAAAATTAAATACTTTGAGCCCGAAAGAAAGATAGGAATATCAAATCGACATGGAATTACCGACAATGCACATAGTTATAGTTAAAACTGAATTATACCTATTTCAACTATATAAAAGAGAAAGATAATTACTGTTCCATATATTTAGAGTTTACCAGAAAAAGATTTAGAACCACAATAATGACAGGATGCCAGAAACGACAACAATATAACAACGACGACTTCCTCCTGTTGAACCGGTTTATATGATCGAAGTCTATTGGCAGCTTTGCATATGGGGCAAGACCCCAGCATCCAGGTCTAAACGCAATTCCTTTCCAAGGATCCACGAAGAAAATGGTATTGCAGTCCAAGAAAATTTGTCAATGAAGAAAACTAAAATTATATCAGGATGGCAATTGTTTTTGCACTATGACATGTAGGACACTTCTCCCAACCAAAAATTATCGTGTCCAACACACCTAGACAAGACACACATGTCCATCTATGTCCGAACACAGTTTGCTACTTCAAAATTTATATCCTGATGGCAATTGTTTTACACTATGATATACACGACACTACTCCCAACCACACCCAAAAATTGTCATGTCCGACACACTTGGACACGACACGTGTCCACATGTCCCACACTAACAAATATGTATATTGTTAGGGAGTAGCTATTAGCACAGACCTGATTGCTGAGTTCACAGACCACTTATTTACAAGTTTACCATTAAAAATCTTTTGCTGAGTTTACGGACCACTTATTTACCAAGTTTGCCCTTCGATCACTCGATCACTGTTCTCCAATGGCGAAGGAATTCAACGTCCCTCCGGGATCTTCCCCTCCATCTCCACCACTACCATCGCACCCTCTGCTCCCACCTCACCGGGCCCCAACTCCATCCTTTACCCCCTCCAACCCTAACCCTAACTTCAGCCTCCCTTTATGTCCTTCGACATCCCCTCCTCGTCCTCCTTCTATGTCCTCGTTTTCGCCTCCTCCTCCGTCGGCGGTGGCGGCAGCCTCTCCTTCGACGACGAGCCCCCTCTCCTCGAGGAGCTCGGCATCAACACCCGCCAAATCTGGCAGAAGACCACCTCCATCCTCAACCCCTTCCGCATAAACCCTAATTGCCTGCAGACTTTAATTGCCTGATGTTGTTCGAAGACCTCGGCGGCGGTCTTCGACGTTGCTAATTGACAGCAACGATGAAGATGAAGAGATTGAAGACCTCGGCGGCGGCTGTGGAGAAGGGAGACGACGGCGAAGGGGGAGGGGGAGTAGGGCAAACTTGTAAATAAGTGGTCTGTGAACTCAACAAAGATTTTTTTTAATGGCAAACTTGTAAATAAGTGGTCTGTGAACTTAGCAATCAGGTCTGTGCTAATAGCAACTCCCATATTGTTATTCACCTTATAAATATGTACCATATGAACTATGTCGTGCTCTCTTTTGACGAAAAATTATGTTTTAAAGATTATCCAACTAAAAATAAGCACATTTTATGAATATAAACCTCACATGTTTATGGGTTAAATATTCATATATGCTTAAAATCATAAATAGTTATGTCTGTGTGTCCATAGTTTGGATAGTGGCCATGTTTGACATCTCGGGTCCATGTTGGAGCATAACAAGTGCGTCACTGTCTCCTGATCATAGGGTTTACACACATTAAATGCATGACCTACATGTGTTAACCATTCTAAATTTCTTTAAGGGCATGTTTGTTTGGAAGAAAAGTGGAGAAATCTGAGATAAGAATTCTAATTCTAATTTTTTAATTGTTGGACCATGGCAGCCATCTTTGTTAAACATTTCCTCATCGAGTGTTTGGTTGATTAAAAATTAAGGGTCAAAAATTGTTGATCAAGCACATGCTACATTTATCAAATTTTCAAGGATAATTTCACAGATTTTGCGAACAAAACAAGAAACTTTCAACCAAGCAGACCCCACAGGCAAAAGAACATCGATCATGCCTTTTTAATTATTATTTTCCATTCTCTTCTTTGTTTCTCTTCGTCTTCAACGTCAATAACAGATCTCATGTCCATAGACTATAACCACTCCCTTACAATGTTGCCAGGATTACTGCCCTCCTCTCCTCCTCTGGTCTTCTCCAATATCTTAAGCCAACCTCTCTCTCCTCCGTCCTTGTAAAAAAAACTAAAAATTGAGAAGTCCCAATCTCATTAATTGTGTTACAAGGAAGAAGTTAACCTCCCATAAAAATCTCATCGATCTCGGTTCCAAAGATTCATTTAATTTAGTTGAATTTTTGGGTGTTGTTAGCAACCAAAGCCCTAGTTATGAGTCTTGAGATGTGATGGTTGATGGTGACATGTTTTCTTGATGGATGGTTCATAAAGGATTGATAATAGATAGAGAAGGGATAATATGTTTGTTTTAAGTTTTAGAAATTTGCTCGAGTCTTCTCTCCTAACACTGATGGGCCTCTGCTTCTGCTACGACGGGATGTGCCCTCGCCAAATTTTTGGGTTGTGATGGATGTTTGTGGTTTCCCCCTCTTTTTGTCAATTTAATTAATTCTGATTAATAATTTTAATTAATTATGGTGGTAAGTAATTAACTTAATTAAAATTTATTTCATTCTAGCCTATAAGTTTAAAAATTTTAAACAAAATATATTATAAGTAGATCATGCTTGATGATGCTTTATGCTTTTCCTGGTTTTAGAAATGCTTAAAAGATTTTTATAAATCAATTTTAATTTTTGAAAGCAAAACTAAGTATTTTACTTTCAAGTGATAAGCTTACCACCATCAAATAGTCTCTCTCTTTACTTTTCCTCAACAAACTATTCTCAACCATCCAAACAAGAAAAAACTGAGTGGTCCAACACTTATTTTTCAACATTTCACTTTTCAACCCTCTTTATATTTCAAACAAACAAGAAAAATTAATAGTGGGAAAATATACCATTCTAATCAAATCAATTTCTCACAACCAAACACAACCTAAATAGAGAATCTGTGTAAATGTCTATGTGCGCTAACTAACACTTCAATTTCTCATACTTGTGAACCTTAAAAATCTATTGTTGTGGGTCTCTGACCATAAAAAACAACATATCGTCGAGCCTAGGTAGATAGGAAATATTATTACCATAAAGATTGTTCAGAAACATTCATCAATCTAGGTATATAGGGAATATGATTATCATAAAGATTGTCCAGAAACATTCTTTAGTATTCACAGCTAGGTAAAAGTTACCTGGTTAAACTTTAAAGCTTTGCAAATAGTGAAATCGGATAAAGGCTTGTCCTCTTCCCTTTTTTTATCATCTCTACCTGTATGTGACCTATATCATTCCTATGTATTCATAAAGAGAAATGACACGCCTTATCTGACTGTTTGTGTTGATGTTAATGATGTGTCTCTGAGAGCTTCGTCCCAATAGGGGCATTTTCGTAATTTCAGAAATTATTGGGGGTTTTCTTAAATTGATCTGTAATTTTCCTTTATTTATATACTAGGGCAGGGCATGCTTGAATTGTTGAAAAAAATCCCTTAGGCAATTTGTCCATGAACAATTGGTTGGAGATCTTTAGTTGGAGATCTTAGGCTTTGATCTCAAATCGAAAGATAGGAGAAAGGCCTCTTCTCGAATCGAGACTAATTATCTTTGAATTTCCAGTTTCTACCTCAATAAAAATCCCTCTTTTCTTCCCCAAATTTCTTCCTTACCCATAAAAATCCCTCATTTCCCATAAAAATCCCATCTTTCACCCCCAAAACCCTGTAAAAATCACATTTTTATTCCAAATCCAGATCTAAAACATATCAAATCGGTATCAAGCTCGTCGATCCATGGTGACTACGAGATCCAAGAATAGAATCGACGTGTTGGAGGAGAAGTTTGATGGCACAATCCAAGAATCGCGGAGAAAATTGAAGATCAAGATGCCAAGAAGGATCGAAAGTTTGTGCAACTCATGGAAGTTATGAATCAAAAAATCGACGCGATCGACAAGAAGTTCGACTCCAATAAAGCAAAAACCCTAGATCTGGAGCAAAAGACGAGATCTTTGGTGAAGGGGAATGAGAAAGTTAACCCTTTTTGCGAAGGTCTTCTCTCGGACGCAGATCAGGTGACAGACGAGGAACTTGACTTCAATGAAGACGAGGAGGAGCGACATGGGAGCTACGACGTCTGGGGAAATGAGGGAGATGTCGGAACACATTGGCGACGTCACCCAGGAGGTTGGCTGCCCCTTGTTAGCAATACGTAATATGGGAAATATTCGGGACATGAATAAAACGTGTTTAATTCGATCAATTTCAAAAGACATTCGGTCAAAAATTCAGTCAAATATGTGCAATACTGGAATAATACGTGAACGGATTAAATCGTGTTTAATTCATTAACCCGGATAAAAAACGCGACTAAAAATACGAATATTTTCAAGATATCATTCATCCAAATGAACTTAAACATCAACAATATCAATATGAAATAAGAGTAAAATTAGTTCTATATTCATGAATTAAATTGTATTCATAGTTTTAACCAAAATGACATGATCATACTATTATATTCCATGTAGCATGCACTAAACCAAAGTATGATCATTAAATCATAGTTCAAAATGATTTAAAAGTGCCCCTAAAACGCGTTTAAAATGCGCAATACGGGAATAAAACGCGTTTTGTTCGTCAACCCCTAAAAGTGCGTATTTTTCCAAATAATTTAAATGAACGGCCGTTCAAAATGATTTAAAAGTGCCCCTAAAACGCGTTTAAAATGCGCAATACGGGAATAAAACGCGTTTTGTTCGTCAACCCCTAAAAGTGCGTATTTTTCCGAATAATTCAAATGGACGGCCGTTTAATACGAGAACCATTTTAGACGGGTTTCAAACATAAAAACATAAAAATTCGTGTTTTTTACTAACAAGGGGCTGGTCTGCCAGGCCCGCCGTGGCCCCCTGGTGATTCGCCAGGAGCCACGGAGGCCCTGGCGGCCCGCCAGGGCCCCGCAGGAGCCCGGCCCTAGCGGCTCGCCAGGGCCATCCCAGGGCTCCGGCGAACCGCCAGGCCATCCTGGGCCCCTGGCAGCCCGCCAAGGGCCCAGGCCTTTGCAACCGGGTCATCGGGCCCAGATTGGACCCCCGGCGGGCCCTCGAAGAGAATTTGGGCAATGTGGAGGCTTCATCGAGAAGTTTGAGGGTCCCAGGGATGAGTTCGGCACTGATTTCTATGGAGGAGGGCCCCGGGACATGAGGCGGAGTTTGAGGACTATAACAGGTACCACGAGGATAACCGAGGAAAATTCGAGGATGGATGAAAAGCTGAATGGAAAAGAGGCGTGTGGAACGAAAGAGGAGGCTTTGTTGGAGACCATGGATTTGATGTACCTCACCCACCCCCATATCGATGACATGATTACCATCAGGAGAGGGGATTAAGGATGGTTTTCTACGGAAAATCGGGCCAAAAAACTGAAGATGCGCATCTTTGAAGGAGAGGACCCAAATTCGTGGATATACATAGTTGAGAGATATTTCGGGTATCAATGGTTCAGGAGGAGGATTGGCTTAGGACAGCAGTGGTCTGTCTTGAAGGGAAGGCATTGTCATGGTATCGATGGGCACAACAGGACTGACCTTTCAGCACTTGTGAGGAGTTCACGACGCTACTACTGGAGCAGTTCGGTGAGGTACAGGCGGGCGGTGCTTTTGAGAGGTTGTACGCTCTGAGGTAGGAAGTGACCATGAGAGACTATATCAAAAAGTTTGAGATTCTAGCTAGCCTGGTCTGTGGGGTGTCAGGAGAGTCCCTGGAGAGATGTTTTATGAAGGGGTTGAAACCCACCATCAGATTGGAGCTGAGCGTTTAGAGGCCTGCGAATCTGCGAGAGTGCATGAGTCTGGTAAAGATGTTGGAGGACAGACTGGACCAGGAAAAGAAAGCCCGAGGGACGTGGGAAGGTCCTTCGCGGGGGCAGGAACCTGTAGGAGGACAGAAGGCGGCCACAGAGGGGCAACCACAGGCGGGGCAGTGGCCAGTAAGGAGAAGGATGTTGAGGCCCCATCAGGAGGACGGGTGCGACGGATGACTGAGGCGTAGATACGGGAAAGACGTGCCAAAGGATTATGCTTCAAGTGTGACGAAAAGATCTCTCCGGAACACCGGAGTGGCAACCGTACCTTGCAGATACTGATAGTGAATGAAGAGGAGGATAGAGATGTCGTGGTAACGCTGGAGGCTGGCGAGGATGAGGATCAGGAGCACCTACACTTGGAATAACCCGTCTGCGCACTTCACGCACCACCTTGAGGACAAGATGGTTCTTCGGGACGGAGTAATGATGTGTCTCAGGAAGTTTCAGCCCAATAGGGGCATTTTTGTAATTTCAAAAATTATTAGGAGGTTTTGGTAAATTTATCAACTCGAAAGCCTACGTGCGCTAGCGCGCACTTCCGTTTTCTTCGTAGGGTCTCGAAGACTGAAGGAAGCTGCCAACCTATAGCAGCAAGCGGGGTAGAGTAAATAGGTCAACTCATCAGGCTCATGACCTGAAGACTGCAGGTTCGAATCCTGTCCCCGCCTAATCACGGCTGAGTCTGTAATTTTCCTTTATTTATAGCCTATGGCCGGTTATGGGGAGGGTATGCTTGAATTGTTGAAGAAAATCACTTAGTCAATTTGTCCACGGCCAATTAGTTGGAGATCTTAGGCTTTGATTTCGAATCGAATGCCAGGAGAAAGGCCTTTTCTCGAATGGAGGTTAGTTATCTTTGTATTTCCAATTTCTACATCAATAAAAATGCACATTTTCTTCCCCAAATCTCTTCGCTACCCATAAAAATCCCTCCTTTCCCATAAAAATCCCATCTTTCAACCCAAAACCCATAAAAATCACATTTTTATCCCAAATCCAGATCTGAAATGTATGAGTTAACACACCTCTACTTGCATCTTTAAAATGAAATCATACAAATCATCTTCAGATGAAATTTTTATGGACTTTATTTTCTTGT
Source organism: Scilla litardierei (assembly GCA_030789695.1). Lineage (NCBI taxonomy): Eukaryota > Viridiplantae > Streptophyta > Magnoliopsida > Asparagales > Asparagaceae > Scilla > Scilla litardierei. Next base: position 71,067,737 of record CM061138.1, on the reverse strand, counting down.
GTACATAACAATGTGTCATCATCACGCAAACAGTGTGTCATCATAATAACCAAACAATTTTTCCTGTTGAAACCTTGATTTCGACTAACTGCATGCCATCCACGTTAGCCAATTAAAAATGATATGGGTCAATTATCTTACTTCTGTTTAGCACTATAAAGTATCATTATTCATCACTATAAAGTATCAATTTGCATTCATGAACTTTATAATCATAGAATTGGAAATATAACGTTATTGATGCATCCGGAATCTCACCTCATGCTACCCAAGTTACACCATAAAGTGATCATCAAAAGAAAAATCCGGAAACTGGAACACACAACACTACAAGTGAACTTAATCAATGTAAAATCTTGAATGCGATCACTGTTCTCAAAAAGCATCTCAGAGTGTCTCTTTAGCAATTGGTAAAGTAATGTGTATATAGCTGCCCCACTTTGCGCTAAGTGGCATAAGAGTATACGGTTGTTGAAGCATATACTATAGCACCAACACCCTCCTCAAGATGTTTTAGAATCTATTACCCATAAAACCATGACCCAACTGACAACATATGGAGAATCCTGCAACAAGTTGATTCAAGCAAGCATAAGGTTGCTTTTTCCCAACGGCGACGTAACCTTTGCTTCTTCTTTTTTCTCTCTACTCCGGCAATAAAGGGAACGTCTTTTCCTTTTCCCCTTTTTGTCCTCTCTCCCCCTTCTTCTCCAGGAAAAATTTTATGACCCCCTTCTCCTCCTCATCCTCCTCTCTTCTCCTCTTTCCCCCGTTCCTCTCTCATACAATAATCTTTTTCTTCCTTCATATATGTGTTTATTGCGTAATTGTGTGTGCACACGTGTAATTCCCAAAATGCCATAGTAACGGCCAACTGATCTAGCACTTACCGTCACGCTAGTTATTGATTTCATTATTTCAATTATTGGTCATATGTAGAAGTGATTGCATTTCTCTAACTACAATAAACAGCCATCCTCTCACATGACTCATGTTTTAGGTCTCAAGTAAAGGTGAGATCAAATAAAACCTATACATAACTGGAAATTCATGGTATATTTATGAAAATGACGTAGAAGTGTATAAGCCAAGGCCAGTAAGTGTGTGTTTGTAGTAAATGTGTGTTTGTGTGTACACGTGTGTATAGTTGACTAGTCCAGTTGCAGACATAGTGACATCCAAAAGAACATGAGTCTATTAATACAGAAGAAGATAAGAATGTGGGGTTGAGTTGAACCAAACGAATGTAAATGATAATGCTATTAAGTTTGCCCTCAAGAGATAGAGCAAGCTCTCTGTGGATGCATAATATTTTGAACTATTTAATATACCATGGGTTTATATTTGTCACATCTGCATGACCTAGAGCAAGCATGCATAATCAAGATTACTAAATGTGACAATGAGAGTGATAATACAATTTTAGCTTTCATATAAACAGACTAATCATGACACGTGACCATAGGTCACAGTGTATTCAAAATATTCTTCCAAAAAATTTCAACCCATTCAAAATCTTCCAAAAAAAAGTTACAGCCTCATTCAAAATATTCTACCGCCAAAATTCAACCACATTCAAAATTCCTCCGAAAAAATTTGCAACAACTTTCAAAATATTTTCCCTAACAAAAATCTTTAACCACATTCAAACTAAAAGTTAGTTCCACCCAGAGAATTTAGTTCCTCCAAAAATTTTAGTTTCTCCCAAAATTTAGTTCCCTCCATATTTAGTTCCCCGAATAATTTTAGTTTCTCCCAAATTTAGTGCCATCAAGATTTAATTCCCCCAAAATTTAAAATTTTAGTTCCCCAAAAAATTTGTTCCCTCCAAATTTAGTTCCCCTAAAAATTTCACAAACTCTCATCCAATTCATTGATTCCTTAAGGTTAAATTTTAACCGTCTTTATATCCACCTTTTTATCCTAGTCAACAAACCCATTCAAAAACATCCCGCATTTGTATAATAGATAGCATAATTATTGAATAGAAAAAATTCTCAATCAAAATATCCATAAAATACATGAATACTCATTGAAAACCCCACATCTTGAACATGGTCATAGACCTTTCATTATGGGTAGTGCAATACATTTTGTGCTTCCAATTCACCATGTTGATTATTCTGGGCCAACAGCATCCTACCTGGGAGAGATATTGGGTGTAATTGGATAAAACAATACCATCTCCTTCATAATGTCAAAATATAAAAACTTCCACATATTGCCATCCTCTTTAAAACAAAAACATGCATTGAATACACAGGCAAGGATTTATCAATCTCTACACCATTCATATACAATAATGTCAAAAGGCTAATCCTTTACACAGTGATCAATTATCTTACTGAACATTACCCAATACGAAGCTTGTCTGAGTGAAATGGGTGACCCGAGAAAAAGTTTGTTCAGAAAGTAGAATCCAATCTCTTCTACCACAGAATTCTTTCTCTAAGACTAACTGTTACTGCAACAACCAAAATCCCAAATACCTCCAATGTAATTTTTTCTCCAATAAAATAAAAGAAAAGAAGGTACACTGACTGCACTCACCAGAACCCTAACCCAAATAAAATTGAGTCCCACAAGATACAAAACTAAATTTAAAATGAAAAATGAAAAATTACTGATTCTGCAATTACAGTTTATCATTAAAAACGGAGCGAAATACCAGGGATTAAAAAGTAAACCCAATCATCAGACAAAATCGACTCATTAAAAATACTAAAAAATCATCAAGAAAAAGCCTTAAAATAAAAGAACAAAGAACAAAACCTTGCAATGAGATTCGTCATCAAATTCATAATCAAACATAAATCGATTTAGAGCGGAAAGAGTGTGTGTGCGTGCCTTTGATGGAGAGCGTTCGAAAAGCCGTATAGGTCCCAGAGCTCTTGGATCTGTCCCACAAGCTGCCGGAGCGCCGCCGCCGCCTCCATTGTCCCGCCGAAAATTAACCCTAAGAGACCGCCGGAGCTCCGCCGATCGCGCCCGCCATCGCCAGCCCCCTCTCAACCTCCATCCGTCTCTCTCCCTGTCTCTCTCTCTCTCTTTCTATAGAACTCCCAAGTCATGCACCATTGGGAGTTGCTTCGCGCACCCACCGTTTTACTCACGAGCATATACAACCTATTTACAAGTTTGCCATTCTCATAATTTAGTAGAATGGCAAACTTGTAAATAAGTGGTATGTGCGAAGAGTTAAACGGTGGGTGTGCGAAGCAATTCCCCAAGCCTTTTTTGATCCCACGTCAGCATCCATACGAGTTCAGGCCATGGTCTTTGGTTTATTTGCGAATTTTGCCCCTTAGTTAGTGGGATTCGAACCCGGGTCTCTACCGAGACCGCCGAGTGATTCAAACACTAGGATGAGCACCGAAGCTCAATCCGCATAATTTCTTATCTGCGTGAACACAGGATACTCGTTAGTGGGTTGGGTCAGTCGAATCGGAAACTACTCTCATTTTACTTCTTTTTCTTTCCTGGTTTTACAACCTTTAAAAGACTTTTCATGGTGGAATCTAAGAAAAAATTTCATAAAATATCCAAATTTCAGCTCAGAAATTAAAGAAGATACGTTATATGGAAGAACTAGAAAAACCCCGTGCACACGGTGTACGGAGAGAGAAAAAACCACGACGAACAGGATGAGGTGTATGCACGCAGCCGAAAAGGAGCAAGAATTGTAGGTGTGTGTGCCGGTACGTCGGGGATAAAAGACGCAAAAAATCGGGGTCAAAATGCAAAAAACCTACGGGTGGCAAAAGTAAATAAGTTAGTTGGTGTTATGAATGAGGGAGGCCTTTGGCCTCCCATCATCTTTATCCCCTCATCAAGCTTACTATGTGGACCTTTGGTATCGCATGTCCTTTCATATTCTACTATTATGAATAAATAGAGAACCATGGCTTTGTGCCATGATTACTCATTCTTTTGATTTTCAAACACGTTATCAGCACGATAGCTCTCGCTCTTGAGCTTCTCCTTTTATCCCCACAAAATTTCTCTCTTGTGAATGAATCTTGTTTGTTGCGGCAAAGTTGCGACAACCCAGCAAAGCGTTACGGGAGCGGAGAATTTTATTCTTCTATTCTACGGATCTTTATCGATCTTCCCTAGATCATTGATCTAGAGGTAAAATTACTTATCCCATCGTTAATTGATTATGCAAAAATAAATCATACATTTTTGCTACAAATCAAGAACATACACCTCGTTAATTGAGGTGAGAAACATTTGCAATTCAATCTCCAGATCATTGCAAGTAGGGAAATATATTTGCAATTGTTTTTACTGTATTAGAAAAATATGTAACAAAACACACACACACACACGTTCCAGAGAATTTGAAATAGAAATTCAAATTGGGAGGGGGGGCTCGCCTTTACGTCGGAGCGTCCGTTCCGCCGTCCGGATGCCTCCTGTCGGAGCATCAAATTGGGATCCACCGTCGGGGTGTCGCGCCCCCCTCCTGTCGGGGGGGCCTACCAGGCCTAATAGCCGCCCCTGTGGGGGGCGTCATCCGTCGGAGCGAAATCCCGCTCCCCCCACCCTGTCGGGGGGGGGGGGGGGGGCGTCGACCGTCGGTCGTCTGAGCGAGATCTCCCATGTCGAGGGGGGGCGCTGCTCGATCCCCCCCCCCACCCACCCCCCCCCCCCCCCCCCCGCCACTGAATCGCCGTCGGAATCCCCCCCCCCCCCGACGGGGGGCTCTTCCCCCCCCCCCGTTGGGGGGAGGCTCTTCACCGGTGCCGCCCCTCCCCAGTCGGGAGGGGGCTCCAGCCTTGCCCCCCCCCCCCCCCCCCCCCGTCGGGGGGCACCTCGATTCGCAACCCCCCTGACGGGGGGTGGGCCTCATGTAGCTCCGATCCCTTGGTGGGAGGGGAGGGGCTGATCATTTCGCAACCCTTGACATTATCTAATTCATGAACAATAAATGGGCTATCATTTAAATGCACATCATTTACCATTATTATATTAAGATATATGTCTGCCTATTGCGTTTGTGGAGGAAGGGGAAAGGGGAAAGTCTTTTTGACTCCCCTGACGGCTGTTTTTCACTTTAAAACTCTAATTAGGGTTAGGGGAGAAGGGGCATGGGCCTCACCTGATGGGCAAGAAGCCTAATAATTAACAAAAATTGAACATAAAAATTGGGTATATTTTTTGGCTAACTGGCCTGCAGCCCGCAGCCAGCCCGCGGGCCTCCAGCCTGTAGGCCAATTTATTATTAAATTCATAAAATACCCATTTTTTATATAAAACCCCCGAAAATTCTGGAAAAATCCAAAAAAAATCAGGGAATATCATGTTGATGATATTTTAACTCCTTTCGGAGTTTTTGGTGCAAATTAAAATTTTGTTAATGAATTTTATGTGTAATTTATTTTTTTATCACTTTATTTAATATTGGATAAAAAAATTATTATTTTACGTTTTAATGATTACAAGGATCCTGAGACCGCTCTGTCGTTAGGTTAGTTATCTAACCTAATGGGTAATGACGTTTCCCCGTGATCCAAGTAACCTTTTTAACGTAAATTTAATATTTTTATCTAATAAATTGTGTTTAATGAATTTTGAAATGTTTGTGATGTTATGAAATTATTATTTGCATGTAGCATATATAAAACTGCGTGGATGTTATAAATAATTCAGTCTTGTGGTTTGGGATCGGCCATTTTGATACACCTTTTTACATTTCTCGCTTTCTTTTTCTGTTTTGAGAGGAATTGTAGTGAGGTTATAATGTAAAATACTAAAAGACCGGAGCTCGGCCAAATTGAAGACGAAGATGAAATCTGCAATATGCTGGGACCTTAAATAGGTTTCCAATTTGTATTTTTCATTTCTTTTCTATTTCATCTTCATGGATTGTATTCGGACATTTTTTGGGCATTTTAATTTTTAAGGGTATCTGGCCGATCCCCACATGACTGATTATTTATTTATTTTTGCATGAATTTATTTTTCACAAATATTAATTCATGTTTATTTAATTGCATAAATAAATGGCAATATTGCGAGCGTTGATTTTGATGAACTGGATGCGGCAGTAAAGAACTATCTAAGCTGTCGGGTGGACCTGAAGTTACACATGCGCTCAATGGCTCTTATAAATACGAATCTGGCTCCTACTACTGTGCCTGCGGCCCCAGCAGCAGCCCAGGCTACTTCAACCGTGACCCCTAAAGGGCGCAGTCATCTGTCTCTGATATAGATAATGCGAATGCCATTATCTGCATTAGGAGACACAAAAATCGGACCTTAAAATGCGAATATCTGACAATAGAGGCCACTTGAGTTGTGGAGGACACTGTAGCCACGTTATAAACATCAGATTGATGTTATACTGCCCCGTGCTAGTTATGAGTGGGAAAACCTCCTACTTCAGGATTTCAAGTCCGTGTCTGAGTATAACTCAGCACTCCATAATATCACCTCACGCCTGGAGCTGTGCGGTGAAGAAGTCTCGGAGCAACGCATGTTGGAAAAGACTTTCACGTCTTTTCATGAAAAAGATGCAATCCTCATGCAACAGTACCGTGAAAGACATTTCACGAAATTCTCCGACTTACTCTCCTGCCCCCTAAGGGCGGAGCAGAACAGAGCCTTGTTACTAACCACTAACAACCTATGCCCTGCTAGGACTTGATGTGTCTATATTTTACATCATTTTCATATCATTATCTCATCGCATTGCACATCATTTTCACATCCAAATCCCACTTTTTACTGCGATTCTGCATTTCTGACGATATTTCCGAGTTTCGTAGTGTTTCGTGAATTTTCAGGGATTTTGGAGCGATTTGGACCCCCGCTTGGGTATGGACACATCTGACGTGCTCGTGAGCTTGTTGGCAGGGCTCTGGAGGAGTTCGCCGTGTTCCCGGAGCCATTGGAGGAGAGAAGAAAGAGAGAGAGCAGAGAGAGGGGAGCCCAGGAGCATTCTGCAGCATTTCCCAGAAATTGCTCGGGCCGAGCAATTCAGTTGCTCGGACCGAGCAGCACCATTTGCAGCAGCGACGGATACAGGCTGACGCGGACCGAGCAGCTCATCTGCTTGGTCAGGTAGCCCCAGATTATACAGCCCGAGCAGCTGACCGAGCAGATCATACTCGGTCCGGATAGGACGATTTCAAATTCTCCAAGCAGCCGAGCAGCAAGCTACACGGGCCGAGCTACTGACCGAGCAGAAGCTGCTCGGACCGAGTAGCCTACTCGGTCGGCTATCCTAGGGGCATTTCTGGAAAGATTTGAACGAGCGCGATGCGTGCGATTTAGGCAGCGACTGAAGCTCGAGATTGGGGAGACGGCTGAGGAGACTTCGAATGAGCTTTTGGTTCGGGATTTTTGGGAGCGGAGCTCTGGGCGATTTTTGTACGGATTTTTGGAGTTATTTTTGTAGCAATTTTTGGATTAAATAGTGGAGATTATTGCTCTTGTTCTTGTCTACATTTGCTATTGAGATTTGGATTTTTCTCTGGATCTGTCGTTCATCTATTCTCCCTGTAAGTTTATTTTAGCCCTAATCTCTCAATTGCTAAGATGTTTTCTTCTGTGAATTTGACGTTTTTGTGCGTTTCTATTGCGATGTCTGAGTAGATCTATTCTAGGGTTGATGGGTTAGCCTTAGGATTTTAGGGGGAAAATGTAGATCTGGATCCCTACGTTGAATTAGGGATTTAGGGTTGTATATCGGTAGATCCTACCAAATCCGTAGATAACACGTACTGAGATCATGCCCACGGTCTGTGGAATTGATGTGCTTAAGGGGTATCTAGGGATTTGAATAGGGAAATCGGTGGATCCAATCAAGGCACATGACCATGCCCGGCTCGCGCCTTGAGGGGATCCATCGACGAACTATACTGCTACGTTGACGGCTACCGCCATTGCGTCAACGAGAGCCACCGAAATACCCCGCAATTCTAGCCCACAGAGTGGTACGAATTGGGGGATTAATTACATAGCCCTAATGCAATGTGAGGATCCTATCCAACATCAACCCCCGATGGTCCTAGTGGCGACCCCTAAAGCCCTAGTTCTTTTTATTGATATTACAACAAACGACAACCAACCCAATTCTGTTACCCCGACAGCTACCTTACTTCCACACTTAGAAATAGACTGAGAATTTATAGATACTATCACCGTCCCTGTGGGATCCGACATCTTATATACTATTACTCGACACCGTCCGCTTGCGGATTGAGCCCGAAATCGTAGCCTATGGGCCATATTACGCCTGGCGATCGTGACACCGCCAGGTGGAACCTAGGTGTAGGTTACGGGTGCGTCAAGTTTTTGGCGCCGTTGCCGGGGACGACAATAGTGTTCTTATCTCAGTTTGTTTTTATCTTTGTGAAGTTTGCTAGCATTCTGATCATCTCTCACATTTCCGCCATTTTCATTCTCTTTCTATTTTATCTACATTGCTGCTAACATCCTCCTCCAGCTAGCTATTACCTCCTCACCAATCAGGCACAATGGAAATGGTAATGCAAGTGCAGTGGACCTGTGACTCTGATAGCGACTCAGAGGAGTTCAGTTTCTCTCCCTATCATTTACATGGCTTCCAAGACTCGCACATGGACGAATCCATGGTTGAATGCGCAACTAGAGAACTGATCGATGCAGTTCGATTTATTGGCTCAGGAACCTATGTTGCAGGTAACGCAAATCAGCAACTAGTCATGGATTATTTAATGAATTAGGTTTCTGATGCAGGTACAATTGAAGATGATATTCAAGTAAGCTTTGAAGAGAACGTGATGCTCCTTCAAACCACTGAGGCTCCACCTATTGATGCCTACTGGGGAGAAGCTCATCAATTGGAATCACTACACAATGCTCATATGCTTGAGATATTAGAGAGCATAGTTGCTGACGTATGTGCCCATGGCCCAGTTGAATTCCCTACAGACGACCCAGCTACGCAAGAGCTGTCACGCCCCGCTTCCAAAAAATGTGGAGGCGAGACGTGAGAAGGTCCGCTCAGACTTGAAGCTGCAAAGCTCCAAGCCCGATAAGCGTCAATCAACAATAAATTGGCAGGTCCTTGCAACGCAATACGAAACAACGATATTAATAATGAAGTGAGACAATAAGCAATTTATTAAATCTCAGAATATCCATAAAATAAATTACAATATCACAGAAAAGCCACCAGGCTCAAAAGGAAAAGCCAAGGCCCAAACATGGCCAACAAAGGTACAACATACAAGCAAGGGTGCCACGCACCAACAACTAACAGCAAACATAAACAAGGAAGAGAACACAAGCGGCCTCTAAGACTGGTCACCAATGACCACAAACTCCTCGGCAACCATTGGCTCAGCGCCAGCAAACACTACGTCCTCAGCGACAAACTCAGGCTCGGGATCTAACATGTGTCACCCAAAAGAGAAAAGGGGCACATGTCAGCAAGTCGAAAGACTTGTGCAAGGAAACTGAAAGAAAGGTAAACTAACAACCTAGCAGTTAAAGTATGGTGCATGGCATGGCAAGTATCGTATGGAAGTAACAAGTGAAGTACAAGTAGCAAGTAACAAGTGGTAGGTGTGACATGTATTGTCAAGTAACAAGTACAAGGGATCACCCACACACGTGTGAGTGCCCTATTGCCCGCAGGCTGTATTCAAGTACAAGGGATCACTCACACACAGGTGAGTGCCCTATTGCCCGCAGGCTATATTCAAGTACAAGGGATCACTCACACACAGGTGAGTGCCCTATTACCCGCAGGCTGTATTCAAGTACAAGGGATCACTCACACACATGTGAGTGCCCTATTGCCCGCAGGCTGTATTCAAGTACAAGGGATTACTCACACACAGGTGAGTGCCCTATTGCCCGCAGGCTGTATTCAAGTACAAGGGATCACTCACACACATGTGAGTGCCCTATTGCTCACAGGCTGTATTCAAGTACAAGGGATCACTCACACACAGGTGAGTGCCATATTGCCTGCAGGCTGTATTCAACTCGTTTTCTGGACCACGAGCCAGATTTGTAATTGGCCTAGGGTTGTGCCCACAAAACGGGTGCCTAGCCGGAACAAGTAGAACTAGTTTGTAGTGATGCTACGCAATCACGATGAGTGTTCAAGCATGCAATGACATGAGCAGATATTCGCGTACCGTTAATTGAATTTAAACATGACAGGCAAAATGTAATGACATGAACAGATATTCGCGTACCGTTAATTTAAATTAAACATGGCAGTTAAAGATGCATGGATGACATGAACAGTTAATACGCGTACCGTTAAGTGAAATTAAACGTGACATACAAGCATGATGAAGGTGACGGACCAAGCTTCGTTGTCAGGCTAGGTCAATGGCGTCCAGACGGCTATCCTTTCACCGTCTAGTCTCTTTTACGCTAAAGCAAGGCAATGGCCTAAGACATGGCCCAAATCAAGAGATGCAAGTTTCACTTGCCTGATACCGATGAGGACGGTCGACAAGCACGTCACACAAATGTTATCTACGGTGAATGGACCACTGCTATAGAGAAACAACATTAGAAAAGATATCTAGAACCGGTTTCTTAATTGAATCCTATGATGTCTAATAACCATTTTTATTAGGGTTTCACAATATCAATGTGGGTTGTGAAACATTAAAGGATCGAACACTACCGTATAGAAGCGGAAGATCGACGCCGAGCAACCACGACAACGGATGAACGATCCGGGAACCACGGCTCAGATCTGAAATGACGGGGAAATCTGGAGAAAAATGGATTAAAGGGGGTTTTGAAGAGGAGATTGAAGCTTGGCCAATGGAGGTGAGATGGAGCTTGGGATGGTGGAGATAGGCTTGAGATGAAGGAGGAAGGGTTTGGGGAAGATGGAGAAGGATTTGGGGAAGACAATGGCTCATGAGAAAAGAAAGAAAGTGAAAGTGATCGGGTCTATTTATAGGAAGAATCCGGCGGCTGCCCAGAAATTAGGGTTTCGACACTGATTAGTCGGTCAAAGAGCAACCACTGACCGACTAGTTTGGGAACTAGTCGGTCGGTTGACCAACGCAGACCGACTAAGTGTAAACAGTAACTCCTGACGAAAAATAGGATTTAGATTTAGTCGGTCAAAGAACAACTACTGACCGACTAGTTTCTCATCTAGTCGGTCGACGAACGTTCTTAGACCGACTAACGATAAACAGAAACTCCTGAATAATTGATTCAATGAACTAGTCGGTTTGAGAAGAGTTCCTGACCGACTAGATTGGAATCTAGTCGGTTGGTTCTCCTTCTTGAACCAACTAACGTGTACGGAAAGTGCCGAATTGAAGCGCGAAGCTTCGGGAAGATTCCTACGGCTTCTAAGATCAACCTACCTCTAAGATATGAGCAATATGAAGCTCGTCATGAGTGACTTACTCCAAGCTCAACGATCTAAGGAAGAAGCTAGGAAATCACAACGAAACGAACGAAAGCGAAAGCTACGGAGACGGAAATCACACGCAAGGAGAAAATCCACCAAGACATATATATATATATATATATATATATATCGATAACACTAATATAGAAAAACCAGTCGTTACAAGAGCTCTTGGTTTTCATCGCAACTGCTTTCCAAAATGCGGACGCCCTGTATGGTGTCGCCGTAGCTGATGGAATTCATGTGCGGTACGAGGGAGTTACATTACGTTTCTATAACGACAGTCTTCCGTAGATCTCAGCATGTGGAGAATATGCCAATGAGGAGTACCCAGACTCATCACCACCGCTAAACCTCATTGATCAGGGAAGTACTCCAGATTTTATGTTTGACAGCGAACGCATACCTGAAAACCTTGCTTCTTTTGACAGGTGCGCTACGGGAGTGGAATCTGCAGACATGTGCCTCGACGCGCCATCATCTCCCTGCTCCTCCTATGATTCTGCAAATGAAGAGTTTTCACCCTCCGAACCCGAGATCGAGGATGCGTCATTCTCACAAGCAAGAGACGCCAGGGGTACAGCGCCCCCTTAGGTAGAATTGAAACCCCTCCCTGCCAATTTGAAATATGCTTTTCTAGGGGAGGATTCCACTTATCCTGTTATTGTAAATGCGGCCCTCACGGAACCCCAATTAGAGAGTATCCTAAAAATCCGCAGGTCTTACAGAAAAGTGATAGGGTATAACATCTCTGACCTGAAGGGTATTAGCGAGACCATCTGTACGCATAGAATCCACCTAGAGGACAAGGATGCCATCACCATCGAAGCCTCAAAGGCGCTTGAACCCCAACATGAAAGAGGTGGTGAAAAAGGAGGTCCTGAAACTTTTAGAGGCTGACATCATTTATCCCATTTCCGATAGTAAATGGGTTAGTCCCGTGCAGGTTGTCCCTAAAAAGGGGGCATGACAGTCATAAAAATGAGAAAGACGAATTAATCTCCACTAGGACTGTCACCGGGTGGCGCATGTGTATCGATTACAGGAAACTGAACAAAGCCACCAGGAAGGACCATTACCCTCTGCCCTTCATAGACCAGATGCTCGAGCGCTTAGCTAAGCATAAATACTTCTGCTACTTAGACGGATACTCCGGATTTTTCCAAATCCCGTTGCATCGGGAAGACCAAGAGAAAACGACGTTCACATGTCCTTATGGCACCTTTGCTTACCGAAGAATGCCGTTCGGGCTATGTAACGCACCTGCCACATTTCAAAGGTGCATGACGTCTATTTTCTCAGACTTCATCGAGAATATCATGGAGGTCTTTATGGACGACTTTTCTGTGTATGGCACCGAGTTTGATAGTTGCTTAGCTAATTTGTCTAAAGTCTTGGAACGATGTCAAGATAATAATCTTACTTTAAATTGGGAGAAGTGTCACTTCACGGTGACTGAAGGAGTGGTTCTTGGGCATGTCATTACCTCTAAAGGAATTGAGGTTGATAAAGCCAAAGTGGAGGTTATCAAAAGTTTGCCGCCACCCACCAACCTCAAGGGTATCTGTGGTTTTCTGGGGCACACCGGTTTTTACCGACGCTTTATAAAAGATTTTTCCAATATTGCTCGCCCTCTCACAGAGCTCCTAGCTAAGGACGCTCCTTTTGTGTTTACTGATGCTTGTTTGCTAGCTTTCAACAGGTTAAAGGAAGCTCTCATCTTGGCGCCAATTATACATCCACCAGAATGGAATCTACCGTTTGAGCTTATGTGTGATGCTAGTGACCAAGCGGTGGGAGTTGTGCTTGGCCAAAGAAAGGAGTGGAAGCTCCATGCTATATACTACGCTAGCAAAACACTGGACGACGCTCAAAAGAACTACACGACCACGGAGAAAGAGCTGCTAGCCGTAGTCTATTCTATAGAGAAGTTCAGATCCTACCTTCTGGGGTCCAAGGTAATCATCCACACGGATCACGTGGCGTTGAAATATCTGCTAAGTAAGAAGGATGCTAAACCACGTCTAATACGGTGGATCCTTCTGCTCCAAGAATTTGACATCGAGATCAAGGACAAGAAGGGAGCAGAAAATGTGGTGGCAGACCATTTGTCGCGATTGATTCATAGACACGGGGACAACAGCTTTCCGATTGACGATTCGTTCACCGGTGAACAACTTTTTGTGGAAAATACCTCTGAAACTCCCTGGTACGCCGACATAGTGAATTATTTGGTGAGTGGGATAGTTCCGCACGGGTTGGCGACTTATTCAAGGAGGAAGTTCCTACATGACGCAAAAAGTTACTTCTGAGACAACCCGTATTTGTTCAGGACGTGCGCTGACGGGATCATCAAACGATGTATCCCAAAAGAAGAAGCAACTTCCATCATGTCGCATTGCCATGATCAGCCATGTGGTGGGCACACAGCGGTCACCAAGACCACGGTGAAAATTCTTCAAAGTGGCTTCTACTGGCCTACTATATTCAGGGATGCTAACGAATACATAAGGAAGTGCGACAGATGCCAGAGGACTGGGAATATCACAAAGAAGAATGAAACGCCCCTCCACGGCATCTTGGAGATAGAGCTATTTGACTGCTGGGGCGTCGATTTCATGGGGCCTTTCCCATCGAGAACGGCAACAAGTATATCTTGGTTGCCGTTGATTATGTCTCGAAATGGGTAGAAGCCATAGCCACCCCGATAAACGATGCGAGGATAGTAGCCAAATTTTTCAAGAATACTATCTTCCCTCGCTTCGGAGTCCCCCGGACGATTATAAGTGACGGAGGGAGTCATTTTATCGAAAGAAAATTCGAGGCGATGCTGAAAAAGTATGGGGTTTATCACAAGGTCGCCCTCGCCTACCACCTCAGACCAGCGGCCAAGTGGAAGTATCTAATAGGGAGATAAAAAGCATCCTGGAAAAACAGTCAGCGCCCCAAGGAAGGATTGGTCGCACAAGTTGGGCGACGCCCTTTGGGCTTACCGCACTGCGTTCAAAACCCCATCGGCACAACCCCGTATAGGCTGGTGTATGGGAAAGCTTGCCACCTCCCGGTGGGATTGGAGCAGAGGGCATATTGGGCGGTAAAGAAGATGAATTTTGACTACCAAAGCGCCGCCACCCGACGAGCCCTTCATTGCAATGAGTTGGACGAAAGTTGGCGTCATGCTTATGAAAATGCGAAGGTATACAAGGAAAGAACCAAGGCTTATCACGATAAAAATATCACAGTTGTTCGCCATGATGTCGGTGACCAGGTACTTCTATATAACTCAAGACTACGCCTTTTCCCCGGGAAGCTAAAATCGAGGTGGTCCGGCCCCTATAAAATAGTGAGCTTATCTCCAGGAGGCGCCGTCGAGCTCGAGGGAAAAAACAGAAATTTCAAGGTCAACGGTCAAAGAATTAAACCCTACAGAGCCGGAGAACCTATAGAACCGGAGGAGACATACTTCCTCGAGGGATTCCCCAACGACAACTAATAAATTAAGGGGAGTCGAGCTCACGACTAAAAACGAGCGCTTATTGGGAGGCAACCCAATTTCTTGGATTCTGGATCTTTATTTTTTTCTGTCTCTTACTCTTGTTTTATACGTTTTAGAAATAAAATTTTGAAAACCATACAAGAATTGATAAATTACTCCCTTGTGCAGGTCAGATATGAGAGTAGACCACAATGAGGAAGAAGGAGTACAGCACGATACAGCCTAGGAAGTAGGGCAGAAAAGGGCACAGGCGACTCGACCGAGCAGCCACACTGCTCGGTCGAGTGATACAGACACGGAAAACAGCGTGAGAAAGTGCAATGTCAGCTCGGCCCGGGTAAAGTTTTGCTCGGCCCGAGTATAAATGGACTCGGACCGAGCATCTCTATACTCGGTCGAGTTTTACAGTGCGCTAGAGTTGGGGAGAAAACGTCACTCTGTCAACCCAGACGGAGTATTTTCGAACCGGCCCGAGTAATGTGACTCGACCGAGCAGCCTTTTACTCGATCGAGTTTTACAGGCTCTACAATTTGAGAAGAAAACGTCATTCTGCCAACCCAGACGATACTTATTGGCTCGGCCCAAGTAAGAGGTGACTCGATCGAGCAGCTTCCTACTCGACCGAGCTGGCTGAAGGCGTATCCCACTCTTTCCTGCAGCGTACTTGACCGAGCATCCAGAGAACTCGGTCCGAGTCACTCCCATCTCCAACCTGCTCGACCGAGCAACTGTGTTGCTCGGTCCGAGTCTCGCCTTTCTACTGTTCGGGTCTCTGCGCCTCTCGACCAGCCCGATATCGCTCTTTTAAAAGCCGAATCCTGTTCGATCACGATCTCCCCGCTCGGCCAAACCCTCCCTACCTCCTCACAACGGTCACCATCTCCCTTTGAGCCGCTCCTTCTATCCACAAGGCCGCACAACATTCAACCGAGCACTGTTCAAAAATTGAATCTGTTGTTTCCCTTATTTAAAGATACTGACATCCTCCTTGTTCCTCTTTCAGGTTTGAATTGCCAACGTCAAGGGATACTTATTTGAAAAGCTTGGGGGATAATCCAGATCGGCGGCAACCACGACACTGAAACAAAATGCCATCCTTTATAAGTCGGTAAACTCGTCCCCTATCTGTTTTACATACTACATCATTATTCTCCTCCACCTACACAATGCCTCCACGCCGTGCTAGACCTGCCAACACCGGCACATCCAACACTAGGCCTACCCGGTGCATACGTCGCACAAGCTCTTCCACTCGAGCCAACACCGTCGCCGAATCATCCACCACCACCCCTGCACCACCCGCCGCCCCACGCCCCTCCGGGCCCATTTACATAGGCGACGCAGAATACGAAGTTACATTCCGTGACGATGATCAAGAAGACCGCTTTGGCGCCATGCTGCTACTAGCAGGATATGGTGGTGAAATAACTCAACAATCGGTCGAACGTGACATGCCTTTCCTTCAGAGCCTTATGCGTCACATTCGTACCGACCCACCGCATGAGTTCCGACCGGACTTTCTACCCACCGCCCCAGGTCCACGGCAGAGGGACCCATCACCACCCACAGAGGGTGGTACCTCTGCTTGATGTAGTCCGTCCCAGCTTTTGCCTCCCCCCTATATTTCGTGACCATCTGTCTTTTTGGGGCCCTGCTTTCACACAGCTTGGGGGAGGATCCACCCATGCATCATTTCATATATTGCATTGCATCATATCATGTTTTTATTTTTATTTTTCTTTTATTACATAGTTTTTATTTTAATTCCCCACCCACACCACCCCTTTAGCATCATCTCCCGCTCACGAGCGTTTTCTTAGCAGTGAGGACACTGCTAGGTTTAGCTTGGGGGATGAGCGCTCCCGCTTTATTTTTGTTTTTATTTTTACATTTTCCTCCCTTATTTTCAGTCTTTATTTCGCTTTTTCACCATTTTCCCGCCTCGTTTTATTTTTTCTCATTTTGCATCATATTTTATGTTTTTCTCCATGCATGCATCTCTTTTAATCTATTTTCCCTTTTTCTCTGCTTCTTTTTATTTATTTTTCCTAAGGATGGTCCACATGATGATATCTCTCTAGGCTTTATTAGTTTCTTGCGATGCTCATCCCTTTGACATGTTATTAGAGTTAATTTCAGTTTTATTATCTATATGCATGTGTTTCTATTGATGATCTCTCTGATGTAATACCTAAAATGAATTGAGAATCAATTGCACGAACTAGTATTTAGTATGATTTATGTTGGGAAATGCACCCAGGTTCACGCATCACTAGAACACTTGGAGAACCTGCTTTCTTATTTTGTTCACTTCTTATTGCATGCCTGCTGATATTGTGATCATTACTGCTTGCCATTTTCAGTATTCATTTAGAGAAGTGAAAATATTCATGCTATATATGAGTTTAGTTAGGGTTTTATTTTATCAAACTGATGTGCACCCTCTTATGAGTGAATCGAGAGTCCCATTATTTTCCTTCTCCACATATCTATTTTATATCTCTATATATCAGTTGGTTGCACGCCCATAGCTACCTTTACCGCATCTCACTTCCCAAAACCCAAAAAGAAAAGTATAGCTTCTATTGAAAAAAAAGGAGAAAAAATCTAAAAAAGAAAAAAAAGAAAAAAAGGGAAGAAGAAAGAAAATGAATAAATACTGTTTTGTATTATTTCATTAGAAGCTATCAATTATTCTGGGAAGATAAATAAAATTCCATATCATTTTCATTGATGCGACGCCTCAAGCTAAGCTTGGGGGATAAACCAACTGATCATACGAGTGAGCTTGACATTAGAGTGGAGACGGTGCACATCGGGGAGATTTAATAAAACTCAAACTTTACGAATTACTTTAGTTTTGGAGATTTTTCACGTATCGAATTGAATATCTGAATGGCATGATTTTTCCTATTCTTTATTGCATGTTGTGTGAATCTTTTGTTCTCCTTGCGTATCTGTGATTGAAAAGGCGTTGTCAAATCCTTTATACTAGACTTCAGGGATTGCATGAGATTGATATGATTTGACGGTGTTATTTCAGTAGATCCCTTTTCTTTGCTTGCACTGCATGTCATATGATTTATAAAACTAGAAATTACCAATAGCATGTATGTTTAGCACTCAGAGCATCGTGATAGACCTTTTTTTAGGCCTGAGATCTGACCGATCATCCTTAGCACTTTTCTCTTACTTCTCTCTTTTTTGCTTTTCATTACTTTCTATTTTCATTTTCTTATTTTTCATTTTGTTTTCCTCCTGGCGTACCGATTATTCGTCTTCCTCGAGGACGAGTAAGAAGTAAGATTGGGGGAGTTTGATGTGTCCATATTTTACATCATTTTCATATCATTATCTCATCGCATTGCACATCATTTTCGCATCCAAATCCCACTTTTTACTGCGATTCTGCATTTCTGACGATATTTTCGAGTTTCGTAGTGTTTCGTGAATTTTCAGGGATTTTGGAGCGATTTGGACCCTCGCTTGGGTATGGACACATCTGACATGCTCGTGAGCTTGTTGGCAGGGCTCTGGAGGAGTTCGCCGTGTTCCCGGAGCCATTGGAGGAGAGAAGAAAGAGAGAGAGCAAAGAGAGAGGAGCCCAGGAGCATTCTGCAGCATTTCCCAGAAATTGCTCGGTCCGAGCAATTCAGTTGCTCGGACCAGCAGCACCATTTGCAGCAACGACAGATACGGGCTGACGCAGACCGAGCAGCTCATTTGCTCGGTCGGGTAGCCCTAGATTCTACAGCCCGAGCAGCTGACCGAGCAGATCATACTCGGTCCAGATAGGACGATTTCAAATTCTCTAAGCAGCCGAGCAGCAAGCTACACGGGCCGAGCTACTGACCGAGCAGAAGCTGCTCGGACCGAGTAGCCTACTCGGTCGGCTATCGTAAGGGCATTTCTGGAAAGATTTGAACGAGCGCAATGCGTGCGATTTGGGCAGCGACTGAAGCTCGCGATTGGGGAGATGGCTGAGGAGACTTCGAATGAGCTTTTGGTTAGGGATTTTTGGGAGCGGAGCTCTGGGCGATTTTTGTACAGAGTTTTGGAGTTATTTTTGTAGCAATTTTTGGATTAAACAGTGGAGATTATTTCTCTTATTCTTGTCTACGTTTACTATTGAGATTTGGATTTTTCTCTGGATCTGTCGTTCATCTATTCTCGCTCTAAGTTTATTTTAGCCCTAATCTCTCAATTGCTAAGATATTTTCTTCTGTGAATTTGACGTTTTTGTGCGTTTCTATTTCTATGTCTGAGTAGATCTATTATAGGGTTGATGGGTTAGCCCTAGGATTTTAGGGGGAAATGTAGATCTGGATCCCTACGTTGAATTAGGGATTTAGGGTTGTATTTCGGTAAATCCTACCGAATCCATAGATAACCCGTACTGAGTGAAAAAGATTTATTATTTGATCAACACTATTCAACCCCCCCTTCTAGTGTTGCTTGCCATCCACAGGATCCAACACTGAGATCATGCCCACGGTCTGTAGAATTGATGTACTTAAGGGGTATCTAGGGATTCGAATAGGGAAATCGGTGGATCCAATCAAGGCACGTGACCTTGCCCGGCTCGCGCCTTGAGGGGATCCATCGACGAACTATACTGCTATGTTGACGGCTACCGCCATTGCGTCAACGAGAGCCACCGAAATACCCCGTAATTCTAACCCACGAGAGTGGTACGAATTGAGGGATTAATTACCTAGCCCTAATACAATGTGAGGATCCTATCCAACATCAACCCCCGATGGTCCTAGTGGCGACCCCTAGAGCCCTAGTTCTTTTTATTGATATTACAACAAACGACAACCAACCCAATTCTGTTACCCCAACAGCTACCTTACTTCCACACTTAGAAATAGACTGAGAATTTATAGATACTATCACCGTCCCTGTGGGATCCGATATCTTATATACTATTACTCGACACCGTCCGCTTGCGGATTGAGCCCGAAATCGTAGCCTAGGGGCCATATTACGCCTGGCGATCGTGACACCGCCAGGTGGAACCTTGGTGTAGGTTACGGGTGCGTCAGGACTGCTCCTTTCCTTGAAGCCCATCTTGTTTCTTCCCAGAAGACGAAGAACAAGAAGAAGGCCAGAAATTACAACGGTAAAGCTGTGATGTAACCGGCTAGAGGACCTCCACAGAACAATAACTACAACCAGGAGAAGAAAAAGAATACGTGGACAAGTAACAACAATGGCCAACCGTCTATTCCCAAGAAGAACTATGTGGACAAGTGCCATAGATGTGGCATGACTGGACATTGGTTCAGGAACTACCGCACTCCACCTAATCCCCAGGATCTTTATCAGGCGAGCCTGCAGCCTCGTCCTGAAACAAAACTGGTTGAATCTCATCCTTCAACCAAGCTGACCGCAAAAGACTTCGATCACGACGACTTGCTCGACTAAGTCTTATCTTAGTTTGCTTTTATATATGCATTTTAAATACTATTTTACTTCATCTGTATTTCTTTTTAAACAAAAAACTTTATGAATGCATATTTAGCTTTATCTTATAAAGTCTAGTCATTCAAATATATAGATGAAGTGTGATATATTTTGGACAGTGCCTCGATGCACTGATGAACAGTGTTCTAAAAATCAGCATGGGCGGCCGCTTAGGCGCTAGGCAGCCAGTAAACGCTCCGAGTAAGGCCAAATCGGTCAATCTGGGTGTTTTTGGGATTAATCGGCTGCCTAAGCGTTCTGGACGGTGTCTGGGCGCTCTGGACGATTCCTAGGCGGCTGGGCAGCTTTTCAAAATTAACTTTATGGTTGGTTTAGATATAATAGACTAATGGTTGTATTATTACAATATTGTGTAATGGACTAATAGTTGTTTTAGACTTTTTTATATAATGAACTCATTATTATAATAATTTATATTAGATTATCACTATGTATTAAAAATTGCTTGCTGCCAGATTATAGAGGAAAAAGATGATTGCTTCATGCCAAAAAAATTTGGTCCTGGAACAAAAAAAGGGTCGAACATGTTGGTCTGCATTCCCCATGTACTATATTCATTTTCGCCTAAGTTCAAGTTTGGTAAATGGCTTAATTGCACAAGAGTATCTTTTAAATTTTATTTTTTTGCACACAAATACTCTAAAGTTGGTAAACTGGATTTGATTTAGTATGTATTAAATATTTGATGTATTTTAAATAATATATATATTTATTTATATATATATAAACATAATATATTATATAAAAATAATTAAAATAATTAAAAAATGCAAATCCGCCTAGCCCGATTAATCCCCGATTAATCCCCGATTAATGCTCTGGGCGCTAGGCACTAGCAGTCCGAACGCCTAGCGCCTAGCGTTTTTTACAACCTTGCTGATGAAGCATTAAAATTGCTCACACATACAACGAGACTATAAGATGCAAATTTCTCTCCTTAATCATATAGGAATCTCCCAAGTTTCAAGGATATTTCGTTTAAAATGAACATACCTTGGAAACTATAGATAATAATAGCGAATATCTTTATATAACTCGTCAAACGGATGGCCAGAAGACCATCTGCGCACGATTCCCCTTCAGGTCCCTATCATTATAGATATTCATCCTATATAAAGCCAACTTGACTGTGCACCAGAAGTGCATTTCATTGCCAGAGTTTTCAACTCTGGCACAATAAACTTGGTCATCCTGGATCAGCAATGATGGACGCATCATCAAATGAATCCTTAGAGAACCTGAAGATTCTTCAAAAGGTTGAGTTTCCTTGTCCCCCTTTGTCAAAAGGGAAAACTTATAGAGAGACCTTCCCTCCTGAAAGTGGGATTAGAGTCTCCTGGCTTCATTGAGAGAAAACATGGTGACCTTTACGGGCCTATTCACCCCGCAAGTGGCCCATTTCGGTACTTCATTGTACTCATAGATGCATCTACTAGATGGTCTTATATGTGTCTTTTTTCGTCCACCCGCAATCTAGCTTTCTCAAAAGCTGATAATGTGGGTGAATTCACTACACATGTCTTTCAAAACCACTGCCAAGCAACTGGCATTGAAATTGAACATCCTGCAGCATGTTCATACTCAGAATGGGTTATCAGAGTCTCTGATAAAGAGACTCCAATGGATTTCACGTCCATTGTTAAAACCCAGTTGCATGTGGATGTTTAGGGCTACACCATACTGCATTCCGCATCGCTTATCACGATATGATCCTCTCGTGGCCATATCCTATAACTGATGCCGCTTGCTTATGGTCCACCACCAAACATATCTCATTTGAGAGTGTTTGGATGTGCTAATATTTGTCCCCATAGCACCACGCCTTGATAACTGTGAATTTGATGAGCAAAGTCTCATTAACATAGGCATGCAGTCTAAAGAATCCTGAAGCTTCTGAGACCATATCATGGGACACAAAAGTCCTAATCTCGTTATGTTTCGCATACTATTTCTATGTGAAGATGAGATCCAGAAGATCCTTCAAATTCAGACTAAAGTAAATCAATTGTTCACGGACAACCCTAAGATTGTTCGTTCACATGTCCCTGCTGCCAACACGCCAGCTAGGATTGGCATCCCCAAAGATGGATGCAATCCACCAGCAGCAGAATTGGCTGTACCTCAATTGAAAAGAGGAAGCCCACCAGGTTCAGAATATAAAGTTCCTCGAAAGAGGAAGATTCCTGGATATATTAAAATAATCCCACCACAGGATGCTGAGCTTAGACCAGCGACCTCTCCCCTCCTAATTTCCCCTACAGAGGAAACAATAGGATAAACATCATTTTATTAAGTATGTACAAGAGAGGTACTGGACAGATATAGCACAGTCGATGACGACGATTTTGCTTTCGCTATTGCCGTTCACGTCGTTGAATATGACGATGACGTTCAACCCACTTTTTATAGCGTAAACGCATAGATTGGCCAAAGTGTGACGAGGTAATAAGAGTAGAGATGGACTCACTCTTGAAAAGTAAAGTCTTTGGACCAGTAGTCCATACACCTGAATGTGTAAAACCTGTGGAATATAAGTTAGGGTTTCATAAATAAATGAAGGAAATGTGATCATTTTCCTATTTCATACTAAGCCTAACGTCTCTGGAAAAGCCAAGAAATGCAGCTCATGGACGTTGTGACTGCATAGCTATACGTCAATATAGATATAGAGATCTATATGAAACTTCCAGACGGGTATATTATACCTCCAGAGATGAAAGAGAGACGTAGGAACGTCTTCTCTATAAAGGCTTCAAAAATCAGTATATGATTCTAATAGGTTCTCCTGCAGAGACCATTGAGATATCAGATACCTAGTCAAAACAAGGTATTGTCTCGGCTTACAGATTAAAACACCTTTTGTGGTTGAATCCTTTTATATTCTTCATACATCAGCAGTTTATGAAGAAAGATGCCCATTTGCAATCTATTAAAAATGGATGCATTAAAAATGGATGCTTATTTATGACCCCTTCCAGTCGCTGGAAGAGGGGGAGGACATCTTAGGTCCTGAAGAGCTGAGCTCTAGTGTACTAGATACACTCCTTTATCTGGCGAACTGCACGTGTCTCTATTAGAACGTCTGCAGTAAAGCTGTTAGCCAGGTACAGTGCTGCCCTGGAGAGCACCACTAGACCAAGGATAAGCTGCTCATGCGCAACTTCCAAGGGTCAAGGAATATATATCGCATATGCAGCTTTACATATAATCGCGATGACTAAGCACAAACGGTCGGCCACCTCCTAAAGATCTTCACATCATTCTCCAAAGTCTACATCTTCTGAGAAGCTCATCATCCAAGAATCAAGTCTAGAATACGCTCAGCCAGGTCCAGCAATACCTTGCAGACACAGTGAAGACTGAGTAAAAGAATTCATTCGTGGAGTAATCTACCGACTTCGAAGAGCGTACCACTCTAGAGCGCCACTATCTTCCAATAGCCGCTAGATATGAGTGAAAATTGTATAGATGAATGATGATTTTATTTGCTTTCAGAACATGATGGATGTATAGACGAATAGGAAATGATTGTATCGATACATATGAGATATGCAAGCCTGAAGCTTGTACATATCAGGGGGAGTTGATATTAGAGTTGTACTCTTTTCCCTTAGCTATGGGTTTTCCCACTGGGTTTTCCATAGCCAAAGGTTTTAATGAGGCAACCTCATTTAACTCAGGACCCTGAAGTGTCCACCCTTAATGAAAGCTGAAAGACCTCCAAGCCTGAAGCTTGTACGGATCAGGGGGAGTAACCTGTGGGTTGCACTCTTTTTTCCTTAAGCTGTTGGTTTTTCCCACTGGGTTTTCCATAGCTAAGATTTTAACGAGGCCAACGTGATTACACTGGATCCAGAAGTATCCACCACCTTAACATTATACGCTAAGACCAAAGTAATGGATGGATAAGGGGGAGTGTTATGAATGAGGGAGGCCTTTGGCCTCCCCTCATCTTTATCCCCCTATTAATCCCCATCAAGCTTACAAATGGGGACCTTTGGTATCCCATGTCCTTTCATATTCTACTATTATGAATAAATAGAGAACCATGGCTTTATGCCGTGGTTACTCATTCTTTTGATTTTCTAACAGTTGGGTTTTTTTATTTTTTTTGGGGGGAATTGCAACCATGTAAATAAGTGGAATGTGTGGTGGTTTTTTTTTTGTTTTTTTGGTGAGTTAGTGGGGTGAGGGAATTGCCTTTTTGTTATTGTCACATGTGACGCTGTGACATTGCCACATGGGACAATGGCAATTTCGTAATTCCGACTTTTATAAAAGAGATTTCCGACCAACATAAAGTGAATGATTTGTTAGATATTAACAAAATATTATGCTTGAAATTTCAACACTCAGTGTTAGAAATGTTAAAAGACTACATTTGAATTATGAGATACAAACTTTTACA
The DNA here is from genome assembly GCA_030789695.1 of Scilla litardierei. NCBI lineage: Eukaryota > Viridiplantae > Streptophyta > Magnoliopsida > Asparagales > Asparagaceae > Scilla > Scilla litardierei. Next base: position 71,042,950 of record CM061138.1, on the reverse strand, counting down.
TAAATCGAAATACAAGAAATGTACTTAAGGCTACATAAAATGGAAGATTTGTTAGGAATTTCAAAAGTCATTCAAACACTATAACAGCATGTCTGAAAAATGAGTTTATTCATTGCATTCTAAGGGTATATTTTAAAGTTAAAGTTGTTTCAACTAACATTATGTTGTGATCCTCTATCCAGTCATATAGTGAAAGAACCTCTTCTCATTATACCAATGAGAACATTCTTCGCACCTAAGTGTACACATCGTTAATTTGTTTTTTATATTTTTGTTATCTATTATATAATTGATGGATGTTTTTGAATGTGGTTGATGACTAGGGGAAAAGGATGGATAGAAAGATTGACGTGATTGAATCTTGAGTAATCAATGGGTGGGATGAGAGTTTATGAAAATTTTAGGAGTGTGAAGCCTTAAAATTTTGGGAACCCTAAATTTTGGAGGAAACTAAATCTGGAGAGAACTAAATTTTAGGAAATTAAAATTTTAAATTTTAAGGGAACTAAAATGTTTGGGAGAAATAAATTTTAATTTAAAATTTTAGGAGGAACTAAATCTGAAGGGAATTAAAATTCAAAATTTTAGGTGGAACTAAACTTTGCAGAGAAATAAATTTTTTTAGGTGAATTAAATTCTATCGAGAAACTAATTTTTTGAATTGGGATATGTTTAATGGGTTGAAATTTTTTGGGGGAATATTTTGAAGGTAGCTGTAATTTTTTGTTGTGATTTTAAAGAGCTTGCAAGTTTTTTGGAGGGAAAGATGTTAAATGGGTTGCAATTTTTCAGTGGAATATTTTGAATGCTCGTGGCCTTTGGTCAAGCGTTATGACTAGTCTATTTATACAAATGATAGTTGTTTTTTGAATGGACTTGCTAACCATGACATAGATGTGGGTAAAAAGAATGTCAATATATAATATTAAGGAATTAATTATTAGGATTAAAGGTTGTGAAAACTATGGAAGGAAAATCCTAAATCTATTATTCTATTATACAAATGAGAGTTGTTTTGGAAGTGTTTGATGACTAAGACACAGTGGTGGGCAGAGAGACAATTAAGGTTTAACCTCAAGGAATTAATTGTTAAGACTAGTGTTTGTGAAAAATTTAAGAAGTAACCCAACAATCTATTATACAAATGATGTTATGAATCAACATCTGGGGGAGAAACCCCCAGCTCTTTATTTATAGCATATAGAGGAGCGTATACAGATAAGATACAATAGATACGGTCTTATCTATAAGATAAGCTGTGATCCCAACGGACTAACGACCTCGGTATTATCCCTTCACAACACTCCCCCTTATTCTAGCCATACGTGTGGATTCTGCTCATGAATACTTCAGGATTCTTAGTGTAGTAGGAGTCTCACATGGGGTGGATACTTTAGGATCCTGAGTTGGTAAGGTTTGCCTCGTTAAAACCTGTAGCTATAGAGAACCATGTAGGAAAAACCATAGTTAAAGAAAAAGAGTACAAATGCTCTCTAACTCCCCCTGATTTGTTTAAGTGACTCTGCTCATAAACACTTCGGGATTCTGAACGAATGCTCTCACAAAGGGGTGGATACTTGAGGATCCAGAGTTGATGTGATTTGCCTCGTTAAAACCTTTGGCTATGGAAACCCCTGTGGAAAAACCATAGCTAAGGGAAAAGAGTACAAATTCCCTCAACTCCCCCCTAATCTGTAAAAGCTCTTAGGCTTTTAGATCTCTGAGGCTTATCTCATCACTCATATTTACAACATTTCGTAAATATACACAGATTACAAATATTATCACTATTAAGCAGCTGCTGAATCCAGAAACTCTGGAGGGGTGTGCTAAGTTTCGTCGCCTTTGATGTGGTCTTCAGACTATATGGTCAGCTCCAGAATACCAGCCTCTATCCCAGTCGTCACTAGGATGTGATGTACCACCAGGTGCTCTAAAATACACCATTGTTGTGTTTCTGGAATGGTGATGATCTCGGAATGATAGGATGATGTTGCCTTTATAATTTTATTTGCAGATCTACAGTAGATGGCCATCCCACTGTGGGTACCCAGTATGTGATTTCTCAGTACATGGATCGGACCTGTAACCTGCATTTGCATAAACATGGAGGATGCTACTTTATAATGTAAGCCCAAATCTTTCGACCCTTGGAGGAAGGGCAGAAGATGCTTAACTCCGGTCTAATGGCCCTTGTTAGGTGCCTAACTATCTTTGGCTAATGAGTTTACTGCAACTGCTATATCGGGACGCATGCAATTAGCCAGGAGTGCCTGATTGCACTTAGATAAGGGACTTTGGGACCACTTATATCCTCCCCCTCTTCCAGCGATCGGAAGGGGTCTTTTTGTACATCTATAGAGTGTACTACCATATGTGTACTTTAGATGACAATGGTCTTTGTAATTTCTTCAACGCACTTCTGGGCGTATGTAATAGGATTCAATTAAAAAAATCTGTGAGCCATGACTTAATTTATTTTTGCCTAGGTCTTTCATTTCATATTTAATAGTCAGGCTTGAACAGATATTTCGGTTTTCTCTTCAGGAGATCCGATGAGATTTAAGTTGTTTACAACTATGATCTCAAATCATATCCTTTGCTCAGATGCAAAGGCAACCCTTAGTGGGAATCATTACTTTGGCAAGTGATTCTCTTGGTTGTACATTATTTATTATTCTTATTATTATTCTTCAATAGAATATACGTCCTGAAGTCTATTCAGGCATTTAAGAAAATGTGGAGTTTATCTTTACTAAGATATCCATAAAGGTATGCTGTCACAACATCCAATAGCAACATATCCAAAATTCATGTTGCCAAATCGTAAGGTATTCGCTTTTGATAACTTAAGGAATCTGATGCATCATTTATGAGTCATGCTCATTTTAATTTGTTCATTCACTAGTTTCAGCAAAAATATCCTTGGGCTATATATTGTACCTTATATCATATGATTTTATATTTATTTTTTCTTATGTGTGCAATACTTATTTTACCCACAGATTTGGCATCTTTTAGTGTCTGGACTTCAGGTCCGAACTTTTCACGTTTCATAAGTGAGTCCAGATCATCTTTTATTGCCTCATTCCATATTTGGCCAATCTCTACGTTTGCATTTTAACGCCGGAGTATGGAACGATATTTTATAAATATCATCACTTTTGCGATGTATATGGCAATATGATACATGAATACAGTGTCGACAATTATGTTCTATCTGTCCAACACCTCCCCAGTACATCCAACATTTGCTTTCATGCCAGTTTTTCCTGGCATTTCCTCTGTAGTGGATTCAGGGAAGGGGTGAGGGTGTGGACATGAGCTCATTGTCATGTGGTAGTATTGTCTCAAGGTCTCCAGGTATTTTTCTTTGTTCGTTGATTTTCATCCTTGGAGCCTGGTGGTCTGCCTCTTTTCTGTCGAGGAGCATCCATTTCTGCTGCTGGTGGATGCATCCATTCTCGGGGATGTCAATCCTAGCTGGAGTATTTGTAGCAGGGATGTGTGATCTGACAATCTTCTGGTTGTCAATATTGGTGAACAGTGTTCTGAATATGGAGGATCTTCAGGATCTCATCTTTACATTGTTTTGTTACCGGATTATAGTGGGTCAAACTTTTTGTATCCCACGTTATAGTTTTCTTCGCACCAGATTTCCAGTATCTGGGCCCATTTTAGGGAAACTCGTCTCATCAAAATCACAATCTTTAAGATGCACCTTAAATGCGTCCCCTGTTTGGGGTTCTAGGTATCTTATAATTAAGGGTGAGTCAAACCCTACATAGATATCTAGGCGACGTTGAGGACCCATTTTTGTCCTCTGTGGTGGTGCGATGGGAATTTAAACTGCGTGTCTAAAGATTCTCAAGTGAGAAATGTTCGGTGGCATTCCATATGCAAGCTGCATTGGAGACTCTGACCTCCAGAGGGTCTTATTTTCATTTACGATACAGCATGCAAAATTTACATGTCTCCATGCATCCATCGGCAAATTGGGATTTCATTAACAATGGACGTGCAATCCATTGGAGTCTATTTATCAGTGACTCTGCCAACCCATTTTGGATATAAACATGCGGCACTGTATGTTCATTTTCTATTTCCGTTGCTTGGCAGTACTCTTGAAATGACCGGGAGGTAAATTCCCTAACAGTAACCAGACTTATTTTCTTTCTTTGATTGTCTGGCAAATGTGCCCACCACATTATTATTTGTGCCAATAGCTTTGGAAATGCTGAGTTGCGGGTCGATAATAGACACACATACGAATATTTTGAGGATGCATTTATCGGTACCATAGAGTACCGAAATAGCCCTCTAGGGGGGTGGATTTGTCCACATCAATCTCCTTATTTTCTTTCGAGGAAGCGTAGAGATTCTTTTGTCAGATTTTAATAGAGATGGCTTTGTAATTTGTTTTTCCTTATAACAAGGGATGCGAGGGAATTCTTTCTTCTGAAGAATCTTCTGGTTCTTCAAGTCATACCCATAGGATAAAATGCGGTGCATCATCACTGATCCAGGGTGGCCATGTCTATCATGCCAAAGTAAAAACTTAGCTGATGTCTGACACTTCAGGTGCTCCGTTAAATTCGCTTCCTCTCTCCGAATCTTTGTATGGTAGAGGGCTGTTGAAAAGCTCTCAAAACGTTCAAGTATGGATTTTACTCCTTTTTCTTGAGACGTTACATACAGTAATTTGGTTTTCATTTACATTTGTTGTTTCCAAATGGAATCCGTTGAAACGGATGTCCTTGAAACTTAGTAAGTTTCGGTTTGAATTCGAAGAGATTAGTGCATCCTTTATTTTTGTGCCATTTGGGAGCAACAGTGTTGTGTTCCCAGAACCTTCAATATGGCCCTGATATTGGGCTTTGTATTGAAGGATCATATGTGTTTATTTATTATCTACTAATCAGTTATGAGAGCAGTTCATCTATTAAAAGATGAATCATATAGGCACATTTTCATTCAAAATCAAATTACATAATTCAAAAAGCTCTCATAACATGAAATGTTCTTAAAACAAGTATCTAAGATAAAAATTGAAGGCTAATCAAGCAGGTCTTCATTTTCGAAGTCGTCAGCTGTAAACTTGACTGGAGCATCAGATGTCACCTGGTTTGTTTCAGCTTTATTTTTTTGGTTTTCTTTATACAAATCCTGGAGATGCTGCGGAGTTTGACACACTCTGGACCAGTGGCCTTTCATGCCACAACTATGGTACTGGTCTTTCTAACCCCTCTTGGGTGGGGTGCATCATTCTTCTTGTTGTCATTTCTGTGCCAAGTGAACTTCTGCCGCTCTTCATTTCTTTGTTACTGGACTTGGTCCCTAGCCCTTTTGTTCTGTCCCCCTTTCTGTGGTCTTTCTTTTAGTTTATTGTCTCTTTTATTTTTGGAAAAAGAAGATGCATTGTGAGATTTTGGTAGGGGGCAGTGCCAGTGGGCGCATGTTGTGAGTGGCGAGGAGAAGCTCTCTGTTTTGTTCAGCCATGAGTAAACATGACAGCAGCTCAGAATACTTGGTGAATTTGTGTTCATGGTATTGCTGCATTAGTATCGCATCTTTCTCATGGAAATACATGTACGTCTTTTCCAGCATGCAATCTTCTGAGACTTTTTCACCACACAACTTCAGGCGTGAGATGATGCTAAAGAGAGATGAGTTGTACTCAGCTATGAACTTAAAGTCATGTAGTCCCAGCTTCTCCCACTCATATGCACTTGGTAGTATTGTTGGATATGGAAGACGTTTGTACACCCTTGTGGGGGATGTACGAGGGAATACAGACCTCGAACGTCGCGTACACGAAGTCGTGTGCAAAGGGAATCTGTTCCCTTGCGGAGAGGATCTCTGGATGAGTAGGAAAGTCGCTTTATATATGCATAAGTGCATGCGACATATGGCTAATAAAGGGGGAATATCTTAAGCTTATGTTGTACCATGCATATGGTACAACTTAAGCTTATAATGTGCCATGTATCATGGTACACCTTAATTAAGTTGTTCCAAAGGAACAACTTACCCTAAAATAACTACATTGGGGGCTATAAATAAGACCCAAGGGTAAGCCATTTCTAACACTTTTTGCATGGCATTCTTGCATGCATTTTCATCCTAGCGAAGCTCTGCCGAAATGCTTCCTCTCTTTCTTTATCCAAGTTCTTAATCTAAAGTAGAGATTTAGATTGTGGATTTAGTAGCCTTACTCCGTTCGTGAGAAGACTCGATCCGTCGTGGCGAATCCGAAGGCGAAGTTCGTAGACTACCGTGCCGCATACGCAAGCGTAAGTCTAAACTTCATATTATCGATCCTAACTCTGTTTTGGCAGGATCCTACATTGGTATCAGAGCCATATGGGTTCGCCCCGGTCAAACCGTCGTCCCGTCGAAACTATGAACGAGTCGTTGTCTTTTTCACGAATGGGTCTCCTACCATTACGGATATGGTAGGAACGCTTCGTGACGGAGAGAACGCAGCGGTTGTTCTTTTCACGTTAGGGTCTCCTATCATTACGGATATGGTAGGAACTCTCCGTGACGGGAAGAACCGACCGTTCACGTAGTATGTTATTCATTTTTGGCACACGGCCATTAGGAAATAACTAATTTCTCGACGAACAGGTGCTTCATCGACGAACGGGTGCTTCATCGAGGAAGATGATGGTAGTTATTTCCATCGGGTAAGTTGAAATTTGGTGCATGTGCACCATGGCCAAATGGGCTATGAAGGCCATGCACCCCCCTCCACTTGCGGAGGGGGTTGGCTACGGCCAATAACCACAGGCGACCACCCCATCAAGGGGGAGGAGTGTGTGCGGCAACCCCATTCAAGGGGGTGGCCGGCCATGGCCAAAGGGGCCATGGCCGGCCAATGCCCAAAATGGCCTTGGCCATGACCGGCCATGGCCAGGTCGGCAGTGGCCGGCCATGGCCAGGCCGGCCTGGCCGGCCCTGGCAGAGGCCAGAGCCAATGCCCTGGCCTCGGCCAGGGCATGGCCGGCCCTGGCCGGCCTCGGCCAGGGCAGAGGCCCTGGCCGAGGGGTCAGGGCAGAGGCCCTGGCCGAGGGGTCAGGGCCCCTGGCCGGCCAGGGCAGAGGCCATGGCCGGCCAGGGCAGAGGCCATGGCCGGCCCTTGGCCAAGCCCCGGCCAGGGCAGAGGCCCTGGCCGGGAAGAAGTTGCAGACCAAAAAATTAGTCGACCAATTTGGTGTTTTTGGTTGACCAATCTGGCAGAAGGTCTGGGTCGACTGCAAACTTGCCAACTGACCCATACGGGGTGACAAAAGGCCTTGGCCAAACTCGAATGTGCCGATTAGCCCATACGGGGCTAACCACAATAACAACTAGTCCATACGGGGCTAACGTTTTAATGAAGTTTTTCATTGGGCTCTACTCCTTGAAGATTAGCCATAGTGCTCTACTTCATGCGAGATTAGCCGTAGTGCTCTACTCCTTGAAGATTAGCCGTAATGCTCTACTTCATGCGAGATTAGCCATGTCATTGTGCTCTACTCTACGGAGATTAGCCAATGAACTTATAACGTTGTGCTCTACTTTACGGAGATTAGCCAATGTGTTTTCAAATTTTTTGAAAAAGGTGTTTTCAAATAGGTTATGTCCCGTCCTTAAATCGGGATAGCGCAATTTAGAATTCCAAGTCCTACCACGATCCGGCCATGGTTATCTAACCCATGGGTGTGTAGAACAGGTCTCGTGGCTTGGCAATTGTTGCGTTAAAATTCTTTGCGCAAACTCTCACCTATTCCATTTTGAAAGATATGTTTTTCAAAATTGATTTTCCGCTGCAAAGTACTATAAGAGTACGATTGTTTGATAAGTGATGGGGGAATATTGAAGGTTGTTCTAGATGGTAATTGGAATCATAGAGACCTTTTCGATTCTAGAACAACATCTTCAATATTTTTCGAAAGTAACTTATCAAATACAATATAATTCCAAGTGGGATTTGAATTTTTAGAACTATCCAAATGGGATATTCTATTATCATTTCAAGTGGGAGTTATATTTTAAGAAATTTTATGCAATGTTTTGATCAAACCTTCGTTTTTGTGTCTTTTGCAGCATTTTAAAAGTAAAATGTCTTCCGCTTCAAAGAATATCGTCGCTGAGTTAAACAAAGGTGAAAAACTCAACGGCGATAATTACAAACTTTGGTCCATCAAGATACAATACGTTCTAGAGGAGCAAGAAGTGCTCGAAACTCTAAAGAACGTTATGATTGAACCCGAGTTGGGCACTACGGCCCAACACCGACGAGACAAGGAAGCTTTTGATGCTTGGTCTCGGAAGAACAAGATAGCACGCATTACGTTATTAAGCAGTATGGCTGATGACATAATGCGCATCTTCCGAGAACATGACCTAGCCATGGACATATGGTCCAAGCTAGAGGAGAAGTTCGGTGGCACATCGGTGTCCAAACTTCGCTCCTTAACTATAAAGTTCGATTCATATAAGAAACGTCCAGATCATTCCATGGGGAAACATCTGCGACATATGGCGAACCTTATCTCGGAGTTAAAGGATGCAGGTCATGTGCTCACAAATGAGCAACAAATCCAAGCAGTCATACGTTCCCTACCAAATGGATGGGATCAGATGAAGATGCATCTCACTCATAATGAGAGCATCAAGACCTTCAACGATGTTTCCAAGCACCTCGAATTAGAGGAAGAGCGGCTTGCGGCTGCCAAGCCAAGTGCAGAAGTGCACATGGTTGCTAGTTCCCCACACGGGGGAAAGAAACGTAAAGATCGTTCGAAGTCTTCTAATGAACGTAATAAGCAACCTGAGTCTACCAAGGAACCCAAACATAAGGGTGGGCACAAGAAATGGCACAAGAAGAAAGACTTGAAAAGGATCAAGTGCTTCAAGTGCAACAAGCTCGGTCACTATGCTCGTTCGTGTACGAGTGGAAATGACGAGGTAACTTGTAATACTAGTTACATATGTGTTTCTAGTCCACTATTTCTTGTGGAATCTAATCCATTTTTGGATAATTGATTCAGGTGCCACCGACCACATAGCAAAGGACAGACGGTCCTTCATGGAGTATCACCGGATACCCCAAGGAATGAAGTGGATCAATGTAGGAAACAACACACGTGTTGAAGTGAAAGGCGTTGGGACTCGCAAGCTAGTCTTGGACAACGGCCGCACTTTCCTACTTCATGATGTTCTCTTCATTCCATATATTCAAAGGAATATTATAACTGTGGTCAATTTAATGGGTCTTGGTTATAGCTGGTTCCTTCATGATTGTAATATGGACCTATTTTGTAATAATAATTCCTTTATTGGTTCTGGGTTATGTATTTAAAGGATTCATTGTAATAAGTACAATGCATGATTTCTCATTTCCTTGTGACAAATTCTTTGACTAATGAGTCTAATATAATTTGTTGGCACACAAGGTTTGGTCATATTGGACCAACGCGTATGGATAGATTTACCAAACGTGGCCTTCTATCCAATATTTCAAAGGTTGAAAATGTCGACCTGTGAACATTGCCTTGTGGGGAAATCTTGTCGCAAGCCGTTTTGGAACCGGCACAAGGGCCGAGGTTCCATTACAGCTTATCCATTCGGACATATGTGGTCCGATGAATGTCTAGACAAGACGCGAAAGTCCTATTTCATCACTTTTATTGATGATTTCACCCGATTTGGTCATATCTATTTGATATCCCACAAAAGTGAAAGCACTAAACCTGCTTTAAAAACTATATGAGTTTAGTGGAGAATCAATTAGATCGCAAGATTAAGGTCGTGCGAACCGATAGGGGCAGTGAATATCAATCAACAAGTTTAAAGGAACTTTGTGATGAAAAAGGCATAGTACATCAGGTAACTATGCCTTATACTCCTCAACAAATTGGTGTTGCAGAAAGGAGGTATATGACTTTAATGAAAAAATGGTCCGTTCAATGATGGCGCAAGCTAACTTGCCGATCACCTTTTTGGGGTGATGCATTATTGACGGCCGCTTTCATTTTTGAACCGCGTACCCTCGAAATCAGTTAGCTCCACTCCTTATGAGTTGTGGAACCAAAGGTCTCCTGACTTAAACATTTTGAAACCTTGGGGTTGTGCATCCTACGCACATATTTCCTCCCATAAGTATGGCAAACTTGGGCCAAGGGGAAGAAAATGTATCTTTATACGATACTCAGAAAAACTCCAAAGGTTATGTTTTATGTTAGTCAGGAAGACAATGGTGGGCTAATTGAGTTTTGAGTCGAGGGATGTCACTTTCTTGGAAAACGAGTTTCCAAGACAGGGCGAGATAAGTCAGGACTTATCTCTGTTTGAGATTTATGATCAAAAAGGATTACCTCATTCGAGTGGGAGAATTCTTGGTGAAGATGAAAATACGTTTCAACCTTCACCAATGGATTATACGAATGACGATTATCCTATTCCAAACGGGAATAATGATCCAAGTGGGAGCAATTCTAACGACATTTCAAGTGGGAGTGATATTAGAATTGATCTAACTTCGAGTCAACAAGGACTTGAAGAATCTCAAATACGACGTAGTAATCATACAAAGTTGGTTGAAATTCTTCAAGTAAACCTTTATGATTTTACTACAAGAAAATGACGAGCCTGCTACTTTCAAACAGGCCGTCATTTTGCCCTGCAAAAGACAAATGGATGGAAGCGATGAAGGAGGAATTGAAATCCATGAAAGTTAACCAAGTCTGGGACTTAGTTAACTTACCCAGAGGACATAGAGCAATTGGGAACAAATGGGTTCTCAAGATCAAGCATAAGGCTGATGGCTCTATTGACAGATATAAAGCTCGCATTGTCGCGAAAGGTTTTACGCAACAGGAAGGGATAGACTACGAAGAGACCTTCTCACCTGTTGTGCGTTTTACCTCGATTCGCCTGATTCTGGCAATGGTAGCTTGCTTAAACCTCGAATTACATCAGATGGATGTAAAGACTGCCTTTCTCAATGGAGAATTGGACGAGGAGATCTATATGGAACAACCAACAGGGTTTGTAAAAGAAGGAAACAAACATAAGGTTTGTAAGCTTCGTAAGTCCATATATGGTCTTAAACAATCCTCGAGGCAATGGTATATACGATTGCATAAAGTTATCAAATGGTTTTACCATGCTTGATGAAGATGACTGAGTATATATCAAGAGGATTAAAAGCAAGTATATTATCATGTCTCTATATGTAGATGACATTTTAATAGCCAGAAATGACAAGGGCTTTTGTGATGAGTATCAAGGCTTGGCTTTCATCAGTATTTGAGATGAAAGGCATAGGAAAAGCCGCATATATCCTTGAAGTTAAGATTTCAAGGAATCGTTCGAAGAAACTTCTTTCTCTTTCACAGGAGACTTATATAAAGAAGGTTCTAGAACGATTTAATATGCAGGACTGCAAGTCCATTGATATTCATATAAGCATATGCGATAATTTATATCTGGAATCGTGTCCAAAGAACCAAAAGGAAAAGGAAATTATGGAAAAAGTTCCATATTCCAGTGCAGTTGATAATCTTATGTACGCTATGGTGTGTACGAGACCGGACATCTGTTTTGCCGTTGGAAATGGTAAGCTGTTACCAATCCAATACATGGCAAGTACACTGGAAAGCGGTTAAGAGGATAATGTGTCTTGTAAGATCAAACACATTGATATCCAATACGAATTTGCAAAAGACTATGATAAAACCAAGAAGGTAGACATAAGGTACATATCTACGCATAAGATGATAGAGGATCAGCTTACGAAAGCGATCCCCAGAAATGTGTTTTATAAACACTTATCATCCCAAGGATTGCGTATGAGCTGAGTTGTACCAATATATATTCCCATGTCTAAGAAATGATCAAAATTAATAAAAGAATAAGTTCTTTTTCCAACATTGCATATGAATTTCTTAAGAAATGTTTGTGTACATTTTTGAAATCTCAGCTGAATTGTGTGTATGTCGGACAGATTAAGGTTGGCTCTCTCACATGAGCAACCGCCTTATCTTATCAGATGGATAAGATAGAGATGAGACTAGTTTAAAGTCAAAATCATTAGACGAATGATTTAGAGTCATGACTTTAACAAAGATAGTCGAATGAAAGATCTGCATCATATGGATGCTTACAAAAGATCTGAGATCTGTATCACAAGGATAAAAAGATCTCATTGGATTTTTTAATCCTATCTGTCTTATGCAGGATGAGAGTCCGGGAATATTTCCTGAGTAGTAAGGGGACTCAAAAGATAGGCACTGTGGTGTCTGATCTTTCATCTGTACAACATCATTAAGACATACTCTCCCTGGGAAAGGAGTGATGTTGTAATACGTGTTCATACCACGTATGCATTTCGACCACTGAGTTAGTAGCAATAGTGTTTGCTATTATGTGAGACTCAAAGGCCATATGGGTCTTAACTCTTACCCTCAAGGACTCCAATTGGTTCCTTTAGATTTGACGAGATGATCGCTATCTTAGCGTGTTGCTAATGGGCTATGGTAATTCGGCTCGGCGGGGCACGTTAGAAAAGCGAATCAAGTCAAGATCAAAAGGTTCGCAAGAAGAGGAAGATTGATTTCATATTCACATTTTGGACTTTAAATGATTCAAAGCTGGCCAGCCAATTGTAATCCAGATGGGATTCAATTGTTGAATATAAAGTACAAGAAATTTGAAGAAATAATCTAGGGTAAAGCATGCGTTGAACTACTCAACTTTGCACCTTCGAGGTCGTTGTGTATCTCTAACAAGTGCACAACAACAGACTCTACGCGCATGACGGTCGCACGGTCTATTTCTCGGTATGATAGATGAAAGAACTAAGGGAAAGACGTTCTCTTACAATCCCCTCAAGTGTGAGTGGGAGATGTTGGATATGGAAGACGTTTGTACACCCTTGTGGGGGATGTACGAGGGAATACGGACCTCGAACGTTGCGTACACGAAGTCGTGTGCAAAGGGAATCTGTTCCCTTGCGGAGAGGATCACTGAATGAGTAGGAAAGTCGCTTTATATATGCATAAGTGCATGTGACATATGGCTAATAAAGGGAGAATATCTTAAGCTTATGTTGTACCATGCATATGGTACAACTTAAGCTTATAATGTGTCATGTATCATGGTACACCTTAATTAAGTTGTTCCAAAGGAACAACTTACCCTAAAATAACTACCTTGGGGGCTATAAATAAGACCCAAGGGTAAGCCATTTCTAACACTTTTTGCATGACATTCTTGCATGCATTTTCATCCTAGCGAAGCTCTGCCGAAATGCTTCCTCTCTTTCTTTATCCAAGTTCTTAATCTAAAGTAGAGATTTAGATTGTGGATTTAGTAGCCTTACTCCGTTCGTGAGAAGACTCGATCCGTCGTGGCGAATCCGAAGGCGAAGTTCGTAGACTACCGTGCCGCATACGCAAGCGTAAGTCTAAACTTCATATTATCGATCCTAACTCTGTTTTGGCAGGATCCTACAAGTATAACATCTTTCTGATGTGTATACCCATCCTCAAGGGCAGTCCACAGCTCAAATGAATCTTCGACCGTAATGTATTCAGCCTTTAGGGTCTTGTCCACATGGCTGCGAATATAGATAATGGCTTGCGCCTTTTCTATATCGCTTACATTTTCATTATTAGCCACAGCAGAAATGACGGACTTAGCCCGCAAATGAAACTTCACATCGAGCGGCCAGCTCAGATAGTTTCTTCCTGATGCATCCAACACTTCGAAATCGACACTTGTGATTTTAGCCATTTTATCTAGCAGAGCACAAATTTGCATGAATTAATAATTTAAACAATTAACATTTTCATGCGGAGGTAATTTTTATATGAAGAGCTAATTACGTGGATCGGCCAGTCCCACATAAATAAAAAGTCCAAAGTCCATTACAGTCCATATTACACAAATGAAAGCTTAAAAAGAAATTACAACTTTGGAAACCTCGTGGGTCCCGTATAAGATCTTCAGTTTCAATTGTGGCCTCCGTCTCTATGGAAAGTTGCCTTCGGTCTTGGACATTTACATAAATTTCTCACTACAATTTCTCTCAAAAGTAAAAGAAAAGTGCAGGAAATAAAATGTGGGACTTAAACAGCCGATCCAAAACCACAATTAGCCATCCATGCAAAAATTTTGTGCTCATCAAACATTTTCAGTAGACATTTTCAGCAGACATTTTCATCACAGGCATCACATGCATTATATTCACAGAAGGATAAACAATTTGAATACTTAATAATTATTGGACCACTGGGCAACGTCATACACCGTTAGGTTAGTTGACGAACGGCAGAGCGATCGCAGGATATTCCTAATTATTAAGTTTTAATATTTGCACAACCAAACATAGTTTATCCATAGAATAAGCCTTAAAATGATGTGTAGCATATAGTTATGATCCTACAAAGGTATCATATAATGCAAGGATTGTGCTAGTTGGAATTATTCAAAAGGGTTTGAAAAGAGCCCAAAAATGACATGTTCTTCGTGAAAGGACAAAATTTTCCTTTTAAATTAATCCCCAAATGATCCCCAAAAGTTCTCAAGAGTCCCCAATTTTATCATGATTTTTCAAGAATTTTTAGGTCCCCTGAACCCCTTTTAAACTTATTTTTAGCCCCCAAAAGCCTTTTAAAGCTTATTTTTAGCCTCCCCATTTTAAATTTTTTTTGAAACAAGACTGGCCTGTTGGCCTGAAGCCTGCAGTGTGGCCGCAGGCCACACCGCGGGCTTCAGGCCTAACCTTTTTTTATTATTAGGCCTGCGGGCCTGAGGCCCGCAGTTTGCATGCGGGCTTCAGGCCCGCAGTTTGCCTGCAAGGCTGTAATTCTTTTTTTGTCTGGGCTTCTGGCCCAAAGGAAATAGGGTTGAGGGGGCGGCAGCTAGGGTTAGCCGCCATCGCCCCTCAGTGTGCTGCCGCCGTGTGACAACAAGGGGCAGGCACCCCCCTCGTCGGAGTTGGGGGGAAGGGAAGGACTCGGCGGCGGCCCCCCTACAAGGGGGTTTTAACCGGCGGCGCCCAGAATGCCACCCCCCTTTGGGGGGTGGGAACAGCGGCGCCCTGATCACTCCTTATTTTACACTTTTTTATCGCATGTTTGCATGCCATTTAGATCGCCCAAATCATGTTTTTCACGATATATCGACGATATTGCGATGCTTTTCACAATTTGTCGTTTTTGTCGCATTTCAGGTGATTTGGCGCGATTTGGAGTGATCTCGAGATGCGCTTACTCTAGACGGTCACCGACGACCTCCCCGAGGGGTATTTTGCTGTTGGAGAAGAGCGGAAGAAGAACGGACGTCGCAGGAGCGACGAGGAGGCCAAAATAAGCAGATTGGGCATGTTTTGTGTCCCACTCGGCCGAGTGGAGGAGCCACTCGGCCGACCAGCGAGACACCGCTCGGCCGACCAGTTCAGACACGATTTCTATGTGCACTCGGCCGAGCGACGGAGACCACATCGGCCGAGTGACGAGACCCCGTCCGCCCGAGTGGCGCCCAGACGAAGCCCTTCAAAAATCGCCAAGTTACTGTTTTTCGACTGCCTGAGCTTCAGAAGACCCACTCGGCCGGGTGGTTAATCCCGTCCGCCCGAGTACCATGAAGCCATCGGCCGAGTGACGACAACTCACTCGGCCGAGCCGCCCCCGAAGTGAAGACCCCTGAAGATCGATACTTACTGGAAAATTACAGGGTTTTCACTCGGCCGAGCGACTTTTGTCACTCGGCCGAGTGCGATGCGCTGCCTGTAGCGAAAATTGCGGAAAACAGGCTGCGCAGGGGTATTTTGGTCACAGTTTTTGGACGATTTTGGGGGCTATTTAACCCCTGTTTTTACCCTAGTTTTGGAGAGCTTCTTCTTAGATTTTTTACAGCTTTTTAGATTAACTTTTTAGCTTTATTTTGGAGATTGGAGAAGAGACAAAGTTTGATTTTTGTTGGATTAATTGAAGAACTCCATTGGTTTGCATCTCTTTTCCCTAAAAATTCTATTTTTATTGCATATCTCAATATTGTGATGAATTCTATTGCTTATTTCATTGATTATTTTTGTGATCTTGCTATGAATTGTGAGTAGTCGCCACGTCTTGGGGCGTGGGGATGAACCCTACGAGCCCAATTTCGTATTTGTGATGAATTAGTAGAAATTTTGCTAGAATTGTTACTAGGGATTAGATTGTGATTGATTTACTACGGATGGCTAGGAATTCACATCGATTGGGATTTGCAAGAGATTGGATCCCAATTCGATAGGAAACCCTAGAAATACGAATTGGGTTGGAATCGAATTTCCGTAGTATCGGTTTGCAAGAGATTGGACCGACACTAGGGTTTCCGATTCCAATTCCGCGCCGATACCCGTTTGTAAGAGATTGGACGGGTAGGAACTATCCCAATCTAGGTCGTGAGCCGAGTTTGCAAGAGATTGGACTCGGTGCGCCATTGGACGATGATGTTGATCCTAATGCTAGCTTCCCTAGGCTAGGGTTTGCAAGAGATTGGACCCGAGCCTAGGATAGCTATAGACCGGCAACAGCGCGAGAGCGTGAGCTTGGTTCTACATTCTGTTGCAACTAGTTCATCCAAAATCTTATTCTAGCGATTTTGATACCGATGAACCACATTCATGAAATACGGTGAGTAGCGGGGATTCCCCATTCCCTAGACGTTCTTTATTTGATTTGATATTTCTACACTTTGTCTGACGATTGTGACAGGATCGCCAAAGGCAAATCTCTCTTCTTGAATAGCCAGGTGGATTGGAACAAGCACGGTCATTCGTCCTCCCTGTGTTCGATAACCCGCTCGCCGCTACACCGTGCGCTTGCGGTAAAACTACAACCGTTCTTTAGGGTTACGTCCCGGAGCGGCCAAGTTTTTGGCGCCGTTGCCGGGGAGGCGATTGCGTTTGATCTTACCACCCTAGCTATTTCTTTTTTTATTTTTACTATTATTATTATTATTTCCATTTCTTTATTTCTACCTAACCCTTCCACGGTACTAATCATTCCTTTGAAACTCTGTTTTCCCTGTGCATGTACACGAGATCTACGGCGGACCCTAAAGCCATATTATTTGATCCCGAGATCGAACGTACCGCGCGGAGACTTAGAGCAGAAAGGAGACAAAATCCGGAAGGGCGATTTATGACCAACCCGGAAACTGCGGACCAATTAGCGGCAAGGATGGCGAGGATAATTTCTATTCGAGATAGGCTTCGGCCTAAGACATCTTCTACGACCTCATCCATTGCCGTGCCGGAGTTGGCGGCCGACAAGAACTTCGAGCTAAAGACTGGACAAGTGGTTCTGATGCAGCAGGATCCATTCCATGGAAATGCCCATGAGAATCCTCACTACCACATCCAATTATTCTTGTCGAAGTGCGCCACATTTCAGATGCCAGGGGTCTCCATCGATGCCATCAGACTGCGTCTCTTCCCCTTCACGCTAAAGGACAAGGTACTCTATTGGTTGAGGACGCAGGCTGACGGAGTCTTCACCTCTTGGGACGAGTTGGCAAGTGCATTCATTGACAAGTTCTATCCGCCATCCAAGACGGTGAAGATCCGGAGCGCTCTCATGTCCTTCAAGCAAGGACCACAGGAGACGCTCTATGAGGCTTGGGAGCGTTTTAAGGATTTGCAGCATCAATGCCCGCATCATAGCATTGAAGATTGGGAGCTAGTTAATAGCTTCTACAACGGTCTCCAACCGGGGACCAAACAAATTATTGATGCCGCGGCGAATGGTGCTATCTTGTCAAAGACTCCCGAGGAAGCTACGGCCCTAATTGAGGAGATGGCCTCAAACAACCAACAATGGGGCGATGAGCGAGGACACTCCACGTCCTCCTTGAAGCCGACTAGTATCTATGAGGCGAAGGCCGTAGCGGAGCTTACAAGCAAGTTTGATTCTCTCCACAAGGTAGTGGAGAGATTGGAGAAGTTTATCACGGAGCCCCAAGGAGCCCCTTCCACCTCCGCTCCAACGAACCAAATGAGTGATTGGCAAGACCAATCTCAAGCCATGTATGTGGGAGGAGAGCAAGGAAAAGGATCCTTGGAGCAAGTACAATATGTCGCGGGGAACCAAGGATATTGGGCCAATCCGGCCGCAAGGAATCATCCCGGATTCTCCTACGCCAACAATGAAGGAGCTTTGAACCCGCCCCAAGCACCACCTCAACAAGCTCGACCACCACCACCCCAACAACAAAACTATCCGCCGAGGGGGCCTCCATAACAAAATTTCCAACCGAAGCAACAAGTTCCACCATATAGGCCGCCCGGATACAACCAAAGGTGGAGGAATCAAAATCAAAACCCTCCACAAGCTCAACAACGATCCGACTTTAAAGCTAGAGTGGAGGCGTTTATGGTCGAGCAAAATAAGGTCAATGCTACCTTGAAGGCGGGGCAAGACTCCCTTAATACCGTTGTGGCTCAAATATCGGAGCAATTAGGTTTGCTCAATCGGAACACTCAACAATTGCCGGCGCAACCCGAGCAAAACCCACGGGGCAACACCGGCCACATCAATGCCGTAGTTGCCGTTACTACTAGAGGCGGGAAGGATACCTCCCCCGCTATGATTCCTACCGAGGAGCCCGTGGAGGAAAGCTTGGAGCCAATTGAGCCGGTAGTTGAAGATGATAAGGAGAAAGAGCCACAAGAAAAGGAGAAATCTAGAGCGGAGCAATTGATTGAGGAAATGCGCTTCATGCCACCGGTCCCATTTCCCCAAAGGCTTGCTAGAGCGAAAATGGAGAAAAGGCTAGCAAAGTTTCTCGAGTATCTTAGAGGAGTTAGCCTCAACATTCCCTTCCTCGACGCCATCGTGGAAATCCCCACATATGCTAAATTCTTAAAGGATTTGATTTCGGGGAGAAAGAGGAAGGAGAAGATTATGCTAGCCGAGGAGGGCTCTTGGTTCACCAAGAGAGAGAAGGAGCCGGCCAAATTTAAAGACCCGGGGAGTTTTCAGATTCCTTGCACCTTGGGCGGCGTCCCTCTTCAAAAGGCATTGGTAGATCTAGGGGCTAGTGTGAGCCTCATGCCTCTCTCCATGTTCTTAAGGCTAAACACCGGGACGAAGTTGAAACCTACCGACATGCGGATACAATTGGCCGATGGGCGAATAACAAGGCCGGTAGGGATCGCCGAAGACATCCCGCTAAAAGTCCCGGGAGGAATATGCTTTCCATGTGACTTCGTTATCATGGACGTTAAGGAGGAGGGAGATACTTCATTGATACTTGGACGCCCGTTCCTCGCCACCGCCGGAGTGATTGTCGACGTGCGAGAAGGTACCCTAACTTTGAATGTCGGCAACATCGAGGTGGAGCTTCACATTCCTAAGGCTATGAAACACATGCCTTACCACGAGGAACTTGACTACATGGACCTCCTTGATGAGGTGATAGAAGAGGCGATCCCCCACTCGATTGGCGCTCTTTTCAATGAGGATTTTGATGAAGGCCCAGATTTAGGCCAAGATGAGAAGATAGACGATTCCCCCGACCTCTCCGCTGAAAATGATGAAGGCGACGCTGATGTCGCAAGGATTCGAGAGCTCTGCAAGCTCTCGAAATCAAAGTCTCCGAAGAAAGCTCCGCCGATACGGAAATCGGCGTCACCGGTGAAGCCGTTGACCGGAGCAAACGCTAGCTTGGGGGAGCCTCCCCCAACACTATTCGAGACCAGAGACCACCGCGGGAGAACACGCCACCGCAACTTCCGAATCCAAGCGTTCTCCCCGGAAAGTTTGATGGGTGCATCTCATATGCACTAAACATCCCGCATTAATTGAAAATCATAGGGGGCCGAGCTCACGACCTTAAACGAGCTCTTGTCGGGAGGCAACCCGACGGTTATCGCTTTATTTTTACTTTTTCTTTATTTTTGTTTTAGAAATTTTTAGTGTTTTGAGTCGTTCGCCCAAAAATTTTGTGATAACGGGTCCTATTTTTCTTGACAGGAGAGGAGATAGGTAAATCCCTCATGAGGAGGATGAACGAGATGACGAGGAGCGCCTCAGGAAGACGCTCGATGCTTAGGAGTAAGATGAAATCGACTGGAGGAAGAAAGACGGAGTTTAGAGCCCAAACAAATACAAACAGCAGAAAACAAGGCTCACTCGGCCGAGTATACTAGTCACTCGGCCGAGTACACAAGTTCGTCCGGCCGAGCCGCTCACGAACGAGGGAAGTCTGCTGTACCCAACTCTCTGTTTATTTTCTTGATTTCAGTATAACTGCTACTCGGCCGAGTATATATTTTCACTCGGCCGAGTAAAACGGATACGCTCCTAGGGCGAGTCTTGCCGAGTAGCTTAAGCCACTCGGCCGAATGGACTTACTCCACTCGGCCGAGGCTGGCAAGGCCACTCGGCCGAAGCGTAAGCGAGGAGGATTTTACATTGATCCCACTCGGCCGAGTGATCGAGTCACTCGGCCGAGTCGTAACTTTTATTATATAAGGGGCGAGGGGGCACGTTTTTCGAAAACGCAAAAAAGCCAATTTCGCCCGACTGTTCAGCCTCCCTCGCCCGACCCTCGCTCGCTCTCGTCCCCACTCGCCCGACCGGCCACCTCACGCCGCCGCTCGGCCAGCCACCGCCGGCCGACCACCCGCCGTGACTCGCCCGAGTCGCCGCCGGCGGCCGCCGCTCCGATCATCTCTGGTATCGCCTATTTCGCCCTATTTCTCCTCTTTTTGTGTATTTTTAGAGGATCCATGTGTTAAACGACCCCCAAACCCTAATCAATTCCTATATCTATCTATTATACCCCTAATGCCCCATACATTTTGAATATTACCCGCTGATATCGCCATTTCATGCGCAGGTTGTTTTTTGGAGCTTAGGGGAGCCCCGGGGAGCTTCTACGGACTGATTTGGGCTTCGCGGAGGCGCTGACTTCGCACGCTTCCATTGCTGAGCACTCGCGGCGTGTCTGGGTATACTCCTTCCACTCTTTTGCACACACCGCACTTTTTACACTTTTCGGAGCGCGCTCGGGGTCGATATGCAGCCCCGGACACGGCCGCGGTCGAAGAGAGCTTCCGCCAAGCGAAAGCGGTCGGATGATGCCGGCCCCTCCCACGAGTTGGAGGACTCTCCTCCACCGTCTCCCACACACCCCATCCACCCAGCACAGCCTACAGGCCCCGCCCACCCCGCACAGCCTGCAGCGTCCACACAGCCCGCACAGCCCGCACAGCCACTCCCCGCCGCTCCACAGCCACCACCTCCGGCTCCACTGGTCGGGCCGCTCGGGATTACGTTCCGAGACGACGCACACCGCGCCGTCTTCGAGCGTATCTCCCAGCGCTCGATCGTACCCTCCAGGTTTGCACACCTCGCTGACCTAGGACGCCTGGGGGTACCAGAGGGGATGCTCACGTTGTACGACAATGTGGGCTGGCGAGATTTCTTCCAGGTGTCGGCGGACACGTTCACCCGCCCGACACTTGAGATTCTTAGTTCGATCGCCCGGACCGACGAGGGATGCTCGTTCCGGTTCATGGATCGGGAGTGCCAGGTCACTCTCGATATGATGAGAGCGTTTTTCTCGTGGCCCGCTGTCCCCGGTGCCGATCGCGGTTACGGCCCCACCCATATCCCCCCACCTTCCTTCGACACCGGTGCCTTCTGGGCCCGGATTATGGGTCTTCACGCTGCCTTTGACCCTAGTAGGGACAAGGCCTCGGCCATTGTCCATCCCTGCCTCCGCATTGCTCAACGCCTTATGGCGACGACATTTTTGGCCAGATATGAGCCGGGCACGATGTCTACGCCGGAGCTCTACATGCTCTACGCGATGACACATCCCAGAGCTCTATCTAGGGATGGCGATGAGCTGGTCCCCGCCGTCGTGATTGATGTCGCGGCTTGGTTTTTGGACCGCATCATTGTATCGGTGGGCGCTCGCTCACCGATATGATGCGGTGGCCTGATCACCTTGCTTGCACTTATGACCGGCGAGGACTTCCCTGACGACTTGCGATGAGCACCGGGCCCCACTTCTTTGTCGATCGATGTTATGGCCCGGATGAAGATGCTTCGTCCGCACGGTGAGCGTCACTGGGTCTGGTTGCACGGCCCTTACGGGGCCGATTACATGATTCTTCCGAGCCCAGCTCGGACTCAGATTGCACCAGCCCACGTCGACTGGCTCCCTGCGATGGATATCCTCATCCCAGCTGCTTACGTGCTCGAGGCCGAGGAGGCCGAGCAGGCCCACGCTGCCCACGCTGCCCCCGCAGACCCTGTAGCCCCTGCCGAGCCTGCCGCCCCTGTTGACCCTGTGGCCCCTCAGCCTATCCCTGATGTTTCCGCTGCTCCTGACACCTCTGTCCCCACCTCTGTCGGTGTCGCGAGTACCTTAGCTGAGCCCACCTCCACTGCTTCCGCGGCTGTCACCACCACCACCGGCCCTCTGTCTGCTGAGCCTGTTTCTTCTGCACCCCCTGAGCACCCGCCGACCGTAGTTGAGTGCGGAGAGCCCTCTGTCTCCACTGCTGCCGTATTTTCCGAAAGTGTCGTGGCGTCTGTCCACACTTCTGTGCCACCGACCTCTCCGGCCACCTCGCTGCCTCTTTTATACTCTTCTTTCGCTGCTGTTGCCTCTACTTCTCACCAGCCGGTGCCCCGGCCTCACACTGAGGCCAGGCCCACATTTGCGAGCGCAGCACCTTTTGTTCCCTTCCCCGCTGAGCCCGTCACATACGCGACTCGAGTACGCCAGCCACGCCCTGCACAGCCCCGACCGGTGCGTCCCTCTGCACCACCTCCCCCTGACACTGTACTTCAGAGCATTCGTGCTCTAGAGGGGGCGGTGAGTGGCCTCAGAGGCGACCTTAGGACCCTGTCCTCCACCGTCTCTGCGATGGCTGACCGCTTTGACCTGATCCCCCAGATTCACTACTGTCTTACTCAGGTCCTGGAGCGTCTCCCGCGCGTACCCCCACCCACCCAGCAGGTTCCCGCCCACACTTCCACACACACTCGACCTGCTACCACTTCCACACCCACACCCGCTCAGCGGCCTGTCCAGCCACCACCACCACTTCCGCCTTAGGACGGAGACGGCGCAGCACCACCTTCTTAGGCACCCTTGATGCCTTGGATTATTTTTGCCGTTGTGCTGCCCGTTTCTGCTGGGTCCTGATGCGTTTTGTCCACCCCCCCTCCCCTCACTTATTTTGGGTTTCTCATTCAGATCATATCCTTATATATCTTTTTTGGGAGAGAGGGAGAGTTTTTGGTGCCCCATCTTTATATCTGTATCACTCCATACATGCATGCATCATGTCCGCATCATATTTTCATTTCTTTATCTTTCTTTTTATTTTCATTTTTCTTTTCATCATGCATGCATCCTCACCTTCCCCTCACATTTCTTGTCTCTCGGTGTGCCACACTTTGCACATTGAGGACACTGTGCCATTTAGCTTGGGGGAGTGAGTTCTCACGATCCTTTTTCGATTTGCCACCTTTATTTTTTTAGTTTTTCACACCATTTTTCGCTTTTGCACTTATTTTTCATCATTTTTCCTTTTATTTTGCCATGCATCACTTTTTCTTATTTTTTTGTGTGCCGCATTGTAAATAGTTCTATTTTCCCTTTATCTTTATTTCTTTCTTTTTCATCTCATGCTAGAGATGACTTTTCTGTGATGATGATGACGTGGAGTTAGCTTATTCTATATACATGCTATATTTGTCATGTCTTAGATTTTATTTCTGATATCATATGCTATGACTTGCCTTGCATCTAGAGATAGTAGCCCACACTTTTACCACATGAAAATGGATGAAATTTTACTATTAGCTGAGTCTGAATATTCATATGTATGCTATCACAGAAAACACACCAAGATTCACGCATTGAATGCCTATGTCTGGAGTACTGGTTTCTTTTGCTATATCACTTCTATATGCATGAACTGTACACTTCACTTCAGGATGATTGAATGATGTTAGCTATGATAAATTTGGATTAGTTAGCTTTTTTGTGATCGAAACTGAGTAGATTAGATTACCCTGCTGAAGTTGTCGTGCATGTATTATAGAGTGAACCGAGTGATATATTTATTTCTTTCTCCACAAATCTTGAACATCATTTCTCTACTTTTAAAATCATTGGTGAATCTCCCCTTAGCGATTCTATTATATGGCATTTCCCCCGCTATTAATTCCTAGCTCCAAATTTCTTATTAAAAAAAGAGAAAATATTCTTGTATATCATTATCTCTCTTTGAGTTGGGATCGTTGTGTATTTATGCTTTTGCATCAAAAAAAACAAAAAAACAAAAAAAAAGAAAAAAAAAGAAAAAAAAGGAGAAAAGAGGAAAAATCCTCAATAAAAGATCCCATCTCACTTTCTTTCTTTCTCTTCTCTTTTCATTGCCTTTGGAGCTTTATAGGAATGGGGATGTAAATATTTTTTTATGCCATCACGCTTATGGATAACCTTGGGGGAGGGGATCCATTGATGTGTGTGAGAGTGACTACTTGACGTTGCACGACAACCTAGGCTAAGTAATATTCTATACTCGGTGAGATTATTTCTAGCTTTACGAAATCCAGAAATCTAAGCCTAGCAACCATTTCATGAAATCCATACTTTTATATTCTCTCTATTCTATAGTGTGATACTCTTATACTCCTGATAGAAAGCATTCAATTGAAAAGTGTGTGATCTGTGATTTGTATACCGCTTTAAATGATTCAGACGATGTTGATTATAAAATTATTCCGTTTTTCATGATTATATTGTTGTTCGTGGGTTTTCTATTTCTATCTGCACTATTATACTATGATATCAAAATAAAATTCTTTGACATGTGTTTTTCATTCAGTGCATGCTATAAGAGTAAGCAGAACCCACGTCCTGAGAAAATGATCTAGTAGCTTACCTCTTCGCTTCTTTCTTTCTTCTTTGTTTTTATTTTGTTTTTTCACTTTTCTCCGTTTTTCATTCTTCATTTTTCGCCGTTTTCGTTTTCCGAATCCATCGGGTTCACCCTTTACTTATCTTCCTCGAGGACGAGTAAAAGGCAAGCTTGGGGGATTTTGATCACTTCTTATTTTACACTTTTTTACCGCATGTTTGCATGCCATTTAGATCGCCCAAATCATGTTTTTCACGATATATCGACGATATTGCGATGCTTTTCACGATTTGTCGTTTTTGTCGCATTTCAGGTGATTTGGCGCGATTTGGAGTGATCTCGAGATGCGCTTACTCTAGACGGTCACCGACGACCTCCCCGAGGGGTATTTTGCTGTTGGAGAAGAGCGGAAGAAGAACGGACGTCGCAGGAGCGACGAGGAGGCCAAAATAAGCAGATTGGGCATGTTTTGTGTCCCACTCGGCCGAGTGGAGGAGCCACTCGGCCGACCAGCGAGACACCGCTCGGCCGACCAGTTCAGACACGATTTCTATGTGCACTCGGCCGAGCGACGGAGACCACATCGACCGAGTGACGAGACCCCGTCCGCCCGAGTGGCGCCCAGACGAAGCCCTTCAAAAATCGCCAAGTTACTGTTTTTCGGCTGCCTGAGCTTCAGAAGACCCACTCGGCCGAGTGGTTAATCCCGTCCGCCCGAGTACCATGAAGCCATCGGCCGAGTGACGACAACTCACTCGGCCGAGCCGCCCCCGAAGTGAAGACCCCTGAAGATCGATACTTACTGGAAAATTACAGGGTTTTCACTCGGCCGAGCGACTTTTGTCACTCGGCCGAGTGCGATACGCTGCCTGTAGCGAAAATTGCGGAAAACAGGCTGCGCAGGGGTATTTTGGTCACAGTTTTTGGACGATTTTGGGTGCTATTTAACCCCTGTTTTTACCCTAGTTTTGGAGAGCTTCTTCTTAGATTTTTTGCAGCTTTTTAGATTAACTTTTTAGCTTTATTTTGGAGATTGGAGAAGAGACAAAGTTTGATTTTTGTTGGATTAATTGAAGAACTCCATTGGTTTGCATCTCTTTTCCCTAAAAATTCTATTTTTATTGCATATCTCAATATTGTGATGAATTCTATTGCTTATTTCATTGATTATTTTTGTGATCTTGCTATGAATTGTGAGTAGTCGCCACGTCTTGGGGCGTGGGGATGAACCCTACGAGCCCAATTTCGTATTTGTGATAAATTAGTAGAAATTTTGCTAGAATTGTTACTAGGGATTAGATTGTGATTGATTTACTACGGATGGCTAGGAATTCACATCGATTGGGATTTGCAAGAGATTGGATCCCAATTCGATAGGAAACCCTAGAAATACGAATTGGGTTGGAATCGAATTTCTGTAGTATCGGTTTGCAAGAGATTGGACCGACACTAGGGTTTCCGATTACAATTCCGCGCCGATACCCGTTTGCAAGAGATTGGACGGGTAGGAACTATCCCAATCTAGGTCGTGAGCCGAGTTTGCAAGAGATTGGACTCGGTGCGCGATTGGACGATGATGTTGATCCTAATGCTAGCTTCCCTAGGCTAGGGTTTGCAAGAGATTGGACCCGAGCCTAGGATAGCTATAGACCGGCAACAGCGCGAGAGCGTGAGCTTGGTTCTACATTCTGTTGCAACTAGTTCATCCAAAATCTTATTCTAGCGATTTTGATACCGATGAACCACATTCATGAAATACGGTGAGTAGCGGGGATTCCCCATTCCCTAGACGTTCTTTATTTGATTTGATATTTCTACACTTTGTCTGACGATTGTGACAGGATCGCCAAAGGAAAATCTCTCTTCTTGAATAGCCAGGTGGATTGGAACAAGCACGGTCATTCGTCCTCCCTGTGTTCGATAACCCGCTCGCCGCTACACCGTGCGCTTGCGGTAAAACTACAACCGTTCTTTAGGGTTACGTCCCGGAGCGATCACGCCCCCCTTCGAGGGGTGGGAACATCGGCGCGTCCCTTTAGGGGGGAGATCCGATGGCCAGGGCACCGCCCCCCTTCGGGGGGACAACGGCAGCTCCCTTCGAGGCTTAAAATACCGGTGGCTTGAGCGACGCCCCCCTTCGGGGGGCACCGATGGCGTTTAGATGGCGCCCAAAGTGCCCCCCGCCCTTCGGGGGGGCTTCGATGGCGCTTCGACGTTGCCCCCCCCATCTCTTCAGGCGGGGGGTGGGGAAAACGCGCGCGGGGACGGGCGAGAGGGGGTGGGGCAGCGGCCGGCGACAAGGGCGTCGGCGGGGCTAGGATAGGGTAAAAACCCTATTTTCTCTTATTTTCAGAATTTAATACATGTTAAAAACATGATTTTTGGTCGATTAGTCCAGATTCCACTTCGATCTTGCGAGATCTATGGAAAATACTATCATACATATGATAAAAATGACATTTTTAGCGAGATTTACCTCAATATCCATCCTCCGGATATAGCGACGGTTGAACGAATCCTACACGGATGACGACACTCATTTGATGAAGCTTGACGCCGCACGCGTGGATCTTGTAATGCCCCTATGCGTGATATACTATATTGTGTGATTTGGTATATGTATGATATGAGATGTAAATTGTAGTGTGTATGTATTGGTGTAGGTGAGTACCTATATTGGTTGAATATACGTATTTGTGTGTAGAAGTTATTGTGTATGGTTGTATATGTTGATATGTGTTGTATTTGGGAATGTGTGTATTGGGTTATATTTGTATGTGTGAGTATGAATAATGTTTGGATAAGTGTATGTATATTCCTATGGAGGTATGGGTGGATAATATATGATTATATGGGAGAATGTAAGTTAATATGCATGTTTTATATGGGTGCATATGTAGTTGATGTTGTGTTGATTAATGTATGATATTGGTTTATATAGTAGTGCATGGTGTAGTAGTTCTAATACGTTAATGATGGTAGTAGCTAGTGTGCTATTATTATATTATGTTTATCATTAGTATTGTTGTTGTAAGTATTAGTGGATGTATTAGTATTAGTGGATGGTTATTATTATTGTTGTTGTTGATTCCATTATTATTAGTGGTGGCATGATATTAATGATAGTAGTATTGTGCTAGCATTATTATGTTATCAGTAGTATTATTGTTGTGAGGATTAGTGGTGGTATTGTTATTGTTGTTGTTGTTGTTGTTGTTATTAGTGAGTGGTATTTTTGTCATTGTAAGGGAGTGTGTGTACAAAGAAGAGTATGTGAAGTAGTGGCCCATTTGTAATTAGGAATGTGGTTGTGTGTATAGAAAGATGATGAGACTAAGGAATGACATTCTTGTAATTAATTTTGAGTGTGTGTGCATAAAAGGATGAAGAGTGTAGAGAATGTCATACTTGTAAATACCCAAGTTTCTAGAAGAAAGATTTTTATTTGATTTTTAACTCATCTTTCTCTACACACTTCTCCTCTCTTCTTATTCTTTCTCCCATCACCTTTCTCTCTTCTCTCATCATCTCTAGGGGCGAATTACACCACGAGCCAAAAAAAAGAAAAAAAAAAGAAATTGGAAGAAGGAAGAGAGAAAGAAGAGGGGAAACTCAAAGAGAAAGGGGGAAATCCATGGAGAAATTGGGGGAAGAGGGAAGATATGATTTTGGGCTTGAAGATGAGATCCATGGGGGATTTCATGAAATTGAAGGAGGATTTCATCCTAAAATGAGGTAGGAAACCCTCTCCATATACTATGTTATTCTAATTTTATCCAAGCATGTTAAAGAGGTTAGCTTTCTTTTTGAATATGCATTCTTTTCATGCTATGAAATTTAATCAACATACTATCATGTTTTATCTAGTTGCTATCATGCTATTGGGTTCATGTTGTGTCAATTAAAGAGATTAACTCTAATCATGAGTATGCAACTCTTTTCATGTTATGAATTAATCAACATACTACACGTTGTCATTTATGCCGACTATGTGTTTGTAAAAATGTCTAAATAAAGTCAAGTTGTCATCTTGCCATTAGCTTATGTTGTGGTTATTTGAATTAGTGTTATGTCATTATGCCAACCAAGTGTTTGTAGAAATGTTTTAATGGAGTCAAGTATGAAAAAGAGAATTGCTTTACATAATTTGGCTATGTGAGAATGTTGAGATGTGAACTATGGCTGAAATGGTGTTGTTGGAAGTTTATTCAAAATTCAACTAAGCATGCTAAAGAGACTAATTTAATTTATGGAATTGCATTCTTTCATGTTATGACTTTAATCAATATACTAGTTAGTTGTCATCTTGCTTTTAGTTCTATGAAATTAAAGATTGTTGTCATAAAGTGATTGGCTTTGATTGAGGTGATGTATTCCTTTTCATGTTATGAATTTAATCAATATACTATCAAGAACTATCAAGTTGTTATCGTGCTTTAGTTTATGTTGTTTTCTTTTGAAATAATGAGTATGTTCAATATGCTCTCCATGTGTTTGTGGATATGCTTATATGACTTCAAGTATGAAAAAAGAGGATTGTTTTGCATAATTTAGCTATATATGTTGGCTAAATGTGTTATTGGTTACATGTGGAATATGGAATGGATGTGATATGATGTTGTTAGGGACACGGAGGTGGAGTGCACGTGCATGGACAAAGTTAACGCGGGAGAATTCGTCGTGGGCAACCTCTTGATCCATTGATAACGGAGTAGAATCACTTTGCACTTGCACGCCGGTATAGGAATGGGATCCCTAGGCATGCCTTGTATTGCATTTGTGATTGCATCAATTGCATCATGAGGGGGGCATGCCATCATAAGCATTATATGATTGTGGCTTGTGGAATGAATGTTGTGACATAGTTCCATTTTTGGTGGTTGCTAGTAATTGAACTTAAGTTGATGTTGTGTTTCCTCCCCTTGAAATAAAATAGTATTATTCTTGTTGTTGTTTTTGGTATTATTAATGTTGTTGTTGTTGTTGTTGTTGGCGTTGGCATTATTATTGTTGTTATTGTTGATATTGTGTTAATGAGATTAAGGTTGTGTGATCCTCATTTCCATGAGGAAGAAAGGTTGCTAATTATTTCGGCCATGAGTTTTATTGGGTATTTGTGGGACTTTAATGAAAGTATGAGAGGAGAGACGATCAAGAGAGAGGAATACCAAAATTGTCCAAATGGTTGGGATTTGCTATTACATGTATGTATGTAGCTTACTTGTAGTTGTCATGCATACATTGCTTCATGTCTACTTGTATGTCCCTTCGTAACATGCCATGAAGACCACATTATCCATTTATGTATGACACACTAGCCTAATACCATTCCTAATGCAAGTTGAAATAATTAAAGCAATGTATGAATTGTCAGCTTATGGTAGTTCCCTCCTTTTACAACATATGTATTTCTATGCCTTAATGCAACACATCACCTTTGTAGTTGCCATAGTATACCTTGGTATTTAAGTTGTATTCTTATACCTTAATGCAATATATGTCACCTTGTAGTTGCCATTGTATACAAATGTCTTTATGTCTACTCCATGTTACTTTGCAACATGCCATGCCACTCCACCTAATGTAACTCTATGTCTCCTTTATGTTTCATTTCATAATTGTATGATATGCTACTTGATGTTGCATACATTACATCATTGGATACTATGCTATGTGGTAGTTGTACTTTGCATTGAATAATATACTATATGGAGATGGGAATTCCTACTGGGTCACGCGTTGGCGTGCCCCAGTTGATTTTTTCAGGTAGCGAATAGTTGGAGATCCTTGAAGTTGGGTTTGGAGGCTTGGGGTGGTTAGAGTGTTGAGTTGTACTCGTGGATGTAAGATGGGTATTGTTGTAGCTAGTTGATGTTGTATTTGAGAGAGTGTGGTTAATAATTGTATTCATATTTGTAATATTGCAAATGGACTTCCACATTTATAAATGGGTTATTCTTTGTTATAGGTTATCTCTATATGATGTATGTAAATGTGGTGATATTATATGCGTTGTATATGAGGGTTGTAATTATGGAGAGGTGTATGTTAATTTGTATATGAAATTTGTTTCTAATATAAATGAATGATGTTGAATATTCATTACTCTCTTGGGTTGTATTTTATATTGTGGAGCGTTATGTGTACTTCCCAGCACGTGAACAATGGACCTACTGTATTTGTATTGTCTATTGTATTCACTTTCGTTACACTCGCTTCATTAGGAGTATCCCGGGGAGCGGGGCGTTACATTTGGTGGCCCGTGCAGGTCACTACACTGTGGCGTGCGTAAGGTAGTGCAGGTAATGCTCCCTATGGGATAGTAGTGTTCTAAGGTGGGTAGAAGGCCATAGAGTCTAGAAGTAGCCACCCTTAGCATATACTCTTAGATTTAGAAAGTTCGGGGATGAACTTTATTTTTAAGGTGGGTAGATTGTAATGCCCCTATGTGTGATATACTATATTGTGTGATTTGGTATATGTCTGATGTTAGATGTATATTGTAGTGTGTATGTATTGGTGTAGGTGAGTACATATATTGGTTGAATATACGTATTTGTGTGTAGAAGTTATTGTGTATGGTTGTATATGTTGATATGTGTTGTATTTGGGAATCTATGTATTGGATTATATTTGTATGTGTGAGTATGAATAATGTTTGGCTAAGTGTATGTATATTCCTATGGAGGTATAAGTGGATAATATATGATTATATGGGAGAATGTAAGTTAATATGCATGTCTTATATGGGTGCCTATGTAGTTGATATTGTGTTGATTAATGTGTGAATATTGGTTTATATAGTAGTGCATGGTGTAGTAGTTCTAATATGGTAATGATTGTAGTAGCCCGTGTGCTATTATTATTATGTTTATCATTAGTATTGTTGTTGTAAGTATTAGTGGATGTATTAGTATTAGTGGATGGTTATTATTATTGTTGTTGATTCCATTATTATTAGTGGTGGCATGATATTAATGATAGTAGTATTGTGCTAGTATTATTATGTTATCATTAGTATTATTGTTGTGAGAATTAGTGTTGGTATTGTTAGTATTATTGTTGTTGTTGTTATTATTATTATTAGTGAGTGGTATTTTTATCATTGTAAGGGAGTGTGTGTACAACGAATAGTATATGAAGTAGTGGTCCATTTGTAATTAGGAATGGGGTTGTGTGTATAGAAAGATAATGAGACTAAGGAATGACATCCTTGTAATTAATTTTGAGTGGGTGTGCATAAAAGGAAGAAGAGTGTAGAGAATGGCATACTTGTAAATACCCAAGTTTCTAGAAGAAAGATTTTTATTTGATTTTTACCTCATCTTTCTCTACACACTTCTTCTCTTCTCATTCTTTCTCCCATCACCTTTCTCTCTTCTCTCATCATCTCTAGGGAGGCGAATTACATCATGGGCCAAAAAAAAGAAAAAAAAGAAATTGGAAGAAGGAAGAGAGAAAGAAGAGGGGAAACTCAAAGAGAAAGGGGGAAATCCATGGAGAAATTGGGGGAAGAGGGAAGATATGATTTTGGGCTTGAAGATGAGATCCATGGGGGATTTCATGAAATTGAAGGAGGATTTCATCGCAAGATGAGGTAGAAAACCCTCTCCATATACTATGTTATGCTAATTTTATCCAAGCATGTTAAAGAGGTTAGCTTTCTTTGTGAATATGCAATCTTTTCATGCTATGAAATTTAATCAATATAATATCATGTTTTATCTAGTTGCTATCATGCTATTGGGTTCATGTAGTTTCAATTAAATAGATTTAACTCTAATCATGAGTATGCAACTCTTTTCATGTTATGAATTAATCAACATACTACAAGTTATCATTTATGCCAACTATGTGTTTGGAAAAATGTCTAAATGAAGTCAAGTTGTCATCTTGCCATTAGCTTATGTTGTGGTCATTTGAATTAATGTTATGTCATTATGCCAACCAAGTGTTTGTAGAAATGTTTTAATGGAGTCAAGTATGAAAAAGAGAATTGCTTTACATAATTTGGCTATGGGAGAATGTTGAGATGTGAACTATGGGTGAAATGATGTTGTTGAAAGGTTATTCAAAATTCAACTAAGCATGCTAAAGAGACTAATTTTATTTATGGAATTGCATTCTTTCCTGTTATGAATTTAATCAACATACTAGTAAGTTGTCATCTTGCTTTTAGTTTTATGAAATTAAAGATTGTTGTCATAAAGTGATTGGCTTTGATTGAGGTGATGTATTCCTTTTCATGTTATGAATTTAATCAATATACTATTAAGAATTATCAAGTTGTTATCTTACTTTAGTTTGTGTTGTTTTCTCTTGAAATAATGAGTATGTTCAATATGCTCTCCATGTGTTTGTGGATATGCTTATATGACTTCAAGTATGAAAAAAGAGGATTGTTTTGCATAATTTGGCTATATATGTTGGCTAAATGTGTTGTTGGTTACATGTGGAATATGGAATGAATGTGATATGATGTTGTTAGGGACACGGAGGTGGAGTGCACGGGCATGGACAAAGTTGCCACGGTAGGAGGTGGAAGAATTCACCGTGGGCAACTTCTTGATCCCTTGATAATAGAGTAGAATCACTTTGCACTTGCACGCCGGCATAGGAATGGGATCCCTAGGCATGCCTTGCATTGCATTTGTGATTGCATCAATTGCATCATGAGCGGGGCATGCCATTATAAGCATTATATGATTGTGGCTTGTGAAATGAATGTTGCGACATAGTTCCCTTTTTGGTGGTGGCTAGTAATTGAACTTGAGTTGATGTTGTGCTGCCTCCCCTTGAAATAAAATAGTATTATTCTTGTTGTTGTTGTTGTCAGTGGTATTATTAATGTTGTTGTTGTTGTTGGCGTTGGCATTATTTGATCTTGTGTTAATGATATTAATGTTGTGTGCTCCTCATTTCCATGAGGAAGAAAGATTGCTAATTATTTTGGCCATGGGTTTTGTTGGGTATTTGTGGGACTTTAATGAAAGTATAAGAGGAGAGATGAACAATAGAGAGGAATACAAAAATTGTCCAAATGGTTGGGCTTTGATATTATATGTATGTATGTAGCTTACTTGTAGTTTCCTTGCATACATTGCTTCATGTCTACTTTTATGTCCCTTCGTAACATACCATGAAGACCACATTATCCATTTATGTATGACACTACTAGCCTAATACCATGCCTAATGCAAGTTGAAATAATTAAAGCAATGTATGAATTGTCAGCTTGTGGTAGTTCCCTCCTTTTACAACATGTGTATTTCTATGCCTTAATGCAACACATCACCTTTGTAGTTGCCATAGTATACATTGGTATTCAAGTTGTATTCTTATACCTTAATGCAATATATGTCACATTGTAGTTGTCATTGTATACAAATGTCTTTATGTCTACTCCATGTTACTTTGCAACATGCCATGCCATGCCACCTAATGTAACTCTATGTTCTCGTTTATGTTTCATTTCATAATGGTATGATACGCTACTTGATGTTGCTTACATTACATCATTGTATACTATGCTATGTGGTAGTTGCACTTTGCATTGAATAATATACTATATGGAGATGAGAATTCCTACTGGGTCATGCGTTGACGTGCCCCCGTTGATTTTTTTCAGGTAGCGAATAGTTGGAGATCCTTAGTCGGGTTTGGAGGCTTGGGGTGGTTAGAGTGTTGAGTTGTACTCATGGGTGTGAGATGGGTGTTGTTGTAGCTAGTTGATGTTGTATTTGAGAGAGTGTGGTTAATAATTGTATTAACATTTGTAATATTGCACATGAACTTCCACATTTATAAATGGGTTGTTCTTTGTTGTAGGTTATCTCTATATGATGTATGTAAATGTGGTGATGTTATATGTGTTATATATGAGGGTTGTAATTATGGGGAGTTGTATGTTAATTTGTATATGAACTTTGTTTCTAATATAAATGAATGATGTTGAATATTCATTATTCTCTTGGGTTGTATTTTATATTGTGGAGCATTACTTGTACTTTCCAGCATGTGAACAGTGGACCTGCTGTATTTGTATTGTCTTTTGCATTTCGTTTTATAACACACTCTTCCTTGGGAGTATCCCGGGGAGCCAGGCATTACAGATCTTCCGCCTTTCTTCACTTTCGCAACGATCGATTTTGTGTAGAATATTTGTTTAGAGGCTCGTGCTGATAACGTGTTATGAATCAACACCTGTGGGAGGAACCCCAGCTCTTTATTTATAGCATATAGAGGAGCATATAGATAAGATACAATAGATACGGTCTTATCTATAAGATAAGCCGTGATCCCAACCGACTTACCAACTCGGTATTATCCCTTTACAACAAATGAGAGTTATTTTTAATTGGTTTACTGACTAAGACAAAGATGCCTATAGAAAGAAGGTTAATATTTAATCTTAAGAAATCAATGGTTAGGATGAGAGTTTGTGAAACTTTTGGGGGGAACCCCTAAACTTTTGGAAGAATTAAATCTAGATGAAACAAAATTTTGGATGAACTAAAATTTGAAACTTGAGGGGAAACTAAATATAGAAGGAATTAAAGTGACCTAAATTTTAATGTAAATTTTGGGAAACTAAATTTTTTTGGAAAGAACTAAATTTAGAGGGAACTAAATTTTGGGTTGGGTTATATAGATGATTATGTTTTTAAATGAGGTTGCTGATTAGGACAAAGAGATGAGTAAAATGATGTGTAAGATTTAATCTCTAGGAATCAATGGTTAGAATGAGGGTTTATTAAAATATTGAGAGAAATTCTAAAATTTTTGGGAAACTAAAAAGGAGAAACTGTTATGAGCGGGCTTTTGTAGGCCCATTAGTGTATTGGGTATCCACCAATTATGTAACCATACTTCTATAAATACAGGTCTACGGGGTTCTGTAGCCGCCAAGCTTACAATAAGTTATCAGCACGATCAAAGCTGAGCCGAACCTCAGCCGGCGGACCAATCGCGACGCGAAAGGGCTTCCTTCACCGAACGTCGCTAGATCCGGAGGGTAGGATCTAGATGTAATTTTTAATCCCTAGATCTAAACTCTTTATGCGCATATGATTGGATCATTGTTTGGTTGGTATAAGATCGATTTTTTTATCTCAGATCTACGTGTTAAATCAACTTTTCAATGATAAATCGACGTTTTTATCACTAAAAATCAAATTTTTACGCTAAAAACGCTGATTTGAAAACTACCAATAGTTTTTTTAATAAAAATCCTATTTTTGATGATCTTCTTCCCCAAATCTTCGAACCCTTGAGGAGATCTCTTGTCGCAACACGGCCAGAAGCCACGAACCCCCTAGCGATCTCCCCGCCGCCAGAAGCGACGTTGTGCCGCTGCCGCCAGGAGCGGCAGCCCACGGCAGCCGCCGCTGCCAGCGACAGACGTTACCGCCGCTGCCGCTCCCTGCGGCAGCCGGCGCTGCCGCGTCGCCACCTGCAGCGACAGACGTTACCGCCGCCGCCTGCAGCAGCGGCCGCCGCTGCCGCTCCCCACAGCAGACGGCGATGCCGCCGCTGCCTAACCGCTAGAAGTGGTGACGGCGGCGGTGGTTACCCCCCGTGCGTGCAAACAAACCCTAGCACCAGAAGCGGCAACCCACGCGACACAAACCCTAGCAGGTTGCACGTGATCGCATGGCAGATCGCCTCTAAAAACCCTAACTAGGGCTTTTCCAGAAAAATTTTGTTTTCACAAATTCTTTTTCAGATTTATTTAAGTTTTTTCTTCGTTAAAATCTGATTAATGACATGCTTTATAAATCATCGCATTTTTGGATTATTTGATTATTATGCGTTTAATAATTAGGAAGATCCTGCGACCGCTCTGTCGTTAGTTAACTAACCTAAAGGTGTATGACGTTGCCCAGTGGTCCAATAATTATTAAACGAAAATTTTTTATTTCCATTATAAAATGCATGTGATGATTAATTGCCTGTGATGATTAATTGCATGTGATGATTAATTGTCTGTGATTAAATAAAATGCATGCTGCATTTTTCTGCAACGTATGTTTATATTTGTTGTGGTTTTGGATCGGCTAGCTATCACCATTATTTTCCTCGCATTTTTTTCCTTTTTGAGAGAAATTGTAGTGAGGATATAATTGTATAAATTCGAAGACTGGCGCACGTCCCACGAAGATGAAGATCTATTTCCAGAAAAATAGGGGCCCCACGAGGGTTCCCGAATTGTATTTTCTATTTTATGGGACTGTATGGACTTTATTTAAAATGGTGATTAGCCGATCCACACAACAAATAGCTGTGTCTGAAATGCATAATTACTTGTTTTATTTTACAATATCAAATTATTGCTCATTTTTAACATGCTAGAGATAATGGCTAAAATCGCAAGCGTCGACTTTGACGTATTGGATGCTACAGGCAAAAATTATCTGAGCTGGCAGTTGGATATCAAATTCCACCTACGCTCATAGGGACTGAGCCATGCCATTGCTGTAGGTGATAAGGTTTCTGGCATAAATAAAGCGAAAGCAATTTTCTATATCAGACGCCATATCAATCGGACCCTGAAGGCCGAGTACCTCACTGTGGAAGACTCTTATGAGTTATGGACCGCTCTCGAGAATAGATACAAACATCAAAAAGATGTTATCCTTCCTCGAGTGCGATATGAATGGGAGAACCTCCGTCTCAAAGACTTTAAGTCCATTGTCGAGTACAACTCGGCACTTTTCAGTATCACCTCACGCCTGAAGTTGTGTGGTGAGAAAGTGACGGAGGAGCGCATGTTAGAAAAGACGTATACATCTTTCCACGAGAAGGATGTCATACTTATGCAACAGTATCGTGAACGAAAGTTCACAAAATACTCGGAGCTTCTCTCATGCTTTTTGATGGCAGAATAGAACAGAGACCCCCTTCTGGCCACCCATAACTTGCGCCCTGCTGGCACTGCACCTGCGCCTGAAGTGCACCACATCTCCTCCCAGAAGAAGAGGACCAACTTCAGAGGCAAACCCCAGAATGGAAAGGCAATGAAGAAGCAGGCTAGAGAACCCCCTCCAAAGGCCAACAATGATGGAAAGAAGAAAAATGTGTGGAAGAGGAAAGACAACGGCCAGACATCTGCCCCCAGAAAAGACTGGGAAGATAAATGCCACAGGTGTGGCATGACTGGATACTGGTCCAGAAATTGTCGGACTCCCCGCCGCCTCCAGGACTTGTACAAAGCTAGCCAGAAGCCAGCCGAAACAAACCTGGTGGAACACGAAGACCTGGCACCAATCAAGTTCATCGCTGAGGACTTCTCAAACGATGACCAGCTCGACTGAAGCCTTATCTATGTTCTTTCTGCAATGCATTGTAGTTGAAACAATTTACTCTCCAGTTATTTGTTTTCTAGCATGTTGGATAATATTCAGACGTTGAATGATATTTGGTTATCTTTGTGCCTTATGCTGCTATGCTTTTCTCTCTCTTACTTTAGATGGATTATAAATGCCTAGTGGACTGTGCCTCTACGCACACGATCCTCCAAGATATTTGCTTTTTTCAAAGCATACATAAATACGATGGAACCGTGAATACCATTTCCGGTCAGTCAGGAATAATTGAAGGATCAGGGGAAGCACATTTTCTGCTCCCCAACAAAACACAACTACTAATAAAAGATGCTCTTTCTTCCCAAGCTCACATAGAAACCTGTTAAGTTTTAAAGATATCCGTTTAAATGGATACCACCTAGAAACGGTGAACAAACAAAACAGAGAATTCTTGTATGTAAAGACTCATAAAAACGGTGTTAAAACCATTGTTGAGTGTTTTGAGGGACTCCCGTCGGGTCTCTACCATACAAAGATACGAGCAATGGAAGCTAACACACTTGAGCACCAGAAGTGCAATAATCAACCAGAATTCCAACTCTGGCACAATAGACTCGGACACCATGGATCGGACATGATGTGCCGCATCATATCCCAATTCCGTGGAATTAACTCAAAAAGCCTGAAGCTACTTCGAAAGGGTGCATTTCCTTGTCCTCTTTGTCACAAAGGAAAATTGATTACGAGACCATCTCCACTTAAGGTGGACTCAGAGTCTCCCAGCTTCCTAGAGAGAATGCATGGAGACATTTGCCGGCCTATTCACCCCGCAAGTGGCCTATTTCGGTACTACATGGTACTGATAGACGCATTTTCCAAATGGTCATATGTGTGCCTCCTGTCCACCCGTAACGTAGCCTTTGCAAAGCTACTGGCACAAATCATTAAGTTGCGGGCTCATTTCACAGACAACCAGATCAAGAAATTGCGTCTGGATAACGCTGGGGAATTCACATCACAAGTCTTCCTAGACTACTGCCAAGCAACTGGTATTGAAGTTGAACATCCTGTAGCACATGTTCACACCCAGAACGGGTTGGCCGAATCTCTTATAAAGAGACTACAATGGATTACTCGTCCAATGTTGATGCAATCCCAGTTACTGGTGACTGCATGTGGATATGCCATCTTGCATGGTGCATCACTAATAAGATTACGACCGTCAGGTAGTCAATCTTATTCTCCAATGCAACTCGCATATGGGACTCCACCAGATATCTCTCACTTGAGGACGTTCGGATGCGCTGTCTATGTCCCCATAGCACCACCGTAGAGGACCAAGATGGGTCCTCAACGTCGCCTGTGTATCTACATAGGATTCGACTCACCATCGATCATTAGATACCTGGAACCCCTAACGGGGGACGCCTTTAAAGCACGTTTAGCAGATTGTGAGTTTGACGAAAGTACCTTTCCCAAACTAGGCATAAACACAAAGAAGCTAGAAGCTTCAAAGACCATTTCATGGGATACCAAAACTTTATCCCACTTTGATCCGCGTACAAACCAATGTGAAGATGAGATCATGAAGATCCTCCAAATACAGAATACAGCTCACATTTTACCGGACAAATTTACTGACAACTAGAAGATTGTCAGATCACACGTACCTGCTGCAAACATGCCAGCTAGGATTGACATACCCAAAGATGGATGCAATCCACCTGCAGCAGAAACGGCCGTACCTCAACAAAATAGAGGACGACCCCCAGGCTCCAAGGATAAATTCTCTCGAAAGAGAAAAACTCCTGGAGTAACGATAATGATACCACCACAGGATGTTGAGCTCAGCCTAGATACCTCTCCCCTCCTAAAAACACCTGAAGAGGAAAATATAGGAGAAATATCATTAAACTATATACGTATTGGGGAGGTACTGGACAGAAAAAGCACAATCATCGATGTCAACTTCTCGCTCATTATTGCCAATCACGTCACTGAATACGACGATGAGATCGATCCAAGCTCTCTAGCAGAATGTTAACGCAGAGAGGATTGGCCAAAGTGGAACGAGGCAATAGGAGTAGCGCTGGACTCACTCTCAAAGCGCAAAGTTTTTAGACCTGTAGTCCTAACACCGAAGGGTGTTAAACATGTAGGATATAATTGGGTATTCGTAAGAAAAGAAATGAAAATAATGAGATCGTACGCTACAAAACGCGTCTTGTTGCACAATGTTTTTCCCAACGACCAGGAATAGACTATGATGATACATATTCTCCGGTCATGGATGCGATCACTTTCTGTTTCATTATTAGCCTACATACTACGAAAGGCCTGGATATGCAGCTCATGGACGTTGTGACTGCATACCTATATGGCAATATAGATAAGGATATCTATATGAGACTTCTGGACGGCTATAAACTCCCGACGAAAATGACAGAAAGACCTCGAGATGTCTACTCTGTCAAACTCCAAAGATCACTGTATGGTCTAAAATAGTCGGGGAGAACGTGATATAACAAACTCAGTGAATTCCTATTGCAACAAGGATTCACAACTAATGAAGTCCGCCCTTGCATCTTTATAAGAGCAAAGGGAACATGATTCGTAATTGTTACCGTCTACGTAGACGACTTAAACCTCATCGGATCTCCTGAAGAGATAGCTGAGATATCCAAGAGACTCACACAGACTTTTGAGATGAAAGACCATGACAAAACGAAGTTCTACCTAGCTTACAAATCGAACACCTAAGAGAAGGAATCCTGTTACATCAATCCACCTACACAAAGAAGTTGCTGAAAAACTTCCTTATGGACAAATGTCACCCGCTTAGTACACCAATGGTTGTCAGATCATTGGATATTAATACGAATCCTTCCGGCCGCTGGAAGAGGGGGAGGAAGCACTGGGTCCCGAAGTACCCTACCTGAGTGCAATTGGAACACTCCTCTATCTGGCAAACTGCACGCGTCCTGATATAGCATTTGCAGTTAACCTACTAGCCAGATACAGTTCATCGCCTTCAAAGCGCCACTGGAACGGAGTGAAGCACCTTCTGCGCTACCTCCAAAGGTCAGTTGACCTATGACTATACTTCAAGAAAGGCGTATTGATCACTCCATATTTTACACTTTTTTCCCGCATGTTTGCATGCCATTTAGATCGCTCAAATCATGTTTTTCACGATATATCGACGATATTGCGATGCTTTTCACGATTTGTTGTTTTTGTCGTATTTCAGGAGATTTGGAGCGATTTGGAGTGATCCCGAGATACACCTACTCCAGAGTGTCACCGACGAACTCCCCGAGGGGTATTTTGCTATTGGAGAGGAGCGGAAGAAGAAAGAACGTCGCAGGAGCGACGAGGAGGCAAAAACAAGCTGAATGGGCATTTTTGGTGTCTCACTCGGCTGAGTGAAGGAGTCACTCGGCCGACCGACGAGACCCCGCTCGGCCGACCAGATCGGACACACTTCATGTGTGCACTCGGCCGAGCATCGGAAGCCACATCGGCCGAGTGACGAGACCCCGTCCGCCCGAGTGGCACTCAGACGACGCCCATAAAAAAGAGCCAACTTACTGTTTTTCGTCTGCCTGAGCTTCAGAAGACCCACTCGGCCGAGTGGAAAATGCCGACCGCCCGAGTATATAGAAGCCATCGGCCGAGTGACGACAACTCACTCGGCCGAGCGACCCCCGAAGTGAAGACCCCCGAAGACCCAGACTTACTGGAAATTCTCAGGGTTTCTTACTCGGCCGAGCGACTTTTGTCACTCGGCCGAGTGAGCCGCGCTGCCTGTAGCGTAAATTGCGATTTTCAGGCTGCGCAGGGGCATTTTTGTCACAGTTTTTTGGACGATTTTTAGGGGTATTTAACCCCAGTTTTTGACCTAGGTTAGAGAGCTTTTCCCTTAACTTTTTGCAGCTTTTTAGATTAAACTTTTTAGCTTTTGATTCTTTTGATTGGAGAGGAGAGAAAAGTTTATTTTTGTTGGATTCTTGGAGAACTCTATTGGTTTGTCTCCCTCTCCTTTAAAAATCTTATTTTTATTGCCTAGTTGATTATTGTGATGAATTCTCTTGTTGTTTCCATTGATTATTTTCGTATTTGTGCTATGAATTGTGAGTAGTCCTTACGTCTTGGGGCGTGGGGATGAACCCTACGAGCCCAATTTCTAATTTGTGATGATTTGGTAGAAATATTGCTAGAATTGCTATTAGGGTTAGTTTGGGATCGATTTACTACGGATAGCTAGGTGTTCATATCAATTGGGATTTGCAAGAGATTGGATCCCAATTCGATAGGAAACCCTAGAAATCCGAATTGGGTTGAAATCGAGTTTTCGTAGTATCGGTTTGCAAGAGATTGAACCGATACTAGGGTTCTCGGTTGCAATTCAATGCCGATACCCGTTTGCAAGAGATTGGACGGGTAGGAACTATCCCAACCTAGGTCGCGGCCCGAGTTTGCACGAGAGTGGGTTTGGGACGCAATTGAACGATGATGTTGATCCTAATGCTAGCTTGCCTAGGCTAAGGTTTGCAAGAGATTGGACCCAAATCTAGATTAGCTATAGACCGGCAACAGTGCGAGAGCGTGAGCTAGGTTTTACATCCAGTTGCAACTAGTTCATCCGAAATTCTACCCTAGCAATTGTGATACCAATGAATCACATTGACGAGATATGATGAGTAGCGGGGATTCCCCATTCCCTAGGCGTCCTTTATTTGATTTTATACATCCATACTTTGTCTGACGATTGTGACAGGATCGCCAAAAGGCAAATTCCATC
Source organism: Scilla litardierei (assembly GCA_030789695.1). Classification (NCBI taxonomy): domain Eukaryota; kingdom Viridiplantae; phylum Streptophyta; class Magnoliopsida; order Asparagales; family Asparagaceae; genus Scilla; species Scilla litardierei. The sequence continues at coordinate 70,999,908 of CM061138.1, read as the reverse complement.
TTTTCTGTTCCTATAGCCAGGTTGTTCGGAGAAGGCACCGTCATTCGTCCTCCCTGTGTTCGATAACCCGCTCGCCGCTACACCGTGCGCTTGCGGTAAAACTACACGGTCGCTCTTTTTGGGTTACATTGTGAAGCGATCAAGTTTTTGGCGCCGTTGCCGGGGATCGTCATTTTGACGTTGTCTGTCATCGACAACCCGGTTATCTTTCTTTCTTTCTTTACTTCCTTCTACATACTGTTCTAACTCTGCTTGCAGCCTTATTAGCATACTCTCCCCGTATTTTGCATAAGATCTTAACAGGGAGAATGGAGGATGAAATGTCGACAACGGAACTCAGTCAGGAAGATTATGACTCCTTCGCAGACCTCCTTAAGGAGCTGGTCGATGAGGTCCAAGCTACCGGAGCTTTTGCTATCGATATCAAGGACCCCGACGAACAACTATTTGCTAGTTTTGTGATGGATCAAGTCTCCCCGGATGGGACTATCGGGGGCAATGTCAGAGTTGATGTGATCGAAGACAAGTTATACTTCGAAGATGACAGAGCAAGTGTCGAAGAGCACTGTACTCCCGAAGAATCTTTCGAGCAAACTAATGTTCAGGGAGTTATACTCTATGACACTCACTCTTGCTTTTATGAATCGTCTGATGTGTTTCTTGACTCCAGGAACGAACCGGAGCAGAGTGAAGGTTTTGACGATGCTAGCACAGAATCGGAGAGCGCCTATTTCGATGCATCGTCCTCACTAAGTAGTGAGTCTGAGTCTTCACATGAGAGCACGCCGCCTGAACATGAGCTAAACTCGGATGACAAGGAAGAAGCCAAACTCATGCGAGCTGATGAAGAAGAAGGAGCGGCACCTCTTGAGGTAGAACTTAAACAATTACCACCGAATCTAAGGTATGCCTTTTTGGGTAATAAATTAACTTTTCCGGTGATAGTCAACTCCCACCTCACGCAAGATCAACTTGAAAAACTCCTAGACGTTCTTAGGAGCCACAAAGATGTCCTTGGCTACACTATCTCCGATCTGAAAGGGATAAGCCCTAGGCTTTGCACACATAGGATCCATTTGGAGGATACCGACGCCACCTCCATAGAGCCTCAAAGGCGGTTAAACCCGAATATGAAGGAGGTGGTTAAAAAGGAAATCCTAAAATTGCTCGACGCCGGTATTATTTATCCTATCTCTGACAGTAGATGGGTTAGCCCTGTTCACGTCGCCCCAAGAAAGGGGGGATGACAGTTATAAAAAATGATAAAGGAGAGCCCATTTCTACACGCACCGTCACGGGATGGCGAATGTGTATTGATTATAGGAAACTAAATAAAGCTACCCGAAAGGACCATTACCCATTGCCCTTCATCGATCAAATGCTTGAACGCCTAGCTAAACATAAATACTTTTGTTATCTAGATGGGTATTCGGGATTCTTCCAAATCCCTTTGCACGAAGATGACCAAGAAAAGACCACTTTTACTTGTCCCTATGGTACCTATGCCTACCGTAGGATGCCGTTTGGTCTTTGTAATGCTCCCGCCACCTTTCAGAGGTGTATGACATCCATATTTTCCGATTACATTGAAAATATTATGGAAGTTTTTATGGATGATTTTTCAGTTTATGGAAGTGAGTTTGACTCTTGTTTGGCCAATCTTACTAAAGTCCTTAAAAGGTGCCAACAAAACAATCTCACTCTAAATTGGGAGAAGTGTCACTTCATGGTCACGGAAGGTATAGTTCTCGGGCACCTTGTCTCTTCGAGAGGAATTGAGGTAGATAAAGCAAAGATTGAGGTAATCGAGAAACTCCCTCCTCCTATTAATGTCAAGGGCATTAGAGGCTTTCTTGGTCATGCGGGGTTTTACCGCCGCTTCATCAAGGATTTCGCCTCGATTGCCCGACCACTTACTTCCTTGCTCGCTAAAGATACTCCTTTTATTTTTTCAAGGGAATGCTTGCAAGCCTTCAATACCTTGAAGGAAGCACTAGTTTCCGCGCCTATCATACAACCACCGGATTGGAGCCTTCCCTTTGAGCTAATGTGTGATGCTAGCGACCAAGCCATTGGAGCGGTATTGGGACAAAGGAAAGACAAGAAGCTTCATGTGATATTCTACGCGAGCAAGACATTGGATGACGCGCAGAAAAACTATACAACTACCGAAAAAGAGCTTCTAGCGGTCGTCTATTCCATCGAGAAGTTTCGCTCCTACCTCCTTGGTTCCAAGGTGATTGTCCACACCGACCATGCGGCGTTGAAGTATCTTTTAAACAAGAAGGAGGCCAAACCTCGGTTGATTAGGTGGATACTCTTGTTGCAAGAATTCGATTTGGAGATCAGAGAGAAGAAAGATAGGACAATGCGTGGCGGATCATTTGTCTAGGCTCATTCGTGACAAGGAGGATGAGAGTTTACCTATCGACGACACATTCGTGGATGAGAGGCTATACGCCATAAGGACCGGAGAAGTACCTTGGTACGCGGGCTTCGTCAATTACTTGGCTTGTGGAATTAAACCGCATGGGATGCCCACGCACCAAAAGAGGAGATTTTTGCATGAGGTCAGTAGCTATTTTTGGGAAGATCCATACCTCTTCAAGATATGCAAAGATAGCGTTATTCGGAGGTGTGTTTCTAAAGAGGAGGCAACGTCTATCATTTTGCATTGCCATGGTCTGCCATGCGGGGGACATCATGCCGCCTCTAAAACAACCGCTAAGATTTTGCAGAGCGGATTCTTCTGGCCAACAATATTTAGAGACACCCACGACTTTGTAAAGGGGTGCGATAGATGCCAACGGACCGGGAATATCTCCAAACGCAATGAGATGCCAATGAGGCCCATCGAAGAAATTGAGCTTTTTGATTGTTGAGGAGTAGACTTCATGGGACCATTTCCGTCGAGCAATGGTAACAAATACATCCTATTGGCCGTTGACTATGTCTCCAAATGGGTGGAAGCAATCGCCACCCCTACTAATGATGCAAGGGTCGTATCTAAGTTCTTCAAGCAAAATATCTTCCCACGCTTCGGAGTGCCTCGTACCTTGATAAGGATAAGCGACGGGGGAGCCATTTCATAGAAAACAAGTTTGAAGCCATGCTAAAGAAGTACGGGGTAAACCATAGAGTTGGCATGGCATATCACCCCCAGACAAGCGGCCAAGTGGAAGTCTCAAATAGAGAGATCAAGCAAATTCTTGAGAAGACCGTGGATCGATCTAGAAAGGATTGGTCAATGAAGCTAAACGATGCTCTATGTGCATATCGCACGGCCTTTCGCACTCCCATCGGCACCACACCGTTCCGACTTGTTTATGGGAAAGCTTGCCACTTGCCGGTAGAGTTGGAACACCACGCATATTGGGCCATCAAGACCCTTAATTATGATTACAAGAGTGCGGCTGTGAGGCAACTCTTGGACATCAACGAGCTTGATGAGATAAGAAGAGACGCCTACGAGAGCTCAAGAATTTACAAAGAAAGGACCAAGATTCTCCACGATGCCCGCATAACCGTCACAGACTTCAAAGTAGGAGACAAGGTCTTGCTCTATAATTCCCGGCTCCGACTATTTCCCGGTAAGTTGAGGTCACGTTGGTCCGGACCTTTCACCATCAAGCACATACAACCGGGAGGGGCCTTCGAGTTGGAAAGCAAGGACGGAGCCACATTCAAGGTAAATGGTCAGAGGCTCAAGCATTATTCCGAGGGAGTCCCGATGGGAGAAATCAATAGAATATATCTACTTAAGGGACGGCCGGATGATCTTTCATACCTCCATGACGAGGTTATTGAGGAGGCGATCCCCCATTCGATCGGCGCTCTATTCAATGAAGATTTTGAGGAAGGGCCGGACTTAGGCCAAGAAGAAAAGATGGAGCATTCCCCCGACTTCCCCGCTGAAATTGATGAAGGCGACGCTGATGTCGCCGGGATTCGAGAGCTCTGCAAGCTCTCAAAATTGAAGTCTCCGAAGAAAGCTCTGCCGATACGAAAATCGGTGTCACCGGTGAAGCCGAGGACCGGAGCAAGCGCTAGCTTGGGGGAGCCACCCCTCAACACTATTCAAGACGAGAGACCACCGAGGGAGAACACGCCGCCGCAACTTCCGAATCCAAGCGTTCTCCCCGGAAAATTTGACGGGTGCATCTCATATGCACCCAATATCCCGCATTAATTGAAAATCAAAGGGGGTCGAGCTCACGACCTTAAACGATCGCTTGTCGGGAGGCAACCCGACGGTTATCGCTTTATTTTTACTTTTCCTTTATTTTTGTTTTAGAAATTATTAGTGTTTTGAGTCGTTCGCCCCAAAAATTTCGTGATAACGGGTCCTATTTTTCTTTGACAGGAGAGGAGAATGAGGTACCTATCATTAGGAGGATGAACAAGGCAACGAGGAGCGCTCCAGGAAGGCGCTCGATGCTTAGGAGAAAGATGAAATCGACTGGAGGAAGAAAAACAGAGTTTAGAGCCCAAACGAAGCCAAACAGTAGAAAACAAGGTTCACTCGGCCGAGTATACTAGTCACTCGGCCGAGCACTTAAGTTCGTCCGCCCGAGCAGCTCACGAACGAGGGAAGTCTGTTGTACCCAACTTTCTGTTTCTTTTCTTGATTTCAGTATAATTGCTACTCGGCCGCGTATATATATTCACTCGGCCGAGTAAAACTGATACGCTCCTAGGGCGAGTCTTGCCGAGTCGCTTGAGCCACTCGGCCGAATGGACTTACTCCACTCGGCCGAGGGTGGCAAGGCCACTCGGCCGAAGCATAAGCGGGGAGGAATTTTTCCGTTGAGTTCACTCGGCCGAGCGACATAGTCACTCGGCCGAGTCGTAACTTTTTCCATAAAAGGGGGGCGTGGGGGCGCGTTTTTCGAAACGAGTAAAAATCCCAAATCGCGCCCGCTCGACTTCCCTCGCCCGCTGTACTCCCCCCACTCGCCCGATCTCTCGTCCGCCGCCGCCGCTCGGCCACCCATCACCGGCCGAGCCCGCCGCGCCTCCGCCCGAGTCGCCGCCGGCGACCATCTCGTCGGCCTAGCTCCGGTACCCCCAATTTTCTGCCTATTTCTCCTCTTTTGCGTATTTTTCGATGATCCATGTGTCTAACGAACCCCAAACCCAAATTAAATTCAATTTCTATCTATTCTACCCCTAACCCCCCATACGTTTTGAATATTACACGCTAATCTCTTCGTTTTATGCGCAGGTAAATTTGGGGAGCTTAGGGGAGCCCAGGGGAGCTTCTGGGGATCGTTTTGGGCTACGTGGAGGCGTCGCCTTCGCACGCTTCCTTCACTTTGCTCTCGCGGCGTGTCGCGGTATACTCTTTCCTTTATTTTACGCACGCCGCATTTTTCACGTCTTTGGTGAGCACCCGGGGGCCATATGCCGCCCCGGACACGGCCGAGGTCGAGGAGAGCTCCCGCCAAGCGGAAGCGGTCGGATGATGCCGGCCCCTCCCACGAGGTGGAGGACTCTCCTCTGCCTACTCCACCACACCCCGTTCACCCAGCACAGCCTGCAGGCCCCGCACACCCCGCACAGCCTACAGAGCCCGCACAACCCATTCACCCCGCACAGCCACTCCCTGCCGTCCCACAGCCACCACCACCGGCTCCGCTTGTCGGTCCGCTGGGAATTACGTTCCGGGACGACGCACACCGCGTCGTCTTCGAGCGCATTTCCCAGCGCTCGATCGTACCCTCCAGGTTCACACACCTTGCAGACCTAGGACGCCTGGGGGTACTCGAGGGGATGCTCACGTTGTATGACAACGTGGGCTGGCGAGATTTCTTCCAGGTGTCGGCGGACACGTTTCTCCGTCCGACACTTGAGGTCCTTAGTTCTATCGCCCGGACCGACGAGGGATGATCGTTTAGGTTCATGGACCGGGAGTGCCAGGTCACTCTCGGTATGATGAGAGCATTCTTTTCGTGGCCCGATGTCCCCGGGGCCGACCGTGGTTACGCCCCCACTCACATTCCCCCACTTTCGTTCGATTCCGGTGCCTTCTGGGCCCGGATCACGGGTCTACCTGCCGCCTTTGACCCTAGTAGGGCCAAGGCCTCGGCCATCGTCCATCCCTGCCTCCGCATAGCTCAGCGCCTTATGGCGACTACCTTTTTGGCGAGGTATGAGCTTGGGACGATGTCCACGCCAGAGCTTTATATGCTCTATGCGATGACGCGTCCCAGAGTTCTAGCTAGGGACAGTGACGAGTTGGTCCCCGCCGTCGTGATTGATATCGCGAGCTGGTTTTTGGACCGCATCATTGTATCGGTGGGCGCTCGCTCACCGATATGCTGTTGCGGTCTGATCACGTTGCTCACCTTGATGACCGGCGAGGACCTACCGGCCGATTTGCGTCGTTCTCCAGGCCCCACTTCACTGTCCATAGATGTCATGGCCTGGATGAAGATGCTTCGTCCGCACGGTTAGCGGCACTGGGTCTGGTTGCACGGTCCATTCGGTGCTGATTACATGATTCTTCCGAGCCCAGCTCGCACACAGATAGCACCAGCACAGGTGGACTGGCTCCCGGCGATGGATCTCCTGATCCCCGCTGCCTACGTGCTCGAGGCCGAGGACGCTGAGCAGGCCCACGCTGCACCCGATGACCCCGCTACACCCGCTGACCCCGTGGCCCCTCAGCAGCCTGATATTTCTACTGCTCCCGACATCTCTGTCCACACTTCTGCCGGTGTCGGGAGTACACTCGCTGAGACCACCCCCACTGCCTCCACGCTCACCACCACTCCCACCACCCCCTACTGGCCCTCTGTCCGTTGAGCCCCTTTGTTCTGCACTTCCCGAGCGCCCACCGACCTTCGTTGAGAGTGGAGAGCCCTCTTTTGCTGCGGTCGTGGAGACCATGGCTAGCACGATTCCGCTGGGATTTCGCCTTTCGGACCACACACTTCCTCCCCAGCGGTAGTCACTTCTGTCCCCACCGCAGCCGTACTTTCTGAGAGTGTGGTGACGTCTGTCTTCACTTCTGTGTCACCGACCTCTCTGGCCGCCTCGTCGCCACTTCTATACTCCACTTCCGCTGCTGTTGCTTCCACTTCACGCCAGCCTGCGTCACAGCCTCGCCCTGAGGCTAGGCCCACACTAGTGAGCACATCACCCTACCTCCACATGCCTGCTGAGCCCATCACCTACGCCACCCGAGTACGCCAGCCTCGTCCTGCACAGCACAGACAGGTGCGTCCCTCTGCACCACCTCCCCCCGACACTGTACTTCTGAGCATTCGTGCTCTCGAGGGGGCGGTGAGTGCCCTCAGAGGCGACCTTAGGATCATGTCTGCCACCGTCACCACCATGGCCAGCCGTTTCGACCTTCTCCCAGGCATTCACTATTGCCTCACGCAGATTCTCGACCGGCTCCCTCGCGTACCGACCGTACCCACCCAGCAGGTACCCACCCCCACCCCTACCCACACCCAACCTGCTTCCGTACCCACACCCACACCCACTCAGCAGTCTGGTCCCCAGCCACCACCACCTCCGCCTCAGGACGGAGACGGCGCAGCCCCACCCTCTTAGGCACCCTTGATGCCATCGTTCTTTTTTGCCGTCGTGCTGCCCGTCTCTGCTGGGTCCTGATGATTTTTGCCCACCCCACCTCCCCTCACTGTTTTTGGGTACACATTTAGTTCCTATCTTTATATATCTTTTTTGGGAGAGAGGGAGAGTTTTTGGTGTCACACCTTTATATCTATTTCACTCCTCTATCTGCATGCATCATGTCTGCATCATATTTTTCATTTCGTTATTTTCTATTTTATTTTATTTTCTTTTTCATCATGCATGCATCCTCACATTCCCCTCACATTACGCGTCTCTCGGTGTGCCACACTTCGCACATTGAGGACACTGTGCACTTTAGCTTGGGGGAGTGAGTTCTCACGTTCTTTTCGATTTACCACCTTTATTTTTGGTTTTTTCACGCCATTTTCCGCATTCGCACTCACTTTCATCACCTTTTTCTTTTTCTTTACCATGCATCACGTTTTTCTTATTTTCTTTGTGTGCTGCATTGTAATTAGTTTCATTTTTTCCTTTATCTTTATTTCTTTTTCATCTCATGCTAGAGATGACTTTTCTGTGATGATGATTACGTGGCGTTAGCTCTCTCTATATATGCATGCTATATTTGTCATGTCTTAGATTTTATTTCTGATATCGTATGCTGTGATTTGCCTCGCATTTAGAGATAGTAACCCACACCTTTTCTGCATGAAAATGGATGAAATTTTATTATTAGCTGAGTCTGAATATTCATATGTATGCTATCGCAGAAAACACACCAAGATTCACGCATTGAATGCTTATATCTGGAGTACCGTTTTCTTTTCCTATATCACTTCTATATGCATGATATGTACATTTCACTTCAGGATGATTGAATGATGTTAGCTATGATAAATCTGGATTAGTCTAGCTTTTTTGTGATCGAAACTGAGTAGATTAGATTACCCTGCTGAAGTTGTCGTGCACGTCCTATAGAGTGAACTGAGAGACATATTTACTTCTTTCTCCACATATCTTGAACATCAATTCTCTATTTTAAAATCATTGGTGAATCTCCCCTTAGCGATTCTAATATATGGCATTTCCCCCGCTATTAATTCCTAGCTCCAAGTTTCCCAAAGAAAGAAAAAGAAAAAAATTCTTGTATATCCTTACTTCTCTTTGATTGGGATCATTGAGTATATATGAATTCAAAAAAAAAGAGAAGAGAAAAAGAAAAGAAAAAGAAAAGAAAAGAGAAAAGAACCTCAATAAAAGATCCCATCTCATGTTCTCTCTTTCTTTCCCTCCTTTTGTTTTTATTTTTATTACTTTTGGAGCTTCATAAAAAATGGGGATGTAAATATTGTTTTTGTGCCACCACGCTTATAGATAAGCTTGGGGGAGAGAATCCAATGATGTGTGAGAGAGTGACTACTTGACGTTGCACGACAACCTAGGCTAAGTAATATTCTATACTCGGTGAGATTATTTTTAGCTTTACGAAGTCCAGAAATCTATGCCTAGCACTCATTTCATGAAATCCATGCTTTTCTATTCTTTCTATTCTATTGCGTGATATTCTTATACTCCTCATAGAAAGCATCCAATTGAAAAGTGGGTGATCTGCGATATTGTATACCGCTTTAAATGATTCAGACGATGTTAATTCTAAAATTATTCTGTTTTTCATGCTATATCAATATTCTTGGGTTTTCTATTTCTATTTGCACCATTATACTATGATATCAAAATAAAATTCTTTGACATGTGTTTTACAATCGGTGCATGCTATATGAGTAAGCAAAACCCACGTCCTGAGAAAAATGATCTAGCAGCTTCCCTCTTCGCTTTCTTCTTTCTTCTTCGTTTTTCGTTTTCCTTTTTTCCGCCGTTTTCATTATATGAATCCACCGGGCTCGCCTTTTACTTATCTTCCTCGAGGACGAGTAAGAGGTAAGCTTGGGGGATTTTGATCACTCCATATTTTACACTTTTTTCCCGCATGTTTGCATGCCATTTAGATCGCTCAAATCATGTTTTTCACGATATATCGACGATATTGCGATGCTTTTCACGATTTGTTGTTTTTGTCGTATTTCAGGAGATTTGGAGCGATTTGGAGTGATCCCGAGATACACCTACTCCAGAGTGTCACCGACGAACTCCCCGAGGGGTATTTTGCTATTGGAGAGGAGCGGAAGAAGAAAGAACGTCACAGGAGCGACGAGGAGGCAAAAACAAGCTGAATGGGCATTTTTGGTGTCTCACTCGACCGAGTGAAGGAGTCACTCGGCCGACCGACGAGACCCCGCTCGGCCGACCAGATCGGACACACTTCATGTGTGCACTCGGCCGAGCATCGGAAGCCACATCGGCCGAGTGACGAGACCCCGTCCGCCCGAGTGGCACTCAGACGACGCCCATAAAAAAGAGCCAACTTACTGTTTTTCGTCTGCCTGAGCTTCAGAAGACCCACTCGGCCGAGTGGAAAATGCCGACCGCCCGAGTATATAGAAGCCATCGGCCGAGTGACGACAACTCACTCGGCCGAGCGACCCCCGAAGTGAAGACCCCCGAAGACCCAGACTTACTGGAAATTCTCAGGGTTTCTTACTCGGCCGAGCGACTTTTGTCACTCGGCCGAGTGAGCCGCGCTGCCTGTAGCGTAAATTGCGATTTTCAGGCTGCGCAGGGGCATTTTTGTCACAGTTTTTTGGACGATTTTTAGGGGTATTTAACCCCAGTTTTTGACCTAGGTTAGAGAGCTTTTCCCTTAACTTTTTGCAGCTTTTTAGATTAAACTTTTTAGCTTTTGATTCTTTTGATTGGAGAGGAGAGAAAAGTTTATTTTTGTTGGATTCTTGGAGAACTCTATTGGTTTGTCTCCCTCTCCTTTAAAAATCTTATTTTTATTGCCTAGTTGAATATTGTGATGAATTCTCTTATTGTTTCCATTGATTATTTTCGTATTTGTGCTATGAATTGTGAGTAGTCCTTACGTCTTGGGGCGTGGGGATGAACCCTACGAGCCCAATTTCTAATTTGTGATGATTTGGTAGAAATATTGCTAGAATTGCTATTAGGGTTAGTTTGGGATCGATTTACTACGGATAGCTAGGTGTTCATATCAATTGGGATTTGCAAGAGATTGGATCCCAATTCGATAGGAAACCCTAGAAATCCGAATTGGGTTGAAATCGAGTTTCCGTAGTATCGGTTTGCAAGAGATTGGACCGATACTAGGGTTCTCGGTTGCAATTCCATGCCGATACCCGTTTGCAAGAGATTGGACGGGTAGGAACTATCCCAACCTAGGTCGTGGCCCGAGTTTGCACGAGAGTGGGCTTGGGACGCGATTGAACGATGATGTTGATCCTAATGCTAGCTTGCCTAGGCTAGGGTTTGCAAGAGATTGGACCCAAATCTAGGTTAGCTATAGACCGGCAACAGCGCGAGAGCGTGAGCTAGGTTTTACATTCAGTTGCAACTAGTTCATCCGAAATTCTACCCTAGCAATTGTGATACCAATGAATCACATTGACGAGATACGGTGAGTAGCGGGGATTCCCCATTCCCTAGGCGTCCTTTATTTGATTTTATACATCCATACTTTGTCTGACGATTGTGACAGGATCGCCAAAAGGCAAATTCCATCTTTTCTGTTCCTATAGCCAGGTTGTTCGGAGAAGGCACCGTCATTCGTCCTCCCTGTGTTCGATAACCCGCTCGCCGCTACACCGTGCGCTTGCGGTAAAACTACACGGTCGCTCTTTTTGGGTTACATTGTGAGGCGATCACGTATCCTCCAACTTAGTTGGTTATGCAGATGCAGGATACAGGTCTGACCCTCACACCGCAAAGTCCCAGACCGGCTTCGTATTCACCTACGGTGGAACAGCCATCTCATGGAGATCTGTAAAGCAGACTTCAACAGCAACCTCATCCACCCACTCCGAGCTCATTGCGATCCACGAAGCTAGCAGAGAATGCTTCTGGCTTCGTTCAGTCATCAACCACATCCTCGTGACTACCGGCCTGAAGACGGGAGATCTTGGACCAACCACCATGTACGAAGACAATGCTGCCTGCATAGCTCAACTACGTGGTGGCTACATCAAATGTGACAGGACGAAGCACATTTCCCCCAAACTCTTTTGGACGCATGAACAGCAAGTTAACGACCAGATCGATATCCAGCATATCCAGTCTTGCAACAACCTGGCAGATCTATTTACTAAAGGTTTACCTCGTTGTATCTTTAGAAAACTTGTATTAGGAATTGGAATGAGACAGTTGAAAGATCTACAAGCCTGAAGCTTGTACGCAACATGGGAAGTTAATGTTGTGTTGTACTCTTTTTCCTTAGCTATTGGTTTTTCCCACTGGGTTTTCCATAGCCAAAGGTTTTAACGAGGCAACCACATCAACTCTGGATCCAGAAGTATCCACCTCTGATGATATCCATCGATCAGGAGAAGTTATAGAGACTTGTACTTTTTTCCCTTAGCCACTGGTTTTTTCCATTGGGTTTTCCATGGCAAATGTTTTAACGAGGCAAGAACTCTTAAGTTAGGATCCAGAAGTATCCATACCCCATGATCAGATAAGCTTTATGAACCCTGAAGCGCTCATATACCTAGCTTACAACAATGGATGGATAAGGGGAAGTGTTATGAGCGGGCTTTTGTAGGCCCATTAATGTAGTGTGTATCCACCCATTATGTAACCCTACTTCTATAAAGACAGGGCTACGAGGTTCCGTAGCCGCCATGCTTACAACAAAGACTAAATTTTGGAGGGAACTAAAATTTTAAATTTTGAGAGAAACTAAATCTGAAGGGAACTAAATTTTGAGGGAGCTAAATTCTTTAGGGATAACTGATTTAAAATTTTGGAAAACTAAAATTTTAATTTTGAAGAGAACTAAATCTAGGTGGAACTAAATTTTGGATTTGAACTAAAAATTTTCGGCGAAACTAAATTCATTGGGAAAACTAAATTTTAGTTTGAATATGGTTAATTTTTTTTGTTTGAGTGGTAATATTTTGACAGTGTCTATTTTTTTTTAATATTTTAAGTTAAATTTTGGGCTATAATTTTTTTTTCAAAGGAGTAAGATTTTGAGTTGGTTGAAATTTATCGGGAACAATAGTTTGAATATCAGTATGTCGTGGATTATGGTTAGTTCCATTTTATAACAGGGAGCACAATAAATAACTTACATGCGCATAAAAAGCTTCTATGCGTGCAGTCGCAGATAAGAAGCAGTCATTATCAATTCATTCCAGCTTCATCCTGCCGCCGCTTTTTTCATGGGAATCGGACTCGTGTGATGCGCTAATTAAAAAAATCCGCAAATATCTCAATAATTTCAGTTATGCCACTCCATGTTCCACACAGAAAAAGGAGTGCGTCTCCAAATTTCATCCTTTGTAGGCCAAAATGGGGCGGAACAAAAAGCTGACTGCCAAATTTCCGGTTGAAGACAAAATGGCAGAGTGTAGAAAAATTTGGTGCGTCATGCATGATGATTTCAATTCAAACCATAGAAATTGAGTTGTCTACTCAAGAATCCAAGCCCCCATAATTTATTTCATACTACCATTATCAGCATCAGCATCATTATTATTAGAATAATGACACACATGTCACATATAACCATATACGTCATTCTCTAAAAATCCATTCTTTAACATCCGAATACATCAAATAATTCTCTAAGTGTTAATTTTGTGTTGTTGGGCGATTGCGAGCTCTTGAGGGATACCGACCAACTTGCCGTGAAGCGTGGATTTTGCAACCACCCTCTCATGGCGAATGATTTGATGCTGTTCTTCAAGCTAAATCTTCGGTTTGGGGATTGGATACCCTTGAATGGGGAATGACATTTGCTTCAAAGTTTCGTTTTGCACTGAAATGCCTATGCCGCTTGCTATCTATTTTTCCAGTATCTCCATGAAGCCAACATTTTCAAGAAAGTTTGAATGGCAAATTGGTAAATAAATGGTACGTGCGCGTGAGTAAAACGGCGGGTTCGCAAATCAATTCCGTATCTCATTTGAGCTTATTTTTTTGTTGCTATTGCCTATTGCAAGTGGTGGTCGGTCCAAGGAGCCATGTTTGGACCCAACATATAGTCAAAGTGTCGACCAATGAGTTTGGTGAGAATAATGACGGGTTTCTAATCGTTATGATTTGATTGGACCCATCAGAACGAAAGCATGAACCGGATCCGAATCTGGCCGGGCCCGACATCCAAAAAGTGGGTCGGGTTCGGGTTAACTAGCATCCAATGATGTTAACTATCCGAATGCCAGTGCCCCCTTTAGCGATAACAGGGATTTGGTTTGCTCTTGCGAATAAAAGTACGGCGGGCCTTTCCCTTGTTGGCACAACGCACGAGTGTTTCGCACGTACTAACAGTGCCAACGGGCTGAGATTCGACATCAACCATTAAATCTAAACATCTATTAAGGCGACACAAATCAGGCTAAATTTACCAAAACTTTAAAGTATCATGAGCTCCGGTGTTCACCCCAGTAGTTGATCATCCGGCAGTATTGATGGAGGACCGTGTTCGAATCCGACTACCGGGCTCCGATGGATACCTGGCTAAATTTACCAAAACTTTAAAGTATATTAATATTTGAAAATTAAAGTTAACTAACAAATTTTTTTTTGCATAAACTTCCAAAAAAAATTTGTTTACGTACGTTATCATAGTTTTATATAATCAGTTATCAACACCATACTTTTAACAGTTGATTAAATCTTATATAAAAGATCTTATCAGTTCCACAGAATGTTGCTCAGTTGATCATGTCTTTATGTCTTATCACCTCTCTAAAGTCACAGAAGAGAAGGATAGGTATATATGGCACATCACTTCTAATTGGAGGTTTACATCTCAGTCATTGTTATGCCCCATTCCCATAAATACCTTGTATGGCATTGCATACCATGGGAAAAGAAGGATGGAGCCTGACAAGCCGCGGTATTACACCAAGCGTGAAAAGAAAATAAACAATAAGCCGGCCACTGCGAATGCTGGGATCATACATCACACACACACACACAAGGAAAGCAACACATACAGCCATCACAGAAAGTACACAACTACTCACGCATCCGTAACCTACACCTAGGTTCCACCTGGCGGTGTCACAATCGCCAGGCCTAGTATGGCACCTAGGCTACAGTCACGGGCTCAATCCGCAAGCGGACGGTGTCGAGTTATAGTATATAAGATGTCGAATCCCACAGGGACGGTGATAGTGTCAATTGGTTCTCAGTTTATTTCTAAGTTTAGAAATGAGATAGCGGTCGGGGGAAAAGGTTTGTTTGGGGTGATGTTGTTGTAATATCAATAAAAGGGACTAGGGCTTTAGGGATCACCACTAGGATCGTTGGGGGTTGATGTTGGGATAGGATCCTTACATTACATTAGGGCTAGGGAATTAATCCCCCAATTCATACCACTCTCGTGGGTTGGAATTGCGGGGTATTTCGGTGGCTCTCGTTGACGCAATGGCGGTAGCCGTCAACGTAGCGGTATAGTTCGTCGATGGATCCCCTCAAGGCACGAGCTGGGCATGGTCACGTGCCTTGGTTGGATCCAACGATTTCCCTATTCGAATCCCTAGATACACCTTAAGCACATCAATTCCACAGACTGTGGGCATGATCTCAGTACGGGTCATCTACGGATTCGGTAGGATCTACCGAAATACAACCCTAAATCCCCAATTCAACGTAGGGATCCAGATCTACATTTTCCCCTATAATCCTAGGGCTAACCCATCATCCCTAGAATAATTCTACTCACACATCGCAGCAATAACGAATAAAATCATTGATCCAAGAGGAAGATACATCATATAAATTGAAATAATCCAAATGGAAGACTTACAGCGGGCAAAGGAAAAGATCTGCAATTTATCGAGAAATTCCAAACGCAAGAACAATCCAAAATAATGCAATAATCCTTCAGTGTTTGATTCCCAAGTTCGCTTATAAAAAATTACTCTAAAAGAATCCCAACAAAAATCGTTCAGCCCCCCTGCAAAACTCTGTAAAAATTCCCTAATGAGAAGCCCCCATCAGTCAACGCCCAGCTCGCAGCTTCAACGCCCCCCCCCCCGAGATCGCGCGTATCGCGATCTTCGAATTATTTCCAAAAATGGCCTTGAAATTGCCGACCGAGTAGGTGACTTGGTCGAGCAATAAGCTGCTCGTTCAGTGGCTCGGGGCGAGCAGAGAAGCTGCTCGAACAAGCACCACAGAAAATTAGAGTTGCTGCTCAGTCTGCCCGCACCGAGCAGCTTCTTGCTCGGTCCAAGTAGGCGTGTACTCGGTCAGCTGCTCGGGGCGCGTCGCTGCTGTGGAAATTGAGGCTGCTCGACCGATCAGCTGATCTTCTCGGTCCGAGCCAGCCCGTATCAGCTCTCCTCTGAATCTGATATGGCTCGGACGAGCAGCTGAGCTGCTCGGACCGAGCATTTTCTGGGAAAATGCTGCAGAGCTCCAGGGGCTGTGTCTCTCTCTCTCTCTCTCTCTGCTCTCCTCAAATGGCCTCAAATGGACTCAAATGGCCTCAAAAGTGTGGCGAACTCCTCCAGAGCCCCGCCAACGAGCTCACGAGCACGTCGGATGTGTCCATACCCCAGTGGGGGTCCAAATCGCTCCAAAATCCCTGAAAATTCAGAAAACACTACGAAACTCGAAAATATCGTCAGAAATGCAAAATCGTAGTAAAAAGTGGGATTTGGATGCGAAAATCATATGGGATGCAATGTAATAATGACATGAAAATATGGAAAATATGGACACATCAAAATCCCCCAAGCTTGCTTCTTACTCGTCCTCGAGGAAGACGAATAATCGGTACGTCGGGAGGAAAAACAAAAAGAAGATAGGAAAATGAAAAATAGAAAGAAATGAAAAGCAAAAAGAGAAGTAAGAGGAGAGTGCTAAGGATGATCGGTCAGGTCTCAGGCCTAAATAGTATATCGCGATACTCTGAATGATAAACAAACATGCTACTGGCAATTTCTAGCTTTACACATCATATGACTAGCATGCAGTGTAGGCAAGGAATGTGGATCTACTGAAATAACACCGTCAAATCATATCAATCTCATGCAATACCTATAGTCTAGTATAAAGGAGTTGGCAACGCCCTTTTCAATCATGGATACACAAGGAGCATAAGAGAATCACACAACATGCAATAGAGAATAGAAAAGTCATGCCATTCAGATATTCATCTCGATACGTGAAAAATCTCCAAAACTAAAATAATACGTAAAGTTTAGGTTTTATAAAATCTCCCTGATGTGCACCTTCTCCACTCTAATGTCATGCTCACTCATGTAATCAGTTGGTTTACCCCCCAAGCTTAGCTTGAGGCGTCGCATCAAGGAAAATGATATGGAATTTTTATTTTTCTTCCCAGAATAAGTGATAGCTTCTAATGAAATGAAATGAAACAATATTTATTCATTTTATTTTCTTTTTCTTTTTCACATACGAGTATATACACTTTTTTTCTCTTTTTTCTTTTTTTTCTTCTTCTTTTTTCAATTAGAAGCTATACTTTTTCTTTTTTGGGTTTGGGAAGTAGGATGCGGTAAAGGTAGCTATGGGCGTGCAACCAACTGATACGTAGAGATATAAAATAGATATGTGGAGAAGGAAAATAGTGGGACTCTCGGTTCACTCATAAAAGGGTGCACACAGTTTGATAAAATAAAACCCTAACTAAACTCATATATAGCATGGATATTTTCACTTCTCTAAATGAATACTGAAAAAGACATGCAGTAGTAAACACAATATCAGCAGGCATGCAATCAGAAGTGACTGAGATAAGAAAACAGATGCTCCAAGTGTTCTAGTGATGCGTGAACCTCGGTGTGTTTCCCAACATAAATCATAATAGATACTAATTCATGCATTTGATTTTCAATTCATTTCAGGTATCAAATCAGACAGATCATCAATAGAAATGCATGCGTAAAAATAGTAAAGCTGAAATTTACCCTAATAGCATGTCACAAAGATGAGCATCGCAAAAGACTAATAAGGCCATGAGAGAATCAGCATGCGGAAACATCCCTAGCAAAAATAAAGAAAAAGAGGCGGAGAAAAAGCGAAAATAAAATAAAAAGAGATGCATGCATGGTAAAAATAGAAAATATGATGCAAAATGATAAAAAGGAAAACGACGTGAAAAATGGTGGAAAAGTGAAATAAAAACTGAAATAAGGGGTGGAAAAAGTAAAAATAAAAATGAAAATAAAGCGGTAGCGCTCATCCCCCAAGCTAAACATAGCAGTGTCCTCACTGCTAAGAAATCGCTCGTGAGTGGGAGATGATGCTAGAAGGGTGGGGTGGGCGGGGGGAATGAAATAAAATAAAAACTATGTAATAAAAGAAAAAGGAAATAAAAATAAAATTAAAAATATGATATGATGCAATGCGATATGTGATATGATGCATGAGTGATGCCTCCCCCAAGCTATGTAAAAGTAGGGCCCCGAAGAGACAGATGAGTACAAAAAAATATAGGGGAGGCAAAGAGGGTAAGAACTACATCAAGCAGACGCACCACCCTCTGGGGGTGGTGATGGGTCCCTCTGCTGTGGACCTGGGGTGGTGGGTGGTGGAAGCTCCGGCTGTGAGTCATGTGGAGGGCTGGTGGTGAGATCGACGGTGGAGTGGGACGGCTCAGAAGAATGTAAAACCAGGGCAGAAAGTGGATCTACTGTGATTGACGACTTCAAAGTAGTAGAAGCAGGCTCTGCAGAAGCCTGAGGAACTGAAGCACTGAGTGGTGCAGAGTGTGTCACAGTGTCCGGTCTGGGAGGAGGAGTGTGTGCAAGTATGACAGTAAGTGGGCCATGCTGACGAAGAAGGTCTATGATCGAAAGAAGATCCGACTCGACTCTGGTTCTGTGTGTCGCCGTCGCGAGTAAAAAGGAATCGAAATCCCGTCGTAAGCGGGAAGTCAACTCCTCTAACGTAGCCAGACGATCGTTGGGAGTACGCGGGTCGGGAGGACAGCGAGGAAAACATATGTGGGACACCACTCTCATGAAGCGGCTCTGTGCAACTGATGCACGGTGCCGAGCGTGAAAAGTGGAAGATGGTGAACTCGAATGTATGTCAGAGATTACTGAAGAAAGAGATGCAGTCGACACAGAGGAAAAGACAGATATCGACACGATCTCGGTCAAAATGGCAGCGGAAGTGGTGGAGGAGGTGCCAGATAGTGAAATGTGTGGACCTAAAGAGATAGGAAGTGATGCTATCAGGTCCGACAGAGGTGGGAGGGTGGGAGCAGGATCGTGGACATGAGAGTCAAGATCTATCGGCGCGTCATCCAAATGTATATCGGTGCCCTCCGGTACCGATACAGAGATAGAAGAAATCTGAGTCTTGGGGCTGGAGGTGAAGATAGTCCCCGAGGACTCGGCGAAGGCAGATACGACGGAAACAGAACTGGTGGAAGTAGCGGCTCCAGAAACTGATGGGTGAGCTGGTGGAGCAGAGAGGTCGGCTACTAATGCAGCAATGTCAAGGAGCTCGAACACTGGGGAGTGGGAAACCGGGTCATCGGCAAGTGCCTCGACCGGTGCTCCAGGTGGCTCGAGAATGTGGATGGGCGGGAGTGGAAAGACCGGAGGAATCATCCAGTCAAGCTGGACGGCAGGAATGTGCGTCAGGTGAGGGGTGGGTAGAATCATGTGAGGGGTATGGGTGGTGCCAACTAGATACTGCCAGTGAAGAGAACCGTGTGGACGGATGATGTGCATGTGCTCGAGTACGCTGGTGGTCAAGCGTGTCAGGCCAGGAGGTCGGTAAAGGTCAGCTGGAATCAGGATGTGAAGCATCTGAGCTAAAATAGTGAAAAAGCCACCGCAGCAAATGTCAGTAGAGTGGTAGGTAGTGGCTATCTGGTAAAGTCGGTGACACAACCAGTGGGCTGTGTCAGAGAGCATGAATGGGCGCAGAGAGCCGTCTGGGTGGAATCGAATAGGCCGGGTCATACCCATAAGATGGATAAGCTCGGGGAGGGACATGGTCCCGACCTCTGGTCTGCAAAAAAGTGTGGAAGCAAGGTGCCGCTGAGCGTAGCGGAGGCATGGGTGCATAATGCACGAAGCCTTCGCCCAGCTAGGGCGGGTACTGTGGAAGTCCAGAAATACGCTCCCAAAAGGAGCGCGAGCATCAAAATCGGTAAGATCATAGGTAGTGGAGAAGGCCAGTCTGGGCTCTGGGACGGCGGGGAAGTGGAAATACTCCCGGATCATAGCAAAATTGACAGTGCAATCGTGATCTAGGAGGCGGAATGTAATGCCGTCACCCGCCGGGGTGAAAGCAATGGATCCGAGACCCTCTAGAGCTATGTGGGTGTAGGTCGGCGTGTGTACACTGAGGAATCGGTCGAAACCGATTGAACGGTAAAGGTGGTGTACTCCCTGTAGGAGTCCCAGGGACCTAAGGGTGGGGACGTCTACGAACACGGTAGGAACAAGACGTCACCCGGAGAGCCTGTAAAAGCGCTCACGGTGTGCAGGGTCACGGAACTGGATATCATAGGTCGGGAGACGTGCGGGGGTGTCATCCCTGGTGGGTGCGGGGTGTGTGGGTGATGTGGTGGAGACGGTAGAAGCAGAGGTGGAAGGGATATGGTCTGTGGTGAGAGGGATCACGGCGGACGTGACGGGTGTGGTGGTGGTGGGGATGGTGGTGGTCTGAGAGGTGGTAGACGGTGTGGTGGTGTGGCGTGCACGACGCTGGGGGCGGGAAGAGGAGGCGCCAGACGACAGCCTCTTCCTGCGAACGGGAGGTGTGGTAGATCCGCGTGTGCGAACCATGGTGTATGCGGTATATGAAGTACGGTATGAAAATATAGAGGGGAACGAGTGTACCGTAAGTACGAATGATGCGATCACACAAAAGATCCACCAAGCTAGTCCGCAAAGCTCCTACTAACGTCAGCGGAGAGGACCTGCAATTTGAAACGGGTAAAACGTCAGATAATCGATCCAAAATGGAGGACAAGCAGATATGAGGTGACTCGGGGCCGAGCAGTGAAATTGCTCGGTCTGAGATGGGCTACTCGGTCTGTGGGTTTGAACGAGCAGCTGAGCTGCTCGTTCAGTGACCTAGGGCACTATTCGGGGGGGGGGGGGGGCGGATTCGGCGATCGCTGTAGAGATAGAGGGGGGGTGTTAGGCGGGGGGGGGGGGGGGGGGGGGGTTAAAGGAGGTGGGGTGGTTTTGGGGAGGGCGGTTGGGCGGCGCCGTCGGCGGTGGAGGCGCCGTCGACGGGCCGTCGACTGGGTAGGGCGGATGAGGAGGGGCGGCTAGCTGATAGGAGATGGAGAGGGGGGGTCAGTGAGGGGGGTTTGTGTGGAGAGGGGGCAGGGACGTCGGCGGCGGTAGGGCCGTCGACGGTGCCGTCGGATGAGTAGGGCGAAGAGGGGGGAAGAGAGGCGAAGTGATGGAGAGATAGAGAGGGAGAAGAAGAGGGAGAGGGATGATCGGAGGTGGTGGCGTAGATGGCGGAGCCGGCGACGGTGACAGAGGGGAAAGACGGCGGAGGGCGGCGGATTGAACGAGTAGGGGGGAGGGTTAGGAAGCTCGGGGGTTAATTTTCGGGGGGGGGGGGGGGGGGGGGGGGGAATTTTAGGGTAAAAAGAAAATTTAATGTTGGGATTGGACGAACCCGACCCGACTCGGTCTGAGCAGCTAAGCTGCTCGACCGGGTCAATGTAAAAAAATTTGAACGAAATACCGACTCGACTCGGTCCGAGCAGCTAGGCTGCTTGACCGGGTCAATGTAAATTTTTTGAATGAAATACTCCCTCCGAGTTGTATCCTACTCGGGCCGAGCCAATAATATTCTGTCCGGGTCGACAGAGTGACGTTTTCTCCCCAAATTTCAAGCCTGTACGACTCGATCGAGCAGTAAGTTGCTCGGTCCGTGTCGCATCCTACTCGGGCCGTGCCAATAATATTCCGTCCGGGTCGACAGAGTGACGTTTTCTCCCCAAATTTCAAGCCTGTACGACTCGATCGAGCAGTTGGGTACTCGGGCCTAGTTGATTTCTACCCGGCCCGAGCAGGGAGCTGCTCGGGCCGCACCAGATAGCCTTCTTGTCTCCATGTCTGTGCTGCTCGACCGAGCAGGGAAGCTGCTCGGTCGAGTTCCCTATGTCTCCTGTCCATCTTCATATTCTTTGATTTTTCCCCAGATCTTCGAATTTGATGTTCTCCTCCAGCTTCCTTCAGTTTATAATGTCCATATGCATACCCCCAATTGTCCGTCCTACACAAAGTACGAACTCATCAAATTTTTGTGATTTTTATAATTTTATATAAAAGCACAAAAAATAAAAATGAAAAATAAGAAACTAAGAAAGAAAATCCAAAATCTAAGAAATTGGGTTGCCTCCCAATAAGCGCTCGTTTTCAGTCATGAGTTCGACTCCCTTTAATATATCAATGCTCATTTGGCGCGCGCGGTGGTCGCGCGTCAATCTTTGGGTTGGTGCAAACCGGCGGCATTTGATCTCCGCCTACTTCAAGGTTCTCCTCCATGTAGCATACAGTCCCCGGTCCTTGATGATTTGATGAATGGCGTAGGAACTCCTCATCCAACACTTGGATGTACGTGGCGACCGCTTTGTTGTAGGTTGGGTCACTGTTGTCGTCGATACTTGTCCTCATGGGGTCCTTCAAGACCCCATCGGCGGTAAAATCTTCAATTGCTTCTTCTTCAATAAGCTCTAAATAACTAGCCCCTTCTACATGGGCTTGCTCCCTCATCGGCTTTTGTAGCCAGAACTCAACTTAAATATCCCCCACATTGAGGGAGAGGGTCCCTTTCCGGACGTCTATAAGAACACCGGCCGTCGCCATAAAGGGGCGGTCGAGTATGAGGTTAGAGCTCCCTCCCTCAGGCATGTCCGTGATGATGAAGTCGACTGGAACACATAGTCCTGGAGGTATCTGGAGGATGACGTCCCCCGCTATTCCCACTGGGTAGGTGATGGAATGATCGGCAAGCTGGATGGGCATACTCATCGGTTCAAGCTCGCTTCCCGTCTGGAGTCTTTTGAAGATGGAGAGGGGCATCAGGCTGATGCTAGCCCCTAAATCAATCAACGCCCTGCTGATCGGCATCCCTCCAATGGAGCATGGCACGGTGAATCTCCCCGATCCGGCAGCTTCCGGGGGAGGTGATTTTTGATAATGGAGGTAGAATGCTCCAACAGCTTGATTTCCTCGAGCTTCCTCTTTCCCGTGATGAGATCCTTCAGAAATTTGGCTTATGTAGGGATCTCGGTGATGGCATCTATAAACGGGATATTCAGCTGAATTCCTTTTAATAACTCCATAAACTTGGGGTACTTCTTCTCCAATTTGGCTAGGGCTAGCCTCTGTGGGTATGTGGGAGGAGGTCTGGAGACTGTGCCCTTAGATGCATCAACGGAAGGCGGCATCGTAGTGGATATGTCGGGAGGTGCATCCGCTTTCTCCTCAATAGCGATAGGCCCTTCAGTGGCCTCAACTCTGTCGCTGTCATCAACAGCTTCTTCAGTTGTAATCTTCTCCTTATTAAGCACCGGAACCATAACGGGGTCAGTCACCCGTCCTCCTCGCATGGTCACTGAAACCATGGCATTGGCTTGAGCTCTAGGGTTAGTCTCTGGCTTGGAGGGTAATCTCCCCTGATTCTTTAGCAGCCGCGACATTTTCCCCCTTAGTTCATCGAGCGAAGAATTGATACTCTTGAATTGGTTCGATGTATCCTGATTGAAGTGGATCTGGCCGCTCATAAAGGTCTCCAGTGTGGCTTCAAGATTAGACTTGGGCGGAGCCGACGCAAAATTCTGTTGAGGTGGCCGGTTGAACTGATATCCCGACGGCCTGTAAGGCCCAGCTGGTCTAAAGCCACCCTGCTGATGGCTCTGTTGCTATTGAGGAGGAAGGGGTGGTCTCTGAAATTGCGGAGGTTGCAGCCCTCCACTTGGGTTTTCGTAGGAAAATCCCGGGTGATTCCTGGCAGCCGGATGCTGCCACTGATTCCGTCCCTCTCCTTGGATGTACTGTACGGTCTCAGATGTCTCATCACCCTCATAGTGGCCCTCACTAGGGATATATCCCGGATCTCAATACTCCTCCCCGGGGTGATAGAAAGTGCTGGGTGCTGTTGGGATGGAGTCTAGGCGCTGCTCGATGCGGGCCACTTGCTTGCACAAGGTCTCAATGTGAGAATCCAAGTGACTAGCGTCCTTGACCTCAGGAGTCCGGGTCACAACGGTCCGTTCATCGTTCCACTGCTGGGTGTTGGCTGTCATGTGCTCCAACAGATCTATAGCATCCTCGGGAGACTTATCAAGTAAGGCGCCCTGCGCCGCAGCATCAATAATCATCTTGGTGCTAGGCTGGAGCCAATTGTAGAAGCGCTGCACCAAATCCTAGGGCTCGATCCCATGGTGAGGACACTGGTGTTGGAGGTCCTTGAACCTCTCCCAAGCCTCGTAAAGTGACTCCTGCTAGAGCTGCTTGAAATTAGAAATGGCCCCACGGATCTGGACCATCTTCGAGGGTGGATAAAACTTATCCACAAATGCAAGCGTGAGCTTCTCCCATGTGTGAAGTGGTTGGGAGGGTGAGCTCGGAGCCAATAGGAGGCCTTGTCCCTCAAGGTGAACGGGAAGAGCCGCAACTTCACTGCATCATCACTGACGTCCTCCGCCTTGAATGTATCACACTTCGCCAAGAAGGAGTCAATGTGATGGTTGGGATTTTCATGAGGATGCCCATGGAAGGGATCCTGCTGCATCAGATTTAGTAACCCTGTCTTAAGCTCGAAGGTTGCCGCCGTAAGCTGCGGTCTAAGAATTGAGGAGTTGTTCCCAAAAGTCGGTTTCATATGGTCCCTGATGGACCCAGTGCGAGGAGGAGGAGGATTTTCTCCCATCTGAGCAGATGGAGATGAACTTCTGCTAGAGGATCTCAAAGCCCTGGCTGTCTTTTCGATCTCAGGATTGAACAATAACTCTCTAGTAGACCCTTTGTAGCGGGTGTTCATGCACCAACAAAGCTCAAAGAAATACCGTCAGTAGCACCGCAATAAATAAAAAAGAATAAAAATGATGGTTGGGTGAGAAATAATCGGAATGCTAGCAAACTTCACAAAAATAAAAACAAACTGAGATGGAACACTGTTGCCGTCCCCGGCAATGGCGCCAAAAACTTGACGCACCCGTAACCTACACCTAGGTTCCACCTGGCGGTGTCACAATCGCCAGGCGTAGTATGGCACCTAGGCTACAGTCACGGGCTCAATCCGCAAGCGGACAGTGTCGAGTTATAGTATATAAGATGTCGAATCCCACATGGACGGTGATAGTGTCAATTGGTTCTCAGTTTATTTCTAAGTTTAGAAATGAGATAGCGGTCGGGGGAAAAGGTTTGTTTGGGGTGATGTTGTTGTAATATCAATAAAAGGGACTAGAGCTTTAGGGATCACCACTAGGATCATTGGGGGTTGATGTTGGGATATGATCCTTACATTGCATTAGGGCTAGGGAATTAATCCCCCAATTCATACCACTCTCGTGGGTTGGAATTGCGGGGTATTTCGGTGGCTCTCGTTGACGCAATGGCGGTAGCCGTCCACGTAGCGGTATAGTTCGTCGATGGATCCCCTCAAGGCACGAGCCGAGCATGGTCACATGCCTTGGTTGGATCCAACGATTTCCATATTCGAATCCTTAGATACCCCTTAAGCACATCAATTCTACAGACTGTGGACATGATCTCAGTACAGGTCATCTACGGATTCGGTAGGATCTACCAAAATACAACCCTATATCCCCAATTCAACTAGGGATCCAGATCTACATTTTCCCCTTATAATCCTAGGGCTAACCCATCAACCCTAGAATAATTCTACTCACACATCGCAGTAATAACGAATAAAATCATTGATCCAAGAGACAGAGACATCATAGAAATTGAAATAATCCAAATGGAAGACTTACGGCAGGCAAAGGAAAAGATCTGCAATTTATCGAGAAATTCCAAACGCAAGAACAATCCAAAATAATGCAATAATCCTTCAGTGTTTGATTCCCAAGTTCGCTTACAAAAAATTACTCTAAAAGAATCCCTACAAAAATCGCTCAGCCCCCCCTGCAAAACTCTGTAAAAATTCCCTAATGAGAAGCCCCCTTCAGTCGATGCCCAGCTCGCAGCTTCAACGCCCCCCCCCCCGAGATCGTGCGCATCGCGATCTTCGAATTATTTCCAAAAATGGCTCTGAAATTATCGACCAAGTAGGTGACTCGATCGAGCAATAAGCTGTTCGTTCAGTGGCTCGGGGAGAGCAGAGAAGCTGCTCGAACGAGCACCACAGAAAATTAGAGTTGATGCTCAGTCTGCCCGCACCGAGCAGCTTCTTGCTCGGTCCGAGTAGGCATGTACTCGGTCAGCTGCTCGGGGAGCGTCGTTGCTGTGGAAATTGAGGCTGCTCGACCGAGCAGCTGATCTGCTCGGTCTGAGCCAGCCCGCATCAGCTCCCTCTGAATCTGATATGGCTCGGTCGAGCAGCTGAGCTGCTTGGACCGAGCATTTTCTAGGAAAATGCTGCTGAGCTCCAGAGGCTGTGTCTCTCTGCTCTCTCTTCTCTCCTCAAATGGCCTCAAATTACCTCAAAAGTGTGGCGAACTCCTATAGAGCCCCGCCAACGAGCTCACGAGCACGTCGGATGTGTCCATACCCCAGTGGGGGTCCAAATCGCTCCAAAATCCCTGAAAACTCAGAAAACACTACGAAACTCGAAAATATCATCAGAAATAGAAAATCGTAGTAAAAAGTGGGATTTGGATGCGAAAATGATATGGGATGCAATGTAATAATGACATGAAAATATGGAAAATATGGACTCAACCACAGAACTACATGATCCAAGATAGTACTACACACCAGCATCAAGTACAAAGTGAACTAACTCAAGTATACATGAGAGGTACCACAAGCTACCAACTCATACCACAGCTACAAAAGACAGCTCGCTCACTACTCGACCCCCCTCACACTACAAGACATATCCCAAAAGAGTGGTGTTCCCAAGTCAACCCACCTCTACGGAATCTCCTGAGGGAGATTCTGCTATGGTGTCCTCTGCTCAAGACCTGAAAAGTAAAATGAGCACGTCAAACGTGCCCAGGAGGAACTAACTATGGTAGGAAAAATCATTTAGGGGTTATGAGTGTAAAGTCAATAGAAGTACAAGCAACCAAAGTGAAAAGCACAACACAAAAATGTACAACAGCAACACATATGAATTTTATTAGTTAGCAGATGTTAGTGACTCTTTGGAAGCCTGTGTATCACCTAAAGATAAGGGCCTAGACCTCGCCCCAAATTTGGGGCGAACATAGTACTCGACGCAGTGGACACGGGCACTGTACGCCGGCTTCTCAGCTCCCCCATCCCTGATAGGAGTGAGGCTCTCCACATAATAACACAACCTCCGTATGTCCCCTCCACTCCCGGTAAAGGCGAGTGGGAATAAATATCACATATCATATACTCTTTCCCCAACTTCTCGGTCCAGCCCCTTATGGTTCAGTAATACCCAAACTTCCCCCATCCCCACACCAGGATGCTCACCCGCCTTAGGGCAGATCGAGACACCCCAGTTGACATATCATATGTCATATTCTTGAATAATACATAGCACCAACATTTTCATGGTTATTTTCCCCAGTATCTTTAACATTACATTCAAAGGGGCATTTCGACAAACATATGGCGGTCACCATATAAATGAAAAGTGTCACACCATCAAATTTACTAAAAAATAGCATACATAAACTTTCTTATAGGTGCCAACATTATTCATTCATATTGGAGTAGAAAACTAATATTACCACACAATTCCAACCCCATCCAAAACAGACCAACTTGCTGAAATGTGCAAAATCAGATACTAAATCAGCATGTTTCATCAATTTATCTTGTGAATTTGACAACATTCTGTAAATGATAGTTGGATATATAGTAGTCGTGGATGCACCAATAAAATTTCATGCATAAATATTGACTAGAGAATTTATAGTGATTTATTTGGTGCAACATGTCCAGACTGTTTTTCAGACAAAATTCTAGGTCTGTATTAAAATCCAATTTTAGGCAAGTTGGAGCCAAAATTTCAAAATATGAGCGCTGTGATGTAATTATAGATAAACTTGTTAACTTTACAACAAGACTAAGAACAGCAAATTCCATAGAGTGTGCAGGTAATAAACCTCATTTTTCTAAACTGTGTCAAGTTGGACAGATTTCCAGACATGTTGCAAACACTGAATTTTTACTCCTCCTTATTGAACTTAACATATGACAAATGTTATATGAATTTGGGGTAGGACTTCAAGATCTACACATACATATTTATTTCAGAGAGTAAATCAAACCACAGAGATCCGAATTGAGGAAGAAATACACAACAGAAAATTTGGATTTTAGGGGAGAGTAATTAGCTAAGAAAAACCAAGAAAAATGTTATCTTTTTAATCTATTGCACATATAATCCATGAATTCAAGACCATGGGCAATCACAATAACACCATATCATCCTCATAATCCTAAATAAAAATTCCCAAACCAAAGTTAGAATCCTACCTCAAGCAAGTCTCTTTCTTTCTCTCTTCTCTTTCTCTTCCTTCCACCTCTCTTTCTCCTTGGAGAGCTAGGGTTTTCTTAATTTTTTTTGGAAGTCAAATTAGGGTTTTGGAGTCTTGATGGAGGGATAAATGGGAGGGGGGGGGGGGGGGGGGGGTTCGGCCATGGCTTTGGGGAGAAAAAGATGAAAGTAGAAATGAAAAGAGAAGAAAAGAAAGTTGAAGAAGATAGAAACTTCTTAGGAAATATCTATCTCTAGATTCCTCTTAGGATAAGCATGCACAAGCCAAAATGACTGTAATACCCTTCTAAAATTACCCCTCAAGTTTCAAGTATTTACAATTTTGCCATTACTTTATGCACACACAGCTTTAGTGTACGCACATCAGCTTTAGACCAAATGACCGTTTTGCCCCTAGCCTTTCTAAAAATTTACGGGTGTGCCATTAAACCCATCCCTTTTCACACTGGCTCTGCACACACTAACCTACTCTTTCAAAATTTACAAGTATGACATTACTTTACACAACCACCTTTACTCCACACACACTTCCACCCATATTGCCAAATGACCAAAATACCCCTACGCTCTTCACGGAATTACACGACTGCCACCAGACATATACATGCTATATCACCTCTTATCATCTCATTATACTCCCTCTACTCGTGTGTAGAGGACTACCGTATCAGTCGCCGTATGGGGCTAAACAGGCTATGACAGTCATCGTAGCAGTAGTTGCTGAAGCAATATCATCATAGCCTGGAGATTCATTTTGACTGGTTCTGGAAGCTGCAACTCCCTACTAGGTGGCGTACTTTCTATGGTTAGTTTGTAAGGACAGAATTGTTACTAATGAGCTGCGGTTCAAGCGTTGCATCGGCTTTCCTTAATAGTAGGAAGTTACACTTGCCTCAAGTTATTCTTTTTGCAACTTGTCAGTGGAAGGTGTGGGGAGCAAGATGTCTACGGGAATGGAGAAGATGCAGAAGTGGATACCTTTTCTATCAATAATATAGCTTTGTTTGCAGATGAGGAGGGTTAGTGTCTATGGAAAATCTGTAGTCACATCTCCTAATATTCCTGTAATTCGGTGGTACCCTACTGAAAAGGGGGGAACCCGGGTCTGTCTGGGGTTGGTGGCTTATTTCGCAATGACCTATGCATTTGGCTACTTGGTTTCTCTGCTTACATTGGATGCGGTACTAATTTGAATACGGACCTCCCGGCTCTTCGTTGGGGGTTGGAGATTGCTTGAAGCAATGGGTTCCAGACTATTATGTGTGAATCAAATTTGGCCTTTTGCCTCTGACCGCTTATGATGTCTCATTTCACCCTCTTTGGAGTTTGATTCTGGATTTTCGACATCTGGCATCAAGATTCTGAATATGCTCGTTTCGACATGTCCAGGAGGCTAATTTTTGTGCTGACGCCCTTGTGGACTTGGGTTATTGATTGGATGAGGACTTGCAGATATTGGGCCGACCTCCTGTGTCTTTATCTCAGTTACTTCTTATGGATGTAAAGGGTCCGAATGTTTCTAAGGGGTTTACCCTCTGATTTGATGTATTTTCTTTCCGATTTATAAAAAAAAAAGATCTATGGCGGTGAAGGCTTTGACAGTTATCTTTAATTTTTAACAGGTTACGATGTTATAGCAATAACACCAAAGCATATGATATTTTTAATAAATTTAGCTGTAATGATCCCTAGGGACACAACTAGCAGGCAACTTTTATGAAAGTTCATCTGTGTTGTTAATTAACGTATGCCTCACTCGGCTCTTTTTTTCCTTTTAGAACTGTTCAGATAACCATGTTATAAGAAGACGAATTGATCGTCTGTTGTTGCATCTTTCATGGTGAATGATCCATTATATCAATCATAACTGTCTATAACTTGTATATAGGTATTATTAATACATTGGTACGGCCCACAAAGTGAAGTCAAGATGATGAGGCCCAATTGAAGTCTAAACCTCGGCCCAATAACCCAAAACCCGTCAGCGAGGATGCATAAATACTCAATCAATGAAACGGCTCATTCGACCGTTGGAGTTTCGCAGATTACAAGGGAGTAATTAATGGAGACCGAGTAAATGAGCGGCCGTTATCATTAATCCTCAAGAAGATCCTGCCATAATCAATGAGGAACCGTTATTCACTATCGACAAAGATCGCCAACTATAAATAGATGAAAAGACAATGTAAGAAAGGTTCAGACTCCCAAGGTACGAAAGACCTAATACTCTTACAATCTTATTTACATTATATAATTCTTTCTCCAAAAAATCTTGCAGCGACTGACTCGAGACGAACCTATGTGGGTCGATCTCGGCAGCCCCACTCTTTCCTTGAATTCCTGTTCTAACTTAAGTATCGGAGGGGATTTGAGTCGGAACCCAGATTCGACCTCCCTGACGCTCCTTTGTAGTGTAGGAAGATCAAGGCACGACTCAGCAGGAGGGTTGAATGATAGATCTCAATGATAATCGTTTGAGGATCGACTCCACCAGAGGGTCGGACAGCTGTCCCATCCAGTTATCGAGTCGAGCAAGCTTCTGCGCTGCATCCACATCCCAACCATCATCGACCATGGATCTACTAACCAAGGGTCCCATTCGACCGGCTGACGAAGCTTCACCTCGACAGAGAAGTCCACGTAAGTCATAATATTGTTGACACTAATTTTGGTCTTAACAGTTGGCGCTGTCTGTGGGAAAACCGAGTCGACATCACAGTCATCCAACTACTCTGACCCTGTTGACTCGCCCAACAACACTCTTTGAGAACACCGTGGCCTTTCCTTGCATCAATGTCCTCGACATAATAATGGGAGGTCCACCACACCTGGAGTTATCAACCTCACTCCAAAGTTCTTATGCTGGGAGGTTGATGACCATCTCGGTGGGAAAGAAGCACCCGAGAGATTCTATACCCATAATATCTTTTTCAGATGAAGATCTGGAGGGTGTGGAACTGCCACATGACGATACCGTTGCATCAGTGCCACCATTAATAAGGTGGTGGTTAAGAGATTACTCATCGACACCGGGAGTTCGTGTGATGTGCTTTTCTTCACCACATTGGAGAAGATAAGACTGGCTTCGTCAGAGTGGAGCGAATGTCCAGGACCGCTCGTAGGCTTCACTAGGCATTCCACACAAGTGTTTGGTATTATCACGCTACTGGTGACCCTTGGAACACACCCACAATATGGCACCCGTTTGACCAATTTTATCGTGGTGAAGATCAACTCGGCATACAACGGATTCATCGGCAGACTGCTGCTTAATGCAGTGGAGGTGGTGGTCTCGACGTTATACCAGATGATTAAATTTCAGACTCCTGAGGGAGTTGGAAAGGCGAAAAGGAATTAGAAGTAGTCTAGATCATGTTACCTACTATCCACCGCTTTATGAAGGGTGAAGCAAACAGACCCAGATAATCTCAGCAATGAGTGTAGACATAAGGAGCACCGACCCGTAGCGATCAAAGAAATGGAGACCATCCAGATCCTCGAAGGAGAAGGAAAGACAGTTTTCATTGGGTCAATGCTCCCTTTCGACACAAGGGAACAGTTAATTACACTCCCGAGAGAGAATTTTAATGTCTTCGCTGGGTCTCTTGATGATATACCAGGCATCGACCCTCAGGTAATATCCCACAAGCTCGAGGTCGACTTGACTTCCAAGACAATGAAGCAGAAGAAGAGAAATAAGGGAGGTGACAAGATGATAGCTGTCATCGAGGAAGTGGATCGACTTCTAGCAGCAGGGTTCATTCGGGAAGTCCAATATCTTGAGTGGCTCTCTAATTTCATGATAGTGAAGAAGGCCAGCGACAAATGGAGGATGTGTGTCAATTTCACCGACCTCAACAAATCATGTTCGAAGAACAGATATCCCTTGCCTCGAATCGACCATCTTGTCGACAATGCCTCAGTGTTATGAACCCTTAAGCTTCATGGATGCTTTCTCAGGCTACAACCAAATCCAAATGGTGCCTGATGATGAAGCAAAGACTTTCTTTATCATGGATCAATGTATTTTAATTGTTCCATCATTTGTTTAATCTATGACTAGCAGCACTAAGTGGAACTTCAGATCCCTCAATTGTGACTTGCAAAGACGGGTAAATGAACATTGTTAATGTGTATTACATTTGCTTGCATGTTGAGAAAGCATGGCGTGCTTTCGATCTCATTTGAGTTCTAACTCTATCATCTCGGTTGCTCTGATCTACTTCACGGTGAGCGAACACACGCCATGGCATGCTTTCGCTCACTAAGAAGCAGATCGGGGAGGCCTAATGACAAGTCCAACTTCACCCCTCCTCTTCACCCCTCCTCTTCAGAGTTAGTGAAATTTGTATGGTGCCTGATGACGAAGCAAAGACTTTCTTTATCATGGATCAATGTATTTTTTGTTATAAAAAGATGCCATGTGGTTTAAAGAATGCAGGAGCGACATACCAATATATGATGAACAAGGTCTTTAAGGCTTAAATTGGGTAAAACTTGGAGATCTATGTTGATGATATGATGGTCAAGTCAAAGAAATCGACGGATCATATCGCAGATCTCCAAGAGACATTTGCACAGATTCATCACAATAATCTTCGGTTGAACCTCGCAAAATGTACTTTGGGGTTCAATCTGGGAAGTTCCTCAGATTCATGCTAATGAGTTGAGATATCGAGGCTAATCCTGACAAAATTGCAGCGGTCGTAGAAATGAAGGAGCCCTCTACCATCAGAGAGCTTCAGAGATTGAATGGTAGAATATTGGCTCTAGGTCGATTCCTTTCCAAATCGGCTGAGAGGTCACTTCTGTTCTTCAAAGTATTAAGGAAGGCGATAGCGTACACTGCAAAGGACAAGGAGATCATCGAGTGGGATGTAGACTGCAAGAAAGTTTTCTCTAAGCCGAAGGACTATCTCCACAGCCCACCGCTCTTGACTAAGCAGAATAAAGATGACCAACTCATCATCTATCTAGCTGCTACCATGGAAGCTGTAAGCTCGGCTCTTGTCAAGGAGGACTCGAGAGTGCAATGACCTATTTACTATGTCATCCAGGTCGTCTGAGATGCCGAAATCAACTATTCCAGGATAGAGAAGTTAGCATTCGCCCTGGTCCAGTCGACGAGGAGGCTACGACCCTACTTCCAGGCGCATACCATTCTAGTCCTTACAGAAACCCTTTTGGAACAAACTCCAAAGAGACTTGATCGATCGGGAAGGATGACTAAGTAGGGGGGTCGAGTTGGGTGAGTTCGATATCCAATACAAGCCAAGGATTGCCATCAAAGGATAAGCCTTAGCTGACTTCATTGTCGAACTCACTTATGACGACAACCCAAGAAAGGAGGTACATGTTGCTAATTTACAGCTCTACATTCCCCCTTCTTCCTCAAGAGGTATCGACTCCTCAATAGTCGCCCATGAAGGAGAAGGGACATGGATTGTGCAAGTTGATGGTTCGGTGACTCGAACCGAGAGCGAAGCAGGTATAATTGTCCAAACACCAGAGGGCAATATACTCGAATACGCTCTTCGGTTCAACTTCCAAACCACAAACAATGGGGCGGAATATGAAGCAGCCATCAATGGGCTCAGGTTGACTCGAGCGCTAGGGGTAAAGGTCGTCCACCTTCACAGCGACTCCAACTTGATAGTCCACCAGCTGAATGGAGGTTACAAAGCTCGAGAAGAAACTATGCAGAACTACATGCAGATTGTCAAAACCGAGCTGACCAAATTCAAGCGGTTGGAGATCCATCACGTACCACGATCAAGGAACCACCGAGCTGACGCCATGTCAAAGCTCTCCTTGTCCTCACCAGCAGGGCTAGGTCGAACGGTATACGTACAACATCTTCAACAACTGAGTATACTCGAGGAGGAGCCGCTAAGCCTCGACCAAGGAGTCACTTAGATGGACCCCATTATTAAATATCTTAATACTAGGGAAAAACCAAATGACCCTGTAGAGGTCCGAAAGCTGGAGCGAGTAGCCTACCAGTTTGTTTTGCTCAATGGTTCGTCGTACAAGCAATGATGTACCAGGTACGATGCATTTCCTTACCTCAAGTGCAGGACTCCGCAGGAAGCACTCTATGTGATTCAGGAAATCTACGAAGGAGACTGCGAAAATCATTGTGGAGAAAAAGCTTTAGCCTTGAATGTTTTGAGGCAAGGCTACTTCTGGCCATCCATATTCAAGGAGACGATCGAGTATGTCCAGAAGTGTCCTACCTTCCAGAGGTTCACAAAGCATATCTCGGCCCCTCCGACGAAACTAATCCCCGTCATTAGTCCTGTTCCTTTTGCAAAGTGGGAATTAGACATCCTTGGTCCATTCGTACCAACGAGTGGACAACGAAAATTTCTAATCATAGCACTCGACCACTTCACCAAGTGGATCTAAGCAGAGCCCCAGGCCTGTATCACTTGGAAGGAGGTCAGGAGCTTCGTGTGGAAATCGATCATATGTCAATTTGGCATCCCTCAATCCATCGTAACGGATAATGGGACGTAAATCGATAGTGCCGGTTTCAAGGATTTCTGTTCCGAGTTAAGGATCAAATTGCACTTCACGTCTGTGGCTCATCCTCAATCCAATGGTCTAGCAGAAGCAGCTAACAAGTGCATCCTAGAGCCCTTGCGGAAGAGGGTAGGAGTGGCCAAAGGAACAGCCAGAGGAACTTCCAGGCATCCTATGGTCATATAGAACAACTCACAGAGCCTCGATAGGAGAAACTCCTTTCATGCTCGCCTACAAATGTGAAGTGGTCGTTCCGGTTGAGGTCAACAAACAACCTCTCCATATCAGATACTTCGATGAAGAGAGAAACTCGGAAGGACTCAAACTCAATTTGTAGTTTCTCAACAATAGTCGAGAACACACTCTGACCACCTTTGTCGAGCAGAAGGGATGCATGGCTCGCTACTTTAGCGCAAAAGTTCAAGAGCGCAGCTTCTGCATATGTGATCTTGTGTTGCGAAAAGCCATTTTCTCAACCGTGATCGTTAAGCAAGGAAAGCTTGCTATGAAGTGGGAGGGTCCCTACAAAGTGATCGAATTCCTCGGTACAACCACATATTGACTCTCCACGATGGCGGATTGGGAGCTTCTTCATCCTTGAAATGCCAAGCACTTGCGAAAGTACTATCAATGATCGTACCAGCAAGAAGTGACAAATTGTATGTGTCATAATTCGCCTTTGTGTTTTTTGAGCCAATAAATACTTCATAAATACGAGGTTGACCATCTTTTTGTCTGAGTAGACCCTTCATCGTTGTTAGTAATAAGCCAAGGGGCCAATCCCGTGCCACTGAATGATAGACGATTGTCGTCGGCCATAAGCCGAAGGGGCCACGCCCCTTGTAAACGAACGACCCTCGTCTTCAGTCGTAAGCCGAGGGGGCCATGTCCCTCGCAATCGAACGACACTTGTCATCGATCGTAAGCCAAAGGGGCCACTCCCCTTGCAACCGAATGACCCATCGTCGTCAGCCGTCAGCCAAGGGGCCCATCCCTTGCCACTGAACGACACACTATTGTCGTCGGCCATAAGCCGAAGGGGCCATGCCCCTCGCAACCGAATGACCATCGTCATTAGCCGTAAGCCGAGGGGACCATACCCCTTGCAACCAAACGACCCTCGTTGTCGACTGTAAGCTGAAGCAACCATGCCCCTCGCAACTGAATGACCCATCGTCGTCAGCCGTAAGCCAAGGGGCTAATCCCCTGCCACTGAACGACACACAATCGTTGTCGGCCATAAGCCGAAGGGGCCACGCCCCTCGCAATCGAACGATCCTCATCGTTAGCTGTAAACCGAAGGAGCCATACCCCTCGCAACCGAACGATCCATATCGTCAGCCTTAATCCAAGGGGCCAATCTCTTGCCCCTGAACGACCCACGATTATCGTCGGTTGTAAGCCGAAGGAGCCATGCCCCTCGCAACCGAACGACCCATCGTCGTCGACCGTAAGCCAAGGGGTCAATCCCTTACCACTAAACGACACACGATTATCGTCGGCTATAAGCCAAAGGGGCCACATCCCTCGCAAGCAAACGACCCAGTCGTGAGCTGTAAGTCGAAGGGGCCACTCTTCTTGCAACCGAACGACCCATCGTCGTCAGTTGTAAGTAGAAGGGGCTACGCCCCTTGCAACTGAACGACCCATCGTCTTTAGCCGTAAGCCAATGGGCCAATCCGTTACCACTGAACGACCCACGATTATCGTCGGCTATAAGCCGAAGGGGCCACGCCCCTCACAACTGAATGACCTTCATCGTCGGTTGTAAGCCTAAGGGGCCACACCCCTCGCAACCGAACGACCCACCACACATGGTCCACAACGTTGGGATCATCCCTACTAGGAGAAAATACCCGATACACCAACGACCCAAGTTCAGTCGATTTTGAAAATAAACCTCGATTCGTTGAGGGGCCATATACGTGCATTCATGTACATAAGTGGAGAGAAGAAACACAAACATTCTTTTCATTTATTAGTCGAAAAGTTACATGTGGTATGCTTTGAAGCAGTCTTACAAAAAACAGGAACAAAAAGACTAATACTCTAAGAGGAAGGGCCACTGCCCGGCGTAAAAACATTATGAAATGCTTTCAACGCCGCAGTGAACCTGGCCGTAAGCTCAGCCTTATGAGTATCAGCTGATCTTTTCGAATCCGCGAATTTTGCTCGAAGATCGATTGCCTCTTTATTCGAGGCTTCTAAGTCGGCCTGGAGCTGGGATCTTTCCCTTTCCCATTGGCCTCAGCTGTTTGCTTAACAGAAGACAAGGATGTGAGACTCTCCTTGACCTTCGTGGCTGCCCACTCGGCTCCAGCGTTGGCCGTGAGTGCTCTTCCCAAATTCTCCTTCATCTTCTTTATCTAGGCCTTGAGCTCGGAATCTTTCCGCTCAGCGGCTTCCGTCCGATGATGTCCGTCGACCATATCGACTACTCGACGACGCAAGACCGCACCAAAGATTGACATCTGTGAAAGACGTCGATTAACTGGGTTGGTAGCTTAAGTCCAGGGTAAAAGTTGCGGAAAACTAACCTAGCTGCAATCCACGAAGAAGTTGGTCATCCTCTCGACATTCAACCCCTGAAGGAAATCGAGATCGCGAGGGAGAATGGAGTTTTCAACCAATCGAGAGGTCGTCCTAAAATCCAAGAGGGCCGACTCCTCCGTCCCAACGATAAATTGAGGCTAATGAGGTTCGCCTCGAACGTCCCCCGAAGAAGTATCGGGTGCTAATTCAACATCAGAGCTCGATTGAACTCTGAAGGGATAGGACCAACCAAGGGAGTCAGAGGATCGATACTACCCCACGGCCACTTGTCCTGGGATTGACATGCGGGAGGCTTGACCGTCCCTTGAGGCTTAGGGGGAGCCATCATCTGACCCACCAAAGCTTGGGATGAAAAGCCATTACCTTTCACCATAGGCGAAAGGGGAGGAGTCGGTTCTGTGACCTTTATTTTCTTTTCGGAGTCCTCCCTTTCATGGGAGGGAAGATCCCTCTTCTTGATAATGGGCTGGGTAGGCCCAGGAATCACGACAATATTACCAACTCCTGCTACAGGTGCGACTGAGGCTATAACTGGAGCAGCGGGCGGGACTGTACGAGCTACAGCCCGACTCGAAATCTCCCTCGACGAAGCACGAGAGGATGACATAGAGGTCCCCCTGACCTCACCTCCCTCGGAGGAAGAGCTTTGACTGATGGGAAGAGGAGACTGAGCACTTAAGCCCCCATCACTTTTCTTCTTCCTTCGCTGCTCTATCCAAATCCGGCCCAGCTCGAGATTCAGACTTCTGTGAGCTCCTCTAGTCATGTCTGCAAAGGAAGAATACAATTACCGTAAGTGGTTATAATGAAAGCACAGAAGCAATGTCTATTACACTGACTCCACAAAACGGTCTTCATCCGATGGTTGTCCAACAAGTATGAGGTCAACCTCTTTTGCCATGGTCGGCTCAAAATACGTTTGGCCGCCTCAATCTCACCAGGTAATAATCCAAATTCTATGGAAATATCAGGGTTAGGGGAATACCAGCCAGTGAGGATCGGCTCCATGTCTGGGAGGAAACAAATACGAAAGTGTCCTCCTAATTAGGATCGGAGATGGGGAGATCATATATAAGCTTCTTTCTAGACGAGCCACAATGTGGTACCGCACCTTACGAGGGTCGACCACCACTCGGAAGAAATGTCTAAACAATTGAATGTATGGTCAAACTCCACAAAGCACACAGAGCATGGTAAAGCAAACTATGGGTGAAATGGCCTGAGGTGCAAGCTGACAGAGGGAAAGTTCTAAAAACATAAAATCTCCGTTATAAAGGGATGGAGAGGTAAACGAAGGCTAAAGAGGAAAGATTTCAGATACACTCCGATCTCATTTCTTCGAGGGAAACAAATTCTCTCATTGAATTCTAGAAACCTAACCCTATAAGGGGATATAGGCAATCAGATCAAATCTTAGTAGTCGAATCATAAGAGAGCTCTAGCACCTTCTCCAGAATCTCTCGAGGTGCTGCTGACTTCGGATCTTACCGAAGAACTGGAAGTATAGACTCCATTTGGAGTCCTTTCCCTTTTCGAGGAATCTCGACATATTGATAAGGTCGAAGGCACCGCATGATCTCCTCATAAGACAGCTCCTGGATCCTTACTAGCGGCAATGCAGCCATAAGAGTTAAAGAAAAGCCTAGAAGAGAAAAGGAAGCTACCTTATCGAGATCAGACGAACACCAAAGAGAGCAAAGGAAAAATCGAGCTTTCGTAAAATTGGAGACGAAGCAGGAAGACTTATTGTATTTCTTCTTTACCTTTTATACTGGGAAACCAAAAGCAACCATTCGATGAGTGGCACGTGTCCAAGCTTGATCTCAGGAGACGGTGAGGATCAAATTGAAGGCGAAGGGTTTTGGCGGCATAAATCAAATAGGTCCGCTTCAACTGCCATGCCCATTTAATGTGACTTCACATCACTCGGTCTTAATCAACGTTGTTTCCTGAGCACGAATGATGGGTGCAATTGTTAATACACAGGTACGGCCCACGAAGCGAAGTTAATATGATGAGGCCCAATTGAAGTCCAAATAACCCGAAACCCGTCAGCGAGGATGCGTAAATACTCAGTCAAAGAAATGGCTCATTCGACCATTGTAGTTCTGCTAATTATATGGGAGTAATTAATGGAGACCAAGTAAATGGGCAGCCGTTATCATCAATCCCGGAGAAGATCCCGTCATAATAAATGAGGAACCGTTATTCACTATCGACAAAGATCGCCAACTATAAATAGATGAAAAGACAACGCAAGAAAGGTTCAGACTCCCAAGATACGAGAGACTTAATAATCTTACAATCTGCTTTCAACTATATAATTCTTCCTCCAAAAAATATTGGGGCGACTGACTCGAGACGAACCTCTGTGGTCGATCTCGGCAGCCCCAAGTCTTTCCTTGAGTTCCCGTTCTATCTTAAGCATCGGACAGGATTTGGATCAGAACCCATATCCGACCCCCCTGACGCTCCTTTGTGGTGCATGAAGATCAAGGCACGACTCAGCAAAAGGGTCGAACGATAGCTTTCAACGATAATCGGTCGAGGATCGACTCCAACAGAGAGTCGAACGACTGTCCCATCCAGCTATCGAGTCGAGCGAGCTTCTGCGCTGCATCCACATCCCAACCATCATCGACCATGGATCTACTAACCAAGGATCACATTCGACCGGCTGACGAGGCTCCACATCGACAGAGAAGTCCACGTCAGTTCCAATACTGTTGACGCCAATTTTGGCCTTAACAGGTATAATTGATTGAAACATGACTAATTCCTTAGCTCCTTGTATATGAAGAAATTTAGAGAAAAGGGATAAACGACTGGAGAAATGTAGAAGAGAAACCAGTAAAGTTTTACATTCCTCTTCATGTGTTTAAATACAATGTATCAAGGGTATAATAGTACTTTACAAGAGGATATGAATCTAGCTTTATTGGTAGGTGCTGAATGCGTATCTCTACGAGATGCGGTGCATTGTATCGGGACGCCTTCTGATATGAATGACATTGATTGGTTGGAGATCTCCGAGGGATATGGTTGACCTTGCATATCTCTACGAGATGCGGTGCATTGTATCAGAACGCCTTCAGATAGGAATGTCATTGATTGCTTGGAGATCTTCGAGGGATATGGTTGACCTTGCATATCTCTACGAGATGTGGTGCATTGTATCGGAACGCCTTCAGATAGGAATGTCATTGATTGCTTGGAGATCTTCAAGGGATATGGTTGACTTGGTCTCATTTCCTTATACGCCCCCACAAACTGAGCGGCCGAAATGACGAACAGTTTGTCTCGCAATAGCTCGAAGCGATCCGTAGTGAGACTCTTAGTGAAGATGTCAGCCGGGTTGTCCTCGGTAGAGATGTGTTGAACACGAATGTTGTCTGACGTGACCTGTTCACGGATGAAGTGGTAGTCGACTGTGAAGTGTTTAGTTCGGGAATGAACGACTGGATTGGAAGAGAGTGAGATAGCCGACTTGTTGTCACACCAAATTAGCGGCTTGTCTTGGAGAGGAATCTGAAGGTCAGAGAGGAGAAGTTGTAGCCAGATGATCTCTTTAGCCATGAGAGAGAGAGAACGGTACTCCGATTCTGTCGAGCTGTGTGCAATCGAAGGTTGTTTTTTTTGCACTCCAAGTCAAAGGATTCTTTCCGAGGAAGACACAGAATCCATTGATGGAGCGACGATCTACGGGATCTCCTGCCCAATCAGCGTCGGAGAAAGTGATGAGTGACATAGGACTCGGACGAAGAAGAAAGCCGTGGGTTGGAGTGTGTTGAAGATACCGAAGAATCCGTTTAGCAGCTGTGAGATGTGAGTCACGTGGAGCATGGAGAAACTGACATACTTGATTGACAGCGAATGCAATATCAGGTCGGGTCAGTGTGAGGTATTGAAGAGCACCGACCAGACTACGGTAGTACGATCCATCGAGCAGTAAAGGATCTGAGGTGCTTGGATTCCGTTTTGAGGAGACTGGAGTTCTGCTCGGCTTGCAACCGGAGAGGCCGGCTTTCTGAAGGAGCTCTTTTGTATATTTGGTCTGATGGACGAAGCAGCCTTGGGAGCTTCGTTGAATTTCCAGTCCCAGGAATTATGATAGATCGCCCAGATCTTTGAGTGAGAACTCACTGGCAAGCTCACCAATGAATTGATGTACGAAGTTTGCCGAAGAGCCCGTGATTAGGATGTCGTCGACATACAACAGGATCACGGTTGTTTGGTCACCAGAGTGTTTGACAAAGAGAGATGAGTCGGTAATGCTCGGGTGGAATCCGTGAAGGCGGAGAAACTGGGAGAAGCAAGCATACCACTGTCGAGGCGCCTGTTTGAGGCCATATAATGCTTTCTGTAGCTTGCAGACATGTTGTGGGAAAGAGGGATCTATGAATCCCATAGGTTGCGCCATATAAAGATTTTCATCGATGTTTCTATCTAAAAAAGCATTGGAGACATCGAGTTGTCTGATTGGCCAGTCGAAGTGTAGAGCCAGAGTGATCAGGAGGCGGATAGAACCGTGCTTGGCGACTGGGCTGAAGGTCTCGGCGTAGTCAACCCCTTCCTTCTGATGAAAGCCTTTGGCCACGAGCCGAGCTTTATAGCGGGCAACAGAGCCATCCGTGTGACGCTTAATCTTGTAGACCCACTTGCATCCGATGATGTTTACTGAGGGAGGAGGAGAGACAAGTTCCCAAGTCTCTTGACGGGTTAAAGCGGCATACTCGTCCTGCATGGCTGTGACCCATTGGGGATGTTTGGACGCCTCCTTGTAGGATATCGGTTCTTCTGAGGTGATTTGGGCATGTAGGTTTAATGGTTGACGAGGTTTGAAGGTGCCGACCATGGAACGGGTGGTCATGGGATGAGTCGACAGTGGTGAAGTATCCGATGTGGGTTGAGTAGGTGGAGAAGTGGAGGTTGGAGGTAACGTGGAAGTTAGGTGGGGATGGTAAGAGGTTGGGTGAGTGACCGGATTATGGTGTGCCGAGATATGTTGTAGAATGCTTGTAGGAAATGATGGGTCATGCAAGGTTTGTGTTGGTGAATCAGCTGGATTGGTCATACTTTGGGTTGAGCGAGCTGTGGAGTGGCTTGGAGAGGTCGGTAGGTCGTGTTGATGGGTCGGATGGTCGGTAGGTTGGTAGATCAGGGGATATGTGGGTGTTGGTTGGAGGGGTGCAGGTGGATGGGTAGGAATAATGGTCGGTGGGATAGAGTTGATCAGTGTAGGCTGTGGCGTTGGACGAGTCTGAGTAGAGAAAGGGAAGATGTTCTCCTCAAACCTGACATGTGGAGTCAGGTACAGCCTTTTGGTAGACAGCTCCATGCATTTATACGCCTTCATGTGGTCAGCATAACCAAGAAAGATGCACGGTTGCGACCTTGGTTCAAGCTTGTGTTGTACATAAGGGCGGAGGCAGGGATAGCACAGGCAGCCAAATGTGCGCATCCACTTGTAGTCTGGAACCTGATGATAGAGAATCTCGTGAGGAGATTTGTTTCGTTGCGTTGCAGATGGTAGTCTGTTGATCAGATATATAGCCGTCTTCGCTGCATCTGGCCAATATTGCTGAGGCATAGAAGCTGTTAGTAGCAAAGCAAGTGTAGTTTCAATTACATGTCGGTGTTTTCTTTCAGCCACACCATTTTGCTCGGGTGTGTAGGGTGCCGAGGTCTGATGTATGATCCCAAGTTGGTGAAATAGGGAGATAAATTGATTGTTACAAAATTCCCCCCACCATCAGATCGAAAAATTTTAATTTTCGTGTTAAACTGCCTTTCAACCATTGTTTGAAAGGTTTGGAAGGCAGCAAACACGTCGGATTTATGATATAGAGGGTAGAGCCAAATATAGCGAGAGTAGTCATCAATAAAACTGACATAATACCTATAACCTTTATTAGATTGAACTGGGGCAGGGCCTCATACATCAGAATGAACTAAAGCTAAGGGAGAATCTGCTCTCGATTTTGACAAAGGAAAAGGCAATTTATGACTCTTACTCATTGAGCATTGAGGACATGGTGGCTAAGGAGACAGCTTGAGGGATAACTTGGAAGCGATTTTGGAGACAACAGGAGGAGCAGGATGACCAAGACGGGTGTGCCAAAGAGTGCCCGAGGTGCTTGATGCAGAAAGAGAGATGGGATTGTGGTGGATCGGGTAGAGTCCATTCCTACTCGGGCCTTTAAGAAGAGTTTTTCCTGTGGTGGCATCCTGTACAACAAAACCAGAGGATGAGAATTGGATAACGCAGTTATTATCTCGAGTGAATTTATTGACTGAGAGCAGATTTTTAGAGAATTGTGGAGCATGTAAAATGTCAGGAAGACGTATAGTGGAGTTTAGAGAAGGGATAGAAGAATAGCCAATGTTGACCACTGTGGCGGTATCACCTGTGCCAATAGTAATGTGTTTGTTACCCGAGTATGGTGTCATTGTCTCAAGTTGTGAAGTGGTAGACGCGATGTGATCCGTGGCGCCTGTGTCGAGGATCCATTCACCATCTGTAGAGCGACCTTGATGGACTGCATGAGCCTCATGTTTATGAACATGCTCACCGATCCAAAAGCAATCGAGGGTGTGATGATTTGGCTTCCAGCACACTTGGCAAGGGATAGGTCGGCCAGTCGAGTGGTCGATAGGCACACGTCGTCTCTGTCGTCCGACCTGAGTAGTCGGTGTAGGAGGTTCGGGTCGTTGTGGACTACCTCGGGGCTGTATGTTGCTGGTGCGGCCACCGCGAGAGAAAGAGAAAGAGTCGCGGCCTCCGTTGAATCGCCCATATGTAGTGCGGCCACGGTTGTCCCGTCGTCCGTAGTTAGAGATGAGTGCAGAGGAGTCGGTTGAGGGAGAAGGAACAGAGGACATGGTGGTAGTTGGTGTGCTAGAGGTCGAGAGACGTCGTAGCTGCATGCTGGCCTCCTCGGCAAGGAGACTGCTCCATATCTCCTCAACTGTGTAAGGCTTTCCACGATTTCGGGCCATTACACAGAAGGAGTCGTAAGTAGGAGGAAGACCATGGAGGATCTGGCGGACCATTTGTCGTGTGGTGACAGTATCAGGACCAGCGATTTGTAGCTGGTCGTATATCGCTTTTGCCCGATCTAAGTAAGCGGCCATAGGCTCCTCGGCCATGATGAGGTTGGTGAGTTTGTCTTGAAGTAGCTCGATATGCCCTTCAGAAAGAAAGGCATATCGGGTTTCCAACTTTGTCCACAGTAGATGTGAAGAGGTGACACCAAGGGCGACGCCAAGAGCAGAAGGAGATAGAGTCGCCTGAATGCTCATGCAGAGGTGTTGATCGGTGATCAACCATTTGTGAAAGTCGGGATTGGGAATTGGCGGCAGAGGAGTGGTGGTGGTGGATTTTGGATCGGAAATTGTGGGAGATGGAGATGATGTAGATCCATCGACGTACCCGAGGAAGCCGTGCGCGGTGAGAACGCCGACGACCTGAGAACACCAAAGTATGTAGTTTGTGGAGTCTAGT
The DNA here is from genome assembly GCA_030789695.1 of Scilla litardierei. NCBI lineage: Eukaryota > Viridiplantae > Streptophyta > Magnoliopsida > Asparagales > Asparagaceae > Scilla > Scilla litardierei. Next base: position 70,955,063 of record CM061138.1, on the reverse strand, counting down.
CGGGTGGTGATTAGGGCGGGGAATTTTGAGATGAGAAATTTGATGTTAGGTGAAATCGGCTCCATGGAGAGGATGTTGTGTATACAAACAAGATCTAATTGCCGTTAGGCGAGAGGCTCTGATACCATGAAGAAATTTAGAGAAAAGGGATAAACGACTGGAGAAATGTAGAAGAGAAACCAGCAAAGTTTTACAGTCCTCTCCATGTGTTTAAATACAATGTATCAAGGGTATAATAGTACTTTACAAGAGGATATGAATCTAGCTTTATTGGTAGGTGCTGAATGCGTATCTCTACGAGATGCGGTGCATTGTATCGGGACGCCTTCTGATATGAATGGCATTGATTGGTTGGAGATCTCCGAGGGATATGGTTGACCTTGCATATCTCTACGAGATGCGGTGCATTGTATCGGAACGCCTTCAGATAGGAATGTCATTGATTGCTTGGAGATCTTCGAGGGATATGGTTGACCTTGCATATCTCTACGAGATGCGGTGCGTTGTATCGGAACGCCTTCAGATAGGAATGTCATTGATTGCTTGGAGATCTTCAAGGGATATGGTTGACTTGGTCTCATTTCCTTATTGTATATTATACTTGTTTTTATTTTTGTCATTATTGTGTGTTTGGTATGCAAGAATTAACTAGTGAGTCCAAAATTTCCAACTGGATTTTTCATGTTTGGCATAATCCAAAGTTTTATATTGTTCATTCTAAGTCATGTTCATTTGCTTCGTGAGAATTTGATTCCCTTCGTGAGAGGTATGTATTCTTTATTTCCGTCCATGGGAATTCATAATAAAAACGTTTCTTGAAAAACAGATTACTTTTACTGTCATCGTCGGACCACCACCAGTGTCGCCATTACCGTCATGCCACAGTTGAACCACAGTTGTAGCCTTCGCCATAGTCGAACCATTATCATCACCGTCGTTACTGTAGTGCCACTACTGCCATCAAACCATCATTATTGTTGTCGCTGTTAGATCGCCACCGCCATCGTTGGATACTGGGGTCTGCAGGGGGGCTTGGTACTCGGATGGCCCTACGTTGGCCTTGGTGAGACATTCGATAAATGGGCTAAGGGTACTGGGCGCGTCGGGTTGCTTCGAGAGAATGACGACTCTTGAGACACATGCATTCAAGAACACAGAGAAAAGGTCACTGATCAATTGGAGAACAGGTGGCTTTCTACCAAGAGTTTCAACATGAGGCAAATATCATACTTTATGTGGGACAATTTCCTACATGTAAAATTTGAAAGTGGATCGAGGCAACAATTGAATGATTAGCATATGGCCAAACCCCCAAGAAGAGATGGAGGAGGGCAATGATAGCAAAAGCAAGGATGGTGGATGTCATGAGTAGCATTCCCTTCTTTTTCTTTCTTGCAGACCGTTCCTCCATCCGCTCGTTATCATGACTCATGACACTCGATGACTGCCATGACTAAAAGCCCAACATTGTGGGTCGGCTTGAAGAGTGCTGCAGTAAAAGATAGCAGCTAATACATAGTTACCATCTGATTCAGAAAATATTTCTTCTACAAAAGTAAAAGATAAATCACAGATTTAGCATTTTTATGCATATACATGACATGATGTGATTTTTACATCCTATTGTTAGTGACCACCAGATTGTGCCTGTGCACATTGCTGATGGCCTTCATCCAGAAAGATTCATTTCCATGCTTATAGATCGCCCTTGTTTCGTTTTAGGTTCTATTGCCACTTTGGTGGCTGGTCTTTTCTCATTTTCTGTCATTCTAAGGCTTGGTTAAATGGCGTTTTAGATGGCATCTCTAAATTAAGTCCTTGATGTCTTCTTAGAGTTTAATAAAGTCCTTGTGATAATCACAGAACACTACAAGAAAACAAACTTTTAATGACGGACTTTCAACAACATGAACAAATTTTGTCACTAAAGGTCGGACTTTCAATGCCAGAAACAATTTTTGTCGCTAAAGGTTGGAAGAATGCATCAATTTGCTATGACTATATTAGGCTAATGCTATGTTGCATGGATTCATAGAGGAGATGTATTCGTATCCATTATATATCTGATACTCAGATAATTAGGTACCTTGCGGATATATTTTGGAGACTAAGATGTATTTTAATATTCATTTAGTTTATCTGTAACGTAATCAGATGTATCTTAAAAACATATTAGAGGCTAAGGAGTCAATAATATAATGTCCAAATCTTAATCTTTTAGCCAATAAAGCTATTAATTATCTTTATATAAATGCATGTCCCACATATTATGATCTATGGAAGGCATCACCTGTATTGCATTATATATTCACTGAAGGATAAACTTCCCTTAAGATAGGCATATATTCATTCATTCTGGAGTAAGACTTGGCTCCATTCGAATGGACCAAACAAGCAAATCCATCCAAGGGCTTTATGTATTTGATTGTTCCTTCGATGATCCTTGATCTTGTTGCTTGTAGAGATATTGCGAATGAGGGGTTTTGGATACAATGCAGTTGATAAAATCACTCATTTGATATTGTTACGCCTATTTGGCCGAAGCCCGAAAGACACGAGCCCAGAAACCCGACTGTCGATCAGAAGCACATCTGCGCGATCAGGCCCGCCCGACAAGGCCCTATAGAGGACCCCCGAATATCGATCCGACCCGGCCCCGATAACGCGCAAGTCACTCGCCCACTCCAGCGATAACCGTTCCCCCAGGCCCGCTACCACTTAATGGCCGTTATGGGGAGGTGCTGGGATGGCGCAGGGAGCGGCGAAGGGGAGGCGGATTGAGGGGGAACGATTAGGGGCGGACGAGGGACGTGAGTCATGGGCAATCACGACGGGAGGTCTATAAAAGGGCTAGAAGGACGACTGGACAAGGGACCGCATCTCAGGTAACTAAAACCTAAGGTCCTCCATCAACGACCTAGTTCCCCCACTTCATCTCCTTCCTCCCCCGCTCGCGCCGGTAGACGTCGTTCCGATCTCCTCTCGAGTCGAACCGTCTCCGCCGAGCCTCCTCATTCAGATCATCGTCTGACTTAGGCATCGGAGGGGATTTGGCCGGAACCAAGGTCCGGCCCCCCTGACGAGTGTTCTCGTCTGCGCAGGAGGACGTCAGATCCACGGGCCGAGGCTTCCCCTCCGCCCCACGTCGGCCACGTATCAAGCAAGACGACAGAGGCTACCCCTCGTCATCCGACCGACCGAGGCCTAGCACGTCCGTACGAGCCGAGGCTTCCCCTCCGCTCACGAGGCGCCGAGGCTACCCCTCGTCATTCGACTGTCCGAGGCCGAGCGTCTCACACCGGGTCGAGGCTTCCCCTCACCCCCCTTGTGGCCGAGGATCCAGACCCAGCACAGCCGACATTCTCCACGTCATCCGCAACTCCGATTCGCGCCGCGTCTGCACAGACTCGACGCACCCGAGGGACCCAAGTCGGCCCCTTGACCACGTTGACCGAGTAGTCCACGGTCAACGCTTTTGTAGTGAGAAAACACTCTGAAACATCTGGCGCCGTCTGTGGGAACGAACTATCCCACAAAAAACAAACCACACATGCAATGACACGGCTTCACCCATCACGTCGAAGGGAGAGCAGGACCCGGGCACGAATCGACAGGGCCCGCCATCGTTGGCAAGAGTGGGCCCGGGCCCGGCGCGAGGAGGATTGTGAGGAGAGGACCGAGAAACCCTCACCGGCCCTACCGGTCGGGAGGCCGAGCATGACTGTAGCAGCGCGCAGGTCGGACGTAGCTTTGGTGGTGTCGGTGATCATCGACACAACCATGGTACGGCGGCTGCTCATCGACACCGGCAGCTCCTGCGACATCCTCTTCATGTCAACCCTGGAGAAGATGGGGCGACGGAAGGAAGACTTGCAACCTCACTCGGGTCCCGTGGTAGGGTTCACGGGTCATTCCACCCCCATCATCGGCACGATCCATCTCCCGGTAACACTCGGAGGCCCACCAGACTCGGTGACCCTGGCGGTAGAATTCATCGTACTGGGGATCGGGTCGGAGTACAACGGAATCATCGGCCGACCCCTTCTCAACGCCATCGGCGTAGTTGTCTCGACCCTCCATCAGACTATCAAGTTCCGAACGCCCAGGGGGATGGGGCAGGTCGAAGGCGACGCGGGGAGACCGAATACCTGCTACCAACTGGAGGAGGAAGGGCCCGAAGATCGTCTAGTCGACCGGATGGCCGCGCTCGACTTAAGGGGCGGGCCGAGACCCACCCCTGCGGAGGAACAAGAGCAGATCCCGGTCACGGACGTCGAGGGCAGGTTCGTCTCAATCGGGAGAGGGCTAAGCCACGACCTGAGGAGCCAACTGGTCGAGTGCCTGGAGGCGAACCTAGACGTCTTTGCCTGGTCACCAGAGGACATGCCCGGCGTAGATCCCCAGGTGATCGTCCACCAGATCAACGCCGACCCCAACTTCAAGCCGGTCAGGCAGAAGAAGCGGAACCTGGGAGGCGAGAAGATGAAGGCGGCCTCCGAGGAAGTAGAGCGTCTCCTCGACGCCGGCTTCATACGAGAGGTCTGGTACCCGGAGTGGCTCTCGAACGTGGTGATGGTCAGGAAACCCAACGGGAAGTGGCGAATGTGCGTGGACTTCAGTGACCTCAACAAAGCCTGTCCCAAGGACAGCTACCCCCTGCCGCGCATTGACCACCTTGTGGACAACGCCTCGGGGTACGAGATGCTTAGCTTCATGGACGCCTACTCAGGGTACAATCAAGTCCAGATGGATCCCCGGGACGAAGAGATGACAGCCTTCACGACGGACCGGGGAACATACTGCTACAAGAAGATGCCCTTTGGCTTGAAGAACGCAGGGGCCACCTACCAGAGAATGGTCAACAAGGTTTTTTACTCCCAGATCGGGAGGAACCTGGAGGTCTACGTCGACGACATGCTTGTCAAGTCGAGAAAGCCGGAGGACCATATCGCCGACCTTCGTGAAACCTTCGAGCGGTTGCGGCGACACAACATTCGACTCAACCCCACGAAGTGCACGTTCGGGGTAAGATCTGGCAAATTCTTGGGATTTATGATAACTAACCGTGGCATTGAAGCTAATCCTGACAAGATCGAGGCACTGATCAACATGCGGGAGCCGACGACGATCAAAGAACTGCAGAGGCTGAATGGGTGCATCGCAGCCTTGGGGCGATTCCTATCCAAATCGGCGGAAAGATCGCTCCCCTTCTTCAAAGTTCTGAGGAAAGCAATCGCGGAACCGTCAGACAACAGGAAGGCGATACTATGGGACGAAGACTGCTCCAGGGCGTTCGCGGAGCTCAAGGAGTACCTCCGCAGCCCGCCTCTCCTGTCCAAGCCACGAGAAGGGGAGTCGCTAAGCCTTTACCTGGCGTGCGCGGAGGAAGCAGTGAGCTCGGTGCTGATCAGGGAAGACGGTGGGGTGCAGTGGCCGGTGTACTACACGAGCCGGATCTTGAAGGGGCGGAGGTGCGGTACTCGCCCATGGAGAAACTGGCGTACGCCCTCGTTCTCTCAGCGCGAAGGCTCAGGCCCTATTTCCAAGCCCACACCATACTGGTCTTGACCGACTCACAACTGGAGCAGAATCTCAAGAGATTCGATCGAATGGGAGGTTGGAGCAATTTACTGCATTTTTTGGAAGACATGGTGATGGTGTTGAAAATTTCGGGTCTGGAAATTCAGCTTTCTCCCCTCTTGTGCAGAATTCTGCTATCATTCTAGTATATATTCCGGCATAATGATATATTTCTGTGATTGTACACTTTGTTACGGTTCCATCGCCTCCTGGAACACGTCAATCCGAGGTCGGATGATTTTTCTAGAATTTTCGCAAGACAGAGTGACGGTGCAGAAAATTTCTGCAGATTTTGGCATTGCTTGCGGGTTTGGGCCAGAATCCGACCCGTTTGACTTAAAAACAGACCCGATAAGCTGTGCTTGAGTTATATTGCGAATTTGGGGGGTTTTCAGCCCTAGTTCTTATTTTTAACTGAAATTAGAGAGCTTGAAGGCCATGGGGGGGAGGGATGATGAAGCTTGGAGCTTGGAGGAGCATTTGGGGAGAGGAGGATTTCCATCTTGGAGTGACACTTGTGTGAAATTTCTCCAACTTCTTGTGTTTTGATTTAGGGTTTTGTATTGTAATTGGATGATTGATTTTGAGTAAAAACGTCTCCTTTTTCATTATGAATGTCTAAATCTCTCTTGTGTAATTGTGGTTTGGTGATTGTTGGTTGCTTGGGTTGTGATTTTATCTCTAGCACATTTTATTTTCTAAATTGGTGGATGAAACCCTAGAAATTTGTTTATTGGAACCCTAAGGGGAAATCCAAGAAGAGGATTATCCTAGCGGACCCTCTCTAATGTGCTTATTGATTACTCTTGAGTTTCATTCATTACTTATTGCACCCCCACGTTCGATGAAATGCCGTATTTTCCGATTGAGCTCCCCTTAGCCGGGAGATCAATTGAGTTATATTTGGGATGAATTCCCACACCTACGGCCTCATTCACATGCACACCACACGAGTCCTTCTCGTTGCTTGCCGATTCGGCTCTCCACCCCTAGCCACTTAGGATAGGTTTGTAATTTCACCATACGTTTTCCCACACTTTTCCACTGTTAGCGAGGTGGTTGTAAAACGCTTTATCTTTCTTTATTGATCAATTTTGCGAGTGTAGAACGACTTGTCCCTGTGATTCGACCCGGTACTCACCGGTTATTTTTATTGCATTGACACTCCTACGCTTGGAAGTGGAAGGCGTGCACTTGCGCGTTTTCCGAGTCAACCAATTGGCGCCGTTGCCAGGGGACAACGGTTTCTATTATTAGCATTTTTTGATCGATGTTGAAAGTTTTAGTGTGATACTACTATCTTTTAGTGTGAGTCTTTTTCGATTCTTCATCTTTCACTTATTGTTCATCCTTATTTATTTTACGCTTTTTTTGAGTCTTTTTGATTGTTTGTTTTTGCTTTTTTTTCAAAAATGTCAAGTACTTCAAACTCTCTTGGGTTTGACATGCGGGTGACCAAATCCCTACCGAGATTCCTCGATAAGGATGCGGAGAGCCCTTACCTACATATTAAGAAGTTTGAGAGTGCTTGCAAGCTTCATTTTGATGGGAACACATGTGCAGAAAAGTTTTATCTTAAATTCTTTCCATATTCTTTGGATGGTAGTGCATTAAATTGGTTTAAAGTTTATATCTCTCATATTATTCCATCTTGGCATGTACAAAAGCTAAAATTTTGTATGAAGTTTTTTCCATCTTACAGGACCAAAACATGGCAAGGAAGAATTGTGAACGTTGGTCAGCGCATCGGTGAGACATTTTTTCAGGCTTGGACGCGATTTTCAGAGTTGGTGTACGGTTGTCCACATCATGGATTTGACAGGGTGCGTCTTCTTGGGTTCTTCTTGGAGGGCCTGTTTCCGGAGACGCATGATTTTGTGGATTTGTTGGACAACGGTCACTTTTTGGACATGGATGAGAATGCGGCTTGGCGTTATTTGGAGTCCTATAAGGAGGAAGATCACATATTGGTTGCGACTCCAAATGAGCCAAGACATGAAGTTTTGGTCCACCAAGCCCCGAATGAAGAAGATCTTTTGGATCTCACCCCACCGGTAATTGAAGAATTGAGTGTCCCATGCCAAGTAGTAGTTGACGAACCAAGTGTTGGCATGGAGGAGTTGGTTGAGCGGGTGGAGGAAATTGTCTTGTTGGCACCTATTATTTCTGTTGGGCCGTGTCAAATAGTTGTTGAAGAATTGGTTGTTGACATGGTGGAGATAGAGGAGCCGATCGCGCGCACAACTTGGGAGTGAAGTGGGCGAGGAGGATTGTTCTTGTATTGATGAGCCCGAAGAAGAGGCAAGCGAGGATGAGTTTATACCACATGCAATCATGGATCCCGAGCTTCCCTCTCCTTCGGTGGTTTCTATGGAGATATCTCTTCCTCCCCCGATTGATATTGAATACCCGTGGGGATGAACTTCAAACCACATCACTTTCTACCATCCAGGGAGTTTTCTCACACATTCATCATACTTTTCATTCCGTATTTTTTATTGATGATTATGTGTGGAATTCATTTTTTGGGAATGTGTCACCATCTCTCTCTTACACAACCAGTCTCCTTCCTTATATAGGTACACACTTTGAGGAGATGCTTGGGGTTGTGTACGTGGCCGCCATTACCACGTTTAGCCGAGGAGCATTGGCGGAGGAAATGAAAGGAGCGGTGGAACAATTGCCACCGCCAATGGAAATTTTGGATCCGCCATTTGCCACGGTGTGTTCTTTCCAATAGTGTAAATAAATAAAAGTTTTATTTTAGTACTTTCGTATGCTTTATTTTTCTCTTTCTAGTATCTTTTGTGAGATCTAATACTCTTCCAACATTGCGGACAATGTTTCTTTTAAGTTGGGGGAGAGTGTTAGAATCTCTAGGATTGTTAGGATTTTGAGCTAAATTTTTTTTTTTGAGATACCTCCATCTCACTCTCATCCAACGAATTTCATTGATATCATATTTTGGCCTCCTCGTCCCTACGCCACTTGCTTTGTGTAGTCCCTACATGCTTTAATGTTATGCTATTTTTTCGGATTATCACTTTGGTATCGATTTCTCGATGTTTGATTGGCACGTTTTCATTTCTGTTCCAATTTGGAGTCAAATGCTAATATGCCATGTATGAAACTACTTTATACGTCGTGATACCTCTTCGAAACAATTTGGGAAAAGTTTAGTGTAAGCGATTTCATGTTGGGATGAATGGTGTAGTTTTTAATTGGATTGGATTTGGCCAATTGTGTGTGCTTTGTTTTCCTCTTAGGAGTGGGTGGATGAGTTGATAACTAGTGTTGAAGAATGAAAAAGAGAGTTAATATAAGCGAATGGTTTTTCTAATCAAATTGAGTAGCCGGTGCCCCACGAAACATTGGGGAGGACGCCAAAAATGAGATTTAGGAGATCATTCCATCACTTTGCCTATATAGCGTTATCGCGGGTATGCAAAGGAGGCGGTGTTTGCATTTCATAGCGTTATCGTGTGAATGCAAAACATAAAAAAACAAAAAAACAAAAAAAACAAAACAAAAGAAAAGAAAAGAAAAATGAATGAATAAATGAAAGAATAATCAACATGAGTGATGCAATCTCATCTCCCACAACTTAGAAGAATTTCTTTTGTTTTGGCCATTTCCAAGAAAATTAGAAACTTTCTCATTTGTGATATATCCCGATATATGTGATACGGTGCTTATTACTTACTTTTCTTTGAATTGGATTGAAGGAGGTGTCATTTGTTATCTACTTTCATACATTGGGTATATTAGCTTTGGAATCATTTGGAAATCCCATTTTGAGTATGCCATGATGACATCGTGAAGTTGGTGCATGCTTTCAATTTTGTCCGAATATATCGCATATTTTGCTAGGGACTAGCAAAAAGCTAGTTGGGGGTGTGATTCAAGGTAAAAATTGTATATTTATCCCCCCATTTCGGTGCTTTTTGTGCATGTATTAATCATATCTTAGCTTTGTTTCATACATATTTTTGATATCTCTTAAATTTGGAGCTTATCGTTTACATATGCATAAAACATAATTTTTACAACTTATTATCATCTTCATCTTAGTCTCCTATTATTTTTCAGTCAAATTTCATGAAGTCCCGATTCCAACGTATATTTTTCCAGAATTTTTGGAGGTAAGGAGCAATTTACTGCATTTTTTGGAAGACATGGTGATGGTGTTGAAAAATTTCGGGTCTGGAAATTCAGCTTTTCCCCTCTTGTGCAGAATTCTGCTATCATTCTAGTATATATTCCGGCATAATGATATATTTTTGTGATTGTACACTTTGTTACGGTTCCATCTCCTCCTGGAACACGTCAATCCGAGGTCGGATGATTTTTCTAGAATTTTCGCAAGACAGAGTGACGGTGCAGAAAATTTCTGCAGATTTTGGCATTGCTTGCGGGTTTGGGCCAGAATCCGACCCGTTTGACTTAAAAACAGACCCGATAAGCTGTGCTTGAGTTATATTGCGAATTTGGGGGGTTTTTCAGCCCTAGTTCTTATTTTTAACTGAAATTAGAGAGCTTGGAGGCCATGGGGGGAGGATGATGAAGCTTGGAGCTTGGAGGAGCATTTGGGGAGAGGAGGATTTCCATCTTGGAGTGACACTTGTGTGAAATTTCTCCAACTTCTTGTGTTTTGATTTAGGGTTTTGTATTGTAATTGGATGATTGATTTTGAGTAAAAACGTCTCCTTTTTCATTATGAATGTCTAAATCTCTCTTGTGTAATTGTGTTTGGTGATTGTTGGTTGCTTGGGTTGTGATTTTATCTCTAGCACATTTTATTTTCTAAATTGGTGGATGAAACCCTAGAAATTTGTTTATTGGAACCCTAAGGGGAAATCCAAGAAGAGGATTATCCTAGTGGACCCTCTCTAATGTGCTTATTGATTACTCTTGAGTTTCATTCATTACTTATTGCACCCCCCACGTTCGATGAAATGCCGTATTTTCCGATTGAGCTCCCTTAGCCGGGAGATCAATTGAGTTATATTTGGGATGAATTCCCACACCCACGGCCTCATTTCACATGCACCACCACACGAGTCCTCCTCGTTGCTTGCCGATTCGGCTCTCCACCCCTAGCCACTTAGGATAGGTTTGTAATTTCACCATAACGTTTTCCCACACTTTTCCACCGTTAGCGAGGTGGTTGTAAAACGCTTTATCTTTCTTTATTGATCAATTTTGCGAGTGTAGAACGGCTTGTCCCTGTGATTCGACCTGGTACTCACCGGTTATTTTTATTGCATTGACACTCCTACGCTTGGAAGTGGAAGGGCGTGCACTTGCGCGTTTTCCGAGTCAACCATCGATCGAATGGGAAGGATGCTAAACTGGGGGGTGGAATTGAGCGAGTTCGACCTCCGATTCAAACCGCGCACGGCCATCAAAGGGCAGGCCTTGGCCGACTTCATCGCTGAGTGCACAACGGAAGGAGAACACCCCCCGGAGGGAGAAGGCCCAGCAACGGTAATTGCCCAGCCCTTGTCTTTTCTTTCGGCTGACCACCTCCAGTCAGGAGTCCCAGGAGCATGGATAGTCCATGTTGACGGATCGGCCACACAGTCGGGAGGCGGGGCTGGGATCGCGATCCGATCTCCGGAAGGGAACATCGTGGAATACGCGTTGCGGTTCGAGTTCCCGGCCACCAACAACGTGGCGGAGTACGAAGCGGTGATCAACGGCCTGAGGCTGGCCCTGGAGCTCGGGGCCGAGTCCGTGCGCCTCCTCAGCGACTCGAAGCTCATTGTCAACCAGCTTCTGGGAAGTTACGAGGCGCGGGAGGAAGCGATGCAGAGGTATCTCGCCGTCGCCAAAGCGGCGTTGTCCAGGTTCAAAAACGTGGAAGTCTTGCATCTCCCGCGATCGGAGAACGCACGGGCAGACGCGTTGTCGAAGCTAGCCTCGTCCTCGCCTAAGGAGCTGGGCCGCACCATCTACGTGGAGAACCTGCAGTCCCCCAGCACGGAAGAGCGGGAGGTGATGGCGATCGACCAAGATCCCACCTGGATGGACCCGATCATACGGTACCTCACTCATGGGGAGGTGCCGACGGACTGGGACGAGCGTCGGACCCTGGAGAGGAAGGCGCTCCGATACGTGATCCATGAGGGGACGCTCTACCGGAGGCGCTGGACGAAGGCGGATGTCCTCCCATACCTGAAATGCATCGGACCGCAGGAAGCCGACTACGTCCTACGGGAGGTTCACGAAGGGATCTGCGGAAATCACCACGGGGGCAAGATGGTCGCACAGAAGATCTTGAGGCAGGGATACTACTGGCCGACCCTGGTCCAAGACGCAACAAACTACGTCCAAAAGTGCCAAGAATGTCAGAGGTATGCCAACCACACCTCAACTCCCCCGTCGGAGCTCATCCCTATCGTGAGCCCCATCCCCTTTGCGAAATGGGGGCTCGACATCCTCGGACCATTTAAGCCGGGCCGGGGGCAGCGGAAGTATCTGATTGTGGCGGTGGACTACTTTACCAAGTGGATCGAGGCTGAACCATTGGCCACCATCACGTGGAAGAAAGCGAAAAGCTTCGTATGGAATTCCATCATCTCCAGATTCGGAGTGCCACGGGCCATCGTCACAGACAACGGGAAACAGTTCGACTCCGCGGGGTTCAAAGACTTTTGCGCGGAATGGGGGATCAAGCTTCTCTTCGCCTCTGTAGCGCACCCCCAGACCAACGGAATGGCGGAAGCAGCCAACAAATGCATCATAGAGCCCCTCCGAAAGAAAGTGAAGGACGCCGAAGGAAACTGGCCAGAAGAGCTCCCCGGGATACTCTGGTCATACCGGACGACCCACAAGGAGGCCACCAGCGAAACCCCGTTCATGCTTGCCTACGGGGCCGAGGCGGTGGTACCGGTCGAATTGGGTGAAGAATCTCTCCGCCTCAAATGCTTCGACGAAGACAGGAACTCGCAAGGTCTGGAGCTCGGTCTGGAGCTCCTCGGCGAGCGGCGGGAGCAAGCCCTGGCCACCATCATCCGCCAGAAGCAGAAGGTGGCCCGATACTACAATACTCGGGTCAGGGGAAGAAGCTTCCACCTTGGGGACCTGGTCCTCCGGAAAGCAGGCTTCAACCCGGATACTGCGCGCAAAGGGAAGCTCGCGGCTAAATGGGAGGGACCCTACAAAGTCATCGAGGTCCTCGGACCTGCAACCTACCGTCTAGCCAATATGGAGGGGAGGATTCTCACTCACGCTTGGAATGCGGAACACTTACGCAAGTACTTTCAATAAATGTATTATTTTTCTACGAAATAAATTTATTTAAGTTCGTTCCTTTCCAGATAAGCAAAAAGATGTACAGAGAGACGCACGAAGAGGCCGAGGGGCATTCCCCTCCCTCATTCATCTCCAGGGGCACCCGTGGAGTCACAGGCTGGCTGTCCACTTGGGCCGCCCCCCACACTCCGCTCGCCGTCAGAGTGCATCCGGAGATCCTCGAAGTTGATTCCCGAGAGCGGGAACTTCTTCCGAATCTCGGATTGACACCGGGCGAAGCCCTTCTCGAACGCCTCAGCCAAGGCGGACTCAACGAAAGAGGTGGCATACTCCTCCACGGCGTCTTGGGCGATCCGGGATGGATCCACCTCCTCAAGCCCACGCACCCGAGCCTCTAAGGTCTCGATCTGGCGTTGGTGCTCCGCCCTCTCCTTCTCGATCTCCCGGGATCTCTCGCCGAGTTGAGCAAGGAGAGCCCTCACCTGCTCCTCCGCCGCCTCCAGACGATCGGAGAGCTCCAGGGCCTCAGGGGCAGCAACGGAGACGGGGATCTTGTCGGCTCCCCCAGACGCGTCGGCATCTCCCAAAAGCTCGGCGACCCGCGCCTCGGCCTCTGACTTAGCAGTCAGAGCCAAGGCTCTCTCCCGGTCCGCCTCTTCCAAGGCAGAGGACAGCTCAGTTACGCGGGTCTCCAAGGACTTGACCCGCACTTCCTCTAACTGACCTGCCTCCCCTTCATCACCGTGGACCTCAAGATCTCGCCCGGCGTCGGACCTGGCCTTGGGAAGCGCCGCAAACTGGCGCCTCATCGAAAGACCCACCGAGGACAACTGCACCAAGGCAACAAAGGTAAGACGGCGAAAGCAGCTGGAGGGAGGACAAGCAGAGACACTCTACCTGTTGGCCGGCCTGAATCACGAAGGTGGCCAAACAGTCACCTCTAACTCCATCCAGTACAGCCTGATCAGGAGGGAGGCAACTGTTCTCGGCCAATCGTGCGGCAGCTCCGCGGCTCAAGAACACCGATTCCTTCTCCCCCACCGGGAAGCGTGGACGAAGAAGGCCTTCCCCTGACGAAGGAAACTCGCCTGGGTTGGAGCGGAACGCGCCTAGATACCGATCGTAGGCATCAGGGAGAGAGCCACCCGGGAGAGGCGAAGGACCAACCCACGGCCAGGCAACCTCAACGGGGGCAGGTCGGAGCTGATCGGCAGGCGGTGGGACGTCAACTTCCCCGACCCCCTCACGGACCCTCTTGGAAGACCCCAACAAGGGGATAGAGGGAGATGGCCCCTTCTTCCTTTTGGAGCCTACAGCCGAGGTCACGGTCCGCTGCTTCTTCCGGACCTCCAGCACATGATCCCTCTTACGCGGGTCCAGATCTGGGGCCTGCACGTGAGTGCTGGCGGGAGAAGGACCGAGAGGGAATCCACCTGCACCCAAAGAAGAAGTAAGAAGCCGAGAAGAGCCCGAGCAACCTCGAATGGCGAATACTCGGAGAGCTTACCCAAGGGCCACACCGTCTTGCGCAAGTTATGGTCACTAAAGAGGACGTCGATCGTCCGCTCCCTCGCAGGAATCGCCAGCAGGTCCTTCGCCGTCTGCAGCTCGGCGACAGTCGGCTCACCCAGATCGAGGATGACCGCGCCGGCCGCTCCCCACCGAGCCGGGAAAGGTACACTCGACGGGAATGTGACAAATACATACTCCCCCTTCCAGCGTTTCAGGGAGCTCGGCAACCCCAGCACCAGGGTCATCTTCGGGCGGGCGCTGATATAAATCCACGCTCCCGATTGGTGGTGACTCAAGCGGTAGAACTGGGCGAAGAGACGGAGAGAGGGCGCCACTCCCCTCAGCATGCAGACGACGACGAACCCGACGAGGAGCCCGACGGCGTTGGGGCAGAATTGGCACAAGCCCACGTTGTGGGCCTGAAGGAACTCGACGATAAAGGGGTGGAGCGGGAAACGAAGCCCGAAGCGGAAGCACTTCTCGTATATTCCAACCTCGTTGGGACCGGGAAGGCAGATCCGCTCGTCGGACCCGGGAGCACGAGCCGAGTATGGCGGAAGCAGGTAGGCGGAGCGCATACTCCCGATGGCGGTGGCGCAGACCGACGAAGGCCACGCTAAGACCTCTGGGGGCACCCCTGAAAGTTCGCCCCCGTGCCGACGAATCACCAAAGGAGGACTACCCACCAGGCCAGGAGTGGCGTCACGCTCCGGCCGACCCGAACCAGTGGCAGAGGAAGACGACATGGGGCGGAGCTCGGGCAGGATCGAGATCAACGCAAAGAAGAAAATGACGGGATGGCGGCTCACAACCCACCCGGCTTCTCTATCTAAGACGACCTCGCGAGCGGTGGGGATAAACCCGCAGCTACACGTGGCAGCATCAGGGGACCGACGACGCTTCGGAACCCGCGCCTTAAAAGTATCGAACGGACCAACTCATGATGACGACCAATAAATGAGTCGGCATCGACTGACGAGCCTGTCGAAATCGGCGGAAGTCACATCGGCCGAGCCGAACCGGCCGAGGCCGATCGACCCGACCAATGGGGGCAATTGTTACGCCTATTTGGCCGAAGCCCGAAAGACACGAGCCCAGAAACCCGACTGTCGATCAGAAGCCCATCTGCGCGATCAGGCCCGCCCGACAAGGCCCTATAGAGGACCCCCGAATATCGATCCGACCCGGCCCCGATAACGCGCAAGTCACTCGCCCACTCCAGCGATAACCGTTCCCCCAGGCCCGCTACCACTTAATGGCCGTTATGGGGAGGTGCTGGGATGGCGCAGGGAGCGGCGAAGGGGAGGCGGATTGAGGGGGCACGATCAGGGGCGGACGAGGGACGTGAGTCATGGGCAATCACGACGGGAGGTCTATAAAAGGGCTAGAAGGACGACTGGACAAAGGACCGCATCTCAGGTAACTAAAACCTAAGGTACTCCATCAACGACCTAGTTCCCCCACTTCATCTCCTTCCTCCCCCGCTCGCGCCGGTAGACGTCGTTCCGATCTCCTCTCGAGTCGAACCGTCTCCGCCGAGCCTCCTCTTTCAGATCATCGTCTGACTTAGGCATCGGAGGGGATTTGGCCGGAACCAAGGTCCGGCCCCCCTGACGAGTGTTCTCGTCTGCGCAGGAGGACGTCAGATCCACGGGCCGAGGCTTCCCCTCCGCCCCACGCCGGCCACGTATCAAGCAAGACGACAGAGGCTACCCCTCGTCGTCCGACCGACCGAGGCCGAGCACGTCCGTCCGAGCCGAGGCTTCCCCTCCGCTCACGAGGCGCCGAGGCTACCCCTCGTCATCCGACTGTCCGAGGCCGAGCGTCTCACACCGGGTCGAGGCTTCCCCTCACCCCCCTTGTGGCCGAGGATCCAGACCCGGCCCAACCGACGTACTCCACGTCATCCGCAACTCCGATTCGCGCCGCGTCTGCACAGACTCGACGCACCCGAGGGACCCAAGTCGGCCCCTTGACCACGTTGACCGAGTAGTCCACGGTCAACGCTTTTGTAGTGAGAAAACACTCTGAAACAGATATAAAACAAGCTATTTGATCGATTCATTCAACTGAAAAAACAAAAAAAACAAAGGTAGATGACGATTCAAAGAAAAAAGAGAGGTAAAAAATAGACGATTGGGGAGTATTAATTAATTAATTATTATTATTAATTAATTAATGTAAATAATTAGTTCAATTGTCAGATTTTCATACATGGCAGAAAGTTCCAGTGGCTATAATTTTTCCAGTCCTTGTTCACATGTTTTCTAGTTCATAGTTTCGTGCTCATGTTGCAAATCGTTCCTTACGCTGATAAATTATATGCTCTCCAAACTATCTGCTGTAATGGGGAGTGAAATCACATCGAAGCTCATGGGAGCTGCCGGGGGCTCCCAAAATTAGAGAAGATGTCAGACTGCAATGTTCAGCCTCGGGGCAGAGAGAATTAATGCTGCAGGGTTTTCCATGATTGCATCCTTGAACAAGCTAAGATTTTTGCAGAGGTTTCCGCATCTGTTAAAGGATACAATTCGTCGAGCGCTGGCTCCAAAACTGACCCTAGCAGCGACAATAGAATGTTCCTAGAGAAAAAAATCTGTAAAAAGATTTAAAAAGAGGAGTTACCCCAGTCGACCACTGCCTCCAGTAGCAGAGGACGCTGCCCCTCCCCGTGCTGATGCACACTACGCCATGCGAAGCCCCGTAACCCCAAGCTCTCCATCGCACGACCACTGAGCCCCATGCTTTGATTGTTTAGTCCCACATAGGTCAGCGTGGAGCAAATATCAAAGTTTATACCTTTTCTGGACTCAAGGTAGCAGAAAGCCTTCTGTAGGACACTGTATTCCGTCAGCAAAAGCCATGACCATTTCTGATCGAAACCATTTGTGTTTGTTATTTTTGTTTAATTGTTTTCTTTCAGCAATGGTCTTAGACTTTCATTGATGAAAGCTTGGCGGAAAAAAACGAAAGTTGCATGGGCCAATGAAGACAATGCTAGAACATGAAATAACTGAATGAAGATACTTATTTTATAAGGACCCTAGCTATGAGGAAAATACTAGGAATGGTGATTGAATATTGTTTATAAAATTAATTAAGAAATTATGTATTAGAAGGGTGATTGAATAAGGGTTCGAAATACCCAAGTCAAACCCGACTTGTTTTCGGTAATCATACATTCCTTTCATTCGGTATACCACCTGAATACTCAAGTTAGAACCCCAACTTGAGGTTTCCTTTTAACTCACTTGTAGCAACCCTACAAGTGTAACCAATACACAATTGATGACCTTGAATCCCACAACTTGGGATCAAGCAAAACACGCTCACAATCAAGAGTAAAACCGAATAACGAAAGTGTTAATGTCAAAATGACTGAAACAATTGTGTTGCTGACATGAACCCTTCACGCTGAGTAGGAGCCTCGTCAGCTGGTTGAGTGGGATCCTAGGCTGGAATAACAAGGGTCGTTTGATGGATGATGGATGGATTGTGATGCTCGATCGACCCTCGAGCGGTTTGTATATCGATAGATCGAGGCTGGGAAGCTCTGGAGCGACCTTCACAGAAGATCGAGACTCGACGATCTGCACCACAAAGAAGCATCGGGTGGTCGGATCTTGGTCCCGACCCAAATCCCCTCCGATGCTTAAGTTAGAATGAGAACTTAAGGAAGAGATGGAGCTTGGAGCAGCTGAGATCGACCACGAAGGTTCATCTCAGATCTGGGGTCGCAAGGTCTTCTGAGAAAGAAATATAAGAAGTATGTAGAGTCTATGTATTAGATCTCATACCTTGGATGTTGGAACCCTCTTACCATTGTCTTTTCAAGTATTTATAGGCGTTCTCTGATGATTGCGAATAACCGTCCTTCATTGCTTCGGGCGGGATCTTCTGTGGGATTGGTGTTAACGGTTACCCATTTACTCGGTCCCATTAACTCCTCCCTAAGTATCAGCGGGAGTTTAATGGTCGAGTGAGCCGTTTGTTTGACTGGGTATTACTCTGCCTTAATGACGGGCTTCAGGTCGTATGCACTAAATGGGTTGGATATCTTTATATCGCTTTGTGATCCGTACCTGTTCACCAACAATGGCTCCCATCATTCGTGTCTTAGGAAATATCGCTGATGGAGATCGCATGATGTGTTTTCTCCTTAAATGCACACGGGTTTCGAAATGTTTGATTTGATTTGTGCCGCCAAAAACCTTTCGTTTCTGAATTGATCCTCGTCGCTCCTTGAGGCTGGTCTCAGACGCATGTCGCTCATCGATCATCAGTTGGTTGAGCTCCTCCATATAAAAGAAAGGGTTGGGAAGAAAGGGACTTTCTTGCTCCGCCACCATTTTCATTACAAAATCTTGGCTCCTTTGTTGATTCCTTCGGAGTTTGCTTGTTCCTACTAAGGTATCGTCCCTAACCGATATTGACTCTTCTTTAGATTCATTTTAGGTATGTGTCCACCGGTTAGGATACCAGAGCCATCTTACGAAGAGCTTATTACACGCCTTCGTCGACCTAATGCGAGGAAGTTCATGGTAAAGGGAAAGGGGTTCACATGGAACCAGATCCTCCCATTGTCGGAGGGATCCGAGCTCGAAGGTCTCCAAAGTGATTTTGGAGATGGGCCCGAGTTTTCCTTAATCTTGTTGCTGAGGTTTGGTAGAGATGCCTCTGTCTCATTTTAAGATTAGGTTGCCCAGTTTTGATGAGAGAGTTTGTTTTCCTCGAAAGAATGAGGTAGGGGTGTACCCCACAACATTTCATTTTGGGCTTCGATTTCCTCTTCACCCCTTCATTATAGAGATCTCGAGCTCTTTGGGCACGCTCTCTCTGTCAACTTGCACCCCAAGCCATTTCCCTTAGTCTGCTTCATCATGCTTTGTGAGCTTTACAGGGTTCGACCATCCGTGTGGCTGTTTAAGTACTTCTTTCGGATCATACTTGACCCTCACAATGCGTGGTATCACATCGTTGCTCGCCCGATGATGAGACGCATATACGATCTCCCGCTCTCTGATCCTGGTTGGATAGATACCTTCGTGTTCGTCGTTCTTCCAGACCTAGGATCGGTGCTTAACAGTTGGAGTTCTCCGAGACCCGACCTCGATGAAGGGTCCAAGCTTGCACCAGAGGAAGTCGAGTCTAGGTTGACGTCGGGAGAAGTCGAGGCGGCCAGACTTCTCCTGAGTCGACCGTGGTATGAGAGGTCGGCTCCGTATCTGTTGGATGGCCATCAACTAAAGACCATTTTGTGGAGTTGGGGTAATGTATACCGCTTCTGTGTCTTTATCGCATACACTCACGGTAATTATACCCGTTGTTTGTAGATATGACTAACGAAGATCGCAGGAGTGGAGACTCTGGATTGGGTCAGGTTTGGAGAGAGCAACATAAGAAGAAAGGGAGCACTGAGGTGTCGAGTGCTCGGTCACCCATTCCCATTAGTCAGAGCTCTTCCTCCAAGGGGGTGAGGTTAGGCAAACCTCGAGGTCATCTTATTGTGCTTCTTCGAGGGAGGCCTCGAATCAAGCTATCGTTTGATCTATTCCACTCTTTGCTACCATTGTTGTTTCGGAGCCACTGGTGGTGGAAGATGCTGACACTATTGAGGTTCTTAAGCTCCTTGAAAATGTCAAGAAAAAATAGGGGGCCATCCTCCTATGAAGAGGAGGAGTCAGAAAAAAGGAGGCGAGTCGAGGAGGCAAACCTTCTGCCCTCAACAATGGCAAAAGGTCGGGAGGTGGCCCCTCTCGATTCTCAGGGGACGACTGAGACCCCCATGGCCCCTCTTCTGGATAAATGACCATGGGGGCAATATCGGATCGTCTGTTCTCTTGGTCGGCCCGATTCCTTCGGAGTTTGATCAAGTTCTGCTGCTCAACAAGCACTCGTCTCGCTCCTCAGGACCTGTTCGAGGCGAACCTTACTAGCCTCTCTTCGTCGTCGGAAGGGGTGAGTCCGCCATGTCGGATTTTGGGACGACTGCTCGGTTGGTGGAGAACTCCATTCTCCCTCGGGATCTCGAGCTCGTTCGAGGGTTGGACCTCGAATGGGTGGCCAACTTCTTCGTGGGGATCAGATATCAGGTATGTCGCTCACCTTTTGTCTATTGATTTGCAATTTGGCCATTCCAGACTGATGCTTTTAGCAGATGTCCATCCTCGGCGTTGTATTGCGCCTCCAAGCTATCGACTTAATTGAAGGTGGACAGCAGGTTGAAGCTGCTGAGTGTAAAGCATCTGAGCTCGAAGCCCGGATGAGGAAGACGGAAATGTTGGCCTAGTTAGTCTACTAACTAGGTCGTACGATTAAATTTTGATGATGACAAACAAGTCATGTGTGACTAACATCTTTCATTAAGTGATTTCAGGGGGAAAATGCTGCAAGAGAGAGATTGTATGTGGACATTGGTGCAAAAAGGGAACTCAAAATAATCCTACATCATCTATAAGAAGATGAAGCTTGAATCGGTCAAAGATGAAGATTTTATTGGATACTCATGAGATTTTTTACTTGAATTCAAACTCCATGTTCTCATCCTAAACACAACACACTTGGTCTCCTATTCAATCTTCTATTCAGTCTCTTCCAAAAACAATCTCTAATACCCAATCACATCATCACGCAACAAATCTTCTTGTGCTACAAACTTTTTTGAACTGCCGATTATCTCAAAAAAAAAAATACTCGGCAGCATTCTTTTCAAATTTGTTGATCTCATCCCATTATCTTGCTGATGCACTCTTCATGAAACAAGATTTTTTTTAAAAAAATAAGGGGCACATCATTTATATACAGAGAGCATTTACTTTTTTTAGTGGGGCTCCTTATTAACGCACGCACCATCCTATAATCCATTGTGTTTTTTTGTTCTGTGCTACTGAACAACGCATGTACAAAAAATCAAAAGATTTTGATGGTGCTCCTGTGGCAACGGAGCGGGATTCTTTTAGACTCAAAGTCTAGTGGAATTTCGATCATATGGCACAAATTCCGCACACATACTCATATGACACGCACAATCAAAGAGAAGGTCAGTCGTATCTCAGATCTCCTCTATTTGACGGTACGGACTATAGTTACTGGAAACAACGTATGTCCATACACATCAAAGGTATCGATATGGCATTATGGAAAATAATCAGTGAAGGATTTACACTATTTGATAAACCCACTCCTGAGCAGCAAAAAGAAAATGATCGGTTACAAAATCTAAACTTTAAGGCCATAAGCATCTTGTATTGCGGTCTTAGTAAAACTGAATTTAACCGCATTAGTTCTTGTTATACTACTAAGGATATTTGGACGAGACTTGAAGTTACTCATGAGAGAACTAGTGAAGTTAAGAAAACTCGTATTAGATTGTTATTACAGAAATATGAAAATTTTGCTATGATGCCTAATGAGTCTATTGATGCTATGTTTTCTTGTTTTGAAGATATCGTCAATCCATTGAAATCCTTAGGGGAGGACATCCCAGAGGAAGATCTGGTTGGAAATATTTTATACTCGTTATCTGGCGATTGGATTCAAAAGAGGATGGCGATCGAAGAAGCACATGACTTGGCGGATATCAGTTTCAAGAAGCTTATGGAAAAATTAATGGCTTATGAGGTTCAATTGAAGATGGCCAATGATAGCACATCAAAGATGGAAGAGAAATATAAGAAGGAGGAAACAAATGAAAAGAATTTAGCCTTTCAAGTCTCCAAAATGCTCAAGGAGGAGATGAATGAATCAGACGATGAAAGCATGGATCTTATTACAAGGAAATTTGTGAAATTCATAAAAAACAACAAAAGAAGGACGGGAAGCATTTGGGGAACCAAGAAAACCGAAGAAAATGATGGAGAAAGTTCTGTGCCTCAGTGTTTCAGATGCAACAAGAGAGGGCACATGAATGCAGAATGTCCACTTCTGAAAGGAAAAGGAAAGGAAAAGACTGGTGATGAAGAAAAGAGGACATCAAAGCGAGGAATGGTGGCTACGTGGGGAGAAAGTGACACAGAGAAGCTCTCCTCAGATGATGACTGGAACGACAACACTGGAAATTGCTTTATGGCTGGAAACGAAAAAATAAAAATTAGCTCTCTTGTTCAAAGCTTTGATGATGAAATGAATATTAGTAATGATATGTTTTCTAGCATGGAGGAAGCTTATGAATTTCTTGTAGAACTCCTTCAAGAAATGAGTCCTAAATTCCTTAAACTAAAAAAGTTCGTGATTCATTAAAAGAGGAATTAGGGAGCATGACGAGAGAGAGAGAGAGAGAGAGAGAGAGAGAGAGAGAGAGAGAGATGAGCTTTTTGTTAAGTGGAAAGAATAAAAGGAAATAATATACAATTTTGATGAAACCCAATTAGAAACAAAAACCTTAGAGCTGGAAAATACTAATAAAAAATTGGCTACGTTAGAGCTTGACCACGTTAATTTAGCTAAAGAATTAAAAGAGAAAATTAGCATTCTTGGTTCTAAAGAGTCTGAAATAAAATTATTGAACCTAAAAGTGGCTAGCTATGAAGAAAAATTGGAAGAGCATGAAAAAGAAAAATCTAATTTAATAAAAGGAAAACACATAGCCATTGATTTGGAAACTAGCGAAAAAGAAAAAAGATATGCGACTAAGATTAGTGAACTTGAGAATGAAAATCAAAT
Organism: Scilla litardierei; assembly: GCA_030789695.1. Classification (NCBI taxonomy): domain Eukaryota; kingdom Viridiplantae; phylum Streptophyta; class Magnoliopsida; order Asparagales; family Asparagaceae; genus Scilla; species Scilla litardierei. The sequence continues at coordinate 70,932,053 of CM061138.1, read as the reverse complement.
TCTTAGCTTGACATTAAAGAAATTCACAAATAGCCAAGAAAGCTTTAATAAGATGATAAATGGGCTAAATGAACAATCTAGTAAACATGGTCTTGGCTTTCAGAAAAAACAACCTAAGAAAAAAACTAGATCATTGAAAAGAATTTTGCAAGAGACATGAGTTTTCAACATTGCATGCACAAAACTCATATTTTATCTTTTCAATGTTACATGTTTTTATTGCAACAAAAGTGGGCATATTATGAATGATTGCTTGGCCAAATATTATTCTGAATATTTTATATGGGTTCCAAAGCATCGTACTAACAATTGTGGATCCAAAATTTGGTTACCAAAGGGTGCATCTTCTTTTGTAGGTACATCTTCAAGTGGAAAATGACAGCATTTGGTACCTTGATAGCGGTTGCTTGAACCACATGACGGGCAACGAATCCATCTTCACGACGCTATCAAAGAAAGATGGAGGGACATTTATCCTTGGAGATGGAAAGAAGTACAAAATCTTGGGTAAAGGTAACATTGAATCTTCAGATATTGCAGGTGGCTTGGATGGACTGGAGATAAACACTAGCAATTCCACAATGATGGTGTACCAAAAGAAGCAGAAGCTACTACATCATCAAAAGATCTCCTTAAGGATTGGCGCTTCAAGAAGGATCATCCAAAGAACCAAATCTTTGGAGACACGACAGAAGGTATACACACTAGAAGTAGCTTTAATTTGATTGCCCTTGAACCAAAAACAATTTTGCTTCATTCAAGGGGTTGGAGATTATGTCACTAATTGAGCATTAGCACGCATATCCATGCACATACACATGCTTAAATGTTGTATCTAAGCTACACATATTGCACACTATTTCATCTTTGCATGGGTTTGGTCATTCTTTGTATGTGCATGCATGATCATCATTACTATTATTGATTTTGGTTGAGACTTTGATATGAACCTTGTTAGACATCTTAGAAACATTAAAATGTTTTTGATGATGATGCACCATATTATTGTAAAATCCACATGCTTGAATTATTAATGAAAAAGTGAAACTCGTAAGCATGCCAAATTGTACGAATTAAATAGATTGATTGAGTCTTATAAACTATGAAGACAATTGGATGTGCTTAGATTCTAAAGTTTCTGAATTTATATTTTATCCTTACAATTGTGTGCGCTTAAGTCTTTATGGAAAATTATTTAGTAGGAGCTGAATATGTCGATGCCTTCATGCGTCACTATTCTGAGACACCAACATTGTAATTAAAAAAAATGCAATGAGCATTCATATATATTAAAAAGGGGAAATATCAAAACATTTTCAAATATGATATATTTGATACCGGCTGCTAGTAACAGGATTTCGGGGGTTTGTTGAGCAATGCGTATGAAATATGGTAGATGAAGTAACCACTTAGCGCATCTTAATTCCAAAGGACCCGAAATTTAACATCATGGTATCCCTTGTTTGGTGTCTCCCTACACATTACTTATTGATTATTCCATAGCAACGAATGCTCACAAAATGTATTAGATAATCTTATATTTTCATCTCTTAAGTTTCTAAGCACCCTTCATATTGTCAACGTGTTTCATAATACATCTTTTTGTTAAATTTCTTATAACGACCGTATGCTTTCAATGCTCATGACATCTGTTATACTTTAAGTTCGTGGGGAAAACGCATTAATATGAGCATCGTCATCAATTGCTTGTTTCTTCGATATGCTAAACTTGTTTCATGTCTCATTCTTAACATCTTCAATTTATTTTTGTGATCTTTTCGATTGATGGCAAAAGGAGGAGAGTAGAAAAATGCGAAAAATAATGCACAAGGGAGAGGTGCACATTTTGAGGGGGAGCTTGTCACAACTTTTTATGAGAGCACATCGATAGAGGGAGTTTTGTATGATGTTTATAATCATGTGCACTATATGACTTGCTCTTTAATATTATTTCCTAAGCTTTCCTATTATTTCCAGACTTGTTTCCTATTATCAAAAAGGGGGAGATTGTTGGCCTAGTTAGTCTACTAACTAGGTCATACGATTAAATTTTGATGATGACAAACAAGTCATGTGTGCCTAACATCTTTCATTAAGTGATTTCAGAGGGAAAATGCTGAGAGAGAGAGAGAGAGAGAGAGAGAGAGAGAGAGAGAGAGAGAGAGAGAGAGAGAGATTGTATGTGGACAGTGGTGCAAAAGGGGAACTCAAAATAATCCTACATCATATATAAGAAGATGAAGATTTGAATCGGTCAAAGATGAAGATTTGATTGGATACTCAAGAGATTTTCTATTTGAATTCAAACTCCATGTTCTCATCCTAAACACGACGCACTTGGTCTCATATTCAATCTTCTATTCAGTCTCATCCAAAAACAATCTTTAATACCCAATCACATCATCACACAACAAATCTTCTTGTGCTGCAAACTTTTTTGAACGGCCGATTATCTCAAAAAAAAAAAAATACTCGGCGGCATTCTTTTCAAATTTGTTGATCTAATCCCATTATCTTGCTGATGCTCTTCATGAAACAAGATTTTTTTAAAAAAAAGTTCTCTGTCTATATACAGAGAGCATTTCCTTTTTTAAGTGGGGCTCCTTATTAATGCACACACCATCCTATAATCCATTGTTTTTTTTGTGCTGTGCTACTGAACAACGCATGTACTAAAAATCAAAAGATTTTGATGGTGCTCCGGTCTTTTGCGTAAAAAATTTGGAACGAAAATTTTTTGCGCCCTTTGTCAAACTTTGCGCATGCACGCAAATTCTTTGGGTTCTCTATTTATTTTTTTGTGGCGCCTCCTGTTGCAAGCAACGCAAGCAAATGTTTTCTTTTCGTGATTATTTGTTGCGTCTTCTTCGGCCAAAAACAAGCTTCTTCTTTCAAGGTGTCGCAGAATTCAAGTGCAGATTTCAGATTCGTGCATTCGACTTCGTACGCTTATATCTCCTGATCCAGACGTCGGATCGACTCGCCGTTTGCGCCCACGCAACCACATCTTCATGCCCTTCGCAACGGTGATAGTCTCCATTGCTCAGTCCACAAAATCATACTCAGTTCGGACGTTTTACTAAAGATCAGCCACTGCAGAATTCAGATTCGCGCAATCATCTTCCGAAGACTATATCTTTCAATCCAGACATCGGATCAGCGAGCCGTTTGCACCCACACGATCAGATCTCACAAAATTTATCATGGTGATATCTCTCTTATTTTTTCATCGCAGTATCCAAGCTATTTGAATCTGTTTTATTTGTGAGATTGTATTGTAAATAGCTTTACTTTGAAGCTATCTCTGCGCTTTAACTCTTGAACTATATATGTGTACGGTGAGATCACTATCCGTAAGTGTGATCAGGTTTATTGAGTGAAATCCTCATAGGTCTTGGGGTCGGAGTTTTGGCGGGGAGCCACTCCGTTAAAAATATATGTGTTTAATTATCGCTGTGATTGTGATTGTTTTTAAAATTTGTGCCACACACCCTATTCACCCCCCTCTAGGGTGTTTTTCAGGAAGAGGATCTGGAGTGAGCCCTTGCGACCAAGGCCGAGACTGAATGGACAGCCGTGGATTCCAAAGATAGTCTTTCATCCATGTCTAACCTCCAAAAATCCACCGAGACTCAATGTAGGATGGAGTGGTCTCAGCTCCAGGCGGACTTCGAAGCTTTGAAGAGGGAAGCAATCGAGCTTCGAGCCAAAGCTTTCGACTCGGAGAGGTGGGCAGAGGCTTGCAAAGAGGAGGTAGCCGAGCTCCAGGTCAAAGCCGTCGAGTTCGAGAGATCCACCACGAGAAGTAAGGAGGAGCTCACGGAGAGGTTTACAATGGCGATGAAAGCTTTTCAAAATGTCTATATGCCGAAGGGCACCCCTCTCTCCTAGGCTGGTAGAATTCTGGCCTAGGTTTTATTTAACTTTTTTGTTTTGAAATAAAGACTTTTGAGTATTTTCATTTGAATACATTTGAGCATATTACATTTGAGCTTATGCGTGTGTATGGCCCCTCAACGACTCAATTTCCAAAAATCGATGGTGGATTGGGTAGTTAATATATCAGACATATCCACCCGATAAATATGATCTTCTAGATCATAAACCATGGTGGCACGTTTCATTCGGTAGCGAGGGGCAAAGCCTCTTCGACTTAAGGCCGACGATGGTCGAGGATCGTCTAATGGTGAGGGGTGATCCCTCAGCTGACCGCTGGTGACTAGGGTCGTTCGGTGGCGAGGGGCAACGCCCTTTCGACTTACGGCTGACAACGGTCGAGGATCGTTCAGTGGTGAGGGGCGATCCCTCGGCTTACGACTGACGACTAGGGTCGTTCGGTGGCGAGGAGTGAGGCCCCTTCGACTTACAGCCGATGATGGTCAAAGGTCGTTCAGTGGCAAAGGGGTGATCCCTCGGCTTACGGCTGGCGACTAGGGTCATTCGATGGCGAGGGACGAGGCCCCTTCGACTTACGGTCGATGACAGTCGAGGGTCGTTCAGTGGCGAGGGGTGATCCCTCGACTTACGACTGATGACTAGGGTTAGAAATAGTTAGATAGATAGAAAAAACGATCGACTTTGTATTTATCATAAATTGGCATAAAATAAAAAACAAAGATAAGTTTCAATCACCCAATTTATTTGCTATTGCTTGGTATAATCATTGATAGTAATTCCGCAAATGATTAGCATTCCAAGGATGGAGTATTTCCCTGTCATATAATGTGGTGACCCGATAGGTGGCCGGGCCAAGTACATCGATCACTTTGTAAGGGCCTTCCCACTTTGCATTGAGCTTTCCTTGCTTGAGAATCTCGGGGGTGAAGGCATCCTTACGTAACACCAAGTCGCCTATACGAAAGCTACGTCCATATATCTTGGAGTTGAAATACCGAGCCATGCGTTCTTTTTGTTCAATGAAGGTCACCAAGCCCATTTGCGAACCATGTCGACCAATTGTAGGTTGAGTTCGAGTCGCTCTATGTTTCTCTCCCCATCGTAGTATTGGAGACGAATTGGTCGCTCGTTAAACCTCCACTGGAATGACAGCTTCACATCCATAAGTGAGCATGAATGGTGTTTCACTTGTTGAAGTTTTATGGGTCATTCTGTATGACCACAATATGCCGGGATCTCTTCTGACCATGTTCCCTCGAGCCCAGTTACTCTTTTCCGAAGGGGTCCAAGGATGCATTTATTAGCAGCCTCTGCCAGTCCATTGGATTGGGGATGGGCGACAGAGATGAAATGCAGCTTGATCTTCAACTAGAAGCAGAAATCCTTGAAGCCAGCGCTGTCGAATTACATCCAGTTTTCTGTCACAATTAATTTAGGGATGCCAAAACCAACAGACAATGTATTTCCAGACGAAGTTTCTGACATCCTTCCAGGTGATTCGGGACAGGGGCTCTGCCCGATCCATTTTGTGAAGTAGTCGATTGTCACTATCAGGAATTTTTGTTGCCTGCTTACTTGCTTTAATGGACCGATGATGGCCAATCCACATTTAACAAAGGGTATTGGACTAACGATGCTGATCAAATCAGTTAGAGAGGCTGAGCTGATCCTTGAGAATGCACAGTAAATGGAATGCACAGTAAATGGAATGAAGAGATAGAGTCCTAGGAAGTGATTTCTAATGACTTTCTAGGCTAGAAAAAGTGAAGTGTGTGAGCTCCAAGATAGTTCTACTATAAGGCTACATTCTAATCAAGAGAAATGAAAGCATATGAAGATTTACAACGTATTTTGCTTCTTGTCTTTTTCTTGAATGGACTAGAAGTCTTTGAAGTTTCAATCTTCAACTTGATCACCCAATCTTCAATTCATTGAGCTTTGATTGCTCTAGATAGTCATCCATTGCTATTTGATCTTCATGATCAGCTTAGGCAGTGGATTAACTGCATGGAGGGGATTATTCACAAGTATATATGTTTGATCATCATTATAACCAAGTGGGAAGAAGTCCAATACTCAACATATTTTATTCCATTACCTTCACAACGTGGTTTACAAAGTTCAAATGCAAGGAAAAAGTACAATCTCTCTCTAAACTAAAATAAAATACATGAAAATCAAACTACAAGTAACACTTATGCTCAACCAGCTCTCAAACTCAGCATTCCAAACCAGGAACTCCATTTCCTCGTACTCATGTGCCTCTCGTATTACTGATCATCACCTAGCGGAGGCAACGTGAATTGTACACTACTTAGTAAAGTAGACTATATCTAAACCAATCATTTAGTCAGGCACAAAATAATAACGGCATGCAACAATATACCACATAGTGCTAAGTTTAAACAAAGCAAGGAAACTAATCTACCGAGCTAAGTATCCGATTGTGAAATTATCTAGAGTGTCACTAAAAGTTTCTAAACCTCGATTCATAATAGAGAGTACATTGTGCAACCCAAAAACTACCTAGGATCACAGGATGCGACCCCGGGTCGAGTTCAAAACATGAAACCATAAAAGGAACTCAATCAAGAAACTGTGACAGAACTTCCATGAAACTGTGTTCTGTGGTAAGGATGTGACCCCGGGCCAAGTCCAAAATTTGAAACTGTAAAAGGAACTCAATAAGAAACTGTGATAGAATTTTCATGAAACTGTGATCTGTGGTAAGGTGGCTCCAGTCGCTCTGCACTTTCTCTATTAAGAGTTTTCCAAACCCCAGCGAGTCAATGTTTGAAGTTGTGAAGTGGTTCTATCTCTAGTTCTATGTCAGGTGTCATATCAACGTGCTATGATTGTTTTCTAGTCGTCTAACTGTTTTCAATATTTCTGTGTTTCATGTTCTCAATATATGTTCTGTGCTCAAGTACTGTAATCATACACAAGATTAATGTATTCCACTTTATACATGCATGTCCGTAATCTTTTAGTTTAAGAATTCTTCGATGACTTATTCTTTGTTTGGCATACACGTCAATCGTACTAGAATTTCACTATGATTGTGCTTATGAGTTAAATTCACAAGGTTAATAACCATGACATAATAAATAAAATTCACACAATTAAAAAATAACATTTACCTTCCTTTTTTTAAATATCTGTGGAAAAGGAAACTAAAATTTTCCCTACTTTTGCTGCAATAAAAATATAAAAAAAGTAACCAATTGGGATCAGATTCACTTCATCGACCCCCAAAGAGATTCTATAGTCTACATGTCAAGGAGTCCTACCACATGGCTAACTTATGGGCCAGGAAGCTAAGGAGATCAGCAGTTTAGTAACAAGGTGATAGTCAGACCGACCCATGGCTCAACCAACAGGAAAAAAGAGCAAGATAGCCCGTAAGTTTAGCAAGAATTGAAGACTAAAAAGTCACATCCAGATCTATAGTGTGGGGACCCGTGGTCTACAGTGGTGGCTGAGGCCCCGGAAAGGTTGCAGGACAAATTCAGATGTATACCGTAAGGCTAAGCTCGTTGAATATGATGGCAGCTAATTATGGAGCCCGATAGCAAGAATTGAAGACTAAAAAGTCACATCCAGATCTATAGTGTGGGGACCCGTGCTCTACAGTGTTGGCTGAGGCCCCGGAAAGGTTGCAGGACAAATTCAGATGTATACCGTTAGGCTAAGCTCGTTGAATATGATGGCAGCTAATTATGGAGCCCGATAACAACCCACAACAAACACTCCTAAGAAAGCATCTTCGTGACAAGATGTTCGAAAACAAACACAACCAGCAACCTACAAAATCCCCAATGGTTTTGATAGCGGCACTATCCAACTATTGGCGGTTGGCTGTAAAGAAAAACCCAACTGAAATACGGAAAAACATAGGAAACAACGGCAATGGTCGCCGTTCAACACCAAGGATGCCGATAAATTGATCTTATAGGAAAAATCCCTAAATAAATCCATGAATCATCATCTCCATCATAATAACCCCAAAATCCCAAAGAATCACAAACCAAAAATCAGCACAAACAAAACCTAATTAAGCTCAGAAATTAACCAAAGGAAATTAAACCGAAAAGCATTGTAGAAGATAAGAGTCTATCGTTCACCATTGATGGACAAATCCACTTATCTCCTTGCTTAAGCGCTCGATCAATTGTTGATCGTTGCTTGAGGGAGAGGACGATGGAAAACCGGAAGGTTGAACACCCAGACTAAAGAAAATCGAAAACTGAAACTCAGATAATGTGAGGAAAACCTTTTATGTTTCGCATAAAATCCCACAAAGAAGAAGAAGGTGAAGATATAGCGGTTAGTGAGAGCCGTTGGAGAGGATCGTGGGAGGAGATCATGGCAGATTCTTCGTGTGTAATCGAAGAAGTGGGTGGCGGCTCGGTTCGTTCACTAGAGCTAAGGTTAGGGCTTTCATTCTTCTTGTTGAATGAAGGGGAAAAGTTGGCAGCTGTGCAATGAGAAGAGATAGTGCAAGCTTGGGTTTAAAAGAAAAGATTGAGAGGGATTAAATGGTTGTGGGCTTGAGTTGTGTAAATGAAATGGAAATGGAAAAAAGAAAAGGAAAATTCCCAAGCGGTTTTGGGCTTTGAGCCTAAGAATAAAAGAAAAGAAAGGAAAAGAAAAGAAAAGAGAAGCAAAGGGGAAAAGGAAAATCAAAGACAAATATATATATATATATCCTAAAAAATATCATAACCGAATACAGACTATTACATCCTATACACCTTATAAAAATTCCACCATCGGAATTTCAAAAACCTACGATATACAAATATATATAGATAACGCTATCTCATCTTATCTTCCCTCTCCCAGGTAGACTCTCCAGGCAAGTCTCGATGCCACATCATCTTCACTAAGTTGATGGTCTCGTTTCTGATAGCCTTACACGTTAAAATCAAAACACATCTTATGACGATACCATATTATAAGAAAATTTGAGGGCATGAAAGAAATTTGCATTCAGTAAGTAGACACAGAAGAAAATGATGTGGACCAATTAACTAAGCTATTAACTGTGTAGAAGCTCATCAAGCATCCAATGAAGATGTGCTTGAGTTTCATATGACTATGCCAAGATCTTAGTTAATAGCTTAGTTAATTGGTCACTTGCATACTACAGTCAATCACTTACGAATCTCAAGCACATCTTCACGGATGCTTGATGATCTTCTACACTATTAATAGCTTAGTTAATCGGTCCACATCATTTTCTTCTCTGTCTACTTACTGAATGCAAATTTCTTTCATATCCTCAAATTTTCTTATAATATGGCACCGTCATGGGATATGTCTATAATGGTAGGCTTTATCTACAGACGCGTGATACAGCCATCACTCCATGCCTTATCTGCTTACTTGCCTTATTTGCGGGAGTGAGTTAGTCCTGAGGATAATCGATCTTCATAACTACCTGACGTGGTGCAACTCCTCCAAGCTCTATATAAGCGATAGGATTGTTCCATTATGAGGTACGGCCTAACTTTCGCCTCAACTCTAAACACATACACTCAATTCATACACCTCAACCCACATACCTGCCATCTTATGCCCAACATCTCTTTTCCTCTATCATCGCCTGAATTAGGTATTAGATGATAGTCGGGGATACGTCCCCCGATCCGGGGGTCCGTTTCCCCGATCCTCTGACGTCTCTCTCTGTGGTATCAGAGAAGGGAGTCGGTCCGCGAAACCCTGATCGGACTCTCTGTTGCGTAAATACTCGTCACAACAGTCAGATCCCGGCTCCGCGAGATTTTAGGCATCAACACTATCCTCAATCTATTCGTATGGAATTTGAATTTTGATGGGTCATTTTCGGCCTAAACCAATCCGGGTACTGGGTTTTGTTTTGGGTGTTGGACAAGGTCGGTGCGTGGCATTTTGGTTTGGACTCGAGGCATGCATTCAGCGTGCTGTGTGTTTTAGATATTAACTAGCAGGCTACGGACTTTGAGTATTTAGACGTGGATCTTTTGTTTCGGGTTTGGATCCGCTTACTCAACTTTGTGTCAATGCTGTGCGGGTTACGTGGATAGCGTAGAATCCGACCCTGATGCGTTTCAATGAACCGACCCGTCGTCACTCTCTCCCACCCTATCCTCTCTATGATATCTTCTGCTTCTTCTCTTTTTTCCCTCCAGCAAAAACCATTTGCAGAGTCCCAAAAAAGAAACCCCAACCCCAATGGCCACAGTTGGGTTCAGCCTAATCTCCTCCTTCAAAGGGCTCAATCTCAACTCGCCGCACTCATCCTCATCCCCTTACTTGCACGGCGAGCTCGGCCCGATTCGAATCGGCCAGCCGGTGTCGGTCTCGTTTCCATTGGAGCTGCCTCTGACGATCGAATCGGCTCACAAGAAAGGTGCGGGGAGCACGAAGAACGGCCGAGATTCGAAGGGAAAGAGGCTCGGAGTGAAGATCTACGGCGATCAGGCCGCTCAGCCTGGCGCTATCATCATCCGGCAGCGGGGAACCAAGGTAGAATGCTTCAATCTTGAAACCTCAGTTGATGATTGTCATAGGATAAGTTACAAATTTCAATCTTTATGCTTACTGTTGGGTCCTGGGTAGATATTAGGTGGAAATCTGTGTGTTAGGTCGGATTGAAGAGTGGACTTTTGTGGTTCTTGCTGAGTATAGCTCGTTAATGAGATTGATCGAGAATCACTATGAGCAACAGTTTCAATTTGCCTGAAAAGTAGTTTACAACTAATGAGTCGGTAAATGACCAAAACTTACAGCGTACCCTTATAAAATGGACACTGATTCTGATTGGGAAAATTTCAAGATACTATCCTAGTTTTGGAGAGTTATGTGAATTGCTTCTTGTTAACAAATTACACATATCAAGCTCATGGTCAATTCGGTACACTTCCTTGCTAATGCGGCGTAGGTCACAGTGTCTTTAATCATGATTTGTTATGCATTATACACTGTTGTTCCACAACTTGATAGTGTGAGCTTTTGGGCATGGTTTGAAATCATTGTATTGGTATCAGCATCGGCAAAATGCTTCTTGTGTCAGTATTATCAATATCGGAAATATTGACCAACTATTTTTTTGGATTTTCTGTGTTGTACACTTCTTATTTCCTAAAAACTAATTAATATTATCAGAAAAAATTAGATAATTTGCAAATTTTTGACGTATTTGCTGGAATAATTAGTTCGATTTATATAGTATTTCGATGAATTACTATATAACACTGTAGTTACCACAGTAGTATTCTCTATGTAATCATGATAGTTTAGTTTTGAGACTGAATTATAGCTAGCAAATCTTAGAATTCCCCCTTGAATTCACCTTAGTATCACAACAGATGGGAGATAAATGTTAATGATTTATTTATTTAACACTACAATGAATGAATTTAATGTTTAGGGGCTTTGAGGTTGTGAAGGCACATAGAGAGGAAGTTCATTGCAATTCTGCCTTCTTTTTTTTTTGAAATATGGGAAAAACATTCAGATTGAAAACAAATTTTGGATTAAGATGCTTTGTATATGGCAAGGTTTGAAAATTTGGTTTTGATCTCGATTTCAGACCCTCGTTGGCTAAATGTTTAGACGGGTCTTGTTAGTTTCGAAAGTTTCATTTCGAGTTTTAGTTTTGGTTTTGATGTGTTAATATACAAATCAGAACCGCTAGAGATGTCACCATCTTGAATTTTTTGCATATGTAATGTCCGAGGAAGATGTAGTACATATAGTGATTAACTAAGAGAACTAAACTTTCGGTATTCATCTCGTTAACCAATAATTAATCTAAACTAATATGAAAATTGTTAATTTAAAATTAAATTGAGATGATAATCAAAGTCATGCTAGAAGTGTTTCCAATTACGATAGATTAGGATTTGTAGATATTGGATGTCAATAAAACTTGGAGCAACATGCTATTATCAATAACGAGGAAATTTAGATTTCACCTCTCTCTCTTTATTTTTTGAATGGTTTCAACTGGTTCCGTCCAAAACTAGTTGAGACCTAATACATAATGTCCGATATGTGTAGAGAATTCAAACCTGCATGTCAGCTTTGAACTTTGGTACTCAACAAAACCAAGTGAAATGGATGAAATTGAGACGAAATGGGCTAAATCTTATTCATTGATTACTTGATATATGATGATTTGATGGTAACCAATTCATATCATCTGGTATGAATCCAATATGATCTCATGCTGAAAAAGTATTGGTGATATTTGCATCATATTGTCATTTGGGAATGTATAGTTTCTGGTAGTTCATAATGTGATACTATATTTATGACATGTATCGGAATTTCCGATGTCAAAATCCTTGCTTTTGGGTTAATAATTGTGTTTATAAATACACAATATGAAGCATTATTGTGTATACTTTATTGGGCATTCACATTGTCATAGATTGTTAGACCACAATTTAATAACTTGATGTATTTCGGTAAAGTAGTTAACTGAGGGTGGTTACATGTAAGAAACAAATTTACTTATTTTCAGTGCATGCTATCTTTGCAAATTTAAGGTGGTCATATGTGACTTAACAGAGAGCAATGAGTTCCATATGGTGGGGAGAGAGGTAAGTCAGTTTGTCATATATTTGTCAGTCTACAAAAGAGCTCAATCTTTTTTGGTCGATGTAGTTAAATAATGATGCATTTGATGTTGCTTTGCTCATAATAGATGAGTCATTGGCAAGATCATCTTTAACAGTGATTGACTTAAAAGGACTAATTATGTTTGGGGTTGCTTGAGATATTATGCATTCTAAAAGGGTAAGTGAGTATAGATAAATTTGATTTTGTGCCAGATTTTTGGCTTCTTTGGGAGTGATTTTGTTAAGGACATTTTGGATTTAAAACCAAAAAAAAAAGATTAGAAGTATTGAGTTAGATTAAGGAATGAATGAGAGTGAGACAGAGGATTTATAATTTTACCGGATTACTAGATCTTATGAGGAAAAAAAGGATGAGAATAGAGCAGAGGGCAGCAGCTGCATGGGCTTACGCTCTTGAAAGAAACCGAACGGGTTGGCTTCTTTCAACATTGGCCTATGTTTTTGCTTCCCATATAAGATCCCTGATTGTAACCAAATGCCCCTTTTCATGGAAGGAACTTTTGATTCTCCAAAAATCATGAAGAGCATTTGCTTAAAGAAACACTAAACATCTTTATCTAGGCAAGTAGGTATTCTAGTAATAAAATGAAATAAGAGTTGTAGCCTGTCGCTGTAGTTATCGGTTATTGCAGTGTATAACTCCTTGGGGTTTGTTTTTATCATGTTGTTCCAATTTGTTTGTGATTAGACTGATTTGTATTGGTTTCTTCCATTTGGTACATGGGGGTTGTGTCAATCAACGATTTATGACTACTGGAACGCTCTTATTGTCTTAAATTTAGAAATCAAGTTTTCTGACAATGTGGCCTCATCAATAATGTTGTTGTTTATTTGATTTTTGAAGGCACACCAATTTTTCTGCATAGATGCTCTTCTTTGGGACAGCCTGTTAGGATGTGTAATGTAATTGATATACACTCTCTGCCAGTGGCACCGGGTAGTTTGGTGCTGATCTGTCTTAATTGCAGTGACCATGCACCTACGTTTCTGCTTGTATTCAGCAAATGATGAGAGCTGATGCTTCAGTTTTAAAGGCTGTTGGATTGTCTTTGTTCGACGCTGTCATATTGCTGTCCATTCTCTTTTCTGAGAATTATCTGCTTTTGTTACAATCTAGTAAAGTTGACATTTCAAAGCGGAGAAAATGCTTCCTATTTGTGCATTTTTCTTTTTGATAGCTGCAAATTCCTCTATTAACTCCCCTCCTCCTCTTATCCAATGGAAGCATTCTGCTCATAATCATTCTACCAAAAACAAGGAAGTCAAGTGGCTATGCGGTCCTAGCAAATCTTTGACGCTTACAATTTAACAGCAGGGGAGAGTGCAATGGGAAAGCCACTGACCTAAACTTAGGGTAATCTTTTGGGACGTGAGATCTTTCTTGTTACGGGAGATAAAAGAGTTGCAATTTACTTTTCTATGGTGGAATCGGAGGAAAGCTGGAAGAGAAGGGAGTGTGAAACATTTATGGCTCTTGAAGTGAGGATTCCGTAAAATGTAAGCATGCTGCTTCTTTATTGTAAGCCAATGGATAGGTTATGCGCATGCTTAAAAGAGGAAAGATGATCACCAGATTCTTAAAAAGCATCATTATGGAGGCCGTTCCAGAAGAAACTTGAGCATGACATATAGAATCTATAGATAGCCTGGTGGCAGTTTTTCTCTGTGTCTGCAATTTAAAATCCCGGCAAGTTAGATGCAAGAAACCACTAGGCAAGTTGGTGGCATCCCATATAGTCATGTTGTTGTTTTTAATTTTACTTGGTATTTGATATGGGCAATAGATAATTGTGCATTATTTCTATCTTCTGTATTTTCAGCAGTTCATTTTTATGGCCAGAACTGTCAAACATGTGCATTGTCCTCAGAGATCTCCACTCTTAGGGCCCTAGAGTTTCAATTGTTTTTCAACTTTCAGTAGATGCATTTTTTGCTTCAATGCCATAATAGTGCAATATTGATCTTTCTAAAAATTTCGGTGACATGAAATTTCAGTTCCATCCTGGAAAAAACGTTGGGCTGGGCAAAGACCACACCATCTTCTCGCTGATTGATGGCATGGTGAAGTTTGAGAAGTATGGGCCGGATAAGAAAAAGGTGAGAGTTAACCCAACGAAATATGTTGTTGGATCCCCGACTGATGAAATCACTGAGTTGACAACTTTTATCTTCACACACTTGCAACAGGTAAGCGTCTACCCTCGCATTGAGCAGCCAGAGAACCCCAACAGTTTCAAAGCAAGGAGGAGAGAATACTTCCGGATGCAGCGTGAGCGCAAGAAGGCAAGGAAGGAGGGCGCTCTCCCTCCGCAGCTGGTGTTAGCTTCTGCTGACAATACCTCAGAAGCAAACCCTGCTTGTTGATTTGTCTTTAGCTGTAAACATTGTTATTTGGTCTGCAATTTGCAAGGTACTACTGGCCCCCTCTTTCTTGTATGTTGTTTCCTCTTGTAAAAGTCTGGAAATTTTTTTATCAATATGAGCAGTTCCCCCCCCTGCACTTAGAATGTTTTTCGCGTACTTTTTATTTCACCGCAGTGTAGAAGCAGCAACCATAAAACTTAACGTAAAGATCCGATAGGATATGAGATATAATATAGCTTCCACACGTTTTAGTTTATTATTTTGTCTTGCTTCGAAAAAAAATTTATCTACGACAGCAGTAGTTCTATTCCAAGAGCCAGACACAACAATCGACCTCGAGGAAGAGAAGATTTGATTCACGCTGTTGAAACTCAAGAAAAATCAACTCTCAACTTGGGGCTTAATTGTACTCAAAACATTAGTCTGTTGCCAAATGGAGAATGAAATTTTAACTGGAAACACAGACAATAAATGGATAGTAATTCAAGCCCCTGCTCAGAAAATGGCGGCGCATAGAGCAGAAACGACGGTCATCGTGAGCATCCCAGAACAGCTGATCTTGTTCATGATGCCTCCAGAAGTGCTGTTGATGTTGCCGATCGAAGGCCCTGACGGCCCCGTTGGTGTCGTAGCAGCTGCACAACAACAATTAAACAAATTAAGTTGGCTATCTAATAGAGGTATCGGTGATTATTTATTTACCAGGGGCTGTAAAAGCTTTGGCTTTAACCTTTTGTAGAGTTGCTGAAGATGGCGTTGTCTGGTGAATTCGGTGGTAACTTCAGAAGCTCTGTCATCAAACAAAAGACGTCAGTGAATCAGATTGATGCCACCAGCATGCAAGAGTACTTGATTAACTCACTGGGGCAGTCGCCGATGTTGGTGTTGGCAAGCTTGCAAGCAGTGGGGAGGGAGAGAAGCCGGTCGAACCGCAGGCCCATGCTGGTGACGGCCGAGCCACCAGCGTGAGCCTGCTGGATGATGTAGCAAAGGCACACCGCATCCTTCTCCCTGATCTCGGTCACCGACCCGCAGCATGGGCTCGTGGGCGCATCGGCCTTGCCGGTGGCGTAGCTCAGGCACTCCCCTAGCTTCGTGAACTCAGGGGAACACTTGTCCTGTAGAGCCGACGGCGGCGGGGAGTCGCAAGAGACTAGTAGAGAGAGGGAGAGGAGGAGAGATGATAGCAGGAGGATGGAAAAGTTCTCCATGGCTGAAGTAGGTTGAGGAGATGAGAGTGGGGAAGAGTGAGAAGAAGAAAGCATTGAATTTAAGGATGAGGGGGGGAGGGGGAGTTTAATGTGAGTAGGTGGGGAGGTTTATGGGCATTGGGTGGGAGGGAGGTCAAGCAGTGTTGTGTGG
The DNA here is from genome assembly GCA_030789695.1 of Scilla litardierei. Taxonomy (NCBI): domain Eukaryota; kingdom Viridiplantae; phylum Streptophyta; class Magnoliopsida; order Asparagales; family Asparagaceae; genus Scilla; species Scilla litardierei. The sequence continues at coordinate 70,915,800 of CM061138.1, read as the reverse complement.
TGTCCAATTATTTTTTCCTTCCCATTTTCGGCATTTTGTGTAACTGAGTTTGTTTCGTGGCTGGATTTGGGCTGTCGTGGGACCGAAATTTTTACAGATGTCGTGTACGGAGTTTTGGATTTAGACTCCGCAATCGAGGTTGCTGGAAAATGTAGATGTGAAAAAATATATGAAAATCCAACTGGTTGAGTCGAGGACGTCAAATTTTGATGCAAGTGTTAGTCTTGTCTAGATTTTTGTATAAAGCCTTGTATTGAATATCATACACACATGGAAAAATCTTTAAAATGTTTTTAAAATGATTTAAAATATTTTTAAAAGCATTCCTAAGTGTTAGAAGGTCAAAACTCGTGATTTCATAGGTTAACTAGTCGACTGAAACAGATACCTAGTCGACCAGTCAAATTTGAAAGTCATTGGCTTGCAGCATGTCAGATTGGCTGATCAGTGTACATCAGTGTACATGAACTAGTCGACCGGTGTACAATGACTACAGTTGACTAGTAGCATAACTATGGTCGATCGGTTTATACAGAGAGCTATAAGCTCTTAAGACATGTAATACACCGTATGCACGTATACGGGTATTGTAAACGTATTCTTGATCGTATTTATACAAGTCTTATTATTATGTATTTCCAAGAATTCTGCCCTATTCTTTAAAATGATAGAATTATTTTTAAATAATTCTTTAAAACATTATTTTATTATAAATACAATGTATTGGATGAAATACATAGTTTGTGATGGGGTATATAATATTTTGGGATGCATTCTTATTTTTCTTTAACACCTCAAAATTAAATTCTCTTGGGATGACACCTAGGCGATTAGGTGTCAAAAGATTGTCCCTCTTAATCTCATCTAGACACATGGGGGTCCACATGTCATGCTTAGGGCTAGGATAGAGATGATGAGGCTATTGGGGAAACAGAAAAAGAAATAGGGAAATAGAGAAGACAGAGAACCCTGCCTCCCCCCTCCTCATGCAGACTCGCACCCTATTCTCCTCTCCCCTATCTCATGCAACCCCCATGGCCACTGCTCATCCTTCCTCTCTCGTAGCCGAATCCCCCAACAACTCAGTGGCTTCACATCTCCACCTCCCTCTCCACCAGTACAACCACCATTCCCCTCTCTACTGCAAACCCTAGTTACTTCACCATGGGAGGAAAGCTTAAAGATTGATGGGGTTTTCAAGGAGAAGAAGTGCCAAAGACTCTAGAATGAAGGACTTGATGCGGTAGGAGTCTATCTACACCAGATAGGATTATTCTTAAGAATCATGTAGAGTTAAGATGCTCAATTTCGTAGGAAATCGGTAGCAGTGGATCGACACAACCGACGACACGGTCGTTTAGACCAACCAAGCAACAACAACACCTCACACGACCGAGTCGACTTATACACAGCAGTGTCGCTGACTGACTAGAGGAACGATCAATTCGTTTTAGACTCGATTCGTAGAATGACATTGACTCGATGACACGGTCTTGTCGTTCTTTGAACGACCGTGTCAGTCTGTGCGTTCACGATGTCGTGTGGTGTAACCAAACGAACGTGTGACTTCCTTGCTCTTATATGATGTTGAATGTTCACCACACGGTCGAATGGACTACCAAACGACCGTGTGGCTACACCCTTGTGTTGTACGTTGCAAAGGTAACTCCACACGACCGTGTGGAATTCCCAAACGACCGTGTGGCCATACGTGACTGAACTGGAATAGTGTGCTCCACACGGTCGTGTGGACTTGTCCAAACGACCGTGTGGGTTAGCTTTGTGTGTTGGTCCCAGTGTTCCAAACGGCCGTGTGGAACTGTCCAAACGGCCGTGTGGATTACCCCAGTTTGTGAATAATACTGATTTAATTGCCGTAGATTATTTATTGATCTTTGTGCTTCATAACTTAGTTAATTGAGACATTGACCATGCCATGAGATGTCTAAAGCTTATGATTAATAAAGTATGCCATAGTTCTCATGTATCTCATATGTTTCCTTATGTGTAGAAAGAGAACTCATATTGTTAATTGTTATCACACCTTTATATGCTCATGTTTGATTAACGTTCATGTTAATGTACCATCTCATTAATTCCCTTTGAAAGTACTTCATGATGCATGAACTAAATTAAAGGCAAATGTGGAAATGAAAGTGGCAAGTGACACTTGCCATAAGAAATGAAAAGAAATGAGAAATGAGAAATGAGAAATGAGAAATGTGATATATGAAATGTGATACAGGAAAATTAGGACACGGATGGCACCACTCACTTGGAGCAAAGTGCTATATCATCATCGTAGTTTGGGTAATCTCTTTGACCCGATTCTTGGCCTATATATTGAGGGATTGTTGCTGAACAAAATTAAGTTTTGAATGATCAAATTTTTGGGCAAAAAATAGTTCTCAAAATTTCCAAATTCCCTCAAGCAAGAGTTCATGTGGCCAAATTATTTTCAAGGTTCTTTAAATTTCTTGGCCACTTAGTTTTGAACTTCTAGAGCGTTCATCCTCTATTTTATTAAAGATCAAAACTAACTTTCTCTTGATCTTCAAAAGTTTTCATCTTTTCTTGGAGATCAAAGAGATAAGCATTAACCTCACAGTACACATTGAGTTTCAAGCAAAGTCAATACGCAAGCTGTAAGCCTGCATCAAAAGTGCAAGTAAAAATCCACAAATGTGTTGGTGGTCTGCTTATTGTGAAGGGTAAGATTTCGTTCATGTATTTGATTTATAAAAGTTTTGTTTAATTATTTGCTTTGCCTTTTAAGACTCGTTTTGATCCGTCGTTTGTACCTAAGCAGATTATTGTCGGCCGGATCCGACTTAGCGTCAGAGCCATCCCGACCTCCTTTTAATCGGTTCGAAAAGTCTATTTCAGGTGTCAAACATACCCTTGGATGGCAGGGGCGGACCCACGTATCCGTTTGTGGGGGCCCTATTTTTCAAATTTTATTTGTATATTTTCTTTCATGTTTTTAATTATAGTATGAGAAAATTTGCTACGTACGTATTTAAAGTAATTCGGTTTGAATCTTCGTAACTTATTTTCGTTCTCATACAATTAAAACTTGTTTTTGTTTTTGGCTTTCTTACTCGACTCCTCAGACATATGATTTTTTTAATCAGTCGAAAAGCTAATAAAAGCGCGTGCGCGAGACCCCTGCCACCAGGGATCGAACCCTGGTGGCCATGCACGAAGCGAGGGTGGCATACTAATTGGACAAGTCTGTTGGTTCTCAAGCATATGTTGCATTGGAACTGAGCAATGAATTTCATATCTACTTTGTTGTTCACTTCGTCACCTTAATTAAATGTAATGAAAAAAACACCTCCTTTTATCTCTTTAAACCCGTCTACTTGAACATCATCACATCTATGTAATTTACGATTGCAATTTGTATGTCTTTTTGCAAAGCTTTCCGGCCCCCCGGTCATCTAATCCTGGTTCCGCCCCAGACTTAAATCCAAAGCTCGATAACCTAACCCAAAACTTTAAAGTGATGTGTGGGTCGCACGAGTTATAAGCATACAAGTATACTAATGAGAAGTGGGGAGTAGATTTGAAGTCATGACAAAATTAAGTTGGAATAAGAATAGAACAGGACTTTCATGTTCCTTTTTGTTTTGTTTCTTTCATCTTTGTCTAATTTTTTTCGTTGTACAGTAATTACAAGTAATCAATAAGTATTCGAAATTAACTTTCCTTTCACTGTATCTCAATGAATACCACTCTCTCGAAGTTTTAGAGTCAATGTATCTTGTCGTCGATGGACTCAAAATTAACTTCCTTTCAGCAAATCGTTTAGCAAATCGTTCTAGCTGTCATCTCCTCTCTATTTATAATAAACATTGCCACCAAAAAGAATGACTTGTATCAACTATACTCTCACAAGAGTATCAACCTTTGGTTCTTGGTGAAAATGGGGGCCAAGACTTATGCTACAATCGCATCATTCCTGACTCTGATCGCCTTGTCATCAGCCAACCCCCCCTTCAGTTTGTATCACCGTCGTTTGGTAATGCATATCGATCTAACATAAATTGCCTCATTCCGAGTTTTTTTAACTGCTAGGGTGTGACTTCTTCATTGGGGAATGCTCATGAAATGAGGATTGCACTGAGCCTTGCTGGACTGCTGGATACGACCCGGTTGATGCTGAGTGCATACAGAACCCTGCCGGCGGCAATCCGCCGCACATTTGCTGCTGCAAAAAGGTGGCCACCGTCCACCGGGGTGGAGGCTGGAGCTGAGCAAGGGAATGAATTTGTAGGGTTTCGTTTGAGTTGTACGCCTCCAAGTTGTGGTCCGAAGGCTTTACATGAATAAGATTGAGAATAAACATATACCAACATGAAAAATGCTTTTAGTTATTATTTGGATACAAGATGATTTTTTATAGTATTTTCTTAAGTTGACAAAAAATTCCTCTCTTAAAAAAATTGTTTGAATATTTCAATCAGTGGCGTAACGAGGAATTTTTTTTGGCGACGAAAACAAAGATAATGTAAAGAATATTTTTAAAAAAAACCAAAACAACAAATAAACGCTAGCCTGCTTTAATTATTTATTGATAATAGCTACAAATTAGTATTATACGTATAGACATGCATTCCTATGAAAATAATATTTGATAAACAAAATATTAATCGAATATTAATTTAATTTGTTACACAAAAGCATATGGAAATAATAATAGAATATCGAATTTTTTACATTAATTTAGAGATAGAGAAGAGTGAGAGTTGAGAGAAACAGAGTTAGAAAAGTGAGAGAGAGAGAGAGAGTATATGTGAGATGATGATTATACATAATAATAAATTTTATTATTTTATTTTTTTCTTGTCATCAACTGCCAAGGGCAAGTTGTACACAATTTCGTCCATACTTGATGTATTAGCATAGAAATCAAAATCAAATCTAATGTACGGAATTTTTTTATGGTAAATTCATAAAAATTGTATGGAAAATATATACAAGAAATAAAAAATTTCTTCACTTGAAATCAAACGCATAAGTGATCCCATACAACATTGTCTTCTTGGACATTGGGCTATAAGGATATGGTGATGGTACAATAGATTTTTGGATGTAAAATATGTAAGAGAGATTCTTTGATGTAAAAATATGTAAGAAATATAAAATGCATAGGTTGGGAATCGAACCCAGCACATGTAGTTCAATGCCCCAATGATGGTATGTAATAATATCCTCTTTTTACCGCTCACATCGTGGGCAGCTGCGTAGGGCAATGTACATGTAGTTACGCCCCTGATTCCATTGGCATGAAAAACGTATACATAGTATCACTCTAATAGTTGGATGGTGACATTCGAGTAAGCTCGATGGGTCCTATGCATGTGACGAACACTTTTTGAACCCGGGTTCTCATCGGCCTTTGGATTTTGAATGCATAGCATTCGCATCTCACTTTCATGACAATTGGAGACAACATGGGAAGGGGTTTGGATGCTTCCCATATATTTGAAGAACATGTGGGTCGTTTTGTTAGTTTGCAGCTGCGTTTCATTTATTATGCGAGTGAGTGGGGGCTTCTCTTGCAACCGAATGCGGTTCAAACTTCAAAACAGGGTTCCCTTGCAAGGAACCTCCATTGTGGGGACGCATTTACTCCTCCGCAGACATCTAACATGCTGTGAGACGAAATATGTTCCTGTAAAAACCTGATATTTTTTATCATCGTCCTGTGGGGGTGGCAGCAGTACCATTATTCTTGTAAAACCATTAATTTTTCAGCGGAGTTGTCGATGTATCATCATGCTGTGGGTTTACTGGATCTTTGGTGTTTCAAGTCTTTAGAGTCTGATGTTCAAAATGAACAGTTCCGATCCTTCAAAAAATAGTGAAGTGTTCGGCTTTTTGAGGTTTTATGTGTGGGTTAGCCACATTTGTTATATGCTTCCCATTATTCAGACATACACGCGCATGTAAGCATATACACGTGTTTGTATTTAGACATACGTGAATAACTATATACATGCATGTACGTACACACATGTAGACACACACACACGCGCGCGCGTATGTATACACATATACAAAAGTATATGTATGTATACGTACACTTTGGCAGAGCCAAGAAATTTTTATTTAGGGGGCAAATTATAAGCTAATACAAAATAATTTTTGTGTACAATAAAAACCAATAAGCAAAATTACCATATTCTATTGAACTAATAAACACCACTAACCTAAGAACTCTAATACAATAAAAACTTCTTAAAATAGAAACTTAATTTACATTCAAATTCTCAACACAGTAAGAAGAGTACATATTATATAGATGCACTAGTCATAACCCGTGCCCGCGGGCACGGTGCATTTAAGATTTTTCCCTGCGAACTATTTGTCCCCAAAAAAATATTTCCACATCCAAAATTTAAAAAAACAACAAATTAGCTTAAAAAAATTTAGAAGCACGGTTGCCTTTGGCGAGGAACAATAAATTCGGTGCGGACGCCTTCGACGCAGAACAATAAATTAGCGTATAAAAATTTAGATGGCACCTCCCGCGCCGAAGCCATCCTAAATTTAGTTCCATTTATGGAATATATTTCACACCAAATATTTATCCCCCAACAAAATTTAGTTCTTCCTAAATTTAGTTTCCCCAAAAATGTAAAAATTTAATTCATCCTAAAATTTAGTTTCATCCAAATTTTGTTTTCCCAAAATTTTAAATGAAATTTAGTTCTCCCAAAGAATTTAGTTCTTCCCAAAAAATATAGTTCCCCAAATATTTAAATCCTTACAAATTTAATCCGTAGCAAAATTTAAAATTTTAGTGTCCATCAAAATTTAGTTGCACTTAGATTTATACCTTGGAAAAAAAATTTTACTTCCACCCCAAAATTTAGTTCCATCCAAATTTGATTCCTCCAAATACTTTAGGAGTTTCCTAAAATTTTCATAAACCCTTCTAATAAGCATTGATTCATCAAGATTTTACTTCAACTAACTCATTCAAAACATCCCTCAATTATATTATAGGTTAGTTTTCCAAAATATAGTTTCATCTAGATTTCGTTCCGCCAAAATTTAAAATTTTACTTCTAACCTAAAATTTAAATTCATCCAAATTTAGTTGATCCCCAATTTTTAGAGTTTCCATAAAATCATGCAACCCTTAAAGGGAGCTTCATAGGTGGAGGATTAAAACAGATTTTAAGTTCAATCAGGGAAAAGAAACATTATAAGAGATATAAAAGAAACATTATGGGAGAATATCTCTGGAATGATTTTCAATTTATGTTACTGCCCTGCAAGAAAACTCTTATTGCTGCACATCAAGAAAACTCTTTGTGACATGCATGGTTCATTCATACTTCAATTTATTTTACAAATTAATACTCTTTGATGTTATTTGATATTTTCTGCAAATTAATACCGTATTTGATGTTAATTGATGTTTTCTTACTTAACACGCTTCGCACCAGTTAAACTTTTTGTGTTTGATAAATCCAATCTTATGTTTCATGCTCTAGTCCTAAATCCATCTAAACTTTACTTGTTCCAGCGGCTAAAGAGGAAGCTAAGTTCTTGAAGCCAAGTTGTCAATTTAGTGACGATGAAAACTTAGTGAAGATGAAACACTACGTATATGTTTAGATTCACGATTAAATTTGTGGACAGTCAAATGACACTCTACATTAAGGAATATATCACTTCATCATATTTTCAAATGTGAAGATAATGTAAAATTCTCATAAAAATTAATCATGCCCAAATATAATTCCAAATAATGACATGCTCCTCTAGGTTCCTCTTTAAACAGTAGCTATGCAGTGTTCTTGCAGTAGAATTCGAGTCGTTACCGTGAACCATTGTCCATGAAAAATATTTATAAAATTAAAAAATGAAAATACAACAAACCAAAAAATGAATGTTGAGAATTAACAAAACTTAATTAAAACAAAACCAAGCTCTTGTTCCATGTGATATACAACCAGATCGTGCCAAATCTCAGAGTGAGTCAGTAAATATGAGATACTTCTTTGCCATCGCCCTTCTTCAGCGATCCTTGTGATTGAAATTGGTCCAGCCCTCCGAAGCATTCAATTAAAATAGAATTGATTTTTGAAAAATTGATTCAGGCCCCCAAAGCATTCGACCATTAGCAGGAAGAAATCTGAGACTTAGAGTGGATGAACTGAAACACAGAGACAACAGAAAATTGAGCCTTGTGAGACTCAGATTGAACGCTTCCTCTAGAAATCAATTTTTCCTTAGAAATCAAATTTACCTTGGATATGGATCGCTTCTTGGTTGCAGTCCACGTGGACACGCGCAATCCACGTGACCGGGACGCCGAGATCCCCTTTTCGCTACCAACGTAGCGGTGATCGTCCGTCGCAATGGGCGGTGGAAAGTGCAGACCCCACAGGCTCTCCGTCGGCCGACCGTCCGTCGCAGGCGAAGTTTCCTTCAGAAGCAAGCCGGACCTACGCCTCCCACAAGCCCAGCGGCCCGATTGAGCTTGTCGCCTCATCCGTCGCCGCCTTCGTGGACCCCGCACCGTCTGAAGAAGAGCAGAGGGGCGTAGGGTTAGGGCGTAGGGTTAGGGCGTAGGATAGTAATCGCCGCCTTCGTGGACCCCGCACCGTCTGAAATTGGTCCAGCCCTCCGATCCTTCCGCGATTACTATCCTGCTATCACCGGCGGCGTAGGTATAGGGTTTCACAACGAATTTTGAGGATTCTTCTTTGGCGAGAAGAAGAGCAGAGGGGCTGAGAAACTCATTACTCTTAGAAACGGGATCTTGTTGCTTGCTATGAAAGAGCTGCTTGCTTTAGGGCGAGTTGCTGCTTTGGGGCGAGACGGGTCCCCTTGCTGGATTGCGATTGCGTGTGGAGAAGATGAAAGTCTCTTGATTGGGAGAAGATGAAAGACCCCATGCTCTTGCTGGATTGCGTGTGGAGAGAAGATGACCCTCTTGCTTGGGACCCTCTTGCTTGGGACCCTCTTGCTTGGGAGAAGATGAACCTGTTGCTTGCGTGTGGAGAGAAAACAACGAAAAGGAGTTGGGCTCTGCCTCTTGGTCTTCCCAAAAAAAGTTTCTTTTCCCATAGTCAGAAATTGCCTCTTGACTCTTGCTCTTCCCAACGTAACACAGAAGTAAAATGGAATCTTAATCAAATGAGGGGGCTGTTTTCCAAGAAAAGATATCTAAAAAATACAAACTTATCATCTCAAAATCTCATCTAGACCGTTGATTCTCCAAGATTAAATCCTGACCGTCTTTTATCTACCCCTTTGTCCTAGTCAGCTTGTCCTAGTCAGCCCTAGGATTCAAAAAACTCTGTCAAATGTAATATAGATATGTGTATGTGTTAGAGAAAGCAATATAATTATACATGTATCATCAGGGCCAGTTCAAGCATAAATGAGGCCTAAAGCGAAACAAAATATGAGCCCTAAGTATCAATGCAAAATTTTTAGGAGCCTTCAAATAACCGAATCTCATTCAGTTTATTTAAACATTTTTCTACCTTTTTGAGATGCAAAGTTTTTTATTAAAGGTTTATATTCAAGACTTTCAAGTATATCTCTCTCGATAGAAAGAATACTCAATCCATTTAACCGATTTTGAGTCATGGTTGATCTTAAATATGTTTTTTAGTATTTTCAACTTGGAAAAACTTCTTTCCGCCGAAGCAACTGTTACTGGGACGGTCACCAATATCCTATATGCAATGCTTGTATTAGGAAAAGAATCTGTCTTATTGACATAATCTAAAATCAAAATTGGAGTATTAATTTCTGCAGGTAAGATTTCTTTTAAGACTCTTAGCTCTGAAAAAAGATCACACCCATCAATATCAGAATGTTCGCCAACTTTCAAAAAAATTTCAAGATCTATGCAACGGCTCTTCAAAATACTTTCGTTTGAACATTTTTCTAAATCAAAAAAAAAATCCAAATATTTTTTCTTACTCCACAAATTGTTCAAATCTCGTTTTAATTGAAACAACAACTTGATCAACTATATGCAGAAAAAACTCGATTCGAAAAGATTTTTCAACAGAAAGTCTAACCTCATCATTATTATTTTCATCAAACCTTTTCTTTCTATGAATCACACATTTCTCACGGAACTTGAGTTTAACATCTAATTTTTTTGTAGCATTCATAGCAGACTCAAACCCATTCTCCCTATATTTTTCAAAATAAGAAATAAGGTCTTTTAATTGATCAATAGCAATGTCAAGATGCATATATTTAGATTGTAACTTTTTGCTCACAATATTCACTGCAAATTATATATCATACCAAATATTCATGGACAATAGAAATTCAAAGTCTTCTATCTCATTTTTGGCTAAAGAGTTTGCTTCACTTTTTGTTTTAGCATCATCACTAACATTTGCTAATTCAAGAAGATCATCCCTTAAGTTCGGAGCTTGGAATTTTATGGCCTTTACACTTTCAATTCGACTTTCCCACCGAGTATTAGATAGTTGTTTAACAGTAAACTTAGGCACATGGTTTGCAAGACCTCCCACCTTTTTGTAGAAGAAGAAAACAGACAATATATACGTTGCACCACACCAAAAAAAGATAAAGCTATGGTGCATGAATTAGCCGCATCACATAGTACAGGATTAAGACTATGAAAACCACAAGGTGTATAAAATGCTCTGGGATTTATATGTAGAAGCCTCTTTTGCACGCCTTAGTGTTTTCCTTTCATGTTAGATCCATTGTCATAGCCTTGGCCTCTTATGTTACTTACATCAAGATTATGTATTTCTAAAGCACTTACAAGTACATCAAAAAACCTTTTCCAGATGTATCATCTACTTTCAAAAATTCTAAAAAGTACTCCTCAATTTTGATTGGACTTACGGAAGTATTCACACATCTTACAATAAGAGTCATTTGTTCTTGATGGCTTGCATCGGGAGTACAATCAAGTATGACAGAAAAATATTTTGATTGTTTCAATTTTTTTATTATTACTTGTTTAACTTCAGAAGCTAAAAATTCTATCAATTCATTTTGAATGGCATGACTCAAATAATGATTATGAACCTCACCATGTTGTATTCGTCTAACATGTTATTGCATCAAAGGATCAAATTCTGCAATCATCTCAATAATGCTAAAAAAGTTCCCATTATTAGGTTCATAGATCTTCTCATTCGTCCTATGAAATGCAAGATTACATTTTGCAAGATGCTTAACCACAGAAATAATCCTCACTAACAATTGTTTCCAATGCTCTTTTTCTTTGTTGATATTCTCTTGAATGTTTTTGTCAATTGTCTCATTCTTCTTAAATCTCTTCTCTACATCAACCCATTTACTCCTGCTAGTTATATGTTCGTGACTTGTTTCATGAGTTTTGAGCTTAGCACTAAGGTTTTTCCAATCGTTTGTTCCTTCATTCACAAGTTGGCTAGCACAAAATTTTGAACTAAACAACTTGCAACAAAAACAATATACTCTATCATTTTCTTTAGAGTACACAAGCCATGTTCTATCATATGTTTCTCCATTTGCTAATTTTCTAGTATAAAAAGTGGTAGAGAAGTGTCTATTACGCTCATCAATGGGAAAATTCAAATTGCACTCTCGAATAGGACCTATTTCTATCAATATATCTTTAAACTTAACATCAATATTTTTCCAATTACCAGGGTGTCACGCCCCGCTTCCCATTGAACTTGGAGCAAGGAGAACCTAATAAGCGTATGCGAATAAAACCTTTCGCAGGAACTTGCATGCATTCCAAAAACAACAGAAATACTATGAATTTAAAGCCAACATTCAGGCAAGAGTACACAAAAGTAATAAGGACCCCAAGCATGGCCTACAATAACAAAGTTACAAAGATGGGTACACACCCTACAGAAAAGCAGTAAATGAAATCCTAAGCAGCAGTAGGTAAATCTCAGCAAACAGCTAGTCCTCAGTGGGAAGAACTTCTGGATCAGCGTACTCCTGGTCCAGTAGTTCAGTCTCCTCAATCAGCTCGTCCTCAATATAACATGTCTAGTGACCTGACATACATTTCAAACAACGTAGAAATGTATGTCAGCAAGGGTCCTTGGTAAGCAATAATTATGAATATGACCCTTAGCAAGGTTTTCAAAATAGTTTGCATGGCAGTTGAAGTAATTTTGAATAAATGAGCAAATATAGATTCTAAGCAGTAAGAACAGATTTTATATTAACATGGCAGTTCTATTATAAGTGAAAGCAGTAGCAACAATTATAATTTCTAAGCATTATGAACGGAAATTACATTAACATGGCAGTTCTATTTAAGTGCAAGCAGAAGCAATTCTATATGTCGTACATTTTCGGTATAGCATTTTCAAGATGTTCAAGAGTGTATTTAATTTAGTGCACTAAGGTTCACGTCGTTAGGTGTATAGCAAGTGAATCTACCTTCAAGTGCCCCCGAAGGTGACCCTTTTACTTCCGACTAGTGCCCGCGAACCCAACCCCACGTGTACTTTCTGGACCACGAGCAAGAATCAGCCAAACCGACCATCATAAGGTGTAATACTGGACACGAGCCAGACTAGCCAAACCGGCCCACGGGGATAGCCAAATCTTGGCATGCAATGTTTATGATTTCTGGTAGTTCAAGCAATTCATGTATATTAGCAGGTTTTGCATTTATGCCGTAACAAGGCATTATCACTTTACTTAATAAACGTCCACATACACGCACTCGGGTTCTTATTTGGCAATTCATAAAAGGGCGTTCATGGGGTTTTAGTGTCGTTGTGTCACATGGCATTTTTCGTGTACAATATTTCACAGTTGAATCATCCAGAACTAGTTATATGGAAAAAAACATCTAAATGAACGACGGTTATAAAATACGTACTTACTTGTTTGGAGCGAATTTAGGGTCGTTATGTTCATATGAAAGACGCGGATGTATCTGCGTCATTAGATTCATATTATCAGGCGGCTAAAAGTCTTTAAGCTATAAAAAATTTACTAGATCTAACTTATATTAATATCATTCATATATTCATTTTTACTAACATATATAGTTGTTTATACATAATTTAATTTATTTATCTGTACATATGTTAACTAAGTTATATTATAAACTAATTAACATACTAACTAACATTAACATTAGTACTAACCTTAACTTTATAACTTTTTTTTGAAGGGTAAGCAACTTTATTCATATAACTCAACAAATTACAATATTGGTCTACAAAATAGAACCAAACATAAATCGTAAGAGAAACAAAGCCATACATAAACCTATAACTCTGATAGAGCAAGGAATCCTAGCGATATTTAGGATTCCTAGTATCCCTTGAGCTTTTCCGTCGAGGTGGATCCAAATAAGTCTTTTTGAGTGTCTTTAAGTTTGGAACTAAGCGGCGCATTTCATCCTCCCACTCTTGGTTTATTGTTGTAGCATCTCCATCAAATTCTTCCACCCATTCATCCTCATATTCATCCTCATTAGCATTTCCATCCCCAACATTGTCAGGGTCATCAACACGTTCATTAACAGCAGGGCCCGCAACTTCCGTTGAATTTGGAATCACGTGTACATCCGATGCATCACCATTAGTACCCTCTACATTTCCAGTAGAAGGACCTCCAGGCTCTATAATAGCTGAAAACCCTCTACTCTTAACATTCCCTTCCTTAATCAAAATAGTTCCAGTCGCAGGTAGAGTAGCCTTACCTTTCTCCACCCAAACCTTCTTAAACGGACATTGGGAGGTTGAATACCCAAAGCACTCACACGTTGGACAGCTTGGAGGCATGTTTTCATAATCCACTTTAATTATCACATTCTCCTCATCCTCCACAGTAATCTCAATTGTATTTTTTAATTTGGTTTTTGCTTCAATTTCAACAAAGCATCTTGCGTAGGAGTACCTTTCTCCTAAAGCTGTTGCCTTATCAAGGAATAAGGGCTTACCTATAGAGCTAGCAATAATACTTATGCACTCTGTGGACCAAAATTTCAGTGGTAAGTCAGGAAATCTTACCCATACTGGGATTGATGACATCAGATCTCTGTCCATAGTGAGGTCTGGAGTCCAGCGTCGCAGCACTATCACCCTTTTATCAAACATCCAAGGCCCTCCTTGGAGTACCCTGCCACAATCTTCCTCCAGCTCAAACACGAAGAAGAAAAAGCCATTTTCTCTAGAGTGGACCTGTAAAGTACCCTTTGGCCGCCACAAACGATGGACACATGCACGAAGGCGAGAATAAAAAGGTTTGTCCCCCACCACATAACCAGCTAGTGTCCGTCCCCATTTTGCAACATTAGTAGAGATTGCTTCCTGCGAAATCCAAGGGACAGTCTTGCCCGAAGGAACCTCCCGAAGAGGATAGTAAGAACATTTGCTAATCTCCTCAACTGCACGCCCTACAGAAAAAAGTGAACTCCATGCTTCTCTACCAGTCTTCGCCACTCTCAAAGGAGCAGGTGGCTGGCAGACAGCTTTTTCCTTCCGAATATTATTAGAATTCCGTTGTAGTGGAGGATATTCTTCAGCGTAATTGGGTGTTGACTTTGCAACTGCAGGCGGAAACATCCTTTGAAGACAGAATGAAGAACATCGATGAAAAGGATTCCCCGCATTGATACAAGCGGGATTGGATCTGCTACCCATGATCTACTCGTGGAACCAAAATGAACCGGATCGGTCAGCCAGCAGGGAAGAACCCCTAGATCTGAACGATCAGAACAATGTCGAAACTTTGAGATCGTTCAACGTCGATCAACCGGATTAGTTCAGTGATTGAAGCGGATCTTCAAGGGCCGGATCTTCGAGGGATCGCCTGAGGCGGATCGAAGCACACCTGAAGCCGGATCCGCACGAGAGGACGTCGGCGCGCCTGAAAGAGGACTCGAGACGCCTGAAAGAGGACGCCGGATCCGCACGAGAGGACGCCGGATCGAAGCGTGCCTAAAGCCGTTCGTTCAAGCGGATCGAAGCAGATCGACCGGAACTTACTCGGGAACGCGATCACCTGAAGCGGATCGAAGCGGATCTTCGAGGACGCCGGATCTAGAGACACCGGATCCGCACGAGATCCTCACCCGATCACTGCCGGAGGGGTAGAAGCCCAGGCTCCGGCAGCCGGAGCGGCAGAGGACCCCCGATGCACATTCCCTAACTTTATAACTTTAAACTAACAATTATTAATATAATATATAACTTAAACTATAAATAAGATTATAACCTTTAACTTATATCAATAACTTTAACTTTAACTAATATTGAAACTTTACAAATTCTCTTACCTGTCTCTTCCTCTCCGTTCCTCTTCGTTCGTTCTTTTTTTTTGTTTTGCAGACAAGGGAGAGCGGCAGGTGGCAGGGGTAGCGGTGGCACGGCCATGAGCTGTACGGGTGGCGGCGCACGTAGCATGTGCAGGCGGCTGCGGGGCGGAGGCGCGCGCGGCCTGTGCATGCGGCTGCGGAACGACGGAGGGCGGGGCTCAAGCGGCAACATGTCGACGGGGAGCACGACGTGTGACAGCTGGTTTGAGGGAGGTGGGGCTGTCGGGGTTTGAGGGAGAGGGTTGAATTGGGTTGTTTCAGATCTGAAATTCAGATCTAATTCTGATTTTCCCCCTTTCAATTTCTAATTTTGGTGTTTGATGGAGGCTGAATTTGATTTGGGTTTGTTGAATTTTTGTGTTGGATTTCTTTTTGATGTTGAATTTTGGTGTGGATTTTGGGTTGAAAGAAGAAAATGAAGGCTTGATGGTGGGTCGGGTTAATTCGATGGTGAGAGAAAAGCAGGATGAAGCTCTGAAGATTAGGGAAGAAGTTGTGTTTTAAACGCGATTTGTGATCCAGCTAATTAATATTTAGTCAAAAGATTATTTAATTAATTTCGTTTTGTCCCATGCAGAATTTTTGGATTTGATGAGATTTGATTGTTTGCCGAGGAGAAGGAGTAGTCTTCTGCAGAATATATTAAGGAAGTTTATAACATACAATAGGATGTCATTGACTAAGATTAGACAAATAAAAAACGTGGGTTTCTTTGGAGCTGCCGACTAGGAGAGTTCAAATGAGTTAGGTTAAGTAATTAATTTAGGTTAAAATGTTAAAACATAATTAGTAAAAATGTAATTTAAAATACGAAATTACGATTTTGCCCCCCGTACTAGAGATATCAAAAAAAATTACTACGAGTTCGTATCGTCGTAAGGATCATGAATACGAAAAAATTCATTTACTTAATTTTGAAGTCGCTTGAAATCGTCTTGTTACGAAAATACGTGCACAATGAAACACAGGCCGTTACACAGGGTCATAAATATCTTCATCAGTCATAAAATTTATCTCATCTTCTTTTGAGTTCTCTTTATTTTCCTCATTAAATGTTGGAGCATTTTCCATTATTGTTACATCTTCACCCATATTATCGTCTACCTTATCTATTAGTTCTTCCTCAATTGGTATTTCTTCTCTTGAAGAAGAAGTCTCATTTTTCTTATTAAACATAAACTTATCGAGAGCTCCCTTTTAAGATTGAGGAAATTGTTCAACTCTTTTTTCTTTAGTTTTTCATATTCACTTGTAAATTTTCTAGTAGACATTGTTTAAACAACACACAACACAATAAATAGATAATAAAATAATCGATGTTGCACAAAAATCAATACTTAAATGCTTTAGTCTAGAAAAAGACGAACTGAAATATCGGAATAAGGTCTCCTGTTTGAATCAATCGCCTTTTTTTCTAGCCGATCTGACGAATGATGTATTTCTTAAACTGCAACTGAAAAACAGTGTACGATTAGTATCGAAAGCTAATCATATAACACATGCTTGGCATTGAACTATGATACAATTAACTGTCATTTGTATGTACTTAATTAAACAAGAGATATGAAGGGTAGACTGTAGTTGAAAGGAGACCAGATCCACCAATGGTTTTGGATAATTATAAATTATTTCTTGAATGGTTCCATAATTATTAGGTCCTATCTAAAACTATTCAATATGTTATATATAGAAGCAAATAATGTATCTGAATTTCAAACTGGAAAAGGATACATAAATATTTGTTGCATGCTTACATACTGTTCAACTTATATTTCATTTACAACCTAATACATTTAGCACATATTTGACTCTCAAGTTTTTTAAACATAATTTAGAATTATTGCTAAAATTATTGCTAGAATTTAAAGATAATGTGGGTGGAGATTTTTTTTGCATGGAGGGCTTAAATGCTTTTAGCAGAGAAGGTGACAGAAAATTAAATCTAATACTTGTTACCATCCCGTAAAAAAAACTGATGATAATCCAGTTCTATTGTTACAATGGAAAGAGTTCTGAGATATTAATGTACCAAGAAAATAACTGTTTTGAGTCTGAAGTTGTCATTTTGGTCTCTTTTAAGGAAGCCGGCAGACTAAACATAGCATTAGCAATCAGGAGCTATAATATGATTGGTTGTAGAGAACCGTCTTCACAAACATGGCAGCATGTGCATGTATGAATCATTGATGAGATATATATTATACTCCGACAAAATTTGTCAACTTCAAATCCAAATAAATGAAAATAATATGTAAGACTTATACTCCTTTTACCTCTTTCCTTCTTATTTCATTTACATAAATAATGTTGCAAACCTATTTAGAAATGAATTCCACTCAAAAAAGCAAAACATTGCTTTAAATGAAAATAAACTCTCTACAGCAATTAGTATGGCTGCCTTCTTGATGGAAAAATCTCTTCAACGACAAGAAGCCTTCTTTGATTTGATATTCATTGTATATATGCCAAATATGTTTTCAAAGACCAATCATAATTTGGCTCTCAACTTATATCTTTTCAGAGACCAACCAATCTAAGTGAATTCATACTGAATGACAATAAGATAAGCAGATTTACCTAAATAATTTAAATTCATACTGAATACATCAAATTGCAAAACATAAGGTAAATATGCATAAACCCCAAATCAATAACCATAGATTGAAAATCCATCAATTCCATAATTAAAATATAAAATAAGATAAAAATTTACCGTAGATTGGAGTCGAATCAGCCGATTGGAGCCGGACTGCTGGAGGCGGAGGGTCTGAGGGAGGGAGAGAGATCAGATATGGAAGGCGAGTCGGTGACGAAGGTCCGACCGTCCAAGGCCATCGGCCAGAGGGAGAGAGACGGAGGGCCGGAGGGGTGGTGGCCGAATCGGCGCCGATGGCGATGTTGTCGATTGATTTGGAGCCAGAGGCCTGGAGTGAGACTTGAGAGCGTAGGAGAGCGGGGGGGGGGGGGGGAGGGAGGGAGGGAGAGAGAGAGAGAGAGAGAGAGAGAGAGAGAGAGAGAGAGAGAGAGAGAGAGAGAGAGAGAGAGAGAGAGAGAGAGAGAGAGAGAGAGAGAGAGAGTCCGAGAGCGAGCAACACCATTTTGTTTTGGCTAGGGTTTGCGTTTTGTCGTTTTAGATTCCTCTCAATATCTCTCTCAATTTTGTGATTTACCCGTTGGCATTGGACTTGACCTGAGGCGGGCTTGGACCAGAGGCAAGCACACGTCACAACAAGGCCCCGCGGGCTACGAGAGAAATAATATTACAGACAAAGAAAATGGGCCGAAATAATGTTGGGCTTACGAATAAAAATAAATAGGAGACCTCTCAAAATTGGAGGCCTAAAGCGGCTGCCTAAGTGGGCTTACTATAGAACCGGGCCTGTGTATCATAAACATCAAAGCTTATATTAGAATGTGGATGCATGAGTAGGACCTGGTAGGCCCACCAAGGTTTTTTAATGTAAATAAGAAGTTGTTGGATACGTACATGTAATGTCTTAGATGATAGCCAATAAAATGAAAAAATTATTAATATGAATGCTTGGGAGGTAACAATCAAAATAGTAGAACCATGCAATATGCCAATCATTAAAAAATTTGCAAAATTAATTAGATACAATTACAGTAAAATTACTTGATATTATTGCAATTTATACAAAGTTTGACTTGTAATAGATCATATCTGCAAAAGGAGCAGAGTTTAGTTTCGATTTAAAATGCAACAGATTAATGTGGATGTTGAAGTGCAAAACTAAAATTAATAGGTAGCGTGCGCAAACATATCAAGTCCAAAATAAAATTAATTTAGTTAAAAGATAATTTTAATTGTGAAAAAAATATTAAGTGCAACAAATTAATATGGATGTTGATGTGCAAAACTAAAATTAATAAAACGTAGGGTAGCATGTGCAAAAGTAGCAAGTCCAAAATTAAAATTAAATTAGTTAAAAAAAATAATTTTAATTGTGAAAAACAAATTAAGTGGACGTTCAGAAAGGGC
The DNA here is from genome assembly GCA_030789695.1 of Scilla litardierei. Classification (NCBI taxonomy): domain Eukaryota; kingdom Viridiplantae; phylum Streptophyta; class Magnoliopsida; order Asparagales; family Asparagaceae; genus Scilla; species Scilla litardierei. The sequence goes on along the minus strand of CM061138.1, from coordinate 70,896,484 downwards.
CTCAAGCTGAAGACGGGCTTGAGCTTCCTCATGTACAGACAAGGAGTCCAGACTTGGTCAAAGATACTTCCAATAAAGCTGCGCGGCGGCACAAAGAAAAGGTCTCCCATATTCATTCCAAAATCGATTAAGTACTTAATATCATCGTCATCAACCAAGGGTTCATATCTCACTGCATACTAATCTAGCAGTTCTGAAGGAGCCACTGGCAGCCTGATCAAGGGAGTGCCAAGCCGACGCATCTCTCTGACCATTTGCCCGTGTTGTAAAGTGTATAAAAAATCCGAATTAATGCATTGTGATTTCTTTTTATGCTAGGTACTTGCTTAGAATGAAAACGTGCTGAAAAACCCATGAAGTTGTAAGGGGTAGATGTTGGCTCAAAAAGTATTGGAATCCCTTCAAATTTTGTATGATGATCATCCATGAGTTGGACAACAATCCCATGAAAAAAATTCCAAAAAATGTGAAAAATGGTGGAAAATGGGGGTGCCTCCTTATATTTCATCTAAGGAGGCACAAATACATACATATACGTACGTACGTACGTACATACATACATACATATGATCAAGCCGGAAACAACTCCGAAACGATGTCGTTTACCGCAAGCACATGGTATAGGGGCAAGCGGGTATCGAACACGGGGAAGCGGTGCTATACTACCTATCTACTCCTCGGTTGAGTTAGACTTGCGGGTTTATTGGTGGATGTGGAATATGGTCGGTCGTAATGGTGATGGATGCGAAGGTTGTGTCACTCAACATCGTAAGCAAGGAGTTCCACACAATATAAAAGAATAAATATAATACAAAAGATTAGGGCTTTAGGACTCGCCGCTAGGATCATCGGACGTCGACGCTAGGCTAGGACTCTTACGTTGCGTTGGTTTTATTGGGGATTTGTAACATCTGGAAAGTGAATTCATGCGTCTGAGCATCATGAACCTAATGTATCGCATTAACCCGGCTCTCGCGATAGGCACATACGATACGTGCATTAAGGATCTACAAAGTTCTCACCACTCTCGTGGTTCGAACGCTCTCAACTCGTACCACTCTCATGGGTTAGAGCTTCGAGGTATTTTGGTGGCTCTTATTGACGCAATGGCGGTAGCCGTCAATTAGTTATATAGTTCGTCGGTGGATCCCCTCAAGGCACGAGCCGGGCATGGTCATGTGCCTCGGTTGAATCCACTAGCTCCCTAATTAAATCCGTAGGATATTCCTTAAGCTAATCGATTCCACCGACCGTGGGCACGATCTCAGTACGAATTCTCCTAGGGATTTTGCTAGATCAACCAAAATACAACCCCAATTATACCAATGCATCATAAAAATCCCAACTTTGCAACTAAGTCCTAAGATCCATTGGCTAATCTCTTAGCCCTAGAAAAGATTACCCAAGCATAGCAATATCAATAGATAAAATAACGCACAAAGATTTATTTGCATGCATCAAGAATGGATAAACAATAATAAATCACAAAGAAATGATAAAATAATTAAAAAGGGCAAAAATACTTATCTTGATACAAAGGAGGGGCCTAGGGCATAGCCAAACTCCCCAAAAGATCGTCTCCACAAAAGTCTAAGAAGGATCTAAAAATTCTCTTTAGAAAAGTATCTAAAAATCTCTCAAAAATCTAATCTAAAAATCCCTACAGAACTCTCTACAGAATTCCCTGAATGAAGTCCCCTGGTGGTCGCCTCCTTTTTCCTCCAAAACCCTCCAAAAGCGATCTGGACGCGGGCGTGGGCCCACGGCGACTCGGTCCGAGTACAAAGCTGCTCGATCGAGTCGTTCGGCTGCTCGGTCGAGTCGTTCGGCTGCTCGGTCGAGTCATTCGGCTGCTCGGTCGAGTTGTACAGGGAATCGAAACCTTCGAAAATATGTCGCTCTGCCAACTCGGGCTGATTCGGCGCTGCTCGGTCGAGCAGGAGGTTGCTCGGTCGAGTCGAAGGTTGCTCGGCTGATTGGGGACTAAAAACGCACTTCAGCCTCATTTACACACGACTCGGACCGAGCAGGAGGTTGCTCGGTCGAGTCGGACATCAAAAACAGCATTTCGGTCGAGTAGTGCACAGCTCGGACCGAGTAGAATACTGCTCGACCGAGTAGGCTGCTGAGAACAGTTTCAGCTCTGCACCATCAACTTGTAGAAATTATCCAGGGCTCATCCGACCTCCGATTGGCACGTTCTTGGTGGCGTTGGAACCGTCTTGAAGTCTATTATCTGGGAAAAATATCAGAAAAATAGTTAAAAATCCCAGATGATAGAAGATTTAAAAATAGTGTACGGTTGTCCTGTTTTCAGCACTTCAGGTCGCTCGATTCTTTCGCCGCGTCATAGCTCGATCGCGCGACCTTCTCTCTTGCCCCTTTCTTGCTCCATTATTCTTATTTGGCACCTCAAGCGTGTCATCATGAGTCTCATTGGTGCTCTCACGTCGCCGATCGTCTTATTGACTCCAAATTGCTTCGATATCGCTCCAAATCCCTGAAATGGAATAAACGCTTCGAAAGTCATATTGGTCCAAATAATAGCATAACAGCGTATAAAATGGGGGTTTGAAGGGTGAAATGTGTCATGAAGATATGCGATGAAACATGTAAAATAGGAGCATATCAAAATCCCCCAAGCTTACCTCTTACTCGTCCTCGAGGAACACGAATACGAAGCTCACCGGGAGGTAAAAATAAGAAAACAAAAAGGAATACAAAGAAAAGAGGGTCGCTAGATTGTTCTCTCATCAACATTCACCATATATCACAATGACTCAGAAAGTAAATCACACACTACCGTAGAGATTTCATATCTTATATAAACGAAGTACTTGAGAGTTAAGAATGAACGAAAGGGATCTCTCTAGTATTCATACATTTAGTTTATATCAACATCCTATGTTTCATAGCATCGAATATGCATAACATTGGCGACACACTTTTCAATCAGAAGATATAACTGAAGCGTGGAAATTCACACAAAGCATGCAATAAAGAATAGAATAAAAATCAAGACATACACATCCTCATATCAAATCATAAGAAATCCCCATAGCTAAATTGTTTCGTTAATTTTTAGCATTATCAAACTTTCCCGTTCGTGCACGACTCCACTCTAATGTCATGCTCACTCATGTGGTCAAAAGATTTCCCCCCAAGCTTGAATTGAGGCGTCACATCCAAAGAAGTATTTGTGGACTTGGAATTTTGTTTTGGTTTTCTCAATAGTATATATATTGCTCCAAGTAATGAAAGTTGGGCTCTTCTCTAAATTTTGAGCTTTGTTTACTTCTTTTTTTTTCTTTTTGGATTTTTGTAGGAGCAATAGTATTTGTATTTTTGGTTTTTGGCTCCTTTTTGGCTTTTTGGACTTTTGGAGCAAGCTTTTCTTTTGTTGGGAATTTTTGGGATTGGATGCGGTAGAAATAGCTTTGGGTAGTGAAATCAAGTGACATGTAGAGAATATAAGATATAAGGGGAGAAGGAATAGATATAACGCTCGGTTCACTCAAAAGTGTGCACAAACGGTTCTGTAAAATAATACATCAACTAAACTCGTATAATAGCATGGGTATCCTTAATCATATCAATGAGTAGTGAAGTCAAGCAGTAATATTTTCAATTATATCAAGCATGCAATAAGAATGCGAATAAGAGATGAAAGCAAGGCTTCAGATATTCTAGTGATGCGTGAATCTTGGTGTGTTTTCAATGAAAGCATACTAAATACTACTCTACATATTCAGTTTCAATAAGCTTCATGCATTCGCACTAGAGAGATCATCAAAAGAATATTTTCAAGTACTTATAGGGATTATGAAACTCTCTAAGTAGCATGGCGTGAAAAATAAGCGTTGTGAGAGAGGTGAAAGTAAAAGATAAAACATCACATGGAACATATCTAGCAAAAGAAAAAGAAGAAAATAGAGAAATAAAAATAGAAGAAAGAAATAAAAGAAAAACAAGCACGCGATGTGATGCATGAACACACATAAAAGGAAAATAAGATGGAAAAAACAAAAAGATGATGCAAAAATTTGAAAAATTCTAAAAATCCTAAAATAAAGAAAAAATGCAACTAAATGGCATGGAAATGCACTCCCCCAAGCTTAAACTTCACATTGTCCTCAATGTGATCATAAAAAGAAAAAGGTGAGGAACAACGATAAATAGGGAGTGGGTGAATGAAAAATGATGAAATGAATGACATGAAATCCTAATGTAACTACATGCACATGCAATGATGCATGAGAGCGCTTTCCCCCAAGCTTATACCAAACAATCCTAATCAGATGACTTGATCAAAAAGGTCACGACTTCGATAAGCGGGATCAAGTCAAACGAATAAGAAAGTGAGTATTCACTTGAAAGAAATGCTCGATGGTGGTTGGCCAAATGGCGGGACATATAAAAGTATGAAGAGGGCAATTAATAAAAATAATGGGTTCGGTGTGTAAAAGATTTTTGTGGCCGTTATAAGAGGTGTTATTTATTCAAGCAAATCTATACGGTCCTCTCGATGTCGAGAGGATTCGTGTTTATTGAAAGCATAAAATACTACACTACTGGATTGGTATCACATGTAGCAAAAGGCGGATCCAGAATCTTTGCTGGTGCAGGTAGCTGCTCTATCTGCACTTTCCGTGGTTCTGCTAGGTGCGTATCTCCACAGGCTTCATCAGATTCCAGCAATGCGGCTCCCAGCATCTCCCCAGGGACTCCACCTGTACCCTGCAAGAGACAAGCCGCATCAATCTGATGTGGAATATCTTTCCCCAAAATAAATGTATTCCAGAGAGGGTCATCAACAATAGTATTTAAAATAAAAAATGGTTGACAACACTTCCCTGGAAATAAATCTCTACTCTGATGCACCATGTCGATCAACTCCTCGTTGTTTCCCTCTAGTTCCTCAGGTAACTCTGGCATAATGGAGTGGGTCTTGTCAGGGTGCTCCTCATCATCGTCAGACTCATCCCAGTGCACCTCCTGATCATATTCAACAGCGTCCATGTGTGCTAACTCCTCGCCCTCCTCTTCGTATACGTCCCATTGTACCTCTTGATCATATGTATATGTATCCTGCAAAAGGTGCAATGAGTCATTGAAATCCGAATCATAATAAACATCATACACCGGAGGGGAATCAAATGTAAAGGGCGAGGAGGTGAAGAGATCTCCCTAGAGGGGGGCAGTAAGCTCTGGTGGGTGGTCCTAAGAGTCAGTGGAAGGACGAGGTGGCTGCAGAAGCTCTGAAGGAGGAGGGTGATGCTCGGGATCCTCATAAATGGCTGTGTCCTCGTCCCGACGCAGGACCTCCTCGGTAAAAGTCTCTGGCTCTGCATGCAGTATGTAAAATAAATATAGCTCGGCCTCCTCGCGATGCACTACTTCAGCTTCCTCCTCGGGTTCCTCTGGTATGGTAGGCAAAGTGAATTTCATCTTCTCCTTTCTATGCATATGTCTTCGTTTCGATCTTGGAACTCGAGGCACCTGATTGCATGGCCTGGCCCTCTCAATAGTAGGTGTAGGTGGCTCTATGGGCTCCTGTATCTCGGCCACGGTATAAAAGTGGGTCTTGTGCCCCTCAACTAGAGCGCATACTCCATCATCAATTGTGCTTGTGGAAGAGATACGATGAGTAATAAAATTTTGAAATCCGAGCTCAAAAGGGTCACCTGCTGTTATCGTTAATGGACCAGTGCATCGAACTGCGTCCACGATGCCTCTCAATAGGTCCATATATGTTTCCTCCTCTGGCAGCTCAGACGTCTCTATCTGTGGAGTGTTAATCGTGTAAAGGTGGATGTGATCACCTTCAAGTGAAGCATACACTCCATCTATGATAGTACCTGCATCAGAGACATTAGCCATAATAAAATCGATGAATGCTTGGTCGGATGGTTTACTTACCGTAACGGTTAGCGAACCGATAGATCGAGCATCATCTATCATTTACTCCAAGGTTGCTGCCAGCTGCAGATCACTGAACTTCCCCACTTGCATCCTTTTCATAAACTCACGTGAGGGTCCCTTTAGTCTTGCAGCAAAAATATCAAATAGCCTGGAACCATCCCACTCATGGTTTGACCCTGTATGGAACATCCCTAGCATTCTTTCGAACTTGCGCAATGCATCTCTGAAGGACTCTCCATCAGCCTGATAGAATGTAGCGAGGTATATGTAGGACCGTATAGAACCCGGTCGCGTCTTTGAAAGTACCATCGCTGCATCAACTGTACCTGATCAAGAAAAAATAGACAACCTGAAAAAGACGTCAGTTGTACAAAGAGATATAAAGATAATAGTAATAGTAGGTGGTGGGGAAAAAAATCTCTCTGTTTTATTTATTTTAAATTTAAAAAAAATTTTTTTAAATATTTTTAAATATGTTTTTTACGCAATCTAATCAACCTAATCGTGGTAAATAGATAATATGGCGGAACGCCTCCCCGGCAACGGCGCCATAAACTTGATGCACCAGCAATCTACACCTAGGATCCACCTGGCAGTGTCATGATAGCCAGGCATAATATGGCCCCTAGGCTACGACTTTGGGCTCAATCCGCAAGCGGACAGTGTCGAGTTATAGTATAAAAGATAGTCGAATCCCACAGGGACGGTGATAGTGTCTGTGATAATCTTAGTCTATTCCTAAATTTAGAAGTGAGGTAGCGGTCGGAGTGAAAGATATGGGTTGGTTGTTGTTATTGGGTAATTATAATAAAAGGACTAGGGCTTTATGGATCGCCGCTAGGATCGTCGGGGGTTGATGTTGGGATCGGATCCTCACATTGCATTAGGTCTAGGGAATTAATCCCCCAATTCGTACCACTCTCGCGGGTTAGAATTACAGGGTATTTCGGTGCCTCTCGTTGACGCAATGGCGGTAGCCATCAACGTAGCGGTATAGTTCTTCGATGGATCCCCTCAAGGCGCAAGTCGGGCATGGTCACGTGCCTTGATTGGATCCACCGATTTCCCTATTCGAATCCCTAGATACCCCTTAAGCGCATCAATTCCACAGACCGTTGGCATGATCTCAGTATGGGTTATCTACGGATTTGGTAGGATCTACCAAAATACAACCCTAAATCCCTAATTCAACGTGGAGAGCTAGATCTACATTTTCCCCCTAAAATCCTAGGGTTCACCCATCAACCCTAGAATGGATCTACTCACTCATGATGATAGAAATGCACAAAATATCAATTTCGCGGAAGAAAACATTATATCAATCCAGAAATTAGGGCTAAAATAACTTACAGCGAGAACGGACGAAGAACAGATCCAGAAAAGAACAAAAAGCAGTAATCTTCGATTATCGATCCAAAATTCGCTACAAGAATTAATCCCAAAAAATTCCTCTAAGAAATCGCTCGAGCTCTCTCCAAAAAATTCTCAAAACAAAAGCTAGAATGAACTCCTAGAGCCAAGCCCGCAATCGCGAGCTTCAGCTGCTGCCCAAATCGCGCGCATCGCGCGTTTCAAAATATTTCCAAAAATGCCCTGGGAAGTGCCGACCTAGTAGGTGACTCGGTCCGAGCAGATGTTGCTCGGACAGTAATCTGGCCCGTGTAGCTTGCTGCTCGGCTGCTTGGAGAACTTGATCCGGACCGAGTATAACCTACTCGGTCATCTACTCGGGTGCTGCTCGGGCTGTGAAGTCTGGGGCTACCTGACCGAGCAGATGAGCTGCTCGATCCGCGTCTGCCCGTATCTGCTGCTTCATCAAGCTGATATGACTCGGTCCGAGTAGCAAGCTACTCGGACCGAGTATTTTCTGGGAAACATATGCTGCAGCATCCTGGGCTTCTCTCTCTGCTCTCTTTCTCCTTTCTCTCCTCCAACGGCTCCGAAGACATGCCGAACCCCTCCAGAGCCCTGCCAACAAGCTCATGAGCACGTCGGATGTGTCCATACCCAAGCGGGGGTCCAAATCGCTCCAAAATCCCTGAAAACTCAAAATATACTACAAAACTCGAAATATCGTCAGAAATACCAAAATCGCAGTGAAAAGTGGGATTTGGACGTGGAAATGCTATGCAATGCGATGGGATAATGATATGGAAATGATATAAAATATGGACACATCCATAAACTTGATCGAGCCGGAAAAAACTCCGAAACGATGTCGTTTACCGCAAGCGCACAGTATAGTGGCAAGCGGGTATCGAACATGTGGAAGCGGTGCTATACTACCTATTTACTCCTAGGTTGAGTTAGACTTGTGGGTTTATTGGTGGATGTGGAATATGGACGGTCGTAATGGTGATGGATGCGAAGGTTGTGTCACTCAACGTCGCAAGCAAGGAGTTCCACACAATATAAAAGAATAAATATAATACAAAAGATTAGGGCTTTAGGACTCGCCACTAGGACCATCGGACGTCGACGCTAGGCTAGGACTCTTACGTTGCGTTGGTTTTATTGGGGATTTGTAGCATCTGGAAAGTGAATTCATGCGTCTGGGCATCATGAACCTAACGTATCGCATTAACCCCGCTCTCGCGATAGGCACATACGATACGTGCATTAAGGATCTACAAAGTTCTCACCACTCTTGTGGTTCGAACGCTCTCAACTCGTACCACTCTCGTGGGTTAGAGCTTCGAGGTATTTTGGTGGCTCTTATTGACGCAATGGCGGTAGCCGTCAATTAGTTATATAGTTCGTCGGTGGATCCCATCAAGGCACGAGCCGGGCATGGTCATGTGCCTCGGTTGAATCCACTAACTCCCTAATTAAATCTGTATGATATTCCTTAAGCTAATCGATTCCACCGACCGTGGGCACTATCTCAGTACGAATTCTCCTAGGGATTTTGCTAGATCAGCCAAAATACAACCCCAATTATACCAATGCATCATAAAAATCCCAACTTTGCAACTAAGTCCTAAGATCCATGGGCTAATCCCTTAGCCCTAGAAAAGATTACCCAAGCATAGCAATATCAATAGATAAAATAACGCACAAAGATTTCTTTGCATGCATCAAGAATGGATAAACAATGATAAATCACAAAGAAATGATAAAAGAATTAAAAAGGGCAAAAATACTTATCTTGATACAAAGGAGGGGCCTAGGTCATAGCCAAACTCCCTAAAAGATCATCTCCACAAAAGTCTAAGAAGGATCTAAAAATTCTCTTTAGAAAAGTATCTTAAAATCTCTCAAAAATATAATCTAAAAATCCTTACAGAACTCTCTACAGAATTCCCTGAATGAAGTCCCCTGGCGGCCGCCTCCTTGTTCCTCCAAAAACCCTCCAAAAACCCTCTAAAACCCTCCAAAAGCAATCTGGACGCAGGCGTGGGCCCACGGCGACTCGGTCCGAGCACAAAGCTGCTCGGTCGAGTCGTTCGACTGCTCGGTCGAGTTGTACAGGGAATCGAAACCTTCGAAAATATATCGCTCTGCCAACCCGGGCTGATTTGGCGCTGCTCGGTCGAGTAGGACATTGCTCGGACCGAGCAGGAGGTTGCTCGGTCGAGTCGAAGGTTGCTCGGCTGATTGGGGACTAAAAACGCACTTCAGCCTCATTTACACACGAGTCGGACCGAGTAGGAAGTTTCTCGGACCGAGCAGGAGGTTGCTCGGTCGAGTCGGACATCAAAAACATCATTTCGGTCGAGTAGTGCACAGCTCAGACCGAGTAGAATACTGCTCGACCGAGTAGGCTGTTGAGAACTGTTTCAGCTCTGCACCATCAACTTGCAGAAATTCTCCAGGGCTCATCCAACCTTTGATTGGCACGTTCTTGGTGGCATTGGAACCGTCTTGAAGTATATTATCTAGGAAAAATATCAGAAAAATAGTGAAAAAATCTCAGATGATAGCAGATTTAAAAATAGTGCACGATTGTCCTGTTTTCAGCACTTCGGGTGGCTCGATTCCTGCGCCGCGTCATAGCTCGATCGTGCAATGTCACGCCCCGATCACCAGAATACCCGAGAGCTAAATTTTTTTTCTCCAAGTATTCTGAAGAGCAGAGGTGATGAAGATGAAAAGAGGAAGAAAGAAGAAACTGAATAAGCAGGCCACTGCACACATGCTGGGATAGTACAAGTAAAACTCCACAGTTATATCAAACAACCTCATGAAACATTAATAACACTCCATATGTAACATGTTTCATTTATACATACATCCCAAGTGTGTCAATACATATACACCGCTCTCAGTCTGCCAAGACATCCCAGTCACAGTACACCCCAACTCACACCAACACTATCCCTGAAACTCAACTCCAAGCCATCACCAACTCTGCTGTCCTTACCTGAAAAATAGAGGGGAGCACGTCAATGCGTGCCCCAGTAGGAACCAACTTGGGTTTGGAACTCCATTTTAAAGTTATCAATTCACAAGGCAAGCCAAGCGAAACAGAGTATGTAACTAAGTGATATAATGAAAAATAAATAGTTAAACAAGGGAATCATACCTGCGGTCCAGTGACGAGCTACTGCAAGAAAGAGATTAGCAAGAATAATAATAATAATAGTAACAATAATAATAACATGAGAGCTCAAGCAACCAATATCAAATACGATAAGTGCAAGGGCTTGAGTCATGACACCAAACCACAAAGTACGGGCAAAAGGGAGGGGAAGTGCTGCCAGCAGTAGAAGTAACACACAAATTTTATTTTATTATTTCATAATTGAGTTAATTGGAACTTGGGTAAACTGTGTGATACCAGGACCTGGACTTCACCCCAAATTTGGGGTGAATATAGCACACGTCGCAGTGGACGCGGGCACTGTACAACACCGGGCCTCTCACCTCCCCCGTCACTGGCAGGAGTGAGGCTATCCACATATAACCCAACCTCCGTATGACCCCTCCACTCCCGGTAAAGGCGAGTGGGTATAAGTATCCCCTCCACTCCCGATAAAGGCGAGTGGGTAAGCTCCACACATCACATAATCATCTCCCAACTTCACAGTCCAGGCCTCATATCCACAATTTACTCAAACCCCACCTAAAACCCGGGATTTGCTAACTCACCCTCATTAGAGAGGACTGAGATTTATTCAATTTTATTAGTTAACATCATAAGCGCCACGTTAGGGGTCTCAATGGCATGGATGTGCACATGTCACTTCAACTGTCCTTCATCAAATATAGGGTCATGCACTCACGTGACATGCCCTCTATCACAACATATCATCCACTCACAATTTCAATGTATACATGCCATTCAAGCCTCTAACTTTACCAATTATCAATGTGGCTCAAGGCCAACACTAACACATACACATTTTTCAAATTACCAAATGTTGCCTTCATTGAGGCATTTCATCGAACACGTGGTGAGCGTGACGTGCACGTCCATAAGAACATTAGCAAATCAATTGAAAAGATTTATCATAAATCTAATTTACATTCAAGAACAATAATCATGGACAATTGGGGTATAATGACAATATTACACAAATCACATCACCATGCAAAAGCTTCAGCTAGTAGAAATTGCACATGATGTCATAAAAAGTGGCTGATATCATCCATTTATAAACATAATTTAGCACAACTTCCTGAATGAAACTTGTAGATATGATAGTTGTGGATCCACAGATAAATTTTCATGCACAAATATTAAGTATTTGATTTATGGTGAATTATTTAGTGAATGGTGTCAAATCTGTTTTTTCAGACCGATTTCTGGGTCTGTGTTCAAAGCCAATTATGAGCATGTTCTAGCCATAATTTCGACATATAGGAACTCTGATAAACTTTTAGATAATCTTCTTAAGTTTTCAACAAGATCAGATCACAAAATTTCATTGAGTGTGCAGGTAATTAAGCCATTTCTACTGAACTGTGTCAAAGATGAGAATCAAACAGACATGCTGTAAAGATGGATTTATTTCTCCCAATTTCTGAATTGAAACTATATCAATATTTATATGATTTTGGGGTAGAAATTCAATATCTACATGCTCATAATTTTTTCAAAACATGATTCGAGCTACAGTAATCAGGAACAAGGCAAAATCAGACATCAAAGTTTCTGAAATTTTAAAGGAGATGACTTTGCTAAGAATTTCAAAGGGAAAGTTGTGAAATTGAGCAATAACATGTAAAAATTGACTATTTACAACACATATTAGATAAAATATGCTATAAAAACAAATTAACAAAAAGTAAATTGATTGGAATTCCAACTCCAAGAGATTCCTATCTCAAAAGCTTCATTTCCTCTTCTCCTTCTTTTCTTTCATCTCCATCTTCTTCTCCCTTGCAAACCACATGACATACTTGCATCTTGGAGTGTGTAATTAGGGTTTCCAAATGAAAAAGAAGGAGAAAGGGGAGAGGGGGTGGCCGGCCCTATATGGAAAGAAAAGAGGGAAAAGAGAAATGGAAGAGAAAAGAAAAGAAGAATGAAGAATAAGAAAGAATTCTCCTTTAAAAAAATCTAACTCTAGAACCTCCTTAGGATAAGCATGCCGCATGTTAAATGACAAAAATACCCTCCTAAAATACCCCTCAACTTTTAGATAATTACAAGTTTGCCATTACTTTATACACCGACCACTTAGGTATGTACACACAACAAATTTAGTCAAAAAAGACCATTTTGCCCCTGGCCTTTCTAAAAATTTACGGGGTTGCCATTGACCCCTAACCCTTTTCACACTTACATGGCATCCCTACACACACCCATGCATGCCTACACATGCATACATGCACCACACACACACGTCCAACACATTCCCGTTGTTTTGCACCCACGACATCTTTTGCACTTCTCTCGCATTCACATTTCGCATTCTCTTCCCTTAGCCATGCATTACGGTCTAATCCCCATTGCACTACTTCACATACATCGATATCTACGTTTATTTCATGCCTACGCATGCACCGTAGGTAGAAATACCATACGTGTTCAGTAGAATACCCGTATAGTGCAAAATAGGGCATGACACGCGACCTTCTCTCTTGCCCCTTCCTTGCTCCAGTATTCTTCTTTGGCACCTCAATCATGTCATCATGAGTCGCATTGGTGCTCTCACGTCGCCGATCGTCTTATTGACTCCAAATTGCTCCGATATCGCACCAAATCCCTGAAATGGAATAAACGCTCCGAAAGTCATATTGTTCCAAATAATAGCACAACAGAGTATAAAATGGGGGTTTGGAGGGTGAAATGTGTCATGAAGATATGCGATAAAACATGTAAAATAGGAGCATATCAACATACAACATACATACATATATGTACGTACATACGTATACACATATATATGGTTATATAATGAAATCCTATCGTACATCACACCTTCTATATAAGGACACACATCATAGTACAACTCTCATACAAGAAAATCCTATTCTAGTACTAGTCTTGTTTCAGGGTGTTTTCTTACCACAGGTTGATAGTCTGGAGGTCCGGAGGTCGTGCTGTCACGTGAGACGGGGACGGCCTTTGGAGTCGGTCGGCCGTGCATTCAGTTGAGCTGGAAGACACGGATCCATGCGTCAGCGTGTCGAATGGTAGCTTCGGCGGGATGACACCCTCCTGGATTGGTCGACCGAACGGACTCGAGCTTGAGGGCGTTTGGATCCGAATGGCGGGATGCCGAAGGGAAGCTTCGACGGGTTGATGTCTCCTTTGATCTGCACAGACTAGGGAGCTTGTCAGGGGGGTCGGACCTTGGTTCCGACCAAGTCCCCTCCGATGCTTAAGTCAGATGGTGACTAAGAGGTGCTCAGTGGAATCTGGCTTGGCTCACAGAGAGACCAAGCACGAGTTCTCGGGCCGAGCGGTGGAGGAGAAATGTGTAGGTCGAAGAAGGTGTTGGGAAATGGTGGTGGTATACCTCCATTTTCAATCCCGAAGATTTCCCCCGGGTGATGATGCTTCCTCCTCTTCATATACGTGATCCCCCCTAGTAATGGGCAACCATGAGACCTTATTGTCGTCATTGATGGGGACGTGCTGATTAGGAAACGTTGACCCAATAAGTGCGCTCATTTGATGAAGGGATAAATGTCATAAATGCGAGCCATGATTGCTGGAATGATGACTTTGAGTGACTACCATAATTGGCGAGTGCCCCCTTGGTTTGGGGAGCGATTTCCTCCTCCACGGAAAGTGTGCAGTCTTTTGGGCCTTCGCCTCGAGTAGATGGGCACGACCTGCTCGTGAGGTCCTTGGGTTATTCTCCTTACTTCTCTTTCTCCAAAGCTCTCACTCTTCCATTGCCCCTTTTGTTTAGGTTATTCTCCTCTCTTTACAAGATCTCCCTCAAGGTGAAAACTCCTAACAAAGAGACTATTTATATGGTCCCAACAAGGGTTACAACATTCCCTAGTAATGTACAAATATACCCCTCACTAAGAGACATATAAATAGCTAGAGTTTTGGAGCCAAACTCTAACAGTATGCAAATGAAAAGATGGGAAAATAGAATTTTATGGATACGAAACTAGAGTTTGATCCTAAGAAAACCCTGCTTATGGCATTGGGCTCGACCTTAGTGGCTTATTTGTGGTATAGACAAAGTTAGAAAAATAATGAATATTATCATTGTACGTTCACCCTCTGAGAATGGTGCTATATGTTAAGTTTTCTTTTAATAAGTGTAACACAATGGGCATGGATCTGTAAATAAATAAATCTAAATCTAAATTATACAAATCAATTACACAGAATATGACAAACAGATATAGCCGAAGTGTTCATGGTCCGCACACTGTTGGGTATGTCGACTTCGACTATGCAGGTGACTTGGATGGGAGGCGATCGATGACAGGCTACGTCTTCACCCTGTCTGGCGCTCCAATATGTTGGCGGAGTATCATTCAGTCTACATTGGCCTTGTCTACTACGGAGGTAGAGTATATGGCATTGACTGAAGCAGTAAAGGAGTCGATATGGCTGATGGGTCTGATGGATGATCCTGGAGTCTATGAAGAGAGGTATGATGTCCATTGTTATAGCCAGAGTGCATTGCACTTCGCTAAGAATCAGGTCTTTCATGCTCATACGAAGCATATCGACGTTAGATTCCACTTTGTCAGGGACTATATGGGAGAAGAAGACGACGACATCAACTTGTTGAAGATCGGAACAAATGACAACTCGACGAACATGCTGACGAAGGTTGTATCCATATTCAAGTTCAAGCATTGTTTGGACTTACTCAATGTGGTTCCTCAAAGAAGTTGATGTTGGCCCTAGGAGGGGGCTTTGAGGCTCGGTGGAGCCATTTGGACTCGAGAGAGTCAGCCAGTCTCAGGAGGAGACAGTCATAGCTCTGGCGAATCATTTGGTTCTTCGGAACAAAAATAGAGGGAACACCATTCGATGCTCAACCAAGGTCAGTAAGGGTCGTCTGTTGGGTAGAGGCTCGAATCTCGCCAAGGTGGAGATTTATGAAGAAGTTGACTCGATTCGGCGCAGGAGAAGCAGTTGTATGACAGACGAGTTATCTTGTACAGAGATAACTCGACTGCGATTGGATTCAAACTATCTGAATCTGCACAAGTCAGATATGGGGATGTTAGGCATGTGGCTTCTACAACGCACTTGGTCGTTTGGTCGTTGATGTGTCCATATTTTCCACCATTTTCATATTATCATTTCATCACATTCATGCCATTTTTGCATCCAAATCTCACATTTTACTACGATATCACGTTTCTGACGTTATATTCAAGTTTCATAGTGCTTTATGAGTTTTTAGGGATTTTGGAGCGAGTTGGGACCCCACTTGGGTATGGACACATCCGACACGCCCGTGAGCTCATTGGTGAAGCCCCAAAGGAGTTTGCCATGTTTTGGGATCCTCGGGAGGATTGGAGGAGAGAGCAGGAGGAGAGAGTAGCCTTCAGCAGCAGCAGGAGATTATTTCCCAGACTGCTCGGTCGAGCAGCACAGTTGCTCGGACCGAGCTTATTCAAATGAGAAAAAGGAGCTGATACGGGAATCACTCGGACCGAGCAGTTCATCTGCTCGGTCGAGTAGTGTCAAATTTCAAAGCTGAAGCAATTCCAGCGCACGGCCCGAGTAACTCTTCAGTGACCGAGTCAGCCTCTGGTCGGACCGAGCTGAGCTGACTCGGCCCGTGCAGGTAGAGTGAGGATCTTGAAGATTTTCGATTCCCTGTCAAGCTTGGTCGAGCAGCACAGCTGCTCGGTCCGAGCGAGCGACCGAGCAACGCATTGCTCGACCGAGTCACCCACTCGGTCGACGATGCTGAGGACATTTTTGGAAGTATTTTCTGAAGCCGTCAGTTGCATGATTTTTGGGGACTGAAGGCTGGGAGCTCACGACAGCGAAGGGAGCGACTTTCATTCTGAGTTGTTAGAATAGTTTTGGGAGCGAAGATTAGGGAGAATTTTTGTTAGATCTAGATTAAAAACTTTCGAATATTATTTGGATCGAGATTGATTGGAATTTATCTTTGCTATTTCTTATGTTCTTGGAATTCTATTTTCTCTGGAGATCTATTGCTCACTGTAAGTTCTTAATATTTATTCTATCAATTGCCATAATGTTTTCTCTCGTAAAAGTCGTATTTTTATACATCAATAACGTCATGAGTAAGTAGATCTTTCTAGGGTTGATGGGTTATCCCAAAGATCCTAGGGGAAGACGTAGATCTGGATCTCTACGTCAAATTAGGGATTTAGAAAAGTATTTCGGTCGACCCTTACCGAATCCCTAGATAACCCGTACTGAGATCATGCCCACGGTCTGTGGAATTGATGTGCTTAAGGGGTATCTATGGGATTCGAATAGGGAAATCGGTGGATCCAACTAAGGCTCGTGACCATGCCCGGCTCGTGCCTTGAGGGAATCCATCGACGAACTATACCGCTATGTTGACGGCTACCTCCATTGTGTCAATAAGAGCTACCGAAATACCTCACAATTCTAACCCACGAGAGTGGTACGAATTGTGAGATTAATCCCCTAACCCTAACGCAACGTGAGGATTCTATTCCAACGTCGATTCCCGACGATCTTAGCGGCGAGTCCTAAAGCCCTAGTCTTTTATATTTTATTTATTTCTTTCTTTGTGTGGAATCACTACTACAAAATGGACCTTTAACAGCGCTTAAATAAGGTCTTTAATAGCGCTTTACAAGCGCTGTCTATCTCGCCGCTGCTAAAGGGTGGCTGGTTTTAATAGCGCTTTACAAGCGCTGTTAAAGGGGGCCTTTAACAGCGCTTGTTTGTCCAAGCGTTGTTAAAGGGGGGCCTTTAACAGCGTTTGCTTATGCAAGCGCTGTTAAAGGCCCCCCTTTAACAGCGCTTGTTAGTGCAAGCGCTGTTAAAGGGGGGCCTTTAACAGCGCTTTCTTGTGGAAGCGCTGTTAAAGGGGGGCCTTTAACAGCGCTTTCTTGTGCAAGCGCTGTTAAAGGCCCCCCTTTAACAGCGCTTGCTTGTGCAAGCGCTGTTAAAGGGGGGGCCTTTAACAGCGCTTGCTTGTGGAAGCGCTGTTAAAGGGGGCCCTTTAACAGCGCTTTCTTGTGCAAGCGCTGTTAAAGGGGGGGGGGGGCCTTTAACAGCGCTTGTTAGTGCAAGCGCTGTTAAAGGTGGACCTTTAACAGCGCTTGTACTAAACAAGCGCTGTTAAAGGTCCCAGATAGGCAGCGCTTGTTTCAATTCATTTTATTGTTTCTCCCTATGTTTTATATTTAAATAGATCCATTTAATGTTCAAAATGCTTGAATAAACCACCAATAACATTTCATTACAAGAAACAATCATTATAAGAAACAATCAAATTAAATTGGTTTTATTCAACAATCACATAAATTAGACAATGTGCATTGATGTTGGAAGATGATCCGTAATACAAATAAGAAACATTATCGCATATAAAACTTATCATTCATTATCCATTAAATCACTCCTTGAACAATACATTTCCCGACAACAGTATATACATTCCAGAGCGGGTTCCATCTCAAAAATCTTTTCTGATGCCTCTTCTCCTAATTTGATGTTCTTGTGTATTCTACACGCACCTAATAAAGCACCCCACATGCTGGCATCTGCTTCCATCGGCATCTCCCTCATAAGAGCTTGTGCATCCACCAATCGTCTTGCTCTACCCAGAAGATCAACCATGCAACTCCACAAATATTATTAAGTACAAAGGAATGCAACTCCACATACTTTTTACCTAATAAAAAATGATTTAATCCCATGTTAACAAAACGACAGTATTCCAAAAAGTCTGCAAAGCACTCAAAATGCAAGTCAACAGTAATACATCATAAGCACAAATGAAAAAAAATGTAAAAAGAAGTTAAAAACTCTCCAAACAAATGTAAATGATAATTCCAAAAATGGCAGAAAATGTTTTTGTTTAGTATGTAGACGACGTTTGATACATACATGCATATGCATCATTCAAGGAGACGACGAGGTTGTACATGATTTGGCGATCGAGCCATCCATTGTATCTGTATTCTAATGCTTGGGGAAGGTCCAAATGGTAAATGGTCACATAGGGTTCAATCCCTGCAGGGTTTTGACACACATTATCAATTACATCGAGTATTTTTGTTCATATATAGAATGTTGAGCAAAGTGCGAAGAATTCAGTTACCATTGGCTAGCAATGCATTTATGAGTTTATTGTAGTGATCGACTCCTGCAGTATTAACCTGACCTGTTCCATCTGCAAACATATCGATGATGAGCTTAATTAGTAACAGCTTTTACATTTCATTTGCATTGTTTTGAGAAATTTAAGCCAAAAAAAATTTGGCGCATGCTTCAACGGAAGAACGCAGTCGTAGCTAGCTGGAACATACTCGAAAATATTCGGGACCAAGCGATCGAAAATCTGTAAGAATCCATTCCCAGATCTTTCATGAGTTGTATGTCTTCCTGCAAGCAATCTCATATCCATGACTGTCTTTGGCAATACATATTGATTTCACAGTCGGTTTGTTATGTACCTCGAACCGATGATATTGATCGACGGCAACATCAGCATTGCTTGAATCAATAATCTTGCCTGCATAAAAGCAACAAGGATCAGTGTTTAAAATCCAGAATATGGAGCTATGCCATAACATATGTATCACTGTCATATATCTTGCCATAGCTACCAGAAGTGTGGGCAAATGTATCCCACAATGTAGTGACACAAACAGATGTTTATCTTTCTTTTTTCGTGGGTGATTGTTGCTTGCCCGTCTGCATCACACACGCATGATCAATGATTTTAACATGCATCACTAGCCGCCATTGAGTGTGCTTTTCGCTTTCAAATTTAACATGCACATACATAGTGTTCTTTCTTCTAGAGCCCACATTTCTGTAATGAATTTAAATGATTTCATTTATTTTTTAAAGAATTTTTTAAAAATTTTCTTAAGAGTTCTCCTTCTTATATGCATTTTAATCGTATTTGGGTTCAAAAATGATGTGGTTGTATCTCTCGTGATATCACTCGGGATCCTAGATGATCTGATTCATGAAGTTTAGTGATCTAATTTGGAATCCTAGGAGACCATGTGCATCTTTGTTCTAGTATATGCATTATTCATGGTTTGTATGTGCATCGTTTCTCTATGTTTTACGACGTATTTGATCGTGTCAGGTTGCATGCATTAATTATTAGTGAAGATTATCAATATTGTGTATTTGATGAAGTGCATGTAGAAGTAGTTATATGGCCAAGTGCAAAGTCCAGAAGTAGAATTGTAGGAAATTGCAATTTAAGCAACCATAGCAGACTTGAACAGATAACAGATCAAAACACCTCCAGCAATCAACTTATGTGACATAAAAGAGCATGAATGTCTTCATAAAAGTGGCATAAAGATATCTTGCAAGATCCCTATGGCCTAGGGTTTGTTTTCCTGATGTTCTCATTCTAAAATAGAGGAGTACATGATAGCATATAATATTGAATGGGTGTGTTCTTTCTTTTACAGAGTTTAACAGAATTCGGTATTAAAGATGTGGTAAGCTACAACTCCATTAGGCATAGCACCTAGATCCAGAATTAGCTAGGCTCCCACAAGCCAAGTGCCTGACATTGTCTAATAGGATCAACATCACTTATCAGTCACCAATGTTTTTCCACCCTCCACAGAAAGCAACGAGAGGAATTAGAGGGCAATACAAAATGTTATTCCAAGTGTTTCTATACACTCCCCATGGACATTAATTCAGCAAACAAAAAACATATTCAAGCAACAGAATGCAAACAACAACAAACATGAAAGTTGTGCATGTTTGTATAAGATAATAGGATATTTCTGTTATATGATATTGCATGAACAAACAGATGACCCTAACATTCGACATTTATACTCTTTTACATGTTTTGTTGGGAAATGAGTACTTTATCTGAACTTCATCCGTGTTTGTTCATGTTCACCTTTTGGTCATGTTTAAATATAATATTTTCACAACTAACATACTGAAGGAAATATTTCAAGTTCCCACTTATGATCCCATTTTGATAACTATGAAAACAGTAATAAGGTATGTAACTTAAAATGTGGGGTTAGCTACCAGAATCCTTTCCTCTCCATTGAGCTATATTTAAGGCCTTTCAATTGTGAAATGAATAAATATCAGATTGATGGTTAGGAGGAGGATTGGTATGTAGATATAACTGATAGGTATATAGTAAAATTTGAGACCAGAACAAACATATTTGGGCCCGAAGAAGGAATTTTTGAAACTCATTTTCCATTTAAATGAATAAAGTTCAGAGGTTTTAGCGCAATGGTGGTGATGGCAATGTTCCTCAATGGTGGTGACGGCAATGTTCTTTGCATTAAGGGATGCATACAAATATATGATTGCATAGTTACCTTGAATTTGCCAGGCCGCCTTGGGAAAATAACAAGCTTGGCCTTGTACTCCTTCAACCTCTGCACATTAGCCTGAAGCCCCTCCAAAGAACGATTCTTCCTCGGATGTTTTCGACATTACAGAACCTGGATATTTGCTGTATTCCAAGATATGGGGTGTTTCAGAATGATTGTCCACGGCCATCTCGCAGAAGTAATTCGCAATGTCGTATGCAACTGGATTGTAACCTGCAAACTCGAAATCCTACATGGAGGATGAAATTTACATTATGTTCACAATCTACAATGTTCATGCTCCTAATTTTCATAGTTGAGAGAGATTTAGAATAATCAAAACGCTCACTATGAACGTCACTCGTCTAGTCTCATCATCGATCATTATGTTGGCGTGCTGAAGATCGTTATGGCAGAAGCCGACCCTCTGCTCGTTCCTTGATAGTTCGTCTTCCAAGGAAAATCAAGGAACATAAAAATCTTCAACAATTCTTCCACTACTGCGACGCAGACTGTGTATGCAGTCCAACACCAGGCAAAGTTTTCCAAGGCAAAGTGAGCCATGGGGCTTGCACACAAACTCAATATGGAGAGATTTCCTAGCAAACTTTTGAAATTGGCAGAACAAGCACAATTCCAAGTACAATTCTTTTCTATGTCAAATGCTTTAATTTTTATGTCATTGAAGTCGCAAGCAGTAAATGTGAATGGGAATTTATTGTTACCTTAAAAGCAAATCAGTCAGGACCATTCCAGGAGATGCTGTGCGTACGCCCACCTTAGAGCGCTTGCATTCTTTCAGAAGGGAAGCTTGAAGCTGCCTAAGACCACACTTTGTTGAACCATAACTACAAAAAGACACATGTTTCGTGGTTCAAGCATAGTTGGCATTGATGATCATACTTTAAGGTAAACAAAGGAAAATAGCAAATATCACATTTTTAAGCATGTCATGATGTTCTGGATAATTTTAATGTCTAGAAACAAACAAACAAACAAACAATAATAATCCAAGAACTTGCAGTCGAGGTTCAAACTGCAGCCATTTATTTGTAGCGTCTATTATTGATAAAGAAAGAAAATATCTTGGTAGTTTTCTGTATACTACCAAGCTGCTTCTGTTAGGCATTCTCATTATACCATCGATTTCACACATCCCCTTGTTCCATTGCAGCTTTTTTTTCCATTAAATATGGTTTATAGCATCATTGATCCAATTACCTAACGGTGAAGTTGGTCAAAATTAAAGGTAATATTACTTTGGCTATGGTCACAGACAAGTATAAACGATGAGTGCAAAGAAATTAAAGCTTACACAGCTGTCAACGGAGTGCTTGATCCTCCAGAACCAGCTCCATCCATCTTGAATATGTGACCTCCCTTGTCCTGAGATTGCATGATATGCATGGCTTCTCTTGTGCAGATTAATGAACCAACCAAGTTTGTTGAGACAATCTAATCATGGGACAATGGAAACCAGTTAAGAAGACCTTAGTGTGTAAATCAAAATAGACAAGAAAATTAAACTATATTGGAGCAATGGTAGTCAACATGACATAATCATACATATCACATGCATAAATATTATTTACACATTTTTTACCGGTACATGACTTTAACATTTCTATTTGGTTTCCTTGTCTAACTGTAAGGGAACAATTCCAGAATTTATCCCAAAAATAAGGCCAACTGGCTTAGTGGTTTGTTGTCACAATATATGAACTAATTATGTTAATCATCTTTATTATTGGTCAATGTGGTGCTTGCCATCCTATGTAAACTATTCAAAGAACTCCAATCTAATGTGCTCATCTAAAAAAGAAATGACTGCTGGCAGGTTGGTTAACACAAACTGCATGTATGATTCATACATAATTTTTGCAATGATGAGAATAATAATGGATAGCAATCAAATAAACCTACATAACGATAATCATAACTAAAGCACAGTATGTATTACATTCTAATCAACCATCAAAATTTGATGGGATAAAACTATAATTTGCTTCATTTCAAGCATCCAAACTCACCAGCGTAAGATCTCACTGTCTCGACCCTTGCCTCCTCCTTAGTGAGCACCGACAGCTCTCCCGCCAATATCTGCTTGCTTCTCCCTAATTCATCTGCATCCCCAAAATTGATCCAGGAAAATCCCCCTCAAAGATGGAAATTTTTTCAATCTGATCCATAATGTTTGCGTGCGAAACCCTCTCCTTAACCCTCTCCTTAAGAACACGCAGTGCCTACTGGCAGCTCAATCAACAACAATTAGAAAATTTACCCAAATGATGCCATTTGGAAGAGAGCCAGATGAAATTTTAAGGTCCATTTGAATCACAAATGAGGTGAAGCTTTTTATATAAGTGCACGATTAAGATTTTTATATAATTTGCATTTCTTCCTTTATCTGAATGTACATGAATTTCTAATTTTCTTCAAAATTCTCCTTTCAATTACAGCAATAACAGTTCCTCAATTCCCCCAATTTTGCTTGAAATAAACATTTACCCGATCGTTAATCCTGAAATAAACATAAAAGAATCGTGTATAAGTAATTACATTAAAAAATAGAGCTGGATGGAAAAATATTAGATTAAGCAAGTTCTGTACATACCTTGGAAATGAAACCATCAAAATTCTAGAATTTTCACAGATTCTTTTAACAGAGTTTTCCTTCTTTGCGTTGGGTCGATGAAAATCGTGAAATCAGCTGGTATTCAATAAATGATTAATTAAAGTCACCATAAATAACAATTTAATAAAGAATTTGTAATGCACATGCACAACGCATCAATAATCCCCACGCCCACAACTAAACCACCACATAGAATTACACAATCATAGCACTGTAAAAAATAAAACTTAACACACATAAACGATGTTCATATAAATTTTCACAGACAAGCATACACGATGAGTGCAAAGAAATTAAAGCTTACACAGCTGTCAACGGAGTGCTTGATCCTCAAGAACCAGCTCCATCCATGTTGAATATGTGACCTCCCTTGTCCTGAGATTGCATGATATGCATGGCTTCTCTTGTGCAGATTAATGAACCAACCAAGTTTGTTGAGACAATCTAATCATGGGACAATGGAAACCAGTTAAGAAGACCTTAGTGTGTAAATCAAAATAGACAAGAAAATTAAACTATATTGGAGCAATGGTAGTCAACATGACATAATCATACATATCACATGCATAAATATTATTTACACATTTTTTACCGGTACATGACTTTAACATTTCTATTTGGTTTCCTTGTCTAACTGTAAGGGAACAATTCCAGAATTTATCCCAAAAATAAGGCCAACTGGCTTAGTGGTTTGTTGTCACAATATATGAACTAATTATGTTAATCATCTTTATTATTGGTCAAAATATTTATGCAAAGATGCACTTCTTACTTAAAACTTAAGGCCAAAAGGATAAATATAATGCTCAGTTGTCCTCGGCACCCTTTCAACATACACAACCCAACACCATCAGATATACATGATTCTTATTTTAATATGAATCAAGCTGTCTATGCACATACCAATAAAGCAGACAGCGCAGAATATAGTCAGATAAAGTCACTAACTATTCCATTATTGCATCACTGGATGCATTCTCCTGTCATTTTTCCTTACCCATGTGTCTAACCCAAATATGTGGCCTGACAATGAAAGCTTACAACTGCAAGATATCTCCCCCTTTCCTTTATGTGTAGTCCAAACATGTGTTGTCATGATGGAAGCATATACCCGAAAGATAATATTCCCTTGCAATATGCCTATTCCACATGAGATGTATGTATGTTTATTAAAGAATTTGTTTGTGAGGTGTCTGTTTGATATAGACATCTTCCAAGAGTAGATACTATATCCAACAGAAGAAATCAGTGCATCTGCATATGTCAGGAATCTCAAAACCGGTTTAAGATATACAAATTCAAATTGATCTCTTTGGGTACGCGTTGAGGATACATCAAAATTTGAATTGATTTTTCGATATATCAAAATTTGAATTGATTTTTCGAAGACAGATACATCAGAATCATTAGATTACAACTATTTGAGGTCAATGCATCTACAGGATAGCGAGATGTATATATCTCATGTATTTAAAAAGAGAAGAACTCCATCAGTTAAGGAGTAAACGGAGGAAACAACCTCCAGGATGGGAATTCTGGAACTATAAAAGCAAATACCATGCATTGCATAGAGGTCTAACTAATTTCAGAACCTAACCGCTTGAAGGTAACCGGCAAAAACCATATGTTAAATAACTTCAGAGGTTGCAATTTCTGAAGGGGAATGAAAAGAAGTGTGAAGTCACAATTATTGTCATAATTAACATCAGCATATATACTTTTCTATTTTCATCATGTCTCTAAATATGTCTCCTTAGCTGCTAGTTCAGCAATTTTGCACCCTAGAGGTTACCTTTTATAATGACAATACATGCTAAGCATGAAGATGAATGTTGTCTCGTCCACCCACCCACCCACCCCTGGAGACGTAAGTGTCCATATCGTAAATGGCATCTGATGCATGCACATATGTAATCTGTATTGTGTAATTGAATATTCATTGTTCACAATGTTAACAATAAATTGGCCATTTGGAGAAATTAGCTACGCTGAGGTAATGCCTACTGCAAAAAGATAAATGCCTTATGGGAAACAAGAAACTTAAAAAAGGCTTTGGAAAACACAATTAAACTAAGTGAAAGGGTTGATTAAAAAAAGGCATACCTGATTAATCTTTTCATCGGTAAACTGTACCAACGGTCTGAATCCTTTGTTTGTCCCAGCATTGTTGATCTGCACACTCAGAACAAGCACAATTTCAATAAAAACAAACATTTGTAGAAAAGAATTGTTAAAGCGATTACAAAATAAAAACTAGAAAAGTTTGCTAGCGATTACAAAATAAACACTCAGAACAAGCACAATTCCAAATACAAAATAAAAACTAGAAAAGAATTCAATAAATTATCATAGATGCAGAAAACAAACATTTGTAGAGACTAGTAAGGGAATACTCTTACAGTCGATCCTAGGGCTTGGGTTGCAACGAAGATGGCAGCGCGATCCTAGGGCTTGGGTTGCAACGAAGATGGCAGCGCGATCCTAGGGCTTGGGTTGCAACGAAGATGGCAGCGGACGATCCTAGGGCTTCGGAGCGCACGAAGATGGCAGCGGAGCTTCGGAGCGATATTGGGAATTTACCTTTAGTCGGGCTTCGGAGCGCTGTTAAAGAGATTACATGAGTCGGGCTTCGGAGAGATATTCGATACCCGTGAATGTATAATACCTTTAACAGCGCTTGTTTAATACAAGCGCTGTTAAAGGCCACCCTTTAGCAGCGCTTACACAAACAAGCGCTGTTAAAGGGGGGGCCTTTAACAGCGCTTGCATAAAGAAGCGCTGTTAAAGGCCCCCCTTTAACAGCGCTTGTTTGTGTAAGCGCTGCTAAAGGGTGGCCTTTAACAGCGCTTGTATTAAACAAGCGCTGTCTATTGGGACTTTTAACAGCGCTTGTTCTAAAGAAGCGCTGTCTATTTGGACCTTTAACAGCGCTTGTAGAAAAAAGCGCTGTCTATTGTCTGACATTTAACAGCGCTTCTTTCTACAAGCGCTGTGTATTATCTGTATCTCTAATACACAGCGCTTGCAGAAATAAGCGCTGTCTATTGTCGGACCTTTAACAGCGCTTGCGGAAAGAAGCGCTGTCTATTCTCCGACCATTAATAGCGCTTGTAAAAAGAAGCGCTGTCTAATATATGTGCCTCTAATTAACAGCGCTTATAATTGGCAAGCGCTATTAAAGGTGTGCTATTAAAGGTCCTTTTTGTAGTAGTGAATCCCCTATTTGCGACGTTGAGTGACATAACCTTCGCATCCATCACCATTACGACCCTCCATACTCCACATCCACTAATAAACCCGCAATTCTAACTCAACCTAGGAGTAGATAGGTAGTATAGCATCGCTTTCCCGTGTTCGATACCTGCTCGCCACTATACCGTGCGCTTGCGGTGAACGACATCGTTTCGGAGTTGACTCTGGGCCGATCAAGTTTATGGCGTTGTTGCCGGGAGGCGTTCCGTCATATTATCTATTTACCATAATTAGGTTGATTAGACTGCGGAAAAAAAATGAACAAAAAAACAAAAAAAAGAGAGAAGAGAGATATATTTTCCCTGTCACCTGCTGTATTATCATCTCTTTTTCTTGTACCACTGATGTCTTTTCCAGGTCGTTGTTTTTTATTATTCAGGTATAATGGAGCAATCTTGGGATAATTCAGGCGATGATTTTTCAGAGCAGCATGAGATTCATATGGAAGACTATGAATATCATCTACAGGACCAGTACTATCAGATGGAAGGATATGACCACTACCCAAAGTTCTATGCATACTGCGAGTCTTGTGACATGGAGGGACACATGCCATACGAAAGCCGAGTCTGTCTTTTGAGTCCTGACCATCCTCTCAATTTGACACTCAATGCATTCATGGCATCGGTAGAGGAGAGCACGGCTATCAGTGCTATGCTGAATGAGTCACATGATCGATGGCAGAAAGATAAGGACGAAATCAACGAGTATCTTTCATCTCTTGAGCCTGTGGAGGAGATACCTGAGCACATAGAGCCACCTCATCCTTCCACTGACGTTGAGGACCACCCTCCAGAGCTTACTGCTCCCACTCAGGGAGATCTTTTTATCCACTCCATTTCTGAATCATGCATCCCATCTGAAATTTATTCTGATTCAGATCTTTTTGACACGCCGTGTCTGTTGTAGGACACTTACAATTATGGACCGGAGGTATACTTGAATATGTCCTTGCTTGAAGAACCTGACGAGCATGACGAGGAGTCACCTGATGAGGTGATATATGCATCTGATCAGGATATACCTGAGAATCTAGGAGAGGACACCGAGGAGAGAGAGGAAATGGTACTTGAGAGTAGAGATTTATTTCCAGGGAAGTGTTGTCAACCAGCCTTAATTTTAAATATTTATGTTGATGACACTCTTTGGAAAACATTTTTTCAGGGGAACAATCTTTCACAACGGACTGATGCATTCCGTTCTTCGCAGGATACAGGTGGACGCCTACGAAGAATGCTAGGGGATGCATCGCTGGAGTTCGTTGGCGTTAGTGGCTATACGCCCCTGGCAGAGCCACAGAAAGTGCAGAAGAGCAGCTGCCTGCACGGACAAAGATATTGGACCCGCCTTTTGCTACAGGTGGTACCCATCTAGTAGTGTAGTATTTTATGCTTTAAATAATCACGAATCCTCTCAACAGCGAGTGGACCGTATAGGATTTTATATGTTTTTTAATAAATCCACCCCATTTAATGGCTCAATTATCTTTTACACCCAACCCACTATCTATTATCCATGCTCACCCTTATATTTTGGCGATTATTTTGCATCTCTCCCCAATTTTTATGTGATGTTTAATCTTGGGGGAGAGAAATTATTTTGTTGAGTGGCCCCCCTATCTTGTCGTTGTGCTCTATTTATATCATACACACATTGAGGACAATGTGATGTTTCAGCTTGGGGGAGTGCATAGTGCACACACTTTTCTTCATCGTGAAACGCACTTCGAAATTTCCATATGAACCATGTTCACTTCTATATTTATGTCTCATATGCTTCTTTTTCTATGAAATATCATGGATTTATTTTTTTAATGAACTCTGATATCTATTAGATTAGAGTTTAATTCCTTGATTAGTGTATCTTTGTTAATATTCTTTTTCACAGTAGAATCCATAGTTTCACAACTATATTCTCGAAACAGTTAAGCTAAAAATGAATGAATCAAATCTGAAAATTATTTGATTCCTGCATGACTTGATTGATAATTCTATTGCTTCATAGATGTTTAGTGATTCAAAAGAGATATGATAACCCCACGATAACCAAAGTAGTGATGATTAGGATTCCTGAAACCGAGCCATGTCTAAATTCTATGCCTTTTCTTTTTCTTTTATGAATAGCCAATAAATGATCTTTGATCATGTTTTGCATTCCATCGCGTTTACGTGAGTTTGCAAAAATTTCAATAATGTAAAAATCAAACAAATATCATGAATAAAAGGCCCTAGGTGTTCTTCGTAACTCAATGCCCTAAGACCGTCTGGTCTGGGATGCATAGGCCGCTTCTTGTATATATTGAGTCATCTCGTGTATACAAAGAAAGAAAAATGCTTATGAAATATTCATATAGCCAAAAAAATTATAAAACTACAAAAATCCCATATCCTTATCTCTATTTCTATATAGAACAAAGACATGGCAAAGTTGATGGGGTTTAGGAGTCTTGAAATGGTCGTAGTGTGGTGATGCCTCACCTTGATTGAATTTGCTACATTCATTCCATGAAGTATAACAAAATACCACGCATGTTTGAAAACATTTGATCATGACATATTACACTGCTTAGAGAATGAGTTGTGAACATTGGTTTTATTTCTGTGAACTTAGTATATTGCATGATAAATTATGAGATGATATAACTCTAATATCTTTTTATTGCTTATCAAGTTCATTTTATTTATTGAAGTCCACGTTATTTTAATTTTAGCGAGACTTAAGTATTTGTTGTGTATATGTGTTCTAATTTCATATTGACGTGTGTTCACGAGATCTTGCATATCTTGGGGTCTTGTATTTTCTGAATTTAAGATTGAACCCCTTGTCTCCATTACACGCCACCGCCTCACATCTCCATTGTATCCATCTCTCGTTTTGCTTCTTACTAGTCTTCCTCGAGGACGAGTAAGAGGTAAGCTTGGGGCCGAGGATTTTGATGTGTCCATATTTTCCACCATTTTCTTATCATCATTTCATCGCATTCATGCCATTTTCGCATCCAAATCCCACATTTTACTACGATATCGCGTTTCTGATGTTATATTCGAGTTTCGTAGTGCTTTATGAGTTTTCAGGGACTTTGGAGTGATTTGGGACCCCACTTGGATATGGACACATCCGACACGCCCGTGAGCTCATTGGTGAAGCCCCATAGGAGTTTGCCATATTTTGGGATCCTCGGGAGGAGAGGATGAGAGAGCAGGAGGAGAGAGTAGCCTTCAGCAGCATCATGAGATTATTTCCTAGACTGCTCGGTCGAGCAGCACAGATGCTCGGACCGAGCTGATTCAAATGAGAAAAAAGAGCTGATACAGGGATCACTCGGATCGAGAAGTTCATCTGCTATGTCGAGTAGCGTCAAATTTCAAAGCTGAAGCAATTTCAGTGCACGGCCCGAGTAACTCTTCAGTGACCGAGTCAGCCTCTGGTCGGACCGAGCTGAGCTGACTCGGCCCGTGCAGGCAGAGTGAGGGTCTTGAAGATTTTCGATTCCCTGTCAAGCTCGGTCGAGCAGCACAGCTGCTCGGTCCGAGCGAGCGACCGAGCAACGCATTGCTCGACCAAGTCACCCACTCGGTCGGCGATGTTGAGGCCATTTTTGGAAGTATTTTCTGAAGCCGTCAGTTGCGCGATTTTTGGGGACTGAAGGCTGGGAGCTCGTGACAGTGAAGGGAGCGACTTTCATTCTGAGTTGTTAGAATAGTTTTGGGAGCGAAGATTAGGGAGAATTTTTGTTAGATCTAGATTAAAAACTTTCGAATATTATTTGGATCGAGATTGATTGGAATTTTTCTTTGCTATTTCTTGCGTTCTTGGAATTCTATTTTCTCTGGAGATCTATTGCTCACTGTAAGTTCTTAATATTTATTCTATCAATTGCCATGATGTTTTCTCTCGTAAAAGTCGTATTTTTATCCATCAATAACGTCATGAGTAAGTAGATCTTTCTAGGGTTGATGGGTTAGCCCTAAGATCCTAGGGGGAAGACGTAGATCTGGATCTCTACATTGAATTAGGGATTTAGGAAAGTATTTCGGTCGACCTTACCGAATCCCTAGATAACACGTACTGAGATCATGCCCACGGTCTGTGGAATTGATGTGCTTAAGGGGTATCTTTGGGATTCGAATAAGGAAATCGGTGGATCCAACCAAGGCTCGTGACCTTGTCTGGCTCGTGCCTTGAGGGGATCCATCGGCAAACTATATCGCTATGTTGACGGCTACCTCCATTGCGTCAACGAGAGCTACCGAAATACCTCACAATTCTAACCTACGAGAGTGGTACAAATTGTGAGATTAATCCCCTAACCCTAACACAACGTGAGGATTCTATTCCAACGTCGATCCCCGACGATCTTAGCGGCGAGTCCTAAAGCCCTAGTCTTTTATATTTTATTTATTTCTTTCTTTGTGTGGAATCCCCTATTTGCGACATTGAGTGACACAACCTTCGCATCCATCACCATTACGACCCTCCATACTCCACATCCACCAATAAACCTGCAATTCTAACTCAACCTAGGAGTAGATAGGTAGTATAGCACCGCTTCCCCGTGTTCGATACCCGCTCGCCACTATACCGTGCGCTTGCGGTAAACGACATCGTTTCGGAGTTGATTCCGGGCCGATCAGTCGTTAATTCGAGTCTGAGGGTCGAACGGTTGGCATTGGGTCGATGGGTCGTAACACGGTTAGAGTACGTGTTCGATCAATTGGTCGTTTGAAGGATGAAGGCTCGTATGCGAGGCTCGGCACTTGGGTCGTTCGACACAGAAGGAAGTTCGATCGGTCGAATGGAGCCCATTGGGATGCGGTCCACTAGGAAGCGACAGAGGGTCCACTAGTGTGCGATGCATTGATTGCGTAAGAGCGTTGATTGGATTGGACGCCGTAATTGTCGAGATCCGTATCCTTTGGAATTCCTAACCAATGATGACACCTATTGTAACCTAGGGTTATAAATAGAGGGTTTTAGGTTAGGGTTTTAGGGGACACCATTTGTATCATTTGAGAGAGCATCCATTTGAAAGTGCCTACTTTGAGTGATTGTATTGTGAGCTTTTGGAGTGATCTTGTGTGCTTCTTCTTCGTTAGACGAAGAGAAGAGTTATATTGTTATCTCCTTTTGTAATAAAGCTCATCGGTGTGTCCCACTTGGTCGTCCACGGCCTAAAAAGCAATCTTGTTTGTGCTCTCCTTGTTTGCTGCTGATCTTTCGTACCCGGTCTCCACGATCATGCGTCTTCCGCTGTGCTGGGTTGACAGAGCTAGGCTCCGCCGCTCATATGTTTGTATTATAATTTACAACACCCCATCTTGAGACCGACACACCAAAGACTTTGGATACAATAGCTTGCAATGCAAGACATAATCACAATAGATGAATATTTATACCAGACACTATAAGAAATCTTCTACATTTCCTGAGCCGCACGTTTATAGGATATGAAGTTAATTTGCAATGTTATGCAACTATTATAGGAGGTCAATTTTGAAATTTCTCTTCTCAACATAACGTGGATGTTTCTCTTTCAGCATCCCTTTTGTTCTCCAATTTACTAGAAATATAAATTAAAACTTGTGTTTCTACCAGTTTATTTCCATGAACATAATAGATGTGTTTATCTTCTAATTTGCTTTTTTCACAACATAGACATAATAATTGTAGCCATGCGAGTGACATCCCTCACATCTGTTTTATTTTTTTTAATTTTTTTTTTTGTTTATTATAAGGTATATGACACTCAAACTCCATAGCCAACGGAGAAGGGAAAACAGAATAACCAAAATATATGAAATTGCACTTCCAAAATGTGCATAGTCTTAGGCTGCAAGAGCTAAAAAATTATACATGTCGGAATGAGAATGAAGAAGAAATACAAGAAAATATGTTGCGCCCGTGTGAAACTAGAGCATATGTTTAATTTGCCAGGTGTGTCATTTGGCTTGCCACTCTGCCCTTGCCCTGACTATCTCTGCTTTATCCTCTTGCAGCCGAAGCAGGTGGGTGCTTCCAAGGTCTCCCCTGCAC
Organism: Scilla litardierei; assembly: GCA_030789695.1. Lineage (NCBI taxonomy): Eukaryota > Viridiplantae > Streptophyta > Magnoliopsida > Asparagales > Asparagaceae > Scilla > Scilla litardierei. Next base: position 70,863,759 of record CM061138.1, on the reverse strand, counting down.
AGCTTCTTCTCATCAACGTCCCTCGCTTCCATGGTCGTGAGCGACTCGAGGAGGTTAGTTTGCCGGCACTCGCGCCTGTACTCCAACGTTATGCTCGTGAGATGGTAATCCTCCAGTACGTTCAGCGGCACACTCTACACAATGCAGGACCAAACACTTGGTTTATGATTCTCATCTTCATGTATTGTGACTCAAGTGTTGATTGATAACATACCTCCAGAATCCAGCCAATGTATTTCACATTGTTTACATGCTGATTGACATCCATATCGCTCCATCTTGGCTGAAGTCCATAAATAAATCAGAGAACCCCAAAGAGAAAGAAAAAACTATTTCACAATACTTACAGCTAAGCCCGATCGAATGTGCCGTGCAGTCCCCTCGTTGAGCTTGTCGATCTTCTTGTCAGCGTCGATTTGGGGAAGCACCGTTCGATCCAGAAAGAAGGGCTTCACTTCTTCTCTCACCTGCTGAGGAATCTTGGACAGCCTTCTGGTTTCCCTATGCATGATCACCCAAGTGCTGCGTCCATTGAAACTTTGCTATTTTAGCTTTGATATGGAAAAAAACTAGAATGAAATGAACGTTCATTGTTCTTCTACCTTGTAGCTCTCGCTATGATTCTCTGCGTCGTATGGTCCCGTATTATCCAGTCTCTCCTCATGCCATTCTTTCCCGATGCTGCGACCCACGTATCGATCTCGACGACGTCCCCCCTGCAGCACTCCCATCTGGTTAATGCTGCTACTAGGTTTGCTACTGCTAGGTTTGATGCAGAGGAAGATGAACATACCAGCGGCTGTACTTGTCGACCTGAATGTTGATGCGGGTGACGACCCATATGAGCTTCCTCAGGCTCATCTCGTGCGTCGCCCCGAACCCGTCGCTCGCCAGCCCGGAGCTCATCACGTGGTTCAGAGCCGTCTCCTGTTTTGTAATCAGCATTCTTGTGATGCTCGTTGGTCCTTGTCACGCTTAGCATGTTACAGTACTCATTTTTTTTTTGGCTATACGATTCATTGATTGCAACATTCCAACGTTTGTACAGTATCAAATTGAGAACCCACATTTGTACATTTGTACATTTGTACACTATTGTTGGTAAAAATGCTTGAATTTAAAGATTAATATATACTTAGAGATAAAATGCATGCAGTACCTATATTGACTGGATAAAAAGTTCATGGTATTCGTTATTTTCACACAACTCCAATTTTTTTTTGGATTATATTGTGGATTGCTACTTTCTTTGAAGAGTTTCTCCCAAAAATTTGATTTTCATTATGAATAGTTCCCGATAAGTAATTACATGCTACATATTTTCATAAGAAACAACTGTGGATAGAAGAATTTCTTATATATATATATCTTAGCAGCATTCAGTTGAGTAGAAGAAAACTAGCCCAAATATGTTGTTAACAAACATGTATATTGATAAGACCTTACTTGTAGGAGATTCATCAAGGTCTCCATGGTTGCAGTCTTGTCCGGTCCAATCTCATAAGACCTAATCACAAATGTCTGCCTATACACCAACCTCTTCTCCACAAACCTCCCAAGCTTGAAACTCTTCAAGGACTCGTCGCCATCCACATTTTGTATGCCATCACTCCCAATCTCCACAAAACCATTCACCCTCCTCCCATTGATCTTGTCCACCCTCACATTATTGCTCCCCCCACCAACACCCCTCACAACCAACCTCCTCACATCAACCCCATCCTTCCTGCAAATGCCTAGAGACACCGCCGCCTTCGGAGCCGTGGCATTCGGCTTGTGGAAGCACAAGCCATGGCTAGCAACGCTCTTCGCCGCCGTCATCGTCGACATTGTTGTCATTGGTGAAACATGGTGCAAAGAAAAGTTTTGAGGTAGGGGGAGGAGAGAAGGGGGTGGTGAGGGGGGAATGAGAGGCCAGCCACACTACAATGCAATGGTGGAGAGGAATGAATTAAGGGGGTACATTGGATTTATGATGGTCCACACGCAAATGTAGAGATCAAGAAGATTGGAAAGATTGACTTGAGGGGTGTAATTGTGTGTTTAATTAGGTTTGGGCCCCATCATAATAGGAAGGAGAAAGAGGTTGGGAAATAAGCAAAGCTAGTTGACCTGCCATATCTAACTCTTTGATTAACATTTGCTAATTATTCTAAAGGTGTGACAAATATTAATTAATGGGGAACAACTTGTACTTTATGCATGAAACTTGCAACATAATTAATGGTTGCAATATTCCTTTTATCTTGATATAATAACAGCCTGGTGCAAATTATTTTATGTTTAATTTTGATGTCCACTAAAAGGGTTTTGGTTTGGTTGCAGATGAACTTGGATTGGTGAGAAAAACTCGGGTCTTACACCTTAGGTTTGTCCGTATTGCATAGTATTCTTTTTTTTTCTTTTCTTTTTATTTTTTTATTAATATAAAGATCATCCATCAATTTTTATTCAGGAGATATTCAATCCCAGTTTGTACGTGACTAGGTGCAAGAGTTCATGATTTTGATAAGAGAGCTGCTACGCGCATATACGGCTTTGCTACGCGCACAACCGCTTTTCCCTTTTACTCTACGCACACCGACTAAAATAATAATATTTATGTTTCTGCTCAGTGCACTGTTGGAAATAATAGGCTCTCAAAAGCCTTTGTTTCATTCCCACTATTCTTTTTTGTTCCACATTGTTTGGGCAATTTGCTTTGTAGGAGTTTATTAGGGAAGTTGTAGAGACTTGGGCTGTGTCCCAAGGGGTACGACACTTTTGTGAAGGGAAGATGACCTACATGGTCTTGGGTCCACCACACGCGCACCGTTGCCCGCTGGCCAGCTGTGACGTGACGTGCGTATGTCGTCCGCCTGCCGTGTCGTGACGAGGGCGCCTTTCCTTTTTGGACGCCATGACTTTTCTTTTTTGGACCTATCACATTGATGTCTCGTTCAAAACCTCTCATTAATATGCGATTAAAGCTTTGCTTTAATACACATCATTCAAATCCTCCTTAATATGTGATTAAAGCTTTGCATTAATACGCAACATTCAAATCTTCCATAATATGTAATTAAAGTGTTGCTTTAATACGTAGCATTCAAATCCTCATTTTAATTTATATTAATATTTGGCCGTTTGAATTTTGAATTCTTATATACCTTCTTCATTTCTCAAGAAATAACATTAAAAATATGCAGAAAGAATTCTTCCCTCAAAAATTTCTTCTTTCTCACTCCTGAAAAATCTGTACTGTGCAAACTGTTGAGTATTGATTCCCCGGATTTGGTTTTGATGATGAGCAAACATAAATATCGTGAACTAACTCTCTGTGAGCGCAGTTATGGAGATCGTCGCCAAAATACTACGTACATCAAAAGCGACGTCTCAAGACTTCTCAAAACGCGTGATTGTGTGCCTGAAGCTTCGTTGAAGCTCAAGGAGCTTTATTGAAGTCAAAAGTGAAGATTGAAGCTTTGAAGACGGTTCGTCATGTTTAATTCAATGTCTTCTAGCTTCATAGAATAGAATGTTAAGCCTTGAGTATGACTTACATTATAATCTTCTTATCGCTCATATCTTAGAGCTAGGATTATCTTAGAAGCAATTAGAAACTTTTTCGAAGCCTATCGCTTCTTCCCTCGGCTTCTAGTGCATCTTAGTTGGTTCAAGTAGAAAACCAACCGACTGGATGACGATCTAGTCGGTCGACAATTCCTCTTGAACCGACTAGATGTCCTTGCTCAATTCAGCCTAGGCATTGTTGATCAATTAGTCGGTCAAAGAAGGTTCACCGACCGACTAGATGACGATCTAGTCGGTTAGGAATCCTTCTCATACTGACTAGTTATCATTGCCTCATTTCAGCCTGAGCTACTGTTTCTAGTTAGTCGGTCAAAGAACTATCGTCGACCGACAAGTTGTGAAACTAGTCGGTTGGAATTTGTTCTCAGACCGACTAGCTCTCTTTGTGATCAGCCATTGAACTTCAACTCTTAGTCGGTCAAATAACACTCACCGACCGACTAGTTGGCAAACTAGTCGGTTGACAAGTCTTCTTAGACCGACTAGTTCATATCGCCTGGAATCTCTTTATTGGCGGTCAACCTCTTAGTCGGTCAAAGAAGAATCACCGACAGACTAGTTGAGAAACTAATCGGTCAGTGATCCTTCTTAGACCGATTAAGCTGCTTCAGAATAGAACAGTTGGAGCTTTAAATGCCACGATTTTTCCTCTCTCTTTCCTCTATCCTATATATACTTGAAGGGGCTCTTTCATAGGATTCAAGGCTGCCTATATTGGGTAATAGAGAAATCAAAGAGAAGCAAATCAACTCCATTCTAAAGCTATCTCTTCTCACTAGAATCTCTCCCTCACTCTTATTCCTCAAGAGAGATTCATTGATTGTGAGCCATTCAAGCCAAGAGCTTTGAATCCAAGTCACCAACTCCTCCCTAGTCATCTATTGATGTCCATCTTGGTGGAGCTAGGGTTTGGTGCTTGCTTCTTCCTCAAAATCCATTCTTGCCCTAAATTGGTAAGTATACTCAAGGCATAGGATTTTGTGGTAAGTGTTTCATTATTTCATCTCATTTGTTATTTGAGTTTGTCTCTCGGTTGTGAGAGAGTTTGTGATCCCGGGTTGTGGGAGTCACAATTCCATTGTGTATGATTTGGTCTTGTAGAGGTTTTTCTATAAGAATTTCATAGTGCAAAATCTTGGGTTAGAGGATTCTAACTCAAGTGTCCGGAGGAGATCCAGGTGGTTGGGACGTAGGATCACCGGTAACAAGTCGGGGAGACTTGGGTGGATCCGAACCCGTTACATCGTTTGTTTGCGTTGTCTATTCTTGTTGTTTGTAGTCTATTCCGCATTGTTGTTTGTGTGTTTGCACAATAATTAGGAATAACACTCTTGATTATTTTAAAGTACTATTCACCCCCCCCTTAGTACTTGTGCAGTAGCTAGCTCAGGGCACCACAATTGGTATCAGAGCCAAGGTTCATAGATATGACAAACAACGACTACAACGTCTTCAAGAATCGTGAAGGAGCTTCTTCAGTTATGAAAGGACAATCCTCGGTTAGGCCTCCTCACTTCAATGGTACCAACTATGAGTATTGGAAATGCCGGATGGAAACCTTCCTCCGGAGCGCTTCACTATGGAGAGCCACGTTGACGGAGTATGTCGAGCCCGAAGAAGATTTCACGAAGTGGACTACCGCGGAGGTTGCCGCGGAGGTAAACAATGCCAAGGAAATGAATGCCTTGTAATGTGCGTTGGAGCCCGAAGACTTCAACAAGATATGCACATGTTAGAGTGCATATCAAATCTGGAACCAACTCCTCATCTTGCACGAAGGAACGAGTACGGTAAAAGACTCTAAACTCGTTGTTGCTAACAAAGAATTCGAGTTGTTTCACATGAAACAGGGTCAAACTATGAAAGAGTACTATACTCGCTTCGTGGATATATCCAACGAATTGGAAGCTCTTGGAAGATCTACACCCAAAAGGAGAAAGTCACGAAGATTATTGACGGACTTCCTTCTTGTTGGGAAAAGCGTACCTTCGCCATCGAGGAAGGTAACGATACGAATAAGTATACTGTCGTACAACTAATGGGCACCTTGATGTGTTATGAGATACGCAAGGACAGTAAGATAAAGATGAAGGAAAAGATGAAGGCGTACTTGAAGCAAGACGAGCCAAAGACAAAGGCGATTGCGTTCAAGGTCGCTCCATCTACATCTACCGATGATGAAGAATCGGAAGACGAGTTGGACATAGAATCCATTGCCCGTATGGCAAAGGAGTTCGACCGATTCTTCCGAAAAGGTAACTTTAGGAATAAATCTAAAGTTAGTTCGACTAATGCCTCCGCTCCTATGTGTTATAAATGCAACAAGCCAGGACACATCAAGCCGGAATGTCCTCTCAACAAACACAAGGAGAAGTGGAAGGCATCCAATGCTAAGCCAATGCTAAGCCACGTAGGAACACACATCCTACCCCACATGTTCGCACATATGATGATTTTTATGCTCCACGTCCACGAGCACGTGCACACCATGTGAGACACACTCATGCACGTGTTCCTCCACATGCATATGTTCATCCTCATTACTATATGAATGATTCTCATCATGCACCATTTCATCATATGTCATATGCTTATCCACGACATGCATCACGTAGACATCAACAACGTATGCATGCTCCCAATAGGGATAGGACACTACAAGAAAGAAGACAATTTGTAGCGGTTGTAAAATTTGTTTGTAGCGGGTCGTAACCGCTACAAATCCGCTTTCAAGCGGTTTTCTAAACCGCTACTAAACAAGGGGTGAGAAACGTGGTTTCTAGCGGTTTCGAACCGCTTCTAATAAACTGCGTGAAACCACAATTTATAGCGGTTTTGAACCGCCAGAAACGAAATTTCTTACGGAAGTTTATTACAATAAAATAATTATAAATAAGTATTTATGGCGGTTCAAAACCGCATAAAACGAAGAGTTTGTGGCGGTTTAGAACCACCACAAACCAATCAATTTTTTTTATAAAATTTAATCTTAAAGATGATTGTAGCGGATTTTAACCGCTATAAATTAATATTTAACTGCGGTCTAAAACTTGATTGTAGCGGTGTTCACCCTCTATAAAATAAGTATTTTAAAAAAAATAAATGTTTGTGGCGGTTCCAAACGGCCACACACAAAATAAATTTATAAAAAAATAAAAATTGAAAACACCTCATGATAATATTTACAAAAATAATTAATACAAAATGAAAGTCTTTAAAGCACAATACACCACATGATACAGATGATACTTTTTAATACAAACACTTAAGTCACAAAATATACTAGAACCAAGACCAACCATCCGACCTGGATGATCTTCGCCTAGAAGACGAGCAACGACACTATTTCTTCCTTGCCTCTCAACTCCCTTATGGTGTGACTGTACTCCATGGTGTGACAGTACTCGAGTGCTCTCCTATACAATAAAATAAAAAATGAGACATGCGATTATATAACTGCTCTCCTATACAATAAAATAAAAGTTGAGGCATGAGATTATATAACTGAGAATGTTGAGACTATGCATATATAACTACATCCTCCATACATATATTACAAACTGAGACATTAGATTCAGCAGTTTTGTAGGAGATTATGAAACTAAATCTTGCATGTGCATAATGAATTTTTCATGAGAACTCTCAAGAAAACATGACATGTACAGTTAAATCCATATAAACATAACATGCACAAACAATTGAAACTTCGACCAAAAGTACCATTAGCATATTAAAGAAACAACTTCCAGATCAAAACCATCGAAGGAAGGTGCTAGATATTATGCTTTTGGGGGTAAATTAACTGAAATAAGACAGTTGGGGGAACTTACAATAAAGGTAGCTTATAATATATTAATTCAAGTTGATCCAATTTTTCTATGTCGTGTATCCTAGACTATTTCTTTATTGTTATAGACTTGTCCAATTTGTATCTTTCCATTTTGAGGTTAACTTGGATGTCTAAAATGCATATTTAGATATCACAATCCATAAAAGACCATCATATTGATCTTTTCTTTTGCAAACATTAAACAGACATGCTCACTCATAAAGAAGCAATAAAGTTGACTTCCCCAGTAGTTCAGTTTTTGTAAGGCATGTCTCATATTTATTTACTAATATTTATGAGCCAAAACACAATAGTCATTTCAACAATGCAATTATACCCTACAGTTTCTTATTTTTCCCATTATCCAATTTGTATATGGCAGGCAATCAGTTTACACACAAATTGTGCAAGGCAAAACATTTAGTTTAAACAGTAAGAGTAAATTAGATATAACAAACATCAAGCTTAGATTCAACTGGCCCAACAAAATTTCTTTGAATTAAGCGAGAATGGTTATCAAACTAAACTACCAAATTATTGTTGGAACTTATCCAACTAAGTTGGATCTTAATCCAACATTGGGCTTATATGCGGTAAATAATTATATATGTGCTACGCTGTCATATTAAGCCCAATATATTAGTGATCTGGTTTTAATTAATTAAATGGGCTAAATGAGTTAAACAGGTTGTGGGGCCTTTATGTGTAGAGACTATTGGGCTTCAACTCGTTGATGGGCCGAGTTGGAAACCCTAGGGCTATGGAGGCTAGCCTATAAATATTAGCGGTCATGATCCCCGGAATACACGAACAAAGTTGAGCCGTCTTTTCTACGTCCCGTCGCTAGGAGAGAAACCGGGAGAAGTCTAAAGGGATTCTCCAAATGGTTGATTCGTGCTATTCTGGAAGATCGTCCGTTGTGCTATCGTCAGGATCTTTCAGATTATTATAGCGATGGACTCAGGTACGCTTCCGCTAAATCCGAGTATGTCAATGATTTAAGATTCCGCATGTTATACATCTAGATTATTATTTGCATGGTCTTGCTTAATGATTAATCTAGATCTTTAGTTTCTACAAGTGGTATCGGAGCCCACATGCTGTGGATCTTAAATTTTTTTGTCTGCTCGGACTCAGATCTGATAAAAATCAGATTTTTAATCTGTCTTAAGTTTCGGATCTGATAAAAATTAGTTTTTTTATCAGTTTTAAGTTTCAGATCTATAAAAAATTTGGTTTTTTGATTAATTTTTCCAACAAAAAAAATTTGTTTTTTGACAAACCCTAGATCGGGGGCGGCCCGCCGGCCGCCGCCTGACACATCAAAAGAGGGGCGGCTCTGCCGCCCCCGTCGGAAGAACGGCGCCGGCGATGCCGGCGTCGACACGGATCAGAAAGGGGCAGCAAAGCCGCCCCTGTAAGTAAAAAAAATGGGGAAAAAGAGGCGGCAGTTCTGCCGCCCCTCGTCGGATGACAGAGGGGGCGGCTTCCGCCGCCCCCGTTCAGTAACAGGGGGGCGGCGGAGGCCGCCCCCGTCAGATCAAAGGGGGCGGCGCCCCCCGCCGCCCCCGTAAAGACAATGGGGGGCGGCCCCCGCCGCCCCCCGTCAGGTCAAAGGGGGGCGGCCCCCGTCGCCCCCCGTCAGGTCAAAGGGGGCGGCCCCCCGCCGCCCCCGTAAAGAACCAGGGGGGCGGCCCCCGCCGCCCCCCGTCAGGACAAAAAGGGGGCGGCCCCCGCCGCCCCCAGTTCAGAATCAAAGGGGGCGGCGGGGGCCGCCCCCCGTTGGGTAACAGGCGCCGGCCTCTTGGCCGGCGCCGGTTGCGAGAAAGAAGGGGGGCTCACGCCCCCCCTTACGGCGTCCTACTGGGGCGGCGGCGGCCGCCCCCCTACAGAAACCCTAACCCTAAACAAAAAAAAACTTTTTTTGGGGAGGATTGGGCTGGGCCTGTTTTGGGTTATTTGGTTGTTTTGGGCCTCTTGTAAAGATTATTGCAAACCAGTTTTTGGCCTTCTTTTAGGCTTATTGCAAACCAGTTTTGGGCACCCTCATGGCTAACTTTGGACCCAATTTTTGGGTCATTTGGACACAAATTTGGGCCTATCTTGGGATGTTTTTAACACAAAGTTAGGGAGGAAATAAAAGGGCAATTTGTATATTTCCATTAAGTGTACTTTTTGTGTTAAAATTCACATTTTAATTCAATTTTAGGCGTAATTAATTATATATATATCTCGAAATAATTTTATTTAAAAGGACAACCCCCCAAAGTGGGCTCCATCATGGCAATTAATTTTATTTCGATATATATAAAAGGCTACATACATGCTTGGCATGAAAATTTATCGCCTAAAGTTTTGAATTTAAATTCGTGAAATGGGAAATAAATGGTTGTGTATATATATTTCCTTTAGGCCAAATTTTGTGTGTTAAATTAAGTTCATTCCGATTTTTAATTCTTTAGGTAAAGTTTAAGTCAAATATACATTTCGAAATAATTCTAATTTTTTGTGAAATTCCACCAAAGTGGGTTCCACTATTAAAATTGTTATTATTTCAGAATGTAAACGGTAAATACATACAACAGTATGATCAGTTGCCTGGATGAATTTTAAACGAATCGAAGGAGTAAATAAAAGGTTTTCCTGTATATTTACATTTAAGTTCAGTTTCATTAAAATTCAATTTTTGGGCGCATTAAATTATATGTTTCAAAATAATTTTAATTATTACGGGATCCCACCAAAGTGGGCTTTACTGTTAAATTATTATTATTTCGAAACATAAACTGTAAAATACATACTATTGTATGATTGGTTGACCAATATTGAATTTAATTTGGGTTGAAGGAGGAAATAAGAAGCTTAAATGTATATTTCTCCTCAAAGATAAATTTTGTGTTAATTGTGCAAAATAAATTTACATTCTAAGTTTAAGGCTTAAAACCATATATATATACTTCGGTATATAACAAGTTGACTTCATACGTTGGTATGAAAATTCAGTTTGCCTAAATTTAGATTTAAATTAAAACACAAAATTCAGGTGTTTTCTTCGGGAGCAAATAAAAGGTTTTAACATATATTTCTTCTTAAGAATAAGTTTAAAAGGCCTTAAAGGATTTTCGTGCACTAACCATCAAGCAAATGGCCTTAAGGAAATTTGACACATTTTAAAGTTATATATGAAATGGGGTAGGGTGTGTATTTATATATATAACTTTATATGTATGTTCATATACACATTAGTACACCTAATATACCCCATTTTAAGAAGAAAATTTGTGTTGAATCTATGGATTTTATTTAACTCAAAATAAATGATTAGAAAGGTGGAATAAATGGTTCTTATTTATATCTCCACTTGATGTAATCATTTTGTGTTAAATTCAGTTTAGTTTCGAATTCATTTATTTTTGGCACAATTCATCATATATATTTCGAATATGGATTGATTGGATCATCAACTCACTAAAGTGGGTTTTCTTGTGAAGATTAATTTCATTTTCGAAATATAACAAGTTAAATACATACTTTTGTATGAAAATTTTGGTTGCCTTAAATTTGATTTTGAAGAAAAGTGGACTTGAATAGCTCCACTTAATGTATATTCATGTATTAAATTGCGACTTAGATTCAAATTTTGCAAAGGTATATATTTTTGAAATGATTTCGTGCAATCATCACCTCGCCAAAGTGGGCTCTGTTGATTTGCATTATTTCATTTCATGAATATAAAAAGAATCAAATGTGCCCGTGATTTGCGTAAGAATGCTAAATCGGCCCAAAGGAAGATTACCGTTCTCTACCATTTCATGCGCACCTGTGGCAATAGACAAGGTGATGATTAGTGAGTTCAATGCATGCAAATTTAATTCGGCCCAAAGGAAGTTTTATTTTTGGCATGTTATTATTGTCATTGTCTGATTGCTACAACAAGATGTCAGTGACTAGTCAATAGATTATCTAAAGATAAATATTGGACTAGTGGGGGATGTCTTGAGATGGGAAAATAGCATTAATTTGAATTTGGTGTTGTTTTGTTTAATACTCATATGAACATGTTAAAATTGTTTACTTGTTCTCTTTTCAGCTATTATTCCTGAAAATTTTTCTGCCATTCCAGAAAATCTCAGGGGCACTATTTCAGATAAAATTACTACAGCTAAAGGATTCCTTTCTGATGTTGAAAAAGATTTGTCAAGAATGAAAGGGGTGAAATTGGTACACTCTTGACAATTCTAAATTCAATGTGGTATAAGGGTACGAGAAACATTAGGGAGCACATATTGAAGATGTCTAATGTTGCTTCAATGTTGAAAGCACTTCAGCCAGACCTCTCTGAGGCTCTGCTAGTGCATTTTGTTTTGATATCTCTTCCATCACAGTTCAACCAGTTTAAGATGAGCTACAATCTGAAGGATGAGACTTGGTCTCTGGATGAGCTCATCTCGCACTGTGTCCAGGAAGAGAACAGGCTTGAGCAAGGAAGACAGAAAGTGCTCATATGATCTCTACCACTAAAATATAAGAAAGGTATGCTGCGAAATTTGGTTTAATTCTAAGTTAATTTATTTTCATGCAACCTTCGGTACGTATAGACACGTGATGGAAAGATTTTGGTATAACCATTCACATCATTGTGTCTATGCAGGATTGCCTAAGATGCCAAGAGCCAAATGATGGTGAAAGATACATCGATATGGGCAATGGCAAGATGGTTCAAGTAGAAGCAAATTAAATTTAGATTATTTCTTTTAAATGCTAGATTGTATTTGAATTTTATGAGACTATTATGTACCGTTTTTAACGGAATTTGGATTTCCATTTCTATTTTGAACAAATTTGGTTATAAGTGTTCAATTTTGAATGGAAAATTTGGTTGTCTCTTAATTCAAAATTAGTTTACTTTAGTTCTTTAAAAGATCATTATAATCTTCATTTATTTGGAAATGTTGCTTTATTTCTAAGATTCGTGCAGTTTAAGTACATGTGTTGTAATGAAAGAATTAACAGTTTAGAATTCAGTTATATTTTGATTGCAGCTTATATCCTTAATAAAGTTTCAACAAATGAATCACTTGCATGTTTGGAGATGTCCAACTAAGGTAAGGCTTTATAAGCCTAATAAAGTAATATGACATAATGCTGATGATTATCTGGTTTTGTTGAAAAGTTTTAAAGTTGATATTATTTTTTATGATTTTACAATACACCCACTATTAAGTTAGTTTACGAATTAGAAAATGCACACTTATTTGAGGATGCAGAGTTTGAGGGGGGAAATTTAGTGAGTGACATTATTCTTGAAGAGGATTATATTCCCGCAGGTGTTGTTATCATTATTCAGGATGGTATTCCTGACATTGTTCAAGACACAATAAATTCAAGATAATGTTGCAATTCCTCCTATTTGGAAAATTGTTCATAAGGACAAACTCTAGCACCCTCAAAGCACTAATTGCCATTCAGGAAATCCATTAAAGAGATGACAAGCTCACTTTTGACATTAGGATGATGGAAGTTCGACTTACATCAAGTCATAAAAATACTACATCTCTAAAATGGATTAATGCATTAATTAAGAAAGTCTTTAAATGATACTTAAAATCTTTTCTCATTGCCATAAGGTTTGAAACCTATTGATTGTAAATAGTTTTTTTACAATCAAAAGGGAATTCAAAAGGGTATTAAGAAAAGATTTAAAGCGTATCACTCAAAGACTTTATACGGAAAAGAATGCATTAATGTGTAAAGAGACTTTCTATTGGGCTTTTCATGAAAGACTCTATAAGGTTTAAAATGGCATTAGTAGAGCATTTCAATATCGTTACTGATACATTAAATTTCATTAAGTGATCACCTCGTTCGGTTTTGAGATGATATTTAATGATGTTATCTAAGTTCTGTGGGAGCATGTAATTTATATAATATCTATGAGGTAATGAATGCTAAGTTCTGTGGAAGACAAGTTTAGTCTCAATAATTGCCCTGAGAATAATCTTCAATTGATTCCCTATATCTCACCAATATGGAGTCTAAAGTATGCTCAGTTTTATATGCATTTGGTTGTTGCATATATTACAGGTGTGTTGGGCAGATTGTTAAGTTCAGGAGTTGACCATTTGACAGCAGCCAAATGTGTCTTACGGTATTTATGGAGAACAAAAGGGTTGCATGTTCAAGGATCAGTAGTCAAAAAGGTTTGAGATCATTTTGGTATACTGACTCTGATCATTTATTGGATGCAAAGAATATATGAAAATCTATATTAGGCGCCATCTACTAGAAGAGATCTAAATGGTCCCTTTTATATAGTCTCTTCTGACATGGCTTTAGATTTCATATCATATTACGTGACATCCAAATCATGAAATATATCTGCATATTTTGTCACTATGCTACAAATTACGGATGGTGTTGAAACACCACACAGTTTATGTAGTGACAATGAAGTCTGCAGTTTTATATTCCAGCAACAACAGGAACTCGACAAAGTTTAGATATTCAGAGATCAAGTTCCTAGTTTGTTAATAATAGGAGTGTATAATTGTCTAATGAGCACATCGGAACAAACCATGTAATTACGGATCCGTTATAGTAAGGAAATGTCATCCAAAAGGTTTTATGAGCTAGCTACTCATGGATGTCATTTCATTAAGAACATTCAGTTTTGTGGGAGTTTGTTCTTTTGGGTGCTCATATGATAGACAAAATTAAGTCTCCAGCTTAAGCTTGAGGTTATTTTCTGATCAGAAATAAAGTTTTTGGTTTCAGTTCGGCTTCACTCCGATTTTGGTTTGTTTATGATCTCACTAAGGTTAAGGAGGATCAGTTGGAAATAGACATGTTAGATCACATTACATGTAATTTCCATGCTACACATCCACTTCATAATCCATGTCATTCTTTTGTATTAGCACGGTGACCACTGATGGGTCGAGCTGCAATTCCTGCGGCAAAGATCTCCTTGATCCCTTGCTAATATAATTGATGGACCGGATTGGTTTTTGACTCATTAAATAAATGACAGTAAGTTAAGATCTTATTCGGTTGTATGCACAACGAAATATAATTATAAAGTTTAGCATATAGCCCAAGTGGGAGATTGTTGGAACTTATCCAACTAAGTTGGATCTTAATCCAACATTGGGCTTATATGCGGTAAATAATTATATATGTGCTACGCTGTCATATTAAGCCCAATATATTAGTGATCTGGTTTTAATTAATTAAATGGGCTAAATGAGTTAAACAGGTTGTGGGGCCTTTATGTGTAGAGACTATTGGGCTTCAACTCGTTGATGGGCCGAGTTGGAAACCCTAGGGCTATGGAGGCTAGCCTATAAATATTAGCGGTCATGATCCCCGGAATACACGAACAAAGTTGAGCCGTCTTTTCTACGTCCCGTCGCTAGGAGAGAAACCGGGAGAAGTCTAAAGGGATTCTCCAAACGGTTGATTCGTGCTATTCTGGAAGATCGTCCGTTGTGCTATCGTCAGGATCTTTCAGATTATTATAGCGATGGACTCAGGTACGCTTCCGCTAAATCCGAGTATGTCAATGATTTAAGATTCCGCATGTTATACATCTAGATTATTATTTGCATGGTCTTGCTTAATGATTAATCTAGATCTTTAGTTTCTACAATTATATCGCCTTATACAACTAAACACAACACAAAAGAAAACAAACAAACAAACTATATACTTACAATGATGTATCTCGCAGATGATAACCATTTGGAATTAACCGCTTCAAAAAATATCATCGCTAAATAAAAAAGAACAGTTACAGTTCCATGCATACAGTTAAATGGACCAAACCATACACATAAACCCAAACACCCCCCAACAACATACCAACTACCCAATAGAACTGGAATTATCCACCATGAGAACAATACAAAATAGAACTGGAATTATCCACGAGAGAACTAAAAACAAATTAGCAGAGAAAACTACAGAGAAACAACATATAGACTCAGACAGTAGCAGGCATGTAATTTATCCCACAAAAAATAGCAGGAAGGCAATTTTTCCATCTACTGTTTAATCTTTTCTCATACCTCAGGGGATCTCTGGCGAACGACGTCGATGCCCCCAAAAAACTTGGTGGAAGAGGAGAAAACTACATTAAAAAAGAGAGAAAATGAATTAGAATTTTTTTTGAAAAAATAGCAACAAATATCTAACCCATCAACGCAGAAACAATGCACAGAGAGATCAGTGCTGGGAAATTGACCATGGCTACAACCTGCAATATTATTTAATTAGCCAATAATATTATTAGTAACATGATCTTTTCTTTTTTAGAATTCAAAACAAAGTCGACGCCTGTAATTTCAAAGTACGAGCATAGTTACCTTTAAATGAATGTATTTTCCCCCTCTTAAAATTATCACATAACCTAGCTCTAGTTATTCTTTTTGATAGTTGAATTACCACCATTGGGAAATGATTTCTATGTCCTAACATCGCATGTTGTAGACAAAGATTATGATGAACATGTCTGTAGTCATCGTTTATACTAGTTCAAGTAAGTTCTTTCTGTAAAAGATAATTTCATTACATTTGATGGTAAATAATATCGAGATAAAGTGAGTCCCATATCTATGGACGTGAACAATGAAAGCATAAGCTCATCGGTCTTTTTTGACAGGGAAAATTGGCTTCAATATCAACCTAGTGAAGGATTTAAGGGGACTTGATGATGATTAAGAGGTAATGTAAGGACAAACAATGAACAAACCACATAACTCGGCCATTAGGGATGTAAACAAATGCAAATAATCCAATCCGAATTTGATTTTGTATCCGTATTTTGACTAATATGGATATATATCATCGACACGAAAAGGAAACTAGAGGATTGTAGTTGTTTCGATAGCATTTAAATAACATGACAATGAGTAAAGTAAATTACAAATGCTATACTAAATTATCATGCTTATAATGACAGAGTAACTCTAATACAGTTGGACACATCTTTATCTAGCATATACCAATTATCATTCACAACAAGTACATGAATAAGAGATTCATATGCACTAAGCTTGATCATTCTCACTGGATTCATAAGGGTTTGAAAATGTTAGATGGTAAGAGCCTGATGAACTTACGTTCATGTTCCGACTCTCCAAATCTTAAAGCTCTCTCTCAAAGGATTCTTTCAGTTGATACTCTATAGAAAGTAATATACAAAAGGGAATTGTTATTTGGGAAAGAACAATAAATGGAAAAATTGTAGTGAAAAAAGTAAACAAGATAGTCATGTTGTATTAGTTAAATGCACTGCTTAAGATTTGAAGAATATAAAATTAATTATTTATATTAAACACCAGATATTTTCATGCAACAATAGCTTTATTTATATTAAACACCAGATACGGAAGCAGTCACAAACTTCCTCAATATTTTCATGCAACAAACCATACTACATCTACCTACTTGATAACAATGAACAATATAAAATTAATTATTTATATTGAACACCAGATAAGTTAAATGCACTGCTTAATCAACATGATTAATTTTCTTAATCACAACTTAATCACCACCTAATCAATTAAACACAAGCTCGGTTCTTGAAATTAAAATAAATCACGAATCCTAGGCCCAACTATTATAACACAAGTTCAAGAAGAAGAAAATTTAGTTAGACTGCCAAATAATACGTGATTAATTATATTACATGCCTAAGAAAAATTAATTGCATAATCAAATGCAAACATGTGCATATCCTAATGACAATACAAGTCAGATATGAATCCTAGGAAACAATATGTAGGACCTCTCACAAAATAATATCAAGTTGCTCTTTCTTTAACAGTAGAGGCTTACAAACGAAGATCCCATGAACTTCTTGATAAATTGTCGTCTTGAATTTAAGACTCACAAACTCACCCAAACAAAACAAAACAGAACGGTTTACATCTTATTTGCATAACTGAAGAACAGAACATGTATAGCACAATTCAAATACTTCTCACCCTCAGAGCAGCTACACAAAAAGGCTAGAAAAAAGGCACGAGACTCCGCAAGCCTGAAGGAACCAAGGGGGAAAAGGAAAAACAGCAAGCGAAAATGTTAAAATTTCTGATGGAAGTGTGGAAAAGCGTCTGGACTGTGAAGGAAATCTGTCACCTGATCGCCGACAACGGCGACAGAGCGGAGGGCCTCCCAAAGGGAACCCCCCTCGCCGCCGTGATCACCAAGGACAGTGCATGCCCTCTGGATGCGGTTGACGAGGCCGATCAGGCTCTCCATTTGTTACCGATGAAATCTTTGTCGATGCTTTGGATTTCGTCAATTTTGTGAGAAAGAAAACACTCGATGCTGTGGATTTTGACGATTTTGGGATAGAAAAATTCACTCGATGAAAAGGGGGACGAAAATAGGTCAAAATAGGCTGTGTTTTGTCGATGATCCCAATGAAAAGGCAGTGGGCTATTGTAGCGGTTGTGACCCGCTAATACAGCGGTTTTAGCCGGTCGAAACCGTCACAAATTACATAAATTATTCTTTTTAGGGGTTCTTAACTGCTACAAACTCTATTTTAGTAGTAGTTTAGAACCGGTACTAATACTGTTACCGTTTCTTTTTCTCTAGTTATAGCGGTTCCGAACCGCTACAAATGAAATAATTTCCCACAAAATGGAAATAATTTCCCTGCCACTTCGTGGATTTGTTCGCAGCGTGTGAGGGTGAGGATTATTAATTGGTTTTCGCAGTTACTAACCGCTCCAACAAAAATTTAACCACTACAAATAAAAAATTAATTTACGCGCCCTTGCACGATTGTTCTTGCTAGTTTTTTTGATATGTCGTGGCGGTTTCGAACCGCTGGAAACATATTGTATATTTCTGGCGGGTCGTAACCGCTAAAACGTAATATATTTAGTAGCGGTTCCGACCCGCGACTAAAAAAACCGCTAAAAACACATTGTTCTCTTGTAGTGGGACTCCCAAAATCTTCACTATTTGGAGCCCGAAGAACACAAGCATGCATGAAAAACAAGCTTACATGAATTCCTATTTTATGAATGTCGTGCATAATGATGATTTCGTTGGGAAGTCTAAGTCCAATTGGACTTGGCTTCCAAAGGTCTAATCTCTTAGGACCCAATGTCAGTGGATACCATGGAATGATATTTTATCTTCAGGTACTCAAGAAATAGAGAAGGAGCAACAAATCTAAATTTAGCTCCAAGAATTGTGTTTTCTAGGTTCAATCCACCATGGGATACCAACCCTACCAACTCTTTGATTTGCAAAGGATTTTCATTCAAATGGAGTTGATGGTGCTTAAGTGATGCACCAAAGTAGGGGGAGCTTAATGTTGTAAGTATATTCTTACACATGGTATCCATGTGTGTTGAATGCATGCTAGTACTAGAATTGCGTATGTCATAAGCTTTATGATGTTCTATTTTTTTTGGCATAACACTTTTGCATGCTACATTTGGTATTCACATTGGAATTATGTCTTTGATGTTGATTTCGTCGCTCGACGATTTTATTGGATTAAATAGAATTCTTTCTATGAAAACATAGAATTTTTTTCCATGCACTTTATTAACTAAGAATGTTGATATTGGAGAGTATGTTCCATAACTCAATAAGTGAAATTGATTTGAGTTGTGATGATTTCGTTTTTCGATTTTTGACTATGGTCTCGTTGGCACGCTTTGATTTTCTTCGGTATTTTACATTTGGTATTTTACATTGGTGTCATTTGGACCGTGGTCGTATTCTTCAACTCTCGTGCATTAATATTAGCTATTAGTGTTGTCGTTGATCTCCTCCCGCTCTTTTTGCTAATGCCAAAGGGGGAGAGAATTAATAATGACGATGTGATAATTGATAATTCAAAGCAATTTACCGTGAATCTAATTTGATAGCTTCAGGGGGAGTGAAGATATAAAACTGGATTTAGATCCTAAATTGCAATAATAGGATTCATATTTTATATTTCCCTCGTCTTCTTGATGCGTATGATTATTATTTAATACGAGACTAACGTGTCATCAATGCAGGGGAAGTAAGTAAAGTTCATTTGAATCATTATTAATGATTATTATTTATGTTGGTTTGTCATCACAAAAAAGGGGAAGAATGTTGAGTATTGATTCCCCGGATTTGGTTTTGATGATGAGCAAACATAAATATCGTGAACTAACTCTCTGTGAGCGCAGTTATGGAGATCGTCGCCAAAATACTATGTACATCAAAAGCGACTTCTCAAGACTTCTCAAAACGCGTGATCGTGTGCCTGAAGCTTCGTTGAAGCTCAAGGAGCTTTATTGATGTCAAAAGTGAAGATTGAAGCTTTGAAGACGGTTCGTCATGTTTAATTCAATGTCTTCTAGCTTCATAGAATAGAATGTTAAGCCTTGAGTAGGACTTACATCATAATCTTCTTATCGCTCATATCTTAGAGCTAGGATTATCTTAGAAGCCATTAGAAACTTTCCCGAAGCCTATCGCTTCTTCCCTCGGCTTCTAGTGCATCTTAGTTGGTTCAAGTAGAAGAACCAACCGACTAGATGCCGATCTAATCGGTCGGCAATTCCTCTTGAACCGACTAGATGTCCTTGCTCAATTCAGCCTAGGCACTGTTGATCAATTAGTCGGTCAAAGAAGATTCACCGACCGACTAGATGATGATCTAGTCGGTTAGGAATCCTTCTCATACCGACTAGTTATCATTGCCTCATTTCAGCCTGAGCTACTGTTTCTAGTTAGTCGGTCAAAGAACTATCGTCGACCGACAAGTTGTGAAACTAGTCGGTTGGAATTTGTTCTCAGACCGACTAGCTCTCCTTGTGATCAGCCATTGAACTTCAACTCTTAGTCGGTCAAATAACACTCACCGACCGACTAGTTGGCAAATTAGTCGGTTGGCAAGTCTTCTTAGACCGACTAGTTCATATCGCCTGGAATCTCTTTATTGGGGGTCAACCTCTTAGTCGGTCAAAGAAGAATCACCGACAGACTAGTTGAGAAACTAATCGGTCAGTGATCCTTCTTAGACCGATTAAGCTGCTTCAGAATAGAGCCGTTGGAGCTTTAAATGCCACGATTTTTCCTCTCTCTTTCCTCTATCCTATATATACTTGAAGGGGCTCTTTCATAGGATTCAAGGCTGCCTATATTGGGTTTTAGAGAAATCAAAGAGAAGCAAATTAACTCCATTCTAAAGCTATCTCTTCTCACTAGAATCTCTCCCTCACTCTTATTCCTCAAGAGAGATTCATTGATTGTGAGACATTCAAGCCAAGAGCTTTGAATCCAAGTCACCAACTCCTCCCTAGCCATCTATTGCTGTCCATCTTGGTGGAGCTAGGGTTTGGTGCTTGCTTCTTCCTCAAAATCCATTCTTGCCCTAAATTGGTAAGTATACTCAAGGCTTAGGATTTTGTGGTAAGTGTTTCATTATTTCATCTCATTTGTTATTTGAGTTTGTCTCTCGGTTGTGAGAGAGTTTGTGATCCCGGGTTGTGGGAGTCACAATTCCATTGTGTATGATTTGGTCTTGTAGAGGTTTTTCTACAAGAATTTCATAGTGCAAAATCTTGGGTTAGAGGATTCTAACTCAAGTATCCGGAGGGGATCCGGGTGGTTGGGACGTAGGATCACCGGTAACAAGTCGGGGAGACTTGGGTGGATCCGAACCAGTTGCATCTTTTATTTGCGTTGTCTGTTCTTGTTGTTTGTAGTCTATTCCGCATTGTTGTTTGTGTGTTTGCACAATAATTAGGAATAACACTCTTGATTATTTTAAAGTACTATTCACCCCCCTCTAGTACTTGTGCAGTAGCTAGCCCATGGCACTACACAAACTCCAAAGCTTCTACCCACGAGTGGACGCGTATAGAGACTGATGTGTTAACCTTGGGGAGCAACCGGCGCTATCGATTACCACCGAGGTCGAGCCGTAATTGCTTTCAAGCCAGTGGTCCTTCCACGACACAGCCTTGAAAATCTTTTGATAAGTACTCTGTTTCTCTGATCTTCCTCGCATAGCCTCGGTATTTTACCTATTTTTTCTACAATTTGAAAGCAATTATTCTGGTATTTGCAATTCTGGTTTTGGAAATTGCAAGGAAAGGCAAATTCCAATTGGTTTCACTAGTCACCTTCCATGTTTGGCTTCGATTCTGATGATTAACGTATTTATTTAAATTTACATGTACATGTTTATTCCCTATTCAGCGGACATGAAAGATTTTTGGGAGCAGAATGTAGATTCCGTATTTGATTTTTGGAATGTAGATATATGCATCCATATCCATCTAAAATATGGAGACAGAATATGGAGACAGATGTGGTAGTGATATACAATATTTAGCATATTCGAATATACCAAATATTCTCAATGCATATTGTTGAGTATTGGACTT
The DNA here is from genome assembly GCA_030789695.1 of Scilla litardierei. Lineage (NCBI taxonomy): Eukaryota > Viridiplantae > Streptophyta > Magnoliopsida > Asparagales > Asparagaceae > Scilla > Scilla litardierei. The sequence goes on along the minus strand of CM061138.1, from coordinate 70,841,955 downwards.
CTCCCTACTCGGTGTTAATGATGAGCAAACATAAATACTTGTGACTAATCTCCTATTTGCAGTTAATCCATTGCCTAAGCTTATCATGAAGATCTATTTGCAATGGATGACACTCAAAGATCATTGAAAGCAAAGGAAGTGGATTGGATGATCGTAGATGGTGATTGAAGCTCCTAGAAGACTTCAAGCTCATGCGTTGGATATAAGAGAGAGTTCTTCAAATGTAATTTTCTTGTTTCTTTTCTAGTATGTAGCTTAGAAGTAGAACTTTGTTGGAGCACATACATCTTCATTTCAGTCTTAATATAAGATTAGATCAACTTTCCTTAGACTCTAATTCATTTCTATCTAGATTGTGCATGCCATGTTTTTAACAGTCGACTGCTGAACGATTTCCAGTCACCTGTCACAAAAAAATCGACTGTGTTTTGTTCTACAGTCGCCTGTTATGCACAAACTTTTACAGTCTAGTTTTGGGCTTCTTAACTTTAACTCACACAGGCGACTTATGTAGACTTCACAGGCGCCTGTCCAAGTGACAGTCGACTGCGTCTTATTAGTCAGTCGCATGTCTATCCTCAGACCAATTCTATTTCTCTGTTTGATCTGGCCAGTCGACTATTGTTGGCTTTACAGTCGACTGTCCAATGGCATAGTCGACTGGCATTGCTTCAACAGTCGTCTGTCTTTGAGCCTCTTTGATGACTCAACTCTCTGGAAAATGTCAGGGTCTTGACAGTCGTCTGTAGAAGGAATTACATTCGCCTGTTTAGTTTAACAGTCGACTGTGTTCTCTTCATCAGTCGCATGTCTTGTATTCCCAGACTTTTCTCAGATTTCTTCAACTTACCCAGCTTACGGCCAGTCGCCTGTAGTAGGATTTACAGTCGCATGTTGGTTTAACAGTCGACTGTCCATGCCTCATCAGTCGACTGTCCACGTGGTAAGTTACCGTTATGAATTCTCACCTAACCTCTGCCACTATGCAGCAGTCGACTGTGATTTCTTCAACAGTCAACTGTCGCGGGCGCAGATTCTATCCGTTGAGTTTTTCCTCACGGATTTCAAAGGGGTTTTTGGTGATTCAGTTTGAAGGGTTTGAGAAACCTATAAAGAAGCCTCTATTGTTCTACTGAGAGGCTAGACTCTTTGATTATCTCTTGCTCAAACATTCAAGCTTTCATTTTGTTAAAGATCAAAGCTTTTAAAATCCAAAAGCCCTAGAATTCCTATCTTATATCTCTTGCACTCCAACCTAGAACCAAAGAGAAATCTTCTAGGCATTTGGTGTAATCAAGAGAAATGGCTTTCCTCTCTTCCAAGAGAGTGTTTCAACACACAACACACTTCTCCTTCAAGTTCTACTTCAAGGCATATGTGATTGTAAGTGTTTCTTAATTTCATATTTCATAACTTTCATTATTTGATTTACTCTCGGGTTGTGAGAGTGGTTTGCTTGCTCCCAAGTTATGAGGGTCAAGGTCAATCGATTGTATTTCGATTTCACTTGTAGGGTTGCTACAAGTGGGTTTTTAAGGAAACCTCAAGTTAGGGTTCTAACTTGAGTGTCCGGTTGTTTACCGGGTGGAAGGGACGTATGATTACCAGGAACAAGTCGGGAAGTGATTTGGGTAATCCGAACCCTTGAAACATCATTGTGTTTGCTTGTGTTTCATTTTGGGTTTATACTTATTCCGCATTATTTGTTGGTTAGGAATTTAATTTGGTGTAACTATCTTTTTAAATTATATAAACACTATTTAACCCCCCTTCAAATGTTTTCCTCATAGCCAGGGACCTTACAATTGGAATTGGAGCGCTGATTTATAGCTATGGAATCCAACAACAACAACGTTCCTCCACCATCTTCGTACAACAATCATGATCGTGATGGAGCGTCCACTGTTTTCGAAGGACAATCAATGGTGCGTCCTCCGCGTTTCAATGGCATGAACTTTGGCTATTGGAAATACCGGATGGAGATGTTCCTAAGGAGTTCTTTACTTTGGAGAACCCTCCACAAGGAATACGTCGAGTCCATCGAAGAGGATTTCGAAAAATGGACGGCTTCCGAGAAATCCGTCAAAGTAAACAACACAAAGGCAATGAACGCTCTACATTGTGCGTTGGACCCAGATGAGTTCAACGAGATATGCACATGTAAGAGTGCATATCAAATTTGAAACCATCTCGTCGTTACCCACGAGGAAACGAACAAGGTAAAACTTTCTAAACTCTATGTTTCCGTGCAAAATTTCGATATGTTTCATATGCAGGAAAATGAAAGCATAGCATCGATGTATGGACGTTTTACCGATATCACTAATGAATTGGAAGCTCTCAGACAAGTCTATTCCCAACAAGATAAGGTAAGGAAGATCATAATGGGAATGACCTCCAAGTAGGAAAGAAGAGCAATCGTCATCGAGGAGATCAACGACTTGAAGACTTACACAGTTGTAAATCTTATCGGCACTCTCATGTCTTACGAAGTAAGAAGGGAGAACCGATTGAAGATTCGAGCTATGATGAACCCTTCGGAGGCCAAGAAGAAAGCTTTGGCATTCAAAGCCAATTCTTCATCCTCCGATAGTGAAGAATCAGAAAATAAGACGGACTTGGATGACATGGCTCAAATGGCGAAGAAGTTCCAACGCTTCTTTTGCAAAGGTAAATTTTCCTCTAAGAATAGATTTGATTCTACTAATAACACTTCCTTTCTTTGCTTTAAGTGTAATAAGCCAGGGCACATCAAGAAGGATTGCCCAATGCTACGAAACAAAGAGAAGTGGAAGGCACCGAAGTACCACAAGTCTGACAAGAATAAGAAAGATAAGAAGAAAGGACTAGTCTGTACATTCGATGACTCAAGTAGAAACTCATCAAGCGAATCCGATGATGAAAAGGGTGAAAGTGCCCACATGTGTTTCATGGCCCGGGAAGATTCACCCTCCGATGAAAGTGATTCCAACATGGATGAAACCGAGGTAACTATGGATGAATTGCGTATTGTTAATGAAGAATTATTTGCTAAGTATCAATTTTTAATGCTTAGATATTCTAGTTTAAATAAATTGAATGTTAGCAATCCATCCATTCCATGCATTATCAATAATGACATCATTATTTATACATTAACCTTTGAGAAAGCGAATTTAGCTTCTCAAAATGTCACTTTGAGAAATGAGGTGAATACCCTCAAATCTCAACTAGATCAAACTCATCCTAAGGATAATAGTGATCTAGTTTCATGTCACACACAATTGGGTTTAGAGAATGATTCTCTTAAAACCCAAGTGCACGAGCTCAAAGCAAGGGTGTCCACCTTGGATACCAATATTTCTTCTCTTAAGGAGAAATATGAGCTCATGTCCTCCTGTATTGTGAGATTTAATAAGGGGAAATGGCAATGTGACGATTTTCTAGCAAAACTGGATGACATTCTGAGTATGGGCTAAACTGCAGGAGATCGCAGTGGAGTGGGCTATCATAGAGGATTTAATTTTAACAGTTCTACTACAAAAATGGTACAAATTATGAAGGAAATTGAGAAATTCGGCCAGCACAAGGGTAATGATGGCAAGAAAAAGTTAATTAAAACTGTCAAATGTGGAAGTTCACTGTGTGAATACTGCAGAATTATTGGTCATTCTAAGAAGAACCGCTGTAGTCGTCTGCGTGACTTCATGGAGGGAAGAACAGTAAGTTCTCTCGGCAAGAGAGTGAAAAGGTAATGGGTCAAGAAGACTGATTTATATAGCATGGTGGCTCTTACATCCTTAAGAGCATCTTCATCAGACAACATGTGGTAATTTGACAGTAGATGCTCATGACACATGACAGGCAACAAGAAGTTTCTTGATGACTACAAAGTCAGTACAGGGGATCGTGTGACATTTGGTGATAGTCGAAGGATCAAGGTTCTTGGTAAAGGTAATCTGAATGTAATTGGACTTCCTAAGCTTAATAATGTATTGCATGTTGAAGATCTTAAAGCCAATCTTATTAGCATCAGTCAATTGTGTGATCAAGGCTTGCTTGTGATATTTACTAAGGAGAAAGGCTTTGTGCTTAATGCTGATGAAGAGTGTATTCTGATAGGCAAGAGATGTGCTGACAACTGCTATCTGCTGTAAGACTCTAGTACTTGTATGGATGAAGATCTGAACACTGCAGCTTCAGACAAAACCCATCATATTGTGACTGATGTTATAACATTAGATCGACACAGAACGATGTTGCTGCAGATCTTATGACACCAGAACCAACATCTTCTCTCAACAATTAATGTGAGCAACTTACTGCAAATTCTCATGAATCTTCCTCCAGAATTATCAGAGAATTGGTAGAGCAAAAAGTTTTAGTCGTGGAATATGATACAACATTAAGACAACTAGTAGATGTATTTACTTCTCCTCTTTTGCATGGCTCAAACTCGCGGTGGTTGCCGCTCTTCTCGCCACTCTTCCTTTGAAAATGTCATCGGATCTTCTCCTGTCTCTCCTCCAGCACGGTGTTCCACTGTTGATCCGGCTGTGTCGGCCTCTTCGCCCATTCCGGTGGATTTCTTCCAAAATTTGCACGCTTTTATGCCGGTTCCACCGCCGATGGCTCCGACCTCGTCAGATTCGCCAGCTACTATTTCGGCTTCTCAGAGCTTGACTACTACACTGGATATCGTTCCATTGTTGTTGTCTACTATCAGATGTAAGGTATACTTTTCTTTCTTTAATTTCGCTTCGTATGAGAGAGACAGAGGAGCCTCTTGATGTATCTCGGGTTGATTGTTCTGTACTGATCATTGGAGATGTATACTTGGATTATAATGGAGAGTAGATGGCAAGTACTAGATTTATCGACGAGGACATACTTTTACTGTAGACCACTGAGTCTGGTTGCCCATCTTCCTCTGTGGTGTTGAATGAGATTGTCATCTTGATGACTCAGATTATTTCAAGTCTGTATCTGATGGTGTCTGTGTATATCAGAAAGCTGGTACAGGTTTCTCAGATGCACATGATGCAAATAGTCAAGCTATTTCTGTTTGGTGGGTTAGAAAATATTGTGGACCTTCCTGATGTCATCTTGTCAGATTCTATTGTTAATGAAGGAGTTGCCCCAACTGACCATTGTTGGATCTGGATCTAAGCCTAGAGGGGGGCGAATAGGCTAATAAAAATTCTCGTGTAACCCACGAGAAATCACAGCAGTTATAATCACAGGCAGAGTAAAAAGTATGCAATCACAAAGTAGGCGCAGCTTTACACTGGTTCGGTCGCACCAACGACCTACGTCCAGCCTCCAAGCAAATACTAGATTAATATGTTTCTTTACACAACTACAATGAGTCCTGAGCTCCCACTCCTCACATAGTCGTACCATACTCCACCGGTGCAAAACACTACCAACCTAGTAAGTGCTCTATCTTGACTAGCTACAACTCGTCAAGACCCTCTTAACTAGCTCCCACTAGACAAGTCCACACAACATGTATAAATGGTAAGTTTTCCCTACAGAGATCAATAAACTACACAAATTTAATAGCAAAGAGTTTAGAGAATCTCAGTTTTTGTAGCGGCAGTCATCTCTATCAATCAGCTCAGGTCAGATCGCATCTGACAGGATGTCCCCAACGTCACGTCCTCGTTTGAAACTTGCGGCTCTATGTGCTTTCCTCCTTGTAACTTGCGGCCATGGTCTTGGGCTCCTTAAAGAGGCTTGTGCAATGTGATGAAGACCCCTTTGATGTGTTGCGCAAGTTGTTGAAGCTTCTCCCTATGATGTTGCGCAATGAAGTAGATGGGAAGTCCCTTGTTGTTGCGGCCTTGAGCGTTGCTCCCTCCTACATTGTGAAATGTAGATGGGCTTGGTTATGGAGTTGTGCAAGGTAGCTTTGGCAATGAGATCTTGGAGCTTTGGCCTAGGAGATGATAAAATATATGAAACTCTTCAGAATACAACTCATGCTAAAATAAATACCACTGATTTAATACATAGATTAAAATCAGAAACATATCATCATGGTGTAAAGCACTGAGTTATGATCGTCCTGGTGCAAACGATTCGTCGATTCGAGCTCTGTGGAGAAAGTTATGCACTTTTTAGCGTCATCTGTCGAGCTCCTTGCAAAGTTGCGGCCTAAAGCTTAGGAATTTAGGGTATGGCCGAATTCTTGGGTTGCCATCTCTCTTAAAATCTCACTCGTTGAATATGGGTTTATATAGGAGAGGAGATGATGTGATAGAATCAATTATAATCCCATAATTAATGGAGATTGGAAGGAATCCTAAGTTTATTAGGATTTGAATGAATCTTTTTGGATAGGAAGTTTGAATATAGATGGCTATGGAATTCAATTTGGGTAGCTATATGATTTGAATTGAAACTCATTTAATCACCTTTGATTTGCATGAGATTCTCCATATCTCTCCATCTTTGACCAAGTCTTCAATTTGCATGGTATTAGGATTTGAATGTTGCACCAATTGATTTGAATCAATTCAAATATGGATTTGAATTGATTTGTTCCTTATCTTCTCATCTTTGACTTAGTCCAATTGGTGCAGCTATGTTCTCTAACTTTGACTTAGTCTACTTGAAGTGTGTATAGCAAATCCTCCATCACTTTTGGCTAGTCTCTATTTGAATATTTGCGAGAGTGACATTCCAACTGAAAACACTTAGCACACACATTAAATCGTTTACACACATGTATTATCATCAAACACGAAGTCATTGATCATTGTATCCAGCAACACGTTGTATCCAACAACCGTCATGTTGCAGACGATGCATGACACAGGAACCGACACCTCAGGATGGCTCAACTGATTCACATGATGCTTATGTTATGGAACATGTTGTAACACAGGACACAACATCTGTTTCTCCTCCACATGCAAATCCTCCGGCTATTTCTGTTTCTAAGCATCCTCTACCTGATTCAGTGCCTCCATCTGCTTCACACTTTCGAGCTGACATTTCCATTTATAAAGTAGCATCCAAAGACATTGCTCGTCAGCTTGCCGTTTTACAAGCTCAGAAGGCTACATTTGACAGTAGAGCTCAAGCTCTAAGGGGAATTTTGGCATCTTTTCGTCCGCATGCACATCTGATACTGCTCCGGCTCCAGCTATGACTTCATAAGGTATCCTTTGGCTTATTGTGGCTCAAAGGGGAGTATATTATTGTTGTGGTGAGCAGCACTTTTGCCCGTGGTACTTGGGTTATGCCACATAATGCCAAAGGGGGGATTGTTGGGTTGATTTCTGTTGCTATATGTTGGCATTAGTGGCACTAGATCTAGAGTGTTTTGGTTGAGGAATCTGACCTTGTTCTGTACATGCATGAGTCATGTTGTATGTCATGTCATAACATTATTCACAACATGCGGTACCTCAAATTCAGTTGCAGAATTTCTGTCTTCTGAAATTTAGATCTGGTTATTACTCATTCTTTCAGATCTAATTTACTTGTTCAGAATCTCGTGGAAATCTTGGTGGTTACTATATTTATGAGTGAAATATCCGTATGAGACTCAATAGAATTATTTACCCGAATTGGTTAATTGGTTCCTTGAGTTATTGGTTCTATTTATCCAAAATAGATACTTGATTGATGGGCAGAGATAACTGATTTAATGGTAGAATCTCGGTGGTTACTTGATTGATGGACGAGAATATCCGCTTGAGATTTTATAGGGCTATTTACCCGAAACAGCTTCATAAGTTATGTGCGGAATATCCTCTTGAGATTCTATGGTTGTATTTTACCCGAAATAGATCTCCTACCTTGGTTTGTTGGGATAAAGGGCTATCACGGAGATCTGCTAGGGTTAACCTTTCATAGATTGGTTCATCATCCCGGGACGGAGGCTGACGGCTACGGGAGTAAGGATCAAATGGAGTTTGATTCAGGTCAGTATTTGCAAGGGGATCTTACGGTTTCTACATCCGGGAACGGAGGCTGACGGCTAAACATGTAGGGATCAAAGGGAGTTTGATCTAGTCAGTCTTTGCAAGAGGATCTTGCGGTTTCTACATCCTGGGAAGGAGGCCGACATCTACACAGGAAGGGATCAAAGAGAGCTTGATCTAGTTAGTTGGTGCAAGGGGATCTTGCGGTGATTACTCCATGGGGTTGATTGGGAACACCCATTACAGTTTGTATTATGGGGGAGTGTACAATGAGATTGCAATATTAGTGATTGTAATCGTTTTGATATATTGGAGTAATCTGATTTTTCTGGACGTGTCCCCGCAGATGTAGGTGTGCGCACCGAACTGCGTTACCAAGTGTTGTGTGTTCTTGTGTTTTTCGTATGTGTGTTCATATTTATATGATTGATTATTAGATACTGACATAACACAGATTATATAGAAAAATTTCATAAAAATTTTCTAGCTCCAATATGAGACAGCACCTAATAGCACTTGGCAGATAGCATAACTCAAAGAAACATAACCCAATGCATCTCGTGACCTCAAGTTTAGCTTTGCGTAATTGATATTAATTAGTAATTACATCGTTAAAATATCGCATAAAGTAACATACTTTGGTATAGTTTAAGTGCATCAAGACGGTGGTCTGGAGCATGCTGACCTGGTCGGTGCTTAACCTAGTTTGCCACGTCCAAGATAAGAATCGGATGCTCTCTAACTCTCTGTCTCTCTCAGATCTTGCCACCTTTCCCCTTCTCTCACCTTGGCCTTATATATACACCCAGCCCCGCTTAGTCTGCTTACTTCCTCCTATATTATCACCCCTAAAGCCTTAAAGCCAAGCCTACCCCTTGATACTAGCTTGAGTGTTCCATCAAAAATCAACATGGGTCATTTCTGGACTTTCCTCCTCCACCTCAACTCTGTAGCCGGGTATACGTCCACGATTTATCTCTTATCTTTGTTCTTTATTTGTCTTGTACTAATCATATACACATATGATGCAGGCCTACCATCATGCTCTTGTATCCCTTGTAAGTTTAATCCCCCACCTACTTCTATCTTGGCTTTAGTTTTTTTTTTGGTAAATATGCCCTTATTTTCTCCTTATTGCTTGATGTATATAGGTATGCATCTGTTCAGGCCATAGAGAGCCCGTCGAAGATCGACGACGAGCAGTGGCTGGCCTACTGGATCCTTTACTCCTTCCTGACCCTGATGGAGATGGTTGCCGAGCCTATCTTATATTGGTTAGTTTTGTAATTAAATTAATATATAGGTCTTATAATTAAATTAATTTTCGTGGGGTTTGCGCGATGAAGGATACCACTGTGGTACCAAATGAAGGTGGCATTTGTAGCATGGCTAGTGTTGCCTCAGTTCAAGGGGGCATCCTTCATCTACGAGAGGTTTGTGAGGGAGCAGCTCAAGAAATATGGAGCCAAGATGGGCAACCATGGCGGTGGCCTTCACTCCTCTGCAGCCAAGGTTTAAAAAATGACAACATACAACTCCTCTATAGATGTATTACTGTGATATGAGTAATTTGGTGTACAACATTCATGTGTTTTGATCTGATGTTGGAAAATTGCAGGGGGAGCATGCGACGGAGTGATGTAGAAGCACAAAGATCTTATGTTGCATCTCATGTTTTCTCTCTTTCTTCTTGTTTTTTTATTTATGCTATGTTTATCTTTTATTATTATGAATATGTGAAAGGGAAAAGAAACCAAAAGATAAAATAGCGGTGGAATCTTGTTCTAGATTTGGCTTCTTTGAATGTGTGAGGCTTTATCACTTCCTTTTTTTTTTCTTTTTCTTTTTTTAATGTTTCGATTGGCTCTTTCTTTCTTCTGTATTTGGAGTTGCAATTTGTATAGCTTTAAAAAAGACCTCGAGTTTGAACGCATCTTGGCCTCGGACCTTGACTAGGAGCAAAGATGACGTCGGCGTTAGACAAAAAGAAGGGTTAAGAAAAGAAGATCACGTTGAGGGCACGTGTTTTCCCGAGCGTGAAGTTCAATACTGACTTGGATTACTATTGTGATTATACATGACACGCGTCCGCACGCAGTTTATATATAAGTCCCACACAAGGGATATATGTGTGAGTCTTCGCGTTCGAATGATGCGTATATAGTGCATGAAGCTCGCGTTGGGGACGTGATTAAATAAAACACAAGGTATGAACATAGCAAAATAAGATAATACGCCACCAACTATAACAAATATAGCAAGTGAAAAAAATCAAAGAAATCACAAAGAAATACTATCACAATCAAAAGTCAAGCAATCACACAGAGATGCATAGAATTTATACTGATTCGGTCCAACGTCCCGCATACATCCAATCTTCTGTTGTCACGATTCCCACTAGATCAGATATGTAGCACAAGAGAATACACCGACTACAAGATCTCCTCCAACAACAAATGAACCTTCTTGACAATGTAGATCTAGCAATTACAAAGGCTCATGCACACTCAACAATGGAAAAATCCTACCTCTAACCCTCTAGAACAAGGAATATCTCATCTCTCAAAGTTTGTAGCCGTCTCCAAGAACTATTGATGTGCCAAACGTCGTGTATCTCAATTGTATTACTCCTAAGAATCCATCCTTAAGTTTATAGAGGCCGTTTTAAGTCGCGGCCGTTCGATTTGATCAAGTATCAAATCAACGGATAAAACCAAAACCCGCAACATGCTAAAATATATCTAACATTGTATCGACACGATTGTGTCATGTTTGGCATGATTGTGTTAACTGTGCTTCCCAGAACCATGCGACTCTCTGCCAACCTCACACGATTGGGCCAATTATATTGGAAATTTGACACGTTTGTGTCACTGGCCCAGCATTGCGCTGCCATGTCTGCACAACCGTGCTCCTCATCAATGTTGCATGACAAGATCGTGTCATGCCCAGAATGAGGGATTTGAGGCATAATCTTTAACACGTTACCCTGCTTTAAATTTCCTCCATCATACAAGCACTGTTCCATCTATCACCATAGCTTCTCCGAACTCTCCACAATGGCTCTACACAAATTCAAAACATCTCAACCCAGACTTAGAATTTATGAAACACAAATGACAACGGGAATCAGTCAAACCACTTACCAAGTGTATATTAAGCACAAGCAAAGTCTGAGCTTGACTGCATCAACCGTCTTCGTAAGCATATATGTAGGGTTGTGATCTGTCGAGACCTTCTTTAGCGCTATGATATTCTTCTCTTCATGTAGAATGAAATCCCTCACCTCAATTTGCTTGTTCCTCGAACTATATGCCTGATGCTCTACCAAGTGGATGTGACTCTGACTATCACAGTAGGCCTTCGTCACTTCTTGCGGAATACCCAAGTCTCACAGTAGACTCCGTAGGTATTTGTCTTCTTCCACCGCCTCAATTGCAGCTATCAGTTTTGCCTCCATGGTTGACAATGCTATAATAGACTGAAAGACTGATCTCCAGGACACTGCCATAGTACCCGACATAAACACATATCTAGTCGTCGATCTCCTCCTGTCTCTATCACACGCATAATCTGAATCACCGAATCCAGATATCACCAACCCGTCACCCTTGCCATAACACAACCCAATGTCAGCTGTTCCTTTAAGGTATCTCAGTATCCACTTCACATCTTGCCAGTGTTCTTCAAAAGGATTTGCCATATACATACTGGCGACTCCAATTATCTGGGTGTAATACTCTGTTTTCGTATATACGGTTATTGTACTACGTATTTATTAAATACATGGGCCCAACCCATTAAGCAAGTAGATAAATTCTACCGGATGGACGAGGACGGCACATAGCCCATAGTGTTTGGGTTGAATGAGTCAACCCAACCCCCCTCATAACCCATTAATCCTGGGTTGAATAAGTCAAAACTCATGATGGCCCACTTTCATAGCCTTAATTGGGGGAGTGAATGGCCAGAATAATGGGGAGAGTTACACCCCTTGATGACAAATTCAAAGCACACTAATGGAGGAATTAGTGGCAAAATTTAGAGGGGGAGGTTACAAAGAAAAGGGAAGGGATAAATATCCCAAGAGAGAAAGGAGAAAGAGACGAGATCTTTATCGAAAGCTATGGCTAAGTATCATAGACACACTATCATCTCCATCTCTAATATCTTCCTCTTCATCTTGCTCTACACGTTAATGGAGACTAACTTGAGCGTTGGAGGGGAATCAGTCGGGCCCCAACCCCAACCCACTAACGATCTTCTCTTGTTGCAGGATTGCGGAGATGCCGCGAAATTAAGACAACATCCATCCGTGGAGTCCGATCCTAGTCCTCTCGACCCGGAGACGCTCGTTCATGGGTCCCACTTCAACAGATGACGAGGCTTCATCCCGATAAATGGGCCATCTTAAGCCCAATTAACCGTTGACGTCAATTTTGGCATCAATAGTTTGGCGCCGTCTGTGAAAAAGTTAGGAGTCGACATCCCAGTCTATGTCAAGCAAGAAGACTATGCCGACTCACCCCCAAATCGAAGGCCTGAAAGGCCAATTCCCGAAAGGAACCCCTTTTTACTCGTTATTTTAAACAAATTTTCGTTCTATTCGCATCTCATTTGCGTTATTATTTCGATTATAATTTTCGTATATTCTCTCAAAGTACCCCTGCCACGGATTACCGTTCTTTTTTAAATTAGGGGTTCGAAGAAGAAAGTTAACGTTAAGCCTCTTTTTCTCTACGTAAATTGTAGAGGCATCCTCTCGCTATGTCTGTCCACGACTCAACTCTACGCCGAGTCTAACTTCCGTCATCCGAAGCGTGGGCATCTGGGCGACCAAATACGATTACCCCAGAGAGCTTGCAACCAAATCCGAAGCATGCGCAATTCACAGGCCCGAAACCACTATCCAATGGGCCACTTCATCTTTCTTCATAAATGCCTTTTTTTTCAAAATAATCAGAACATCATGGCAGCAAGAAGGGATGATGCGAAACAACTGAGGGTATCGCCAACGAGTTTCAACGAACTTTGGCGGAGACCAATCTGCCCTTAAATTGCTGGCGCCATCTACGAGCTTCTACGAGTCTCTGTGAATTCCGCTCCTCCTCGTCTAAGACTACCGAGGTTAGATGTCGAGGCTCCTAGATGACCCAACAATCCTCATCCGACACAGATCGGAGCCCGTAGCTCCGTTCGGCACAGATCGGATCCTCGTGACTTCGTTCGACGCAGATTAGAGCTCCGAGCCTTCGTTCGATCCCGATGCCGGGCTCACCAACTGATCAGAGATCGACGTCCCAGCATCCGAGCTCAATGGCCCACCATTAGAGTTCGTCGACCCATCTTTCGGGCATCCAAACGACCGATAACTCTCGAGCAAAATCCAAATTGTTGCGGGGTAAGATCCGCGTACAATGAATTTGTATTGAGGGGAACCAATGGCACTGTGGTTACAAGTTGGATGAGGATTGGGTCGGTCGTTTACAAGTAGTGAGTGAGTGGTGAGGCTAGGCCCCTTCATAGGACGATCTCTGGATCGATCCTACTAGTCCGCCGCTAGTTCGTCGCTCACCACGAGTGGGTCGCCGGTCGCTCGTCACTTGGAAGGAGTCAACCTGCGCACATAGCAGCTCGTCAGAAAAGCCGGATTGGGTTCCAACCCTTAGCCTCTCCGATGCCTAAGTTAGAATTAGGGCTTAGAAAAGGGCGCCAGACATGTAGGTCAAGCTAGAAGTAGGTCGACCTTGCGTGGCGAGCTATAGTGGAAGAACAAAGATGTGGACGACATTCGCTCTTGTGTGTGAGTGAGAGTTTGAGAATCCATTTACCCACCTCTCTCTCGATGTAGGTGGATGTGTATTTATAGCTGATGGAGGCGGTTAGATAGGGCTGACCTGGCATGCTGAGGGTAGAGGGGCTCTTAACCCCATACACCTATTTCCCTACTTTTCCCTTCACAACAAATCTCATTTTTTTCTCTCCCTCATTTGCTCCCCAACCAGGCCGAACTTGCTCCCTCCCCCATTTTCATCTCCTTGCTTCATTGATTCCCCATTAAACACCTTCCAAAATAATCACTCTTCAATCTCTTAAAGCCCCAAAAATTCCCTTCTCATTCCAACACCAAAATTAGCCCTAATTAGCCCAAAAATTCAACTTTTGGAGGCCAAACTAGGAGCTTGAAGGAAGGAGATTTAGCAGGAGGGCCCAAGCTCTACAAGGACTAAGAAGGGCCCAAGCAATTTGGAGAACACTTGCAAGGTAGGATTTCTAACTACCTAAGTAGAGTCTAGTTTTAGGATTAGTTTTCTCAATAAGTTAGTAATTGTACTATGTTGAATTTCATGTTAAAAACCCCATGTTGAATTAGTAAGTTAAATGTTAGTAAATTTAATTTTGTGTTAGGATTCATATGTTAGCAAGAATCAATTTTTGTACTCATATGTTGCATGTGGTTTCTTTGTAGTTACAAATTAATATGCTTATTTTCATTTTGGTTTGATACTCAAGATTTATAATGTTAAATCATGTTGTAAAATGGAGAGAATGAGTAATATGTTAACTTGTTAATAATGGTGCTAGATTGTAGTTTGTGATGTTTAGAGAATTTGATTTCTATGTTAGTTTCTTTTTAGTAGGAAGTTGCAAGTTATATGGTTATGTTGTGTAACATATGTTAAAAAGTAAAATATCCTCTTGTAAAGTTGGAATTATGGTAAGGATTAGTAAAAGTAGTAACCTTATTCCCTTGCTAGTGTAATGATGTTAATTGTGGCATTTAAGCATGTTAGAACTAGATTTTGTAAGGAAATTAGTTGCTGGAATTTTTGTTGCAGCAGAACAGTAACTTGTAAAATTCGTATAAAATAGTAGAAAAATCAGAAAAATAAAATTAAGGATACTACGAAAAACTAGAGAAAATTTCCTACAACTTTGAAGGAGGCCGAGAGCCAATTCTGACTGCAATTAGGGTAACAGAGCCAATCTTTCTGGTGTGACAGTTTTGGGCAGATTCTTGTATTAACTTGTTTAGAATTGGTAATGTTGTATTTTCATCTTGAATTGAATTTGATCAATATTGATGATACATCATTATTATGCTCTTGAGATATGTCCTTGTGATGATGCTTCATATGTTATGATTCATGTAGAAAAGTTATGATGATGAGAATTTGTGTAAGTATGAAATGAAAGCGGTAGTCAAAACCGTTAAAGAATCGTTGCTAAAACAATGATGTATCATGTTTAAAACTGATAGCAAGGTTGAGAGTTGACATCGGTGTTCTCGTTCCATTCTTAAAATGGGTGAGACTCCAGATGTGGGTTGGGGAAACACGTGTAAATTGTAGGTGCTAAGGATCGGACGCAGTATGATTTCTTACTCGCTTCGTCACTCCCGTAAGGGGGAGTTGACTAGAGTTAGAGAGGCCGCCGGTGCGCTCGTGACACACCAGGACGGTAAATGATGGTTTTCTTCATTTGTCCGACAGAAAAACCGAGATGAGTCTCACTACGGTACCTTGTCCAGTTGGGTACGGAGTTACGAGAGGCCCCTCCAGTGCTCGTGTCGCTGGAGTGGTACCACTTTTCACCACCCTGGGTGAAGTCTGCTCTCTTAGCAGCCTATGGTTTATCCGGGTTCCGAATACAGAACACCATTTAATTTTACTTAATTTAATCATTTATTACTTCAGTTCTGTTCACTGTTGTTTACTTTCAGCACTTATACTCTGTTTTTAATTTCTGCGTAAACATGTGATGATGTGACACTTGTAGTTAGTTAGTTAGTTAGAAAGACCAGTTCTAAAACTGGGTTCTACTAGGGTGTTAGGAGTCCATACTGGGTCACGCGTTGACGTGTCCCGTCCCGTGGTTTTCAGGTACGAGTCTCGAGCAGTCAGCGGGTGTCCCGGAGCCGGAGGCCGATACTTGTACAGCTGAGGTAGAGCCTACGGGCGACCTCATTCAGTTAGACTTCCCGGGTTTAGATTAGCGGGGTGTTGTACCGGGTGGACTTTTGTACTTTTGGGTTGGGGGGTTTCTACTTTTTGTTGTACTCGCTTTTTGTACCCCCTTTTGTACAGCTGATGTATGTATGTATGTATATGGACTTATGTGATGTAATGTATCTTCTGTGTTGATGTATTTTCTTTTCAGTACTGCGTTTAATTTCTGTTGGAGCACTTTTCTTTTTACTCTGTGTACTATTCCAGTGTTATTGCAGTGGCCTGCTCATATTTTATATTAAACTACAAAAAAATACATGGTAGTATTTAGATAAGAGGGCTCGAAGCCTGAGTCTGAATACTACGGCAACCTCGTCAGCTACGCTCCCCGTACTTGGGTGAGCGGGGCGTGACAACCGCCATTGTGTCGACGAGAACTACCGAAATACCTCACAATTCTAACCCACGAAAGTGGTACGAATTGGGAGATTAACCCCCTAACCCTAATGCAACGTAAAGATTCTATTTCAACGTTGATCCCCGACGATCTTAGTGGTGATCCCTAACGCCCTAGTCCCCCTATCTGCGACGTTGAGTGCACGGTTTGGAGCCGACCTTGCCCCTCTTCTTCTACTATTTTTGGGTTCAGACGGTCGGCCGAGGATCATGGCAGCACATCCGCGCCCGACCGGGGAGGGAGTGTCTGCTGGGTCTACCCCGTTGGGTAGGCAACTGGAGCTCGGATTACGTCTTTGTCATTTTCCCCAAGGATGCGGTGATCCTTATAGGTTGGAGAGTCTTGTGTCACTATGACCTGACGTTGTCCCTCTCCGAGGCCGACCAGGCAGCGGTCAGATTGTTGTCGTCTTTGCCCCTAGTGGAGAGGTCGGTCTAGCCCTTGCTGGACGACCTTTTCCTTAAGAACGTCATGTGGTCTACTGGTAGGTGCTTTTTTTTCTTCTGCTAACCCTGTTTACTTACCCTGATCTTCTTTCTTTCCGCAAAAATGATAGGTCGGAAATTCAGCCACGACGTCGGCAAGCTCATTCGCCGGGGTGCTAGTCGCGGGTGCGGAAATCCTTCCGGCCACACGCCTTGCCGCATGGTGGAGGATGAGATCTACAAGGCCGATCCTGCGGTGGGGAGACTGGATCCAGCAATCGCCGCCACACCGCCAGCTCAGGTCGTCGCTGAATCCCCTGCGGGGGAGAACATGGTTGGCGGCCCTCCTGGTTCCGTCCGTGTCGAAGGGGGTGACGGAGGTGTTGGCCCGTTGTCCCGGACTCCAGCTGGGGGTCATGGTGGACAAAGGAAACGTCCCTCTCCGGAGTCCGGGGAGCCTGAAGAGAAGACGAAGAAGAGGAAGATCGGGGAGGTCTGGCCCTCGACGGTGCCCGAGACGTCGATCATCTCGGGGGCAACCCTCCCGATGGTGGTGGTGGCCGCCCCCGCTAGCATGGCTGAGCCGTCTCCGGTTAGTGCGGGACGCGCCCTGTTGATGCTTGAGGCTGGCCCGGAGGTCCCGCCCGGGGAGTCAGTCTTCGTCGATCAAGGCGTGGCCGCCCAGTTGGCGCATGGCTCCGTCCTCCTGAGGGACCGCTCTCTCTTGGAGAGGGTCCGCTCTGATTGCTTGGCGGACTCCTTGGTCTGGCAGTTCCAGCAGGTTGGTCTTTCTATCGCATTCAACTCCGCTTCACGACAT
This sequence comes from Scilla litardierei, assembly GCA_030789695.1. NCBI lineage: Eukaryota > Viridiplantae > Streptophyta > Magnoliopsida > Asparagales > Asparagaceae > Scilla > Scilla litardierei. The sequence goes on along the minus strand of CM061138.1, from coordinate 70,824,388 downwards.
CCCTGGCTCACACCCTCTATCTTGTAGGTTTCCACAATGGCCGTGGAGACACAGCGCCACGCGACATAGGTGATCGGTCTCGAGGAGTCCTTGGCGCGAGAGCGCCTGAGAGATGGGGAGGCCAAGGTGGCGGCTGAAGAAGCCCGCATGGAAGCCTGCCGCTCACGTCGTCGGATGGAAAGCTCACCTCCGAGGTGGAGGACTTGAGGGAGGCCCTGGCAGCCGTTCAGAGGTCTACCCAAGAGGCGAAGGAGGCATTCTGCCAGGAGAGAAACGAGCTCTGGGCCGAGCTAGGGGCCCTGTGACAAGCGCACCCCGCCCGGCTCATCGAGGAGGTGGAGAGGGGTTACGAGGGGGTTCTGAGGCCGAGGATCGCGGAAGCCCTCAAAGTGGCATTCAAGTCCTGTGAAGACCTCCTGGCCCCGAGGATCGTGAGAGACTTTCGGGACTCCTTTCAGAGGTTTGAGGAGCGGGTCCGGCCGGCGCTTCCCCGCCCCCCACTAGGTCCCGAGGAGCCCGCTCGATCGGAGCAAGGCGAGGCTCCGGGTGATGCCTCCTCCCGGGCCCCAGCGCCATAGGAGACGTTCACCTGCTCTTGCTCCCTCCTTTGTAAAAAGGAACAGTTTTGAAAGTAATAAATAGTTTGTTTTGCGGGGCTTTTTACCTTTCTGCACGTTGTCGTACCCTTATGTTGCACTTTCTCCTATTTTAGTCAAGCGTTTTATGGACTGTCCCCCTTTATTGCCCCCCTCCCGCTGTTCAAGCCAAGGCGAACCGCGGGCTAGGACCGCAGGGGGCTTTTCTTTCCGCTGGTTAAGTTATTGTCCTACAGAGGGAGTGGCCCTCGGCCTCACGAATAACAGTAGTGATTATATGGCCCGGGGTAGCTCACAGCCTCTCAGAGCGATTGCAGCAGTCGGATTAATAAAGGGGAGCGGCCTTTTGAGGTTAACATTCTCTAGTCCCCCTAAGGCGTTCCTTCGTAGGCTCATCGTCCCCCACTGAGTAGATGGGCCGGAGAGTGTCACGTCGATTCGCCCGATGGCTGGTCTGACGAGTCGGTGCCGAGGAAGTGTCTTAAGCTGACCAGATGTTCGGCCTGCCGAGGGTTTGCCTTCGGTCTTAAGGTCGAGTGGGTGATCGCCCTGTTGAGGGTCTTGCCTTCAGCCTTACGGGCGGTCGTGTGATCGGCCTGTTGGGGGAGTCACCCCTAGCCTTATGGTCGATCGGGTCGGTTGGCTTGCTAGGGGAGCTACCCTTAGGCTTACGATAGATCGATGGACCGGCCTGCTGGGGGAGTTGCCCCCAGCCTTACGGACAGTCGGTTCGGTCCACCCACTAGGAGAGCTACCCACAGGCTTAGGATAGATCGATGGACCGGCCTGCTGCGGGAGTTACCCCCAGCCTTATGGACAGTCGGGTCGTCCACCCGTTGGGGGAGCTATCCCCAGGCTTACGGTAGATCGATGGACCGGCATGCTGGGGGAGTTGCCCCCAGCCGTACGGACAGTCGGGTCGGTCCACCCGCTGGGGGGGCTATCCCCAGGCTTACCGTAAATCGATGGACCGACCTGCTGGGGGAGTTGCCCCAGCCTTACAGACAGTCGGGTTGGTCCACCTGCTGGGGGAGCTATCCCCAGGCTTACGGTAGATCGATGGACCGACCTGCTGGGGGAGTTGCCCCAGCCTTACGGTCAGTCGGGTCGGTCCATCCGCTGGGAGAGCTACCCCCAAGCTTATGGTATATCGATGGATCGGCCCGCTGGGGGAGTTGCCCCCAGCCTTACGGTCGACCCTTGTGATCAACCTGCCGGGGAAGTTGCCCCAGTCTTACAGTCGACCCTTGTGATCGGCCTGCTGGGGGAGTCACCCCCAGCCTTACATTCAACCCTTGTGATCGGCTTGCTGGGGGAGTCGCATCCAGCCTTACAGTCGATCCTTGTGATTGGCCCGCTGGGGGAGTCACCCCCAGCTTACAACCGATCGTTATGATCGACCTGCTGGAGGAGTCGCCCCTAGCCTTACGGCCGATTGCTGAGTCTGGTACGGTGGGAAAGAGCATGGTTGCTTCAATGCGGACTAGCATTTCATTCTTTGAATCCGAGAGTCCATTCGAAAGGAAATAAGCAGGGAAGATAACGTCGAGCTAATCTCGCCTGGGAGAGCAGCTGCGGCTGATTGTCCCGCCCTCTCACACAATGATGCACAGAGCGGCCTGGACGACATTCACCTTCTTTCCTTTGTCCATTTATCTGGACTTTCCCTCTCCGGGGATTGCCTTTGGATCGTTGACAAAGTTCTTCAGATGATCGCGGTTGACCAGTTTTTCTATGTCCTTCTTCAGGTGCCAGCAGTCGTCGGTATCGTGGTCGTTGTCTTTGTGGTACTTGCAGTATTTCTCCTTGTCCCTTCCACCTTTCTTCATTTTTGGGGTGGCCTACCAAAGCAACCCTCTTTATGAGCCTGTGTCAGGACAACATCCGGAGTGACGTTCAGCCTGGGGGTCACTCCTCTTCCTTGCGCTGCTTTCCCTTTGCCTTCTTCTCCCGTCGGTGTTCGTCCGGCTCGCGGCGCTCGCTTTCATCCCACTTGGAGCCCCGCCTAACCCCTTTTGGGAGACCCCCTTCCTCCGCTGTCAATGCATCATCCGTTAGCATGTAATGCTCTGCCCAGGCTATTACCTCAGCGAGATCCCTAGGGGGCTCGTTGTGCAGTGACTTCTTAATGCCCCTGTTCCGGAGCCCTTCCTTCAGGGCCGTTTTCACGACCATCTCGGGGCAGCTCTCCACATTCAGTCTCTCGGCATTAAAGCATCGCATGTAGCTTCTCAGGGATTCACCGGAAATCTGCACCACATTGAACAGAAGCTCCGAGTCCAGCTTTATTCACCGACCGGCCATGAACTGCTTGCAGAATTTCTGGAAGAGGTATTTGAAGTTGTTGATGGAGCGGTTGGGGAGGCTGTGGTACCAGCTCCGGGCGGATTTCTGGAGAGTGGAGTAGAAACCTCGACAGAGCAAGGCGTCGTCGGCTCCTTGGAATGCCATAACCCATTTGTATTCCATTACATGGTCTTCAGGGTCCCCTGTGCCATCGTACTTCTCTAAAGTCGGCACCTTGAATCTGGATGGTACTCGTGCGTCAGTAATGCTTCTTGCTAACGGGCAGTGGTTGTCCCTGGAGCCCCTAGGGCATGCACGTGCTTCGTCATGAGGGCTGAGCTACCGAGGCGGGCTGATGGGGGTTGGAGGGGAGTCCGCTCTGCGCCCATCCGAACCAGGGATAGGCGTTGGTCGTCGAGCACTTTTCCTCTTGCGACGGTTCCCCCAGCCCCTGTGCCCCCTTCGATGGGGGCTCCCGCTTCGATCCAGCTGGTCCTCGACAGTTCAACGGTCGGGTGACCGTCAGCGTGCCGGGCGTGGTCGTCGAGACGAGGCTGTGGTTGACTCGTCTCTTGTCTGCTTGGGCCCTCCGTCCACCTCATCCTGGAGTGAGGTGTGTGTGAGGGACCGCACCGGGATGAAGTTTGGCATGGTGAACCGTCGCTCTGGGTTGGCACCCTCGCTACCATGGTCGGTGACCACGGCCGAGCGCAGAGGTTGGCGGAGCCCCCGTTGATCGGGGATGGCAGCGACCCTTCTTCCGAGAGACGTGGGCCACCCACGAGCTGTTGAATCGTCGTGGCCAGTGACCGGAGGTGTCCATTTGTCTCCTGGGCGAAGAGGCGGAGCTCCTCCTGAGTCACCGAGTGCGAGTCACTGGTGCCCCTGTGGTGTGGCTGTGCTGGTTCTTGGGCGGGACGTAGTCGCCTTCCTCGTGGATGGGGGGCATGCATCCCGTGCCGTTGCAAGCTGGTTCCATTTCGGCGATGCGGCTATTCGACGTGGGTGTTTGTTCGGTTCCCACAGACGGCACCAGATGTTTCGGGGTGTTTTCTCACCACTGAATTGTTGACCTGAGGGCTGAAGGTCAACGTGGTCAAGGGGGACACTTGGGACCTCCGGGATCGGTTGAAGGCGCATTCGCTTGGTGAGGGACGCATGGATCCTCGCGTCGGCTTGCCGAAGGGTAGCCTCGGCAAAGCGGCAGCCTTCTTGTGGTGGGGACGAGCGGGCTCGTGTCTGATGGCGCTCAGCTTCGGCTGGGAAGACGCTGAGGGGTAGCCTTGGTGTCGTTGGATTTGCTCGACCTGAATAGACGAGGAAGCTCGTCAGGGGGGCCAGACCTTGGTTCTGACCAAGTCGCCTCCGATGCCTAAGTCAGAACGGATCTGAAGGAAACTCTGTGGGATCGATATGGCTCACGGGGAGGCCAATACGCGAGTCCTCGAATCGAGCTATGGAGAGGAAATGTAAAGTGGAGGATAAGGTTGTGTGAGTAGAATACCTCCGTGTTTCGGTATACAGGAAGTGATCCCTTGGTACGTCGCCCCTCGAGTCCTTTGTTAGGGGTCCTCCCACGTTTGCTTCCCCTCAACGTCCCCTCCTTCAGCATCCATGATCCGCCTTTTTGATGGCGTCTGCATGGGTCATGAAGGTGGGCGTAATGGGGCCCCTTAATGGTGATTAAGGGGGTGCGCTTTTAGGGGAGCGGTTAGCTCCTGCTAACGTGGGCTGATGGAGACGTCTGCTCCGATCGAGGCCGACCCGACTCCAAGTCTTCGTGAGGGCATCATCGTTGGGTCTGGTCTCCCTCAGGGCTGCCTGCTTATGATGTGGGCTTGGGTCATCCGATCTTGGTCCATCTCAGAATGGTCGTATCAATTTGGTATTAGAATTACTTCACTATGTATCAAAGAAATTCTGCGATTGTTTACACAGGGAGCTTGGATCAACATTGAAGAGAATGCCTTCGAGTTCGGGGTGATCAAGTCCACATCCTCGACCAAGGGCCTGTTCTTTTGCGCGGAATATGGGTGTGAATGGGAATAGAAACACTGTTCATGTACTATTCATCCTATTCCAAGGTTGTATTCCAAGCGGTTGTTCTTTTGGTCGTAGAATAGAATCCTACGTGGCTATTCCAATTTAGTAATGATGAGCACTTTTCTATTCCAAGCTTTTTACTTGGAATACAATGGAATCCTTAGGAATGGTGGGCCCCACTCTCTCATCTCTCTCTATCTCTCCCCTCCAACTCATCACCTTTCCACTTTTTCATTCCAACTCCACAATCCCAAAAGAACACAAAAATAAAATGTGGACCCCACTTTCTATTCCAAACCACACTTTCCATATCCTATTCCACCCAAAAGAACACAAAACTCCATTTTCTCTCTCCTTGGAATACAAACTTCTCCCTATACCATTTTTCCTATTCCAGCAAAAGAACAGGCCCCAAGCCGAGCTACGTCCAAAGTTTCCAAACTCGTCCAGATTGATCTGAGTCTCCCAGTCACGTCGGAATTCAGTCCGAGTTTCCGAGCTCCTCCCAGCGGAAGCCCGCCCTCATCCGAGTTCCCCGAGAGCTTCCGAGCCTCAGCTCTACCTCAGATCTAAGCTTTTTCGAGTTGTTCTGAGCTTCCAAGCTCGATCGCCTTGAGCTTCGTCCGAACGACTCTTCCTCAGTCCCGACCGCTTCCAAGCTCGAACCGACTCCTGAACATGCCATGCTTCTGAGTCTTCCCAGCCCGTCGACATGTGCGCCGCTCAACCAAGCATGGCACAGGTTTGTCTTGGTGGAGACACATCAAAAATAGTCATCAGCAACCTCAAGGCAACACGAAGTCGTGACGATGACCTCGTTACAAGCCACCGTGCCTCATTGAAAGATCTTCATGCCTTGACTGAACCCCGATCTGAGCCTCCAACCCTCCTTCGTCATCCTCAGGAAGAGTTCGACGCTCGACCCCCAGCCAACGACCTTCGGCGGGGTGCGATCTGAGCCTCTAACCCTCCTTCGTCGTCCTGAGGGGGAATTGGAGTTTGATCCTTGCTATCGACCTTCAGCAGGCCGCGATCTGAGCCTCTGACCGTCCTTCGTCATCCTGATGGAGAATCGGCGCACGATCCTCGCAATCGACAGAGATTCGAGACTCCCGAGCGTCGATCGACGGAGATTCGAGGCTCCCAAGATGTCGATCCTTCGACCCTTCGGATAGGCATTGATCTGCCGACCCGTAAAAGATGCAGGGGCTCCTGAGGCGTCGACCCATCGACCCATTGGAGAGGCACCGATCCGTAGACCCTACAACCCATCGAAGAGGCACCGATCCGTCGACCCATCGTAGATGCACGGGCTCCCGAGGCACCGACCCACTGACCAGGTGCATCATCTCAATATGACTCGTGCATCATCAATGCTATTTCATTTAAACTGCTATTGCGTTCAATTGATTATTACCTACTTCACTTCGACCTGTAGCTAATGTCAATTTGATTGAATGGGTTGAGATGCAGGGGAATGGAATTCGACTGAATGAGTACGAGGACGGGCGGTCGATTCGTTCAACCATTTGAGATCCAAGCTACTTCGAGTTCCTCCGAGCTGATTGGATCGTCCGAGCTCTGAATTCCCCTCGAACTAAAACTTAACTCAGTCCCGATGACGGCGCAGAGTCACGCAGTCCATTCGGGCCGAGTTTCGCACGTGCTTCTCCAGTCCATGTTCGAAAGGGACAGCTCGTTCTGAGCTCTGAAGATCTGAGATCGATCTTTCGTCCCATGGTTGGCTCTGAAACTCCGGACTCTTTCGTCCGAGTTTCTTCCACAAATTTACTCGAGTCTCTTCGTCAATCCTGAGGCATCGCATCGCATCCCCCAAACTTTGGTTAAGTTCAAGGGAGAGCTCCCGAGCTGATGTCCGACTCAAATCTGATGATGCTGATCAAATCCGATGATCTTCAACTCTAGAACGCCTCAACACCTCAAATCTAACTAAGCTTAGCCAGATTTGAGAAAAATGACCAAAATCGACGAGCTCGCTGACTTTGCCAATGCCGAATGAAGCTCAGGCAAACTCGACCTCGCTTTTTGCCGAATGAAGGTGGAGAAGATAATTTAAGGAGAAGACGGCAAAGAGAATGAAGCTTTACCAAACCCCATTTGATTTCTAAACTACTCCGAGTAGCAATCCCACTCGGTCCGAGTGGGTAAGGCGAAGGGGGCTCGAGCTTCACGCTTAGCACTGAAGAGTTTTAAGGCCACTCGACCGAGTAGGTTTGCTACTCGGCCGAGTAAAATATTCAACAGAACAGTGTTTTCAAGCTAATTTGCCGCCACTGACCGCTCGACCGAGCAGACTTGCACACTCGACCGAGTGCCTATGTTACTCGGTCGAGTGAAAATGCAATAGAGCGACGTTTTCTGGCAATTTTTCGACCCTTTGAACACGATCGATCGAGTGGACTATCCACTCGGTCCGAGTGGCCGAGTGGTAACGGTTGCAGACAAAAGCTAAGGCATCAGTGCAAAGGGAAAACGACGTTGTAGCCCGACTCGGACCGAGTGGCATCGCCACTCGGTCGAGTCGGGGGGTTCGACAAATCCTGAAGGAGCTCGGCTAATAGGTTTTAATTTGTTTCAATGGGTCCAAACCCATAAGTATAAAAACAATTTGTTACCCTAGGTTAAAGGGGATCCCAGATCTGATTTTTGGAAACTCTTTGTAGCCGTCGCTTTAGAAACAAAAACTTCTTGTCTTTTGCTACGATTTGATCTTCGGTGAACGGTTAGAATTTTAGTATTTTTATATATTCTTACTATTTGATTTGCGCTCTTTCTTTGGATATCAATTTTGCTATGCCTGTGATGTCTTTGATTATTTCCTCTATTGCTTTGGTTATGATCTCTTTTGACATGTTTGAGTAGTGTGTTTCTAGGGTTAGGGTGAACCCTAGGATCCTAGGGATTGAATGCTAGGTTGCTCTTAGTTGAATGAACATAGGGTTACACTATGGTCGATTGAACCCAGATTTTGGGGGATTAGCCCTAGAAATGGAGACTCGTGAGAACGACTTCAGATCTAGGGGAAATCTTCACGAATCTGATTAGGGTTTAGTAGTCGCTTTATAAGGCTCGTGCTCACGAGAGTGGCATGTGCACTAGGGGCCACTACTAACCCATATTTCGCTAGTCGGTGCCCTACGAGAGTAGCTCGACTACTAGAGCCAATCATAGTGTAGTGTCCCAACCTTAGTCCATGGTAATGGTTACGGGTTGTGACATGTGAATTGTGTCAAGAGTAATTCACGTATCTATGTGTGAAGCCAAACGAAAGTGAGGTGACATATTGAAATATGTTAGACAAGTAGCTCAGCAGTAGTTGACTACTCGTCCTCATTCCCGGATGTAGGGCTGTTGATGAACAGAACGTTCGACGAACTACTCGTGAACAAGCTCGGTATATGTTTGTTTACGTTCGTTTAGGAAGCTTAATGAACAAGCTTGAACAGATTTTTAGAGCTCGGTTAGTAAACGAACAGAGCTTGAACATAACTATGTTCGTTCATTTATGTTCATGAACAAGCTCGTTAAGTGTTCGTGAACAAGCTCGTTAAGAGATGTTCATGAACAAGCTCGTTAAGTGTTCGTGAATGAATATGTACAGAAAATAGTAAATTTAGACAAATACTATTATTTTACTATGCTTGGAATGGATGCTTGTAATGGGATCTATGGAGCTATTATGCTGGATTTATTTGTTTTTGTCCTGCAAATATTTAAACCTTTTATTTAATTTATTTAGTCATTGGCAATTATGTTTAAATATTATTATTCCTAATTAAAAAATTGACGTTCGTTTGTTTGATTGAAAATCTGTTCATGAACAAAATTGATTGTGTGTTCACGAACATGTTCTGAACATGTTCACGAACAAGCTCGATAATTCTTGTTAACGAACAGAACGTTCGATGAACTACTCGTGAACAAGCTCGGTAAATGTTCGTTTACGTTCGTTCGGTAAGCTTAACGAACAAGCTTGAACATGTTTTTAGAGCTCAGTTAGTAAACGAACAGAGCTTGAACATAGATTTTGTTCATGAACAAAACCAAGCTCACTGTTCAAGCTCGTTCAAGCTCGTTCGTCAACAGCCCTACTCGGATGTGACACTCTAACCCTAACTCATAATTCAACATAGGATTCTCAATTTAGCGTTCAAGGTCGAAAGACCTAGTGGGGATTCCCGATTGCCCTAGACTTTTTAAAATCTTATGAAACCCATCGTCGTGACAACGATTAATCTTCTGAAAACCCCTGACCACGTATTCTATCACTCCTTATGACTAAACACTAAACAACTGCCTCCCCAAAGTTCGAAATTTTTATTCTATACTATATCACCGTACACTTGCGGTGAGTTGCACTTTCGGATGTAAATCTGGAGCCGAACAAGTCGTCGTTGCCGGGGAGGCAACAGTTTGTTTTAGTTTGGAGTCGGAGAGTGATGGTTCCACCCACACTCTACATTCCATACTTCTTTTATTTTTTTATTTTTTGTTACCACATTTTATTCTGCTAACGAGTTCCATAGTTTTCTTTGAGCTCTTCTATTTTGCATGCAAACGCATCTACAAGGGGCAGAAAATCGCTTTCCCCTTAATCCAGAAATAGAAGCAACCGCACGTCAGCTCAGAGCAGATAGAAGAAGATAGTTAGAACATGGTACCATGGCTGAAACTCCCGAAGGCAATGATCCACCTCCACCCAGAGCCTAGGCTGATCCGGGATTACATGAAGCCTGGTACCTTATCGTCTTCCTTCGTGACCATGCTCACGATCCGTCCAGGGAATTTTTAGTTGAAGGCGAGGTTATTTTGTTGATGCAGCAAGACTGCTTCCATGGGTTCTCATACGAGAACCCCAACCATCACATCGACACATTCTTGGCGAAGTATGCCACGTTCAAGATAAATGGGATCAGCGATGATGCGATTAGGCTTCGGCTCTTCCCCTTCACTTTGAAGGAGAAGGCCCACTATTGACTGAAGTCTCAGGGGGCCAACACATTCACAACTTGGGATCAGCTGGCTCAGGCCTTTGTCACCAAGTACTTCCCCCTTCGAAGGCGATCCGTCTTCGGAATCAGATCACGTCCTTTAGACATGGAGGACAAGAAACACTTTATAAAGCCTGAGAGCACTTCAAATACCTCCAGCATCCGTGCCTGCACCATAAAGTTCAGGATTGGAACTTAGTCTTGGTGTTCTACAATAGGCTACGCCCAGACACTAGGATGATCGGTGACACAACGACGAATGGTGCTATTATTGGAAAGGTCCCGGCCAAAGCCATTGACATTCTAGAGGAAATGGCAGCCAATAATTGGCATTGGGGAGACGACAGGTCTGCCTCTACCACTGTCAAGCCCTCGGGAGGAGGCAAATTTGAAGTTAGCGAGGCGACAAACTTTGACGGCCATCTCGATTACCCCACACAGCACATGGCCCGAATGGAGCATAAGCTCAATATTAGGCCTAGTTCACCTCCAGCCCAAGTATACAAAATTTGTGAGAAGTGCGTTGAGTAAGGAGTCCATGACGGGAGTTGCTCTTACAACACCCCTCCTGCAGCAACTGATGAGGTACATTATACATCCGATGAGAGGGGAGGAAATATGAATGCTTTTGGAAATCCAGCTTGGAGGACCCATCCCGAGTTTCAATACGAGAACAACAGTGGAGCTCAGCTTTTGGAAATCCATCTTGGAGGAACCATCCCGGGTTTCAATACGGGAACAATAGTGGAGCTCGGCAGCAGCCCCAGCAACAGCAGTAGTAGCAGCAGCCCCAGCAATAGTAGCAGTAGCAGCAGTACCCCCACCAAGAGCAACAGTAGGGCAGGCAAAGACCAGCCCCCTAAAGGCCACCGGGGTATCAACCGCATCAGCAGCCCCTGCCTCCACCACAGCCACTCAGCAGAAGACCTCATTGGAAACCACTCTGGAGAGGTTCATGGAAAGCCAGATGAAGTTCAACATTGATATCATGACTGGTCAGAAAAAGCTCTGCACTACAATGGAGCAGCTTACACAACAAGTGAGCCAACTTGCAAAGGCTCAGGGCAAGCTTCCCGCCCAACCGGAGAAGAATCCAAGGGAAAGCGCATGTGCCATCACCACACAAAGTGGTTTATCAACGAAGGACCCAGAGCCTCTAGGGATGACTCCAGCCGCTCAGGTACCAGAGGAGAAGATGGATGAGCAGGCAGATGCTACAGATGATGGTAATGACAAGGCTGATGAGCAGCCTTTAGACGTTGAAAAGAGTAATCCTCCAGTAGAGAAGGAGGCAAAGACAGAGAAGGTGAAGCCAGCTGAGAAAGAGAAAGAGAAGGCTCGCCTTGCTACAGTTTCCTTTCCTGGTTGATTGGCAAAGGCGAAATTGGCTGAAAAATATGCCAAATTTATTGAGCTGCTGAAGGGAGTGCAGCTCAATATACCGTCATGGATGCCTTGACAGAGATCCTGACCTACGCTAGGTTTCTAAAAGAATTGATATCGGGAAAGAAGAAGATTGAGCGAGTGATGTTGGCAGAGGAGCCGTCGTCATTCCTGAGGAGCAACAAACTTTCGAAGAAGCTCTCAGATCCGGGTAGCTTTACTATCCTATGCTCCATCGGCGGCATCCCCATCAGGAAGGCATTGATAAATCTTGGAGCCAGAATCAGCCTGATGCCGCTCTCCATCTTCAGGCGGCTCAACACCGACACAAAGTTGGAATCAACCGCGATGACAATCCAGTTAGCCGACAAATCAGTGACGCAGCCAGTCGAAGTGGCGAGCGATGTCATATTACAGATTTCTGACAGGGTGAGCATCCCAATAGATTTCTTCATCATGGATATGGCAGAAGATTGCAGGTCCCAGATCATACTTGGTCGCCCATTCATGGCGACGACTGGAGTGCTGATAGTCATCCGAGAGGGCACTCTTTCCATCAATGTGGGAAATATTGAAATGGAGTTCTGGCTTCCTAAGCCGATGAGGGAGAAAGCACCCATGGAGGACGTCAGTTATTTGGAACTGGTAGAAAATGTTCTCATTGAGGAGTTCACAGCTGAGGAGATTTTTAATGATCCCATGTAGCAGAGCGGAGATGGTGATATAGACTCGCTGCACGACAGAGTGATGGCGGCTTATCTACAAGTGCTGGATGAGGTCCCAGCTAACAGCTTGATTATGCACGAACATGCCATGCTCGCTTTGAAGGATCACGACCCGAATGTCGTAAAGATTAAGGAGATTGTTGATGCGGCGTCTTCAAGATGCCACCAAGAGAGGAGTGGAGATGATAGGACCACTGATGGTCCAACGGAGGCGATCAACTAACCGGCTCCATTGGGGTTGATCGGTAAAAATGATGGGCGTATCTCGTATGCACCCGATATTCAGCCTCACTGAATTTCAGGGGTCGAGCTTACGATCGTAAATAAGCGCTTGGCAAGGGGCAACCTGACCGGTTTTTATTATCTGTCTTTTTATTTGAATTCCTTTAAAATATAGAAAATTCAAAATTTATAAAAATTTCCAAAGCTAAATTTTTGTGCAGGTAATCGATGAAGGGATGAGCTAAAATAACGAAGGAATTAAGGAGAAATCAAGAAAGGAGAAGGAGAATAGCCTACTCCTCTTAAGGAGTGAAAATGGAGGCTACTCGGCTGAGTGGCATTGCTACTCAGTCGAGTGGCATTGCCACTCGGTCCGGGTCAAGGAGGATGCAGAGAAGATAAAAACATCGCTCTGCCATCTATTTTACTCGATCGAGTGGAACAGGCCACTCGGTTAAGCGGAAATGTCTACAGAGCACCTAAAAAGGCCACTCTGTCTAAAATTCTACTCGGCCGAGTGACTTAGGTCACTCGACCAAGTGACTGCTTAAGAGGAACATGGCCCGCATTTAACTAGTTAGCGACTCGGTCGAGTTTTCCTTAACTCGATCGAGCCCCTATTAAAACCCTAACCCACACTTTCCCCTTCCTCTCATTCTCTCATAACACCCTCCCACTCGATCGAATGCCCTATCATCCCCTTCTCGATTCCGCTCGACCCGAGCAGTTCGACCACCGATGGCAACCTTTTCTACCGTTGATGCCAGCCCACCCACCTCACAACTCAGTCGAGTCCCCACCCCATCTCTCCATCTTCATCCCCCTTCATCTCTTCTTCATCCCATCTCTTTCTCAATCTCTCTCAAGAAACCCAATTCCCCAATTACCCCAATTTCAACCCTAATCCTCATTGAATTCGATAATTAACAACTAATATATCTATTTATTTTTGTATTGCAGGTTTATCGAGCAAGGGAGACTTCATTTGGTCTTGGATCGCTTTTAAGCAAGCTTGGGAGAAGAGGAATCAATTTCTAGGTTTCACACGAGCTTATCGTTTCCGAACGAACGTTTTGCTTCACGGAATTTTTGGTACACTCGTTCCTCTACTCGAGCAAAATTTTTACGTACTCTATTTCGTGATTTGCTATCGTTCACATTATTTTATACGTCATGCCGCCTAGGACACGAGGTAGGAAACCCTTGACGAAGAAGCAAAAGACTGGAGATGCAGGTGCTTCTTCTTCTCGGCGGAAAGGTGCACGCACTCCATCTCCACCCCCATACGAGTCTTCACCATCTCCACCCCCATACGAGTCTTCACCATCTCCATCCCCACGTGATCCCACACCACCACTTGCACTTCTATCACCGCCCACGAGTGAGCCCATACCCCTACCTCCACCCCCAACCCCCTCAAGGCACCTTGAAGACTTATGGCATTGTATTTAAAGATGACGTGCATCGTCATAAATTTGAGGCCATTTCAAGGCGCACGAGTTGTTGGAGTTCAGTCGGAGCTATCTCCACCAAGTACAAGCTATCTCTATTAAGTACGAGCTATTGGCACTCTGGTCCAAGCTATGTTTGCCAGGTCTGAGCTATTCCTGACCACCCCATCATGGATACTTAAGTGAGTAGATCCCTGGCTGAGTGGTCCATGTTCCGAGCTATTTCTGTCAATTCCAAGTTATCCTCGCTAAGCTCGGGCTATCTCTGCTAAATCTGTGCTACCTTTGAGATATTCCCAGGTTACCTTCAGCCTCCTGGCACTTGGGTGAGCTAACCATGGGCTGGAGGTCTGAGCTACTGGTTGCTAGCCGGGTACTGGGCATGCTAAGCCCGATCTATCTCTACCACTCCTGAACTATCTTCAAACAATCCTAAGCTTCATGTAATATGAAGAGCTCATAAGGGGGGTCATATCGGGGGGTCCGACCTAATCCCATTCGATACTATAGTCAGTCAGTGACTCATGGAAGCTCAGTATAACTATGGCTGATCTGTTGGGAGCTAGCCTGCTAGTTATCGTGCCGAGCTATGGAGCAAATGTAGAAAGTAAGGTCGGAGCAGATCCTGGAATAGGAGTACCTGACCGAGAGTGTTGTCCCAGGTTGTTTAAGATATTGTGGTGGGAGAAGTTGTCTCAGCTTGAGTTGGCCCTAAAAAAGTCCGCCTCCCTCATTGTTTAAGAGAGTACTTATAGGCGAGACGTTGGAAGGTAACGACTGGGCCTTTAATTTAATGTGTTGTCACCATTAATGAATGTTCATTGAGTTCTCTCATTGATGACGAGATTAACGGTCGGTATTAATAAGTGAGCCCAACGGTCAGTGCAGCTGTCGCCTTAAATAATGAGACATTTGGCCTCCCAATAGGGTCTCTGGGCTGCTGGACCGAAACCATGGGCTTTACTAGGCTTGTCCACTTAGATAATCGGATGAGTGATCATCGAGTTGACCCAATATTGTATCAATGGCATCCATCTCAATTGACGTGGCGGTTTAGGTTGGATGATGTGATAAGAATTACCTGGAAGTCGGCATTCGAAGCAAGGTCGACTGAGAGTGACCCCGGATCATATAGCTAGATCGTCACATGAGGGAGTGGCCCCCGATCGTATAGCCAGATATCCCATGAGGTCTTCCAATAGTGATCCTTGATCGTATAGCTAGGTAAGTCCACAAGAGAGTGTCCCCTAATCATATAGCCGACCAGCCCGCAAGTTTTTTGAAAGTAATCCATGTAGAACTGGAAAAACTGTGCAATTTAAAGAGAGAATAAAATAGGAGAAGTCATTTATAGTCTTCCCATTAACGTTCTCTTGAAATTATTTGCTCGAAAGTGTATATTTTTCTTTGAAAAACAAAGAAACCGAAAAGAAATAGTACAATGGTTTGGTAGATCGACCTGTGATTGTATAGCTAGATTGGCATGTAAGGGAGTGGTCCCCAATCATATAGCTGACAAGCCCACGAGGTCTTAAAAGTCATCCTCGATTGTATATCTAGATTGGTCCATGAGGGAGTGGTCCCGATAGTTTGGCCGAGCAGCCTGCGCGGTTTTCTGACATCCACGATCGTATAACTGGATCGACCCGTGAGGGATTGGCCCCAAATCGTATAGTCGAGCAGCCTGCGAGGTTTTAAGAGTAATCCCAGATTGTATAGCTAGATTGACCCACGAGGGAGTGACCCCTGATCATATAGACAACTACCCTGCGAGGTCTTCAAACATCTCTGATTGTATAGTTGTGTCAGCCCATGAGGGAGTGGCCTCGATTGTATAGCTGACTAGCCCACGAGGTCTTCAAACATATCAAATCGTATAGCTAGATCGGCCCGCGAGGGAGGGGCCCCTGATTGTATAGCCGACCAGGCCGTGAGGTCTTGAGAGTCATAATTGATCGAATAGCTAGATTATCCTGTGAGGGAGTGGCCACCGATTGTATAGCCGACCAGCCACTGCGAGGACTTGAGAGTCATCCCTAATCGTATAGATAAATCAGCCTATGAGAGAGTAGCCCCGATCATATAGCTGACTACCCGATGAGGTCTTGAGAGTAACCCCGATCATAAAGCTCGATCAGCTCGTAAGGGAACTGTAGGAGGATATATGCCCATAAGGCGAATTATCCTAAGTATACGTCTTGTTAAGATATAATATGGTATCCATTATCCTAAGTATAAATTCGAATGAATTATATACTTAGATAATGTCCATAGACTTATAGTTACGGACCAAATAAGATCTCGATTATGAGTAGTAAGTGACTGAATAGAAACTTAAGTCTTAAACGGTTCGTGGTCATAGATGTGTCGAGAACTGGATATCGGCACATCGGACAGACCACTGTGTCTTTGTCTTACCTTAGGGTAATGATGATCTCATAGTCATTCGACTTGGTGAAGTCAGAGACGAGACACAGGTGCTCATTGAAGAATGAGTTCACTGAACGACCAACTTAGAGTTATTAAATGGTTAACTTTAATTATACTGTCTATAATAACTCTATGGTGATGATAGGTAAACTGATCCTTTAGACCTGAAGCCATATGTATGAACCTGTGAGTGAACAATGTCGCTTAGACCTATGATCTAGATTTGAGGCTAGGCCTGCTGAAAGATCTTAGGTTGGGTTACACCTGAAGCTCTCGACGCAAGTAGATGACTAAGATGGGATTCGTCTCTTCCGTTAAAGGGAAGTTAGTGTCACAGGCTCAGTACGGTCTTTGTGTTAATCCTCGGACGTGGTACGTTGTAAGACGTACAACGTGAATACAACAAAAACCGCCCTATACTGACCAATGCTGACTAATGGGGTTGACAATAAACCGTACCCTAGGCCAGCAGGGACACAGTCTTGACGAAGGGCCTATAGCTAACATGTTTTCATCACTGACACAGTCAAAGTGAACCCAACGATACTTTTGTCAATGGGTCGATCACGTTATAATGATTCTAAAACAGGGACGACAACCGCTGCTCGTGGTGACCGTCGTCTAGGGGTTTCGAGCCCCAACCTGTAGTAAGGTCCGGCTGTAGGGTCTCACACCGAGTAGTATTCATATCTTAGTAATAGGAAGATAAATAAGAGAAATTCATTCGATGAAATGGAATAGTTAAGTTTCACAAGCTAGTTGTGAGACTGAGTCGTAGATGGGGACAATGTTACATTCGATGCAAACAAAATTAAACGTGTCGTAAATTGGTTACGACAATATTTGTAGGAACAAAAGCATTGGAAATGGTTACCTGGTTAACGGGATCGTCTCGATCTAAACGCATGTTCAAATCGCGTCCAAAACGGAGCTCAAACGAGCCTGAAAACGCAAAACCAGTCAAAGTCAAGAGTGTGTTAGACCCACTTGGACAAGCGGGTCCACCCGTAAGGAAAATGGGCACGGCACGCTGAACTAATGGGCGCTGCCCGCTGGGTCCAGCGGGCATGGCCCGCTGAACCAGTGGGCCGCGCGCCCGCTGTGTTCAGCGGGCCAGCGGGCACGGCCCGCTGGAAACAATGGGTGCGCCCGCTGTTCAGCGGGCCGCCTGCCCGCCTCGGGTGCGCCCTACTTGGGCGCGCCCACTGCCTTAGGCGGACACGCCCGCTAAGCCTAGCGGGCGCGCCTGCAACTTAAGTTGTATTAGGGTTTTTTGAAACCCTTTTGACGGCTACGAAAATTGATTTTTTGCCCATCTTTGGGCAATTGTTTGAGGCGTCAAATGAAGTCGGAATTCATCGCCATTCGTTCCTACGCGTTCATCATTCGAAGCCCTTCGAAATAATAACTTGTATCTTTTCTGAAACTCGATGATGATGGAGAATTAATTGGTTGAAGTTGGCCTTTGTGAAAGGCTTACTAACTTCAATTAGCTAAATTAATTTCTCTTTTAGTTTGTTTTGTCCCACATTGCTCATGACGAAAAGAGAGGTGCCAACTCCCTATATAAATAGGGGTGCACTTTCTTTGTTGAAAAACACACCAAGTCTTCGTCGAGTAGCTCCGAATTTTGAGCAAGCTCGATCTACGACTTAAACTATTCTTCCTCTCTTCTTCATATTCTCCCGTCGGGTCCTAGCAAGACTACGAGGGGGGTTTGGATTCGGATCCAGACGTCTAAGATGCGGGTCTGCTCAAGTGAAACCTTCTACCGCAAGTGATCGGCTCGGAGGTGGGTGTCGGCTCGGGTGGATCATTTCGAAGGTGCGAGGCGGCTCGGGTGGATCGAGTCAAGACGGTTCGGCTACGAGGAGTGTAAGAAGCCGGTGCGGTACATCTTGCCTGCCCCAGGGTTGAGATTCCGGGTATGTTCTCTAAGTAATTTTAGTGTAATTTAATGTCGTCGTAGTAGGATAGGTCCCTCTTGGGGTGGTCAGATCCACCCCAAGTTGGCCTATATCGGACTAGGTTCTGGCTCTCTCAGGGCCTAGCTAACATGTTTAACTAGCCTGTTTTATTTTCCGCTGCGCTTTATGCCTCTGTGGTCCGTCCGACTTAGGCCGGGCACAGATCTGAGCTCTGAGGGTCCGCCAAAACCCTTCAGTGGTATCATAGCCTCGTTATGCTTGCAGATCTAACTTTATGTTAAAATTAGTTTAACAAATTTTTATGTTTTTAAAAATTGTTTTTATAACATGAAAATTTTTTGGGGCGTTTTAAATTTTATATGATAAAGTTTAATATGTCTACTGTGTTTAAATGCTTTTAAAAATTTTATGAGATAAAATAATTTCAGTAAGCATTTAAAAGGTTTTTGTTTTAAAAAGGGAGATTATGTAACATTAAGAGAATTTTTTTGCTTTCATAAGATGATATTAAAAATTAATTTGCTTTAAGTTAAAGAAAGGTTGAAAGATTTTAACTTTATCTGAAAGCTTTAAAATTTATTTCAAAAATTTTAAAATTGTTTTAAAATTATTTCAAGAATATGTAACATTGAGGAAAAGATAATTATTTCTTGAGATGAGATTAAAATTATTTTTTTAGTTACATAAATTATTTTATGAGATAATATTATCTTAAATGTTTGATTGAATTTTAAAAGGCTTAGGTTTGGATTTAAAATTATTCGATAATTTTATGAAACCTAATTTTATGAGATAAAATGTTTCTAGTTTTAAAATTCTAGATCTTTAAATTTAAATGTTAAATTTTTAGACTAGCAAGTTAATTATTTATGTTGTAGATAATTTTAACTTGCATGTTCTCTTTATATGTCACATTTTGAACCTTTAATTTATGTGATTAAATTAGTTGGTTAATGTTTAATGGACATGATGAATAAATTATTCATGAACCCTTTAGGTTAGCCATTAATTGATTAAAAGTTTATATGATAAATTTTTAATGACTAGTGACATGATACCTTTTAAATACAACATCAAAACCTAATTCCCGATTAGGGCAGTCTCTTTAATTGACAATCATTATCATAAATTGTTTAAATAATGATTATCGTTAAATGACTAATTTTGTAAAATGTTGTAATTGTTTTATTAAAATCCTAATAAAAATTGGGGGGTAGCACGATGAACAAAACGAACCTTATAGTTGATAAGGATCTAATAAAAGTCATCAAACGAATCCATAAAAATTTCGAATTTTAAGGATCAACTAGTTAATAAGGATTAACTAGTATTAATTAAAAGCTATTTAGTTGATGGACGAACATAGAATTGATGAACCTCCTTCAATGGATCATGGTGTCGGTCAATGTGCTTGGCTAAGTTTGCTGGACCACCCTAGCTAAACTAAGGGGTTAAGTGTTCTTGGCTTAGTCAATTTCCTGGTCGCGTCCGCTGGACCGCAAGGAGTCGAATCATGACTGTGTAAATTCATCGACTATACCTAAGTCAAATACGATAATAATCTTGTTCACGATAAATCGTAGCCCTCCTTGTTTTAGGAGTTGGCAACTGTAAGACCAGTGTTACGGTTGTTGAGCTACACTCAAGCTGTGACATGGCAACCTTATAGAAACCGATTTCTTGATAACATCTTTACTTGACCCAAATCGTCGTGTCGTGCATACACCGAGCGCCGACATAAATCTAACCAAAGATGTAGTCTAAGACCTGACCCAAACCGACGTGTCATGCATACACCGAGCGCCGGGGCAAGTCAGGCTAGATGCGAAAACAAGGGTCCAACTAGGCTAGCCATTGTGATTTGGATGAGCACACTCATGATCACAAATGACTAGGGTAAAAATCGAAAGGGAATCATATTTAATATGATTGACGATGGGTTCGTCTACCGATTGCAGAGTCAGACAACTTGTAGAGACACAATCAAGGTTGTCAGACTCAGGGTAGTCGGATCCCTCTTCCACAAATGTTATTGTATAATAAACTGTTTATTATTATGGCCTTAATAAATTTAGTGGGAGAATATAGTTTTATTAAAAAACCATTGAAACTATACAACGAGAATATACTGACTAAGTATCAACTAAATTGCAGAATGGATTCAGGTCTAAAGTATATGGTAGAGAGGAATGTGCTTGATGGGGCCAACTATAAGGATTGGCTTAGAAACATTAAGTTAGTCCTTTCTCTAGCAGGGATTGGATATGTGCTGTTCGAGGACCCTCTGGAAAAGCCGGACGAAGATGCAACGCCTGAGGAGAAGAAAGCCTACAAGGAGTACCAGAGGGATGCCGAGAAGGCCTGGTGCCTTACCCTGGCTTCAATGAACAACAATCTGCAGAGAAAGCATGAACATCTGGATGTTCAAAGCATGCTTCTCAATGCAGAAGAATTGTTTGGCAAGCGGTCAAGAGCTGCCAAGTTTGAAGCCACAAGCAACCTCTGGGGCACTAAGATGGAAACGGGCCCCGTGCAAGATCATGGATTAAGATGATCGGGTACGTGGAATACGCCGCCCAGTTGGGTTTTGTCCTGGACAATGAGATGTCCGTGGACATCATCCTTAAGTCTTTAACCCCAGACTTCAAATCTTTCATTACTAGTTTCATTATGAACAGTATTGAAACGGATCATCCCGGTCTCCTAAACAAGCTTAGGTAGTTTGAGGAGATCGAGAAGAAACTGACTGTGTTGGTTGTTGGCTCTGTTTCTTCAGACCAGCCGAAAGGCAAGGGTAAGAAGAGGCAGGTCCCACAACCAGCCAAGGTGAAGAAATAGAAAAAGAAGGCAAAGGGGGCTCCGTCCAAATCCGAATGCTTTCACTGCCATAAGATAGGCCATTGGAAGAGTAACTGCAAGATTTACCTTGCAGAAAAGAAGAAGGGGCATACTGATGCCTCTACATCAGGTACAACAAATTCAATTTAATAAAGCATAATTATTTCCATAAATGCTCTATCACATAGTATGAGATACTAAGACATCTGTGTAATATATACAGGTGGATGATATGAAGCAGAGGATGGAAGAAGTTCCGAGGATGGTCGGCATCTGAGCAATCGTTGCTGCTGGGGTCGTGCGAGGACTTCAAGAGACGTGAAGAAGAAGGAACTGCTACTTATTTCTTTTTATGAATAAAATGTATCATACATTAAGTTAAAACAATGATTGAGTGTTTAACGCTCAAGGTTTATTATGATAAACACATTATGATTCATTTTATGAATCTATTGCTTTAATAAAATGTCTCGGGAAATGTGCTTATTTTAAATTGTGATTTGTTGCAAATGGCTTAAATTTCTATGAAAGTGGCTGTCTGAGCTAGTTGCATTAATTCTCGAGCTGACAAGCAGAGCATCTGAATAATTTGATTGTTTGGAGCTGACTTAATATTATAGCCAGTCGATAGTTAAATATAAGTTCCAGGAGCGTACAAATTATGTATGATCACAATTATACGCATGTTAAGATTAATTCTTAATTAAACTGCATTTGATTCTTAAAGAGTTATTATTAAATGTAGTTAAAGAAAAAGTACAGTGTAGGACGTTTGACTGAGTAAGTCAACATCAAGATTCCTATAAACGGGTCTTGATATGACTCATTCATCAAATCCAACCTGACACTGGTATATTCCATAAGCACTTCTAAATTGGTTATACTTAAAGTATATTCTAAATATGATTTAGATATATAGTAGAAGTATTTAACCAGATAGTTCTTAAAGTCAGTGGGAGCTAGCTCATATACTTAGCTCCGGTTTCTCGGACTAAGTAAAAAGGTTTTCAACTTATTTCAATCATCTATATAAGACATTGAATCAAAATAGTTTTGATTTAATCGAATATATAGAGACTTAAGGTGTCACTTATGTGCTTGACATATTGACAAAAAATAATTGGAATGAGCCAAGACTGACTTATAGAAATGTTAGACCCTACGTCAAGATTGTATGAGCTAAATTGTTAGCTATACAAAGAAAAGAAAATTGTTGGATAAGATCCAAATAAATTTTCGAGGATCAACCTTGTGTGATCAAGTTATGTATAAATAAAAATGAATTAAAATGCATTATAGATACACGTTAGCAAATCCACTCTTTGGTTTGACATATGAATGTCCAATGTGACTGATATACTATAACGGTATGGGATACCGAGATAAATAGCCTAAGTGCAAGTAGGAGATGTAGGAGAATATATGCCTATAAGGCGATTTATCCTAAGTATACGTCTTGTTAAGATATAATATGGTATCTATTATCCTAAGTATAAATTCGAATGAATTATATACTTAGATTATGTCCATAGACTTATAGTTTAAGTCTTTATGTATCCAGATAAGATCTCGATTATGAGTAGTAAGTGGCCGAATTAAAAATTAAGTCTTAAATGGTTCGTGGTTATAGATGTGTCGAGAACTGGATATCAGCACATCGGACAGACCACTGTGTCGTTGTCTTACCTTAGGGTAATGATGATCTCATAGTCATTCGACTTGGTGAAGTCGGAGACGAGACACAGGAGCTCATTGGCGAATAAGTTCACTGAACGACCAACTTAGAGTTATTAAATGGTTAACTTTAACTATACTATCTATAATAACTCTAGGGTGATGATAGGTAAGCTGGTCCTTTAGACCTGAAGTCATATGTACGAACCTGTGAGTGAACAGTGTCGCTTAGACATATGATCTAGATTCGAGGATAGGCCTGCTAAAAGATCTTAGGTTGGGTTACACCTGAAGCTCTCGACGCAAGTAGATGACTAAAATGGGATTCGTCTCTTCCGTTAAAGGGAAGTTAGTGTCACAGGCTTAGTACGGTCTTTGTGTTAATCCTCAGCCGGGATACGCTGTAAGATGTACAACGTGAATACAACAAAGACCGCCGTATACTGACCAATGCTGACTAATGGGGTTGACAGTAAACCGTACCCTAGGCCAGCAGGGATATAGTCTTCACGAAAGGACTATAGCTAACAGTATTCATCACTGACACAGTCAAAGTGAATCCAACGATACTTTTTTCAATGGGTCGATCACGTTATAATGATTCTGAAACAGGGATGACAACCGCTGCTCGTGGTGACCGTCGTCTAGAGGTTTCGAGCCCCAACCTGTAGTAAGGTCAGGCTGTAGGGTCTCACACCTAGTAGTATTCGTGTCTTAATAATATGAAGATAAATAAGAGAAATTCATTCGATGAAATGGAATAGTTAAGTTTCACAAGCTAGTTGTGAGACTGAGTCGTAGATGGGGACAATGTTGCACTCGATGCAAACAAAATTAAACACGTCGTAAATTGGTTACGACAATATTTGTAGGAACAAAAGCATTAGAAAGGGTTACCTGGTTGACGGGATCGTCTCGATCTAAATGCAAGTTCAAACCGCGTCCAAAACGGAGATCAAACGAGCCCGGAAACGCAAAAACAGTCAAAGGCAAGAGTGGGTTACACCCACTTGGACAAGCGGGTCCGCCCGCAAGGAAAATGGGCACGACACGCTGAACTAACAGGCGCCGCCTGCTGGGTCCAGCGGGCGCGGTCCTCTGAACCAGTGGGCTGCGCGCCCGCTGTGTTCAGCGAGCGCGGCCCTCTGTTCAGCGGGCACGACCCGCTGTTCATCGGGCCGCCCGCCCGCCTCGGGCACACCCTACTTAGGGGCGCCCATTGCCTTAGGCGGGCACGCCCGCTAAGCCTAGAGGGCGCGCCGCAACTTAAGTTGTATTAGGGTTTTTTGAAACCCTTTTGACGTCTACAAAAATTGATTTTTTGCACATCTTTGGGAAGTTATTTGAGGGGCCAAACGAAGTCGGAATTCATCGCCGTTCGCTCCTACGCATTCACCATTCGAAGCCCTTCGAAATGATAACTTGTATCGTTTCTGAAACTCGTTTGTGAGGGAGAATTAATTGGTTGAAGTTGGCCTTTGTGAAAGGCTTACTAACTTCAATTAGCTAAATTAATTTCTCTTTTAGTTTATTTTGTCCCACATTGCTCATGACGGAAAGAGAGGTGCCGACTCCCTATATAAATAGGGGTGCACTCTCTTCGTTGAAAAACACACCAAGTCTTCGATAGAGTAGCTCCGAATTTTGAGCAAGCTCGATCTACGACTTAAACTGTTCTTCCTCTCTTCTTCCTATTCTCCCGTTGGGTCCTAGCATGACTACGAGGGAGGTTTGGATTCAGATCCAGACGTCTAAGACGCAGGTCTGCTCAAAGTGAAACCTTCTATCGCAAGTGATCGGCTCGGAGGCGGGTGTCGGCTCGGGTGGATCAGTTCGAAGGTGCGAGGCGGCTCAGGTGGATCGAGTCAAGACGGTTCGGCTACGAGGAGTGTAAGAAGCCGGTGCGGTACATCTTGCCTGCCCGAGTGTTGAGATTCCGGATATGTTCTCTAAGTAATTTTAGTGTAATTTAACTCGTCGCAGTAGGATAGATCCCTCTTGGGGTGGTCAGATCCACCCCCAGTTGGCCTAGATCGGGCTAGGTTCTGGCTCTCTCAGGGCGTAGCTAAAATGTTTAGCTAGCAGGTTTTATTTTTCGCTGCGCGTTATTCCTCTGTGGTCCGTCTGACTTAGGACGGACACAGATCTGAGCGCTGAGGGGCCGCCAAAACCCTTCAGCTACCCCCAATCGTATAGACGACCAGTGGTAGGCCCAAAATAGTGCTTTTCTCAAGCGCAAGAGTCCGTACAAGTAGTAAAATCTGGGAGTCCAGATGTCGAATCCTCGGGAGAAAATCTGTTGAAACCACAGCTTAAATCAACTAGAAATCCGACGGAAATAAACTAACCACTTCAATAATGATGGTGATGATGGTGTGAAAATACGTGTTGGTGAAGTTTGTTGTACGAACAATACGAACAAAGAAAAAGTCGTGTATGAAAGTATATATGAGAAATATGCACATAGTATGGTTTCGTTAGGA
Source organism: Scilla litardierei (assembly GCA_030789695.1). NCBI lineage: Eukaryota > Viridiplantae > Streptophyta > Magnoliopsida > Asparagales > Asparagaceae > Scilla > Scilla litardierei. The sequence continues at coordinate 70,799,317 of CM061138.1, read as the reverse complement.
TCAGTGATTCGTATACGTTGGTTGATTAAATATAACTCAATAAATCCTCCTTTTGGGAGTGATTCATCGTAAAATACCCTTTTGGGGGGTTCAAGCACAATATGAATTAAATCGTTGCTAGAGTTATAATCTTGCGAATACGGTATGAAACTCTCTTTTGGAGAGATCAAAGCTCACCCTTATGGGGTGATCATCAACTCAATCACTTCTTTTGGAAGATGAAAAAGAGGATTTAATAATAAAAACTACAACTTTAGCAACATTATCGATTAAGCACAATGATATTCAACCAAAAAAATACGATTCACATCCCATAACTACTCCATACCATGCACAAATAATATTTAGCTACTCATAATGCAAGAATAAACAAAGTTCATAGCAAAATACATGGTTCTAATAGCAAAATACGATGAAAACACCCAAATACAGGGTATGAGTTTAAGAAAGTATCACCAAAACTCCAAGCTAAGCCTCAAAACTCTCTGGAAAACTGAAGAATGGCCTCTGGAAATTTACAGAATTTTTCAGAGAGGAAATTCGGCTCCTAAGTCCTCCAATATGCCAATTATACGCCCCAAAACCCTAGAATACGCTTAAATAATAAGCATTGCGGGTTTTGGGTTGCTAACGGGTCTAAACCCGCATCCATTTCTCTTTAAAACCAAACCCGTAGCCGCTGCAAATTCTCGGCCGTCGGATCCTTGCGGGATCGCTCCAGGACGCGCCACGTGTCCTTCTAATTGGATCCCCGCCCGCTCTTTCCTTCGCTCCGCTCTGCTGATGAGGAGTAATGTCGCACGTTCGATCGAGATCGAGCGGCCTGGATTGAGCCACGTCGCCCGTTCGCGAATTCGAATTCGATTCGAATTCGTATTCGATCCGCATCGTTCGATCGGAGCTGAATGGACCAGATCTTGCCACGTGTCCCCGAATTACGCTGCGCTTCATTTCGAGCGGGCGGATTTCAGACCGTTCGATCGAAATCGAACGGTCGAAACGACGCCACGTCGTCGCCTGATCTGGGGCGTTGATTCGAGCGGGTCACCGTTAGGATGATGCCACGTGGCGCGCCAAGATTCGTGCCGGCGTATTTTAATCGTATTTCTTCCGTATTTCTTCAATTAAATGGTATTCTGCATTCAAAAATACACAGTAATTAGCACAGATCGCAGAAAAATACAAATAAATAGTCATTGGAATCGTGAGATCGAGATCTTGCCATGAAAAATATAAAGAGTGCAGAAATACTCCATTAATTGCTGTTTTGTGCTCAAATAAAGTGTTTTCTCTAATAAATAATTGTGTACAAAATATGTATGTATTAGAGAACAATGTAGCATCACATGAGCACAAAATAGGGCTAAATGGGGGGTTAAATATGTAATATTGAACCCGAATCACACCCCCAACTAGCGATTTGCTAGTCTCTAGCAAAAAGAGCGATTAATATGGATGATTAATAAAATAATAAACTTTATCAATCGCTTATGGCATGGCTCAATAATGCGATTTCCATCATGATCTTGACTATCAATATACACCATCCATGAACAAAATCAATCACATGATATTTTCTCTAATTTAGTTTGAATAAATGACATGCAAGCATCGTTTTGCGCAAGCGAAAGTATAACACGTCGTTATATTCTAGTCTTCTCATTTCCAAGGAATTGGCCTATCAAAACAATCATTCAAATCATAGGTCTCTTTAGTTGCTTGGATTATTCTCCACTTCTTTTCTTTTATAAGTTCCGCGTAACGCGCATCAAGCAACATTTGCGAAAAAAATATAACTTGGATCGCTCCATCAAATGAGTGAGTTTCCGGTCAATGGCTCCCAAATCAGACGATCATAGGGCATTAGGCCAAAAAGGACCCCTCGGACCGTACTACTCGAGCCAACCAAGTTATTTATTAGTGACATCCTTATTCATTCATTTTTCTTCATTCATTTTCCATTCATTTTTCTTCTTCTTCTTTTTTAAGCAACTCAACGCCCATTCTTCGAACAAAACATTAATAACAAAGGCCAAATTCCTCTTCAACTTGAAAGCTTTTGTAATAAATCGTGTATACTTAAGCTTTTTCATCACATTAGCATGCATGAAATGAATTCAAACTATTTCGAGATATTAATCATGGAAATTGAAAGTTTTCATGAATATCATATTAACGAGTAATTCCATGAAGGAAATATAATTAACTCAAGCCATAAACAAATTTTAGAACTTAATTAATGCGTAATCATCCGTATTTGAGGCATGTGAAGGAGTTTTTAAATGATGAGATTTGGTGATTTTTTCTTCTCAAAAAAAATCCTAAGGGCTCATACACACCCCCAACTAAAGATGGACATTGTCCTCAATGTCGAAAGGGATACGAGTTTATTCAAGCCAGCAACCTAGAAAGCATATAAAAATCTACACTACTGGAAAGAACACACCGTGATCAAATGGCGGATCCCGAATCTTTGATGGTGGAGGGAGTTGTTCAATTTGCTCCTTGCGCTCCTCGGCGATTATTTTTCCTCCAGAAGCTAAATTGGACCCCAACAACATAACTCCAAGCATCTCTATAACTTGTTTGCCAATGTCATGCGAGAGATGAGTTATGTCAGTCCAAATTAGTTTAAGATTCCTTTCAACAAAAATATTCCAAATGTAGTCATCAAAATAGTTGAAATAAATTAAAGCAAGTTGACGACTACTCCCTGAAAGATATACACTACTCTCGGTATGATGCTCGATCAATGGGGAGAGGGGTAAATGATTTTGGGACAAAACTGGAGGAGGGCATGGTTCTGACTCCATGGCGATAATCTCAAAACCCTTGTCCCTAGCTGTCTCCTCCTCTCGTTCATCCAAAATTGCTCGCTCGTCCTCTCTTTTGCACACACTTTCTGCCATGTAGATATTTTTATTCGTGTCCTCAACGTGACATGGCTTGCTCGATATGCCTGCAATAGAAGATAAATTCGTATTAGATTCTTGAAATTGTGTTTCAAAAGCATTACTTTCTTCTAGGCAAGTGGCAATCAAATTAAGATCTTCAATGGATTTCTGAATCTGCCGACTCCGAGCAAGAAAATTCTCTTGGAATTGATGGGATGTAGCCTCCTGTGTATAAATAATCAAGTAAACTTCATCTTTTAAGGATTGCAAAGGTGCGTCTACGCTTTGCTCCCCTTGATCGAGGCACGAAGGCTCCGTTGAATCGCACTCTGAAGTCTCTTCCATGGTTTCTTCATTTTCTTGCAGAGAGTACTCCATGTATTCCCACGCCTCTGTCGGCGTCATGACTCTCAAAAATTCCTGCAGCTCTGGTCGTAGTCCATCTAGGAAGGACTCCATAAGCTCTTCATTTGTGTACCCATGCTGCGGATAGCTCGATACTATGTTTGTGAACCTCCTCCAGGCCTGAAAGAAAGTTTCACAGTCAGTTTGATTAAAATTAACAAATTTGAGCTTCTCCATCCTATGTTTGTGTGCATTAGCGTACTTTGCATCATACAGATTGTTTGTGCAATAGAAATTCATATACTCCATTTTTTTTAAAAAATAAAAATAAAAAAAAAAGTTTATGTACAGTAAAGTGGAAAGATTTCACCGAAGGTCCTCTAAATGAAATAAACTGTGGTAACAAACCATTCCTCCCCGACAACGGCGCCAAAAACTTGGTAGGCCCAAAATAGTGCTTCTCTCAAGCGCAAGAGTCCGTACAAGTAGTAAACTCTGGGAATCCAGACGTCGAATCCTCGGGAGAAAATCTGTTGAAACCACAGCTCAAATCAAATAGAAATCCGACGGAAAGAAACTAACCACTTCAATAATGATGGTGATGATGGTGTGAAAATACGTGTTGGTGAAGTTTTTTGTGCGAACAATACGAACAAAGAAAAAGTCGTGTATGAAAGTATATATGAGAAATATGCACATGGTATGGTTTCGTTAGGATAAGTGATTCGTATACGTTGGTTGATTAAATATAACTCAATAAATCCTCCTTTTGGGAGAGATTCATCGTAAAATACCCTTTTGGGGGTTCAAGCACAATATGAATTAAATCGTTACTAGAGTTATAATCTTGCGAATACGGTATGAAACTCTCTTTTGGATAGATCAAAGCTCACCCTTGTGGGGCGATCATCAACTCAATCACTTCTTTTGGAAGATGAAAAAGAGGATTTAATAATAAAAACTACAACTTTAGCAACATTATCGATTAAGCACAATGATATTCAACCAAACAAATACCATTCACATCCCCTAACTACTCCATACCATGCACAAATAATTGTTACGCCTATTTGACCGAGACCCAAAAGACACGAGCCCAGGAGCCCGACTGCCGGTCAAGAGCACATCTACGCATTCAGGCCCATTCTATAAGGCCCTATAAGGGACCCCCCCGAATGTCGATCCGACCCGGCCCCGGTAACCCGCTGGTCACTCGCCCACTCCTGCGATAACCGCTCCCCCGGTTCCGCGACCACTAAATGGCGGTAATGGGGAGGTGCTGGGATGGCGCAGGGAGTGGCGACGGGGGGGGGCGGATTGAGGGGGCACGATTGAGGGTGGACGAGCGACGGGGGCCAGAGGCAATCACGCTGGGAGCTCTACAAAAGGGCTAGGAAGACGACGAAACAGGGGACCGCATCTCAGGTAACTAAGACCTAAGGTACTCCATCAACGACCTAGTTCCCCCATTTCATCTCCTTCCTCCCCCGCTCGCGCTGTGAGACGCCATTCCGATCTCCTCACGAATCGAACCGTCTCCGCCGGGCCTCCTCTTTCGGATCTCTATCTGACTTAGGCATCGGAGGGGATTTGGCCGGAACCAAGGTCCGGCCCCCTGATGAGCGTTCTCGTCTACGCAGGAGGACAGCTGATCCACGGGCCGAGGCTTCCCCTCCGCCCCTCACCGACCACGCATCCAGCTGGATGATTGAGGCTACCCCTCGTCGTCCGACCGCCGAGGCCGAGCACGACCGACCGAGGCCGAGCGTCTCAACCCGAGCCGAGGCTTCCCCTCGCCCTACCAACGACCGAGGACCCCGATTCGGCCCAGCCGACGCGCTCCACGTCGTCAGCAGCTCCGACTCGCGCCTCATCCACATCGACTCGACACCCCCGAGGGACCCAAGCGGGCCCCTTGACCATGTTGACCGGGTTATCCACGGTCAACGCATTTGTAGTGAGAAAACACTCTGAAACATCTGGCGCCGTCTGTGGGAACGAACGGTCCCACGAAGAAGCAAACCACACCAGCAATGGCACGAGCCAGCAATGGAAGGAAGCGCATGCCCCCCATCCCGGAGGAGGGGAATGGCGCATCCAACGGCCACCCCGAAGACACGCCCGACAACAATCACCCCGCCCCCTCAACCGAAGAGACCGGCGGGTTGGAACTGGCCACACAGTGACAGCTCCGTGCCCTGGCCCAGGAGACCAACGCGAGCCTCCAGACGTTGGTCACGACGGTACAGCAGCTCGTCGGCCCTGCGCCATCCAACGGGGGCGCGTTGGGCGATGGCCATCGCTGGGCGGGGGGTCCCCCGCTCTTGCGGTCCACTGTGGTCGACGACAACGGGACCCAAAAACCGAACGCGGATCGTCGGTTCACGCTGTCCGGCTCCCATCAGGCGAGATCACGCGCCTCCTCCCCTCATCGTGAAAGGAGCCGAAGAGAAACCGAAGGGACAGAGGATGAATCGGTAACCGCATCATCTCGTCGGCCACGGTCGTCCCACCACAGGAGGAGCGATCGACACCACTCGAGAGACCGATCACGACGGAGCGGGAGCTCCCGTCTGAGGAGCCGGGAACGCCGGGTCAGTCCGACCCCCAGTGTGGCGAGGACCGTGGAGCCAGCCCCGCCGGGGCCTGTGCCCCCTCCACCACCGAGCGAACCAGCGGCAGGAGACTGTCGAACTCCCAGGGGCATCCACGGAGACCGGTGCCCCCTATCGCGGAGAATAACCGACGCGTGGGTCCCCTCTCGATTCAGGATCCCGGCACTGGGGAAGTATGACGGGATAGGAGACCCGGGAAACCACGTGATGGACTACGAGGGGGACATGTCCTTCCAAGGAGCCGATGACGACTTGCTTTGCCGGGGCTTCTATTCGACTCTCAGAGGAGCGGCGAGGACCTGGTACCGCAGCCTACCCAGCCGCTCCATCGACAGCTTCGAGGAACTCACCCAGCTGTTTTGCAAATAGTTCATGGCGGGAAGGCAGATAAAGCCTGATACTGAACATCTGTTCAACATAGTGCATGGCCCAGCCGAGCCGCTCCGACAGTTCATGCGCCGCTTCAACGCGGAAAGGCTGAACGTGAACATCCCTCCCGACCTTGTGGTCCAAACGGCCCTTAAGAAAGGGCTGCGCCATAGAGGCCTTAAGAAATCTCTGCACAACGATCCCCCGAAGGACCTCCCCGGGATCATGGCGAGGGCCGAGCGCTTCATGTTGACCGAAGAGGCCTTGGCCACTGAGGCAGGAAAGGCCACTCGATGGAGCAAGCGCGGCGACAGCGGACGAGGCAGCCCCGAAGGGTACCGGACCGAGAAGAGGCCGAGAAACAGGCAGCGGGGAGAAGGTGCGAGGGACGCCACCCCAGACGCCATCCTCGCCCAAGTACAGAAGGAAGAGCGAGCTGATCGCCCCCCACCGAAGGCAAAAAGAGGTGGGAAGAATAGGGAGAAGTACTGCAAGTACCACAAGGACGATGGCCACGACACTGAAGACTGCTGGCATTTAAAGAAGGACATTGAGAAGCTGATGAGCCGGGGGCACGCCAGGGGCCTAGCCGACGAGCCGGCCCACGGAGAAGGGACCTCCACGCAGCCAGACAAGGGGAAGAAGATCAACACCGTCCAAGGACCCCTCCGCATCATAGAGTGAGCGGGCGAGGTCTCTCCCCCCGGTCGCAGCCTATTCGGAGGGAATTATCTAGGTTTACATCCCTCTGTCTAGCTTCATTTCCTTTTTTCCTTTTCCTCCAAATGTACTAGTCCGACATGACTCTTAAGAGTACAATCGCATTCCCTTTTGTCTTTTCTTAAATCCTCGATGGAATCAACGTTTCACTAAGGGCGCGAAAGAATGAAGACCGCTGCCTCACTGGAAGGGAGGCGCTCATAAGTCTGGGGGCAATTCCCCCAGCCGGCGCGGACGCCGACCGGTCCTAAGCCGAGGAGCCTTGCCCTCGCCGACCAATTCCTGCGCACGTAAGTCTGGGGGCAATCCCCCCGGCCAGCGTGGACGCCGATCGGTCCTAAGTCGAGGAGTTTTGCCCTCGCCGACCGACTCTTGCGCTCGTCTGAGGGCAACACCCCCAGCCAGTGCAGACGCCGACCGGTCCTAAGCCGAGGAGCCTTGCCCTCGCCAACCAATTCCTGCGCACGTAAGTCTGGGGGCAATCCCCCCGGCCAGCGCGGACGTCGATCGGTCCTAAGTCGAGGAGTTTTGCCCTCGCCGACCGACTCTTGTGCTCGTCTGGGGACAACTCCCCCAGCCAGTGCGGACACCGACCGGTCCTAAGCCGAGGGGCTTTGCCCTCGCCGACCAACTCCCGCGCACGTAAAACTGGGGGCAATTCCCCCAGCCAGCGCAGACGCCGACCGGTCCTAAGCCGAGGAGCTTCACCCTCGCCGACCGGCTCCATCGCTCGTAAAGTTAAAGGCAATTCCCCCGCCAGCTCGGGCGTCAACCAGTCCTAGACCGAGGACGAGACAGCAAAGCATAATATGCGAGAAATCCGAGTAAGTCAATTTCGTTTATAATAGTTAACCAAGATACAAAAGTGTGTCTTATTTACAAGGAATCGAAGACTGAGGGAACCTCTCGACAAGTAATCCACTCTCGGCGGACAACAAAGTTCATCACCAACAGAAACTAGGGCGACACCGACAGAGCGAAATTTGTTGGCTAAGGACACATAGTTGCTGGCCTCAGCGAACATCCATGCAACCAGCAATTAAATGCTTTGAAGCGGGGAGTCGATAGCGAAGCCGAAGGAGATGGCAGGGGCAGGGATCCATTTCAAGTAGACTGGCCCAAAGCGAAGCGGATGCTAAAAAATTGGAGGATAAGGCCAGAGGGGACGACTTAGGGAGCCCGGGCTCGAGAGGACACATCCTCGGGCGCTTCGCCCTGCTCGGAGCGAGGGGGATCGGCGAGCGGGGGGGGCTTGCCGAACGCGCTCCGCACATTCCCGGAAGGAAGACTGGACGACTTCGACGATCCGAGGGGCGATGAGGTCTTCATACGTACCGAAGGCCTCCCTGAGAACCTCAAAGATCCTCTTCCCCAGGGTCCCGATGATGCCCCTCTCCACCTCCTCTGCAAGCCGCGTCACCTGACGCCGATCCGACATTTCCCTCTGAAGCTCTTCCCTCTCCAGGCGGAACGACTCCGCCGCTTCCTCATCCGACTGCAGGGCGTCCTCCAACTTTCCCTGGAGGTCACCCACTCGTCCCTCCAGCTCGGTCACGCGGAGCTGGAGATGCCGGGACTCCATCTGGGCCTCCACCATAGCTACCTCCGCCGCCCCGGCTCGCTCGGGGGCCCTCATGGTGGACTCCTCCAGCTCCCTCAAGTGGATGGCTCGCCGCTGCAACTCCACGGCGAGCGTTGAACCCTGGAAGACGAGACATGAGCTAAGAAGAGAGTGAAGGAAAAGAAAGGACTGCAAGATAGCCGAACCTGTTGAAGGGTCCAGACCAAGGAGTCCGACACCTTGTCGGCGGGAATCTTCTCGAGGGTGCTGTGGTCCGGGGGAAGACGGAGCCCTCGGCCACCCGCTGGGCCAGGGCTCGATCGACAAACACCGAACTCCCGGGGGCGACATCGAGGGAACCCATATGGCTCGCCAACAGGGTTCCGACCCCTGGCGACGGAAGCGGGGACGCTACGACGGGGGTGGTAGTCAGAGCCACCGGAAGATCCCCGGTGGTAGCCGCAGGAAGCACAGGACACGCCGGGCTGGAGGGCTCCGCATCCTCCTTCCTCTTCTTCCCTCCGTGAGGCTCCACGAGCGACGAAGGGGAGCGCTTCCGCCTTGCCCCATCTCCACTCTCGAGGACGGGAGGGGGCGCTCCAAGGGCAGGAGGGACTGCACCGGACCCATCATTACCCCCTGCCTCTTGGGCTGACGGGGCGGGTCCGGCCCTTACGATGCCCCCGGGGAGGAGATCGCCAGAAGAAGAGGCGGGAGGCACGGCCACCACCTTGCCCACGGAGGGCTCGGCTCGGTGCACCTCCTCCTCAACGGTCCGTCGAGGCGCCCTTCCGGAGGTACTGCCTCGGCTCCGAGCGGCTCCTCGACGGATCAGCTCATCGACGTCACGGACGAACTCGCGGCCAGCCATCTCTGCAAGGGAAACCAAAATCAGGATGAGTCACAGGGTGATTCAAGACTGAAAAAGCGACCTACCCAGAGACCACAAGACGGCCTTCAGGAGTAGGTCGTCCAACAAAGGCCAGATGGACTTCGATTCCAAGGGGAGGGTCGACAGCAGCGCGGCGGCTGCCTGATCAACGTCAGAGAGGGCTAGCGGCGGGCGAGGCTGGACAGACCCGCCCCAACTTGTCAAAATCTGGGCATCCTCCAGGAAGATCACAAAGAAATAATCCGAACTTCAGTCCCCCGACCAACGGGGTAGCCCGATCAGGCATTCCCTCCTCGAGCGGGCTCGGAGTTGCAACCATGACCCCGGTCCGACTGTCTGGATCTGGTAAAAGTGGAAGAGAAGGGGCAGAGACGGCTCCAGACCGCGGGTACAGCAGAGCGTCGCGAAGCCCGTCAGTACCGCAATCGAACAAGGGGTGAACTGGCAAAGGGGCACCATGAGATATTCCATGACCTGGATGAAGAAGGGATTGAGCGGGAAACGAAGACCTAGGCGGAACATCTCGACGTAGACGCCGACCTCATTGCTCCTCGGAAGGCAAATCCGCTCATCGACGAATGGAACTCGGACATCGTACGGGGAGCAGAGATACCTTTCCCGGATCTCCGTGGCCACTGAAGGAGGGGTCCGCGACGGCGTTCGGAGGACAACCGGGGGCACGTTAAGCCGCACGGCAGCCGGCGCCACGTCATCACAGGCATAGTCTGGGAAAAGCTTCCCCTTCCCCTTATCTCAGAGGGGACGACTCCCAGCGGAGGAACCTGATCCCACTAGCCGGGGCCCGCCCCGCCTGGACTCTGGAGAATTCCTCGCCCCTTGGCCAGAACCGCCTATCCTAAGAGCAGCCATAATACGAAAGCGAGAAAGGAATTACCTTTTAACTAGTTTGGAGGAGACAAGGAAGCGAAGGCGACGGGAAACTCCGAGTTGTGGAAAGCCTAGAACAATGGGAGGAGAAAGAGAGAAGGGGAGATCAACGCGGCTGGGGATCTTATATACCGGACGCAGGGGGCGAATTTGAAGCGCCTGACAAGAACGTGTGGCAGGCCTCGAAGAACCGGCGGCGTTTCGAAATCGGCGCCAAGGGAAGTCCAATCGATCCGCCTCATCATGACCCACATTTATGACCACGCCTCGACTGAAGCGCCACTCGGAACCCCAGGAGGCACAGCGGTTGTACCAAGCTAGCCGAGGCCGATCGACCCCACCGATGGCGGCTCACGAACCCCTCAGCTTCTCAACTTAAGACGACCCCGCGAGCGGTGGGGATAAGCTTGCAGCTATACGTGGCAGCATCAGAGGACCGACGGCGCTTCGGAGCCCGCGCCTTAAACGTATCGAACGGACCAACTCATGATGACGACTAATAAATGAGTCGGCATCAACTGACGAGCCTGTCAAAGTCGGCGGAAGTCACATCGGCCGAGCCGAACCGGCCGAAGCCGATCAACCCGACCGATGGGGGAAATTGTTACGCCTATTTGACCGAGACCCAAAAGACACGAGCCCAGGAGCCCGACTGCCGGTCAAGAGCCCATCTACGCATTCAGGCCCATTCTATAAGGCCCTATAAGGGACCCCCCCGAATGTCGATCCGACCCGGCCCCGGTAACCCGCTGGTCACTCGCCCACTCCTGCGATAACCGCTCCCCGGTTCCGCGACCACTAAATGGCGGTAATGGGGAGGTGCTGGGATGGCGCAGGGAGCGGTGACGGGGGGGCGGATTGAGGGGGCACGATTGAGGGCGGACGAGCGACGGGGGCCAGAGGCAATCACGCTGGGAGCTCTACAAAAGGGCTAGGAAGACGACGAAACAGGGGACCGCATCTCAGGTAACTAAGACCTAAGGTACTCCATCAACGACCTAGTTCCCCCATTTCATCTCCTTCCTCCCCCGCTCGCGCTGTGAGACGCCGTTCCGATCTCCTCACGAGTCGAACCGTCTCCGCCGGGCCTCCTCTTTCGGATCTCTATCTGACTTAGGCATCGGAGGGGATTTGGCCGGAACCAAGGTCCGGCCCCCTGACGAGCGTTCTCGTCTACGCAGGAGGACAGCTGATCCACGGGCCGAGGCTTCCACTCCGCCCCTCGCCGACCGCGCATCCAGCTGGACGATTGAGGCTACCCCTCGTCGTCCGACCGCCGAGGCCGAGCACGACCGACCGATGCCGAGCGTCTCAACCCGGGCCGAGGCTTCCCCTCGCCCTACCAACGACCGAGGACCCCGATTCGGCCCAGCCGACGCGCTCCACGTCGTCAGCAGCTCCGACTCGCGCCTCATCCACACCGACTCGACACCCTCGAGGGACCCAAGCGGGCCCCTTGACCACGTTGACCGGGTTATCCACGGTCAACACATTTGTAGTGAGAAAACACTCTGAAACAACTTCTTTTGGAAGATGAAAAAGAGGATTTAATAATAAAAACTACAACTTTAGCAACATTATCGATTAAGCGCAATGATATTCAACCAAACAAATACCATTCACATCCCCTAACTACTCCATACCATGCACAAATAATATTTAGCTACTCATAATGCAAGAATAAACAAAGTTCATAGCAAATACATGGTTCTAATAGCAAAATAAGATGAAAAACACCCAAATACAGGGTATGAGTTTAAGAAAGTATCACCAAAACTCCAAGCTAAGCCTCAAAACTCTCTGGAAAACTGAAGAATGGCCTCTGGAAATTTACAGAATTTTTTAGAGAGGAAATTCGGCTCCTAAGTCCTCCAATACGCCAATTATACACCCCAAAACCCTAGAATACGCTTAAATAATAAGCATTGCGGGTTTTGGGTTGCTAACTGGTCTAAACCCGCATCCATTTTTCTTTAAAACCAAACCCGCAGCCGCTGCAAATTCTCGACCGTCGGATCCTTGCGGGATCGCTCCAGGACGCGCCACATGTCCTTCTAATCGGATCCCCGCCCGCTCTTTCATTCGATCCGCTCCGCTGATGAGGAGTAATGTCGCCCGTTCGATCGAGATCGAGCGGCCTGGATTGAGCCGCGTCGCCCGTTTGCGAATTCGTATTCGATCTGCACCGTTTGATCGGAGCTGAACGGACCAGATATCACCACGTGTCCCCGATTTACGCTGCGCTTCGTTTCAAGCGGGCGGATTTCAGACCGTTCGATCGAAATCGAACGGTCGAAACGACGCCGCGTCGCCGCCTAATCTGGGGCGTTGATTCGAGCGGGTCGTCGTTAGGATGATGCCGCGTGGCGCGCCAAGATTCGTACCGGTGTATTTTAATCGTATTTCTTCCGTATTTCTTCAATTAAATGGTATTCTGCATTCAAAAATACACAGTAATTAGCACAGATCGCAGAAAAATACAAATAAATAGTCGTTGGAATTGTGAGATTGAGATCTTGCCATGAAAAATATAAAGAGTGCAGAAATACTCCATTAATTGCTGTTTTGTGCTCAAATAAAGTGTTTTCTCTAATAAATAATTGTGTACAAAATACGTATGTATTAGAGAACAATATAGCATCACATGAGCATAAAATAAGGCTAAATGGGGGGTTAAATATGTAATATTGAACCCGAATCAACTAGCCTGTAAGGTCTTCAAACATCTCCGATCGTATAGCTGGATCAGTGAGCGAGGGCGTCCCCTGATTATATAGCCGACCAGCCTGCGAGTCTTCTAACATATTTTGTAGACTCTAGAGAAAGTGAAATGGGGGAAGCCGTTTATGGGCTTCCTGTTAGTGCTCTTTTGGAGTTATCAGCTCGGTGGCAGGATATAAATTTCTTTAAAATGAAAAAGAAAAAGAAACTTAAATGAAAAACAGCTTAAGTGTTGCTTGGTTTACTTGTTTTTCACCGAAAATTTCTCGGAAGTTGTACCGTATTTGAGGATGATGATCTCTCTCTCTCTCTCTCTCTCTCTCTCGCCCATGGCTGGTCATCCATACAGGTCGTTCTATCTACCCAGAGTTTCCCTCAGAGATCTTCTGGCCATTGCCTCATCTGCCATCACATACTGCTCTGCTCTGGCAAGGAGCTGATCCAAGCTACTAGACGGTCTGTGGTGCAATGATTTCATCAAGTCTTCACATCGAATCCCATTTTGAGTGCAGCAATTTCATCACGTCTTCAAATCGAAACCCTTTTTGAGTGTAGCAATGGTCACCTCGTCACTGCAGCTCTCGACGTTCAATCTCTTCGAATTGAAGCGCTTCAGGAAGCTCCTTAATGTCTCCTCCTCTTTCAGCACCAATGTGAATTGGTGGTCCAAGCTCTGCGTCCTCCTTTTTTCCATCATGAATTATCAGTAAAAGGCTTGGGCCAGGCTCTTGAACGACACAATAGACCGATTAAAAGTCCATTGTACCATTCCTTCGCAGCCCTTCGTAGAGTTATCTGGAAAGCCCGACAGAGGACAAAGTCTTCGGCTCCTTGTATCTTCATCAATCCTTTGTAGTCTTCGATGTGTTCAAGTGGATCACCCGAACCATCATATTTGTCAAGGTTGGACATCTTGAATTTGGTCAGCAGCAGGGCCGAGGTGATTTTCTTCTTCAATGGGGATTGCTCCTCATCTGAGTTGTTAGAAGAGCTCAGATGGCGGAGGCTGTATCTCCGAGCCTTCCTCTTAAGGCGCCCATGAGACCTACGATGAGGGCTATGATTTCGCTCAGGATAGCACTTTCTATGTTGGACATCAGTCAAAGTAGGACGCGGTCCTCAGTGTTACCGTATAAAGGTCATACACCCTCGACACCAACTGTAGTTGATGCATGGCCCTTGATCTCACCGTCCCGAGTTCCTGCAGGACAAGGGGAGATGGGGCAATTGTTGCTGATAAGGAGTTAGGACGACCGGTGAGCTCCTAGTTGGCTAGGGCTGTGAAACTTTCAGTCGTCCTATCATGGCAGTCGGTGCTTGGATGTTAACACTCACTTCATGTGAAAATACATGGAGCTATCCCAAAGTCACTAATTGTGTCTCGGGCACTCCCTTGGTGGAAAAACCAGGATCCTCGGAGCACATAGTAACGTCCACAGTCCCATAACGGTTATTGGCCTTTCAGACCCTTGATTAGTAGGCCGAGTCATCATCGGTGTGGCTGAAGACGTGGATGTCGACTGTTCCTACAGATGATGCCAATTTTTTACGGGTGTTTTCTCACCATGTATATTATTACATTGATGTACAGTTTCAGTAGCTAGTCGTAGGATGACTTTGGTAGCGACTGGATGCCAATCGGACCAACCCTGGGTTGAATAGGTCTTTTCCCGAGCTATTGAAGGCTGTCTTGAGACTAGATGGGCTATAGACTAGACGAGTTGTTGGAAGAGCTTTGGTTCGTAGTGTTTCTATCGAGTCCGAGCTAAACTTGGGCTACCTCCTGGTTTCACATGTTAGGCGAGATAACTTCGAGTTGAATAGACTTCAATCTTAGTCAATGGAGTCCAATCCGAGCTATCTATACCAAGTACAAGTTATCTCCATCAAGTATGAGATATTGGCACTCTAGTCCGAGCTATATTCGTCAGGTTCGAGCTATTCCGGACCACAGCCTCTTGGGTACTTAGGTGAGTCGATCTCTGGCTAAGTGGTCTACGATCCTAGTTGTTTCCGTCGAGTCCGAGCTATCCTCGCTAAGCTTGGGCTATCTCCATTGAATCCGAGCTATCCTTGCTAAGCTTGGGCTATCTCCACTGAAGCCGAGCTACCTTTAAGCTCTCCCCAGGCTACCTTCGGCTTCCTGGTACTTAGCCGAACTATCTGCAAGCTGGAGGTCAGAGCTATTCGCAGCTGGTCAGGTACTGGGTATGCTAATCTTGATCTATCTCCGCCACTTCCAAACTATCTTCAAACAATCTTAAGCTTCCTGCAATACGAAGAGCTATGAATTAGTAACCATTCTAATTATTAGTGATAGAGGGTGAGTCACGATTTAATCCACAACAAGCCATCCGCAACGTGTTTGCTATGAATCTCCCAAACAGAAGGAGGTGGCTATTCCAAGATATGGAGGCACTCTTGTAGACATTGATGCATTGGAAGAAGAGACAGTACATGCCCCTTTATACAGGAGCATAGGATACTTGTTCAATAAGTAATCATATCCATTATAGGATCATAAATCAATGGGTGAAGAGGGTGACTATACTAATCCAATTAGAAGACCGAACACTTGCCTTTATTGGGTTATGTTTGGCTACCTATTGGGTTGAATCCACATCCTTTGGGGGTTGTGGTTTGCGCTGGGTTTTTAGTCGGACCTGAATCTCAACAACACATATTATGTCAACATTCGCATCTGTGGGAAACAGATCCAGAAAGAAAGCCATACTACATTCATGGTTCTATTCTCTCACTATTATTTTTCTCATAAGACATGTTCCTTTGAGTTGGGTATCGAACGAGGGCAGCGTTCCATCCCACCCTCTCAATCCCTTACTTGTCTATGCATGCTTAGGGATTGAATCTATATCGGGAGCTTCATCTTCAAAAACCTGATTAACGACAAAAGATACACATTATGCTCGTCAACTTGGTTCTTACAACAGATTTCTTTTGTTACATACAATATTCCTTCCATATATTGTGTTGTGATGCCTAAGATGTTATATTCCAATGAGTCCGTGTATGGGCCAAAATTGGAGAGGTTTTCCTGTTTATATCTTGCCCTTGATCACATACTTGATACATCAGTTAGAAGAGTTGTATAATCACTGACCTAACAAGAAGTGAAATTATAAAAGATCCTTATGTGTTGAAGTGCAATAGTATATAAGACCTAATATGTAAATATTATATTTTAGTTCCAGGTATATGCCAGCAAAACTCCTACTCATTAGCAATAGCACTGCCCTCACATAAAAAAAAGTATGCTAGATATTTCCTATTATGAACTTAACCTCATACTTAAAGTTATGTTGCTGCTTTTGATATTTAATACACATACCATGTCATTGAATGCAAAGGTAGAAATCAATGTGGTTTAGCAGACACAGAGTTCAGATCTATAGGATGGGCATTTAGAGTTTCATGTCAGATACTTCCAACTAGATTTTTGTTCAATCACTTGCTTCACTCAATTAAAAACCCTGTGAAACACACCTAACCCATGGAGTGATGTACTCCTGCATCATTACTCTTTTCCTCAATGAAGTGGAAGGTGTGAGGTGATTTCCCCCTGAAGATGAGAATTTTCCTTTCAAGTGTATCAAAAGATAAACTCTATATACATTTGGAGTGATATTTGCTTTTCTGGAAACTGCAGGCTGCCCCCTTTTGGAATCTACTATGCCAAGGTACAAACCAATGTCAGTAGTGGCATCCAGCTTCTTACCATAATATTTTTCCAAAGAAAGCTTAGTAAACATTTAAACACACTTGCTGCAATAAGAACTTGATGTTTTGTGTGGCCAACCCCTAATCTTGTACTCTTAATCGATAATAGGTTCTGGAAAAAAATAGATTGTTCCACATGGTGAGAGTCCATTAAAAGGGCCCAAACGTATGAGCCATCAAACAAGTGGTAGAAAAAAGAAAGAAAAGCAATAAAAGGAGCATCCAATAATCTCTGCATGCTTTTCCTGAAGAGGGGACGCACGCACTAAGCCAATGGCCTCTCCTTTCCCCCTTGTTATTTAAACCTCTTCTTTCTCTGCTCCAGCTTCCATTGCATCTACTAATTAGCTCCCTCGCCCTCTCTCTCAGCTTCATTACACTCTTATGGGCATAGAGAAGAAACTCCAAGCCACCAAGATCACTCACAGGAGGAGGAAGACAACGCAACTCCTCGCAAGCCTCTTCAAGCTGTTGCTAACAATCGTATGCCTTGGTCTACTCCTCTCGAGTCCCCTTTGGCTCCCTTGCATCCTCTCCTCTCTCAAGGTACTGGCCGCGACGCTTCTTGTGCCCAAGGGGATTTTCGTCGTGTGCAATGTCATCATAGCCATCCTTTTCGGGCAGTCGAAGCTCTCTTTGTCTTCCTCTTCTTCGTCTACTAATTGTGACATTTATGAAGAGTATGCGAGCCGAAACCGGAGCATTCGGAGGCCGAGCATTAGTGAGGATGAAGTGGAGGAAGGAGGAGATCATAAGAGCTTGCAGGAGTTAAACAAGAGGGTTGAAGACTTCATAGCCAGAGTTAACAAGCAGAGGAGGATGGAAGCAAGAATGATGAGCAGGAGGGAGGAAAGAGAAATAAGGAGAGAATTGAGGAGAACAATTGCTAACAGAGTGTAGTTTATGTTCCTACATATAAATATATGTGATGGAATATATTACTGAACGTAAGATCTTTTGTATAATAGATGGTCTATGTTTTCATGAACATTGGGGTAAAGTGATAGATGGGAGAATCGTGATCTCTTTTTTTTTCCATTTTTTTTTATAGTTTTATCCTTCCAGTAACCGTATAAACATATAGGGAATTGATTTGCTAACCCAACGTTTTGCTCTGCGGTCATATGCCAATTAAATATTACTAGGTAGGTTTTTTCTCAACGCACAGCTAGGAATATCGAAAATACCATAAGCCAAAACACCCTAAATCAGTTCTCCGCTTTCTTCTGAAACAATAGATGCTGCAGTGCAGTTACAAATGCACTTTATATCCCAAAAAAATTTATTACATATACGTACATACAAAAGGATGATTTGAATCAGGTTAAAATTCTTTGGAACAATTTTAGGGCAAGAAATACACCAAATCTTTCGATCTCGCAGAAAAATTTGAAGGCACGAAAATTTGTCAAGAAATATTCGGATCTTTGTTGGATGTAAAAAAATATTTCAAATTCTTTGGAAAAACGCAAAACCGAGCTGTTTGCTTTTCGCGCATTGAGAAAATTTCAAGCCGAACTCATAAATGTTCGCGATGAGCAAAAAGGGAGTATGCTGTGAGTAATTTTGTATGTGCGCAAAGTAATTTTGTTTGGCCAGTTGTGTGCAAAGAGCAAAAATGGATGGCATGTGCATCACTTTTTGCTCATCCCCAACAAGAAGCAAAATTTTTTGCATGTGTTGCACCGTGAGTCATTTTGGTATGTGCATCACTTTTTGCTCAACGCGCATAATAGGCAAAAAAATTTGCAGGTTGTGCACGGTGAGTAAATTGGTATGTGCGCAGTGTAATTTGTTTGGCCAGTTGTGCACAGTGAGTAATTTGGTATGTGCGCCAAGTAATTTTCAGACAACAACTACACAGCAAGCAAGATACCAATTTTAACAGACCCAAGCATATTTGAACACAATCTATAGACATCAAATTTCCAAATTTCCAAATTTTACAAATTTTACAAAATCTGCAAAGTCTGTTAATACATAAAAATTAACATTGTTTTGCAAACCCAATTAGATAATTAGTACATAAAAATTAACATTGATAGAAAATATTGAACAAGGTTATAGAAAGAAGCTATGAGATGGCCCACATCTGGCACGGTCATACAATATTTTTTAGAGGGGGTTGTCCTCCATATATGCCAATGCCTCTTTATCTTGTTATGTATCGTCTTCACCAATAACTCTTTTGTACTCATCATAGTGTTTAAGAAACTCTCCTAGCAAATCAGTTCTTACATGCCTCCAATTGTCTTCCCCATGCCAAGTAAAGCAGCTATTGCCATGTAACCTCAGTTTCCATCTGTCTTGACATCAGTGACTTGTTGTATATATTGTGTTATACGATCTGGAAAGTGCTCAATAAATTGTATATTTGCTGAAGCCGACTGGGACAAATACACCATTTCTTTTTCCCTCCACAAGGCCATTAACAACTTTGCTTGTTGCATGGAGCCTGCATTGGGAGTGTGGCAACTAACTTCAGTGAATAATACACGCTCAAAGTGAGAAGGGCCGTGACTAGTGGATGTATCAATTTTCACATTCTTTCCCTTTTTTCCTACCCCTAACATTAACCTTGACATCCGGCTCATTAAGCTAAGTTGTCTCCATGGTGGATAACTCCTTCAACTTTATTAAAAGCTACATCTTGCTATGCCCATCAAGTTGTTCGCAATGCTTTTATATTCGATCTAACTCAGCCTTTATCAGCTCTTCTTCTTTTGGTATCACTTCTTTCTTGGGCTTAAAGTCTAGCTTCTTCAAATGTGGATGTATGACATCTAGGGGAATGGGGCGATTTTCCCTTTTGAATTATCCAATCTCATGTGCACATGGTAATCCATAAATACATCGAACTAGACAATTACATAAGTCTGCCTTTGTCCCAATTGACTCAGACTCTGCTGCTTGATGCAAAATTATCTTCATTGCATTCTCGGCCATAAACCCAATCAACTCTTTGTATAAGTGGCTCGTCATGCTATGTGGTTTAGGATAAATATTGCATATTTACCCTCTCATCCAGTGTCATTTTGTACATATTTGATGTGTATTTAGCTTCTAATACAAGCGTATTTAGATTAATTATAATTATTAGAAGAATCTCTTGATTTATGCACAAAAATGCTATTTTACTGAGTACTTTAGTTCTCTCATGTTTTTAATGAGTAAATCTCATCTTTACGATTTCAACGGCTATGTATTCATATTTTTCTGATATGTGCTAATTTCTATGAATTTTTGAATGCAGAATATCATTTAAATGGTTACATACAGCCGAAAACACGATCGAAAATATGAAACTACGCCCGCTGACGTACGCGATACCGCTCAGCGGGGCGGGACACGTGGCGCGCATCCGCGCATTCATGCCCTTATCCAACGACGCCAGCTGTGGGCGACGCAGTCGCTTTGCAACCATCGAATGATGATCCAACGGTTAGGATTGACTCCGCAGCAGACTAGGATTGAGGGTTTTAGTGAGCGACGTCAGCGGCTCCATGGGCCACGTGGCCGGCTGAGGAGCGATCGCACATTGATCGAACGGTGAAGAATTGAGCCGCTCGCGGATGCGGACTTCAACCCCAATTGGATGCGGATCCGATCTGCTAACCGCCATACCCTCACACTATATAAACTGATGTATACAGAGCTGTATTCAGACTATTCTGGGCCGTATTCTAGTGTTTTTGGTGCATATTTTGATGCTGCCCTTGTGTATTCCTACATATTCTTTTGGTGCCTTGAATACAACAGCAGAGACAAAGTTTTGAAGGAGATTTGGGGTCCAAGAGGAGAGATTTGGAGATATGTTTCCTATATTTTCTATTGTATTTGGCATATTTGACACGTATTTTGAGTCTTTGATGATGTATTTGTCTATGAATATTGAATCTTTTCTCTCCATGCGTGGATAATCTTCATATGTCCCCTTTCCCATTTCTTCCCCATCCTGCCGACTTCCCCCTCTCTCCCCAAAATCTGCCGAGATCCCCCTCCCCCCATGGCCAAATTCCCCTAGGCTGTCGAATCTTCCCAGCAAGCAAGAGAAAAAAAGGGGAGAAGAAAGAAAGAAAGAAGAGAGAAGAGGAAGGGGGAAATCCATTGAATAGAGAAGGAAGAGTTGGGGGAAAGAGGAGTTAGGGTTTGAAGCTTAAAGATGGATTCATGGTGGAGTTTTCATGGAATTGGTGGAGGGCTTTGAGTCTCCAAAGAGGTAGAAATCCTACTCCAATTAGGGTATTGATGCATGTTAGATTTTTAAGTAGAATTTTGCATTCTCTACAAAAGATATGCTATTAATCAACAAGATGACATTTTTATTAAGTGTTGTGTAATTATATGCAAGATGCCTCCTTTTTAAGTAGAATTCCCCATTATATGTACTAAATTTTAATTTAGGGTTGTTGAAGTGAACTTGGCTTCAATTAGTAAGAATATGGCAAATTTTGGTTGAGAAACAAGCTAAAGAAAGTATTTTTATTAAGTGACATGCCATCTTGTGCCAAAAAATGAGATCTTTTAGGATTCTCCAAACTAAAGTTAACATTTTGGATATCATTTTGATAGTCCTCCATGTAATTTGGTTAAAATTAGTAGCTTTTTAATATGAGCCTAAGTTTGTATTTAATGTTGTATTCTTAATGTAGCATTTTAAGGTAGCATTCTCAATGTGGCATTCTAATGTTGGTGGTTACTTTAACTTATGTTGAAGTTGAAGTTAAAGTTAGTAACTTTCTAATGTTGTCTCTTTGATGTACAATTGCATAAGTTTGAATCAAAATGTTGAATGGAGGATGATTATTGGTGCTTCATGGAATTATGCCCATGTTGCAAGAGATGTTGAATGGAGTTGTGTTGATGTTTTTGGAGAATTGTAATGGTAATGGTAAATGATGTTGTATGGTTTTGATGAGAAGTTCATGATGTATGGAGGTGTGGGTATGTTACATGCTAGTCCCTAATTCCACAATGATGCATTAGGGACATTAGGCCATGTTGCATGCTATTTTAAATCTCATATTGATGTGCAATGTTGATTACTAGTGATGTAAGTTGCTCTCTAATAAAGTTTAAGTTGTCATATAAGTAAAGCTCATGCTACTAGCAAAATCCATACTACTAAAGTTTATGTTGCTTTATGATATATGTTGCCATATAAAATAATTCATGTTGCTTTGATCACATAATAATACTCTTTGTAAAATGGTTCAATTGCTAGTCATTTATGTACAAGGGTTCATGTTGTTAATTAATCTTTAATCTAACAATGGTGTCTTAGTGAAATAGTTTATGTTGCTTCCTTTTGGTCATGGGTTTTCATTATGTTGTCATTCCTAATTTATGCTAGTTTTTGAATTTAATGCATGCTAGCCCTTTTACTTTCCTTATGTCATCCTAATGCTACACACCAAATTTAAATGAAATGGAATAAACTAGCCGTGTCGTTAAAGGCACCTTTGATGTAGTATGCCAACTCACTAAGTAGTATGCCATTCTTTCATGACTCTTTTATTTAAGTTAGTGTGTTAATTAAGTAGTATGCTAATATTTGAGCCAAAGTTGGCACCTTTTAATATAACGTGTTGTATTATGCCAAGCTAACATTTTAATTAAAAAATTGATGTTTCATGTTAAGGTTCCTTCGTAAATGATAGTTCATTAGTGTTTAAATCAATTTAATGCCCTACATTAGATATAATTAGCATGTAAATTAGAATGGCATTAGTTCATATTTGTGTGGGCTTTCTCATTCCATATTATTTTCATGCCATTTTCTTAACCACCATGTTAAATGTCATCTTATGTTTATGTGCTGGGGAATGGGTTATGTTAATGGAAAGTACAATGTTTCATGGTTGGTTTCATATGATGTGGTGATGGCTTGATGAAGTTGAATGGTTGGTTTCCTATGTCGAAATGGAAAGTGCAACATGTAAGAGTGAGATACTGTTTCGGTCCTCCTTAATGGAGGGTGACACTGGTTAGGGGAATTCCGAAGTATCGGATAGGCCTATGGGATGGACTGGTTGTGGTGTCTTTGTGGTTTGTGTGGTGGGTACACTTACACTCCTGACGGACTAGCGCGACGGGGAGTGTAGAGTGGTACCCGAGTCTCCTGACGGGCTAGCACGGCGGGGAGTTCTCTTTGCTCTCCCACACAGTTGGGAGAGGTCCAGTCCTATACGTCGTATTTGCTATTAGGGTTCCAAAGGCTAACATTGTATGAAATTGTTTGACTGACTCTCTTTTACGCTTTAGGTATACTTGTTGTTATTGTTGTACCATCGTCACCCCTCCGCTTATACCCTCTGCTATGGTTCTGTTCTCTTTTTCCTACGTGTGGTACTATTGTTACTTTCTACTGTTACGCATGCCATGTTTAGTTGTAGCACTTCCACTTGTAGCATTGTGTACCCAGTAGTTGCAGGGTTTACTGGGACCCTTAGGGCACAAAAACTCTAGTCACGTCCTAAGTCGGACGGAACATGGACAGAAATGCAGCGGAAAAATTTTACGTTAATCTAATTAACATGCAACCCTAAGGAACCAGACCCTATTAGCCAGGATCTCTGCCAACTTGGGGTGGATCTGACCACCCCAAGAGGGATCTAACTACTATGAATAATTAAATGAAAACTTAAACACATACCCGGAATCTCAGCCCTGGGGCAGGCGAGATGTTCCGCGCCGTCTTCCGAGCTGCTCCCGTCCCACGCCGAGCCGCTCCTTGAACCGCTCCCCGCACCGCTCCTCGAACCACTCCGCATCCCGAGGCGATCAATCCCCGTGTCGCCGAGCCACCCACCGCCGAAGAAAGTTTCACGCGAGTGAAACCTCCGCCTAGATTTCGGA
This sequence comes from Scilla litardierei, assembly GCA_030789695.1. Classification (NCBI taxonomy): domain Eukaryota; kingdom Viridiplantae; phylum Streptophyta; class Magnoliopsida; order Asparagales; family Asparagaceae; genus Scilla; species Scilla litardierei. Next base: position 70,775,716 of record CM061138.1, on the reverse strand, counting down.
TCCAGAATCCGAACTCCTTTGCGGCTTTGCTAGAGCCCTCAGGAGCTAGGCAGAAATTTATAGGGAGAGGAGAAATATTATTTAAGCTTAGATCCGAGCGTGCTCCAACATTTACGAGAGCCGCTCAGATCTAGAGCTTGGGACGAGTTTTGAGGAGGAGAGCAGACCCCTATTTATATAGGCGGCGGACTCTCCCCTTTTCTCAAAATCCGATGTGGGACTAAATAATGAGTTAATTAAAATCAAGTTAGTTTGCACTTCACAAAGTGCAAACTTCCGTGAATTTTAACTCACTCACCGTTGAGCTTCAAGATTGATACAACCTATCAATACGACAAGCGTTCAACGGTGAACGCTTAGGAAAAAACCGTTCGTCAATCGGAGTTCGTTTGACCCTCCAATTGAGTGTCCAAAGATCAGCCCAAGGCTAGTTTTTCACAAAAAACTGAGCCGTCAATTAAATCTGCACACTTAGGGTTCGAAACCCTAGTGTTGGGGCCCACGGATGGGCCCCACGCATCCAACGCACGCAAAAATTCGCCTGGGCAGAGCCCAGGCCGCGCATGGGCTCGCCCAGGCGGCCTGGGCTCGCCCAGGCCCGCGCCTGGGCTTAGCCCAGGCTTCCGCCTGGGCTTGCCTAGGCCGAGCCTGGGCTTAGCCCAGGCTTGTGCCTGGCTAGCCCAGGCCGAGCCTGGGCTTAGCCCAGGCAGTGTCTGGGCTAGCCCAGGCAGCCTGTTCTGCCTCGTATTTACTGGGCCTGGCCTGGTCTGATCCTTTGGGCTGTTTTGGCTCTAACTTGAGCATTTGGTGTCCGATTTGGACGCCGTTCGAACCTGGGTCTAGACCAGGACATTCCCGTCTTACCCGTGAACTTTTCCTTGCCTTTATTTTATTAAATATTGTATTAAACAATTTAATACACATTTAATCGCTTTTGCATCAAATGCAAAATAGTCCCTATCTAAGTTTAAATTATCATTTGCATCAAATACAAATGATCTGAGGGCATATATCCCTATTGTAGTGGCATTAGTGTGTGTTGCATTCAGGTTGGAGTATGGAATTCTTACTGGGTCACGTCTTGACGTGCCGCCGTTGACTTTTTCAGGTGTGGTTCTTGAAGGTGGCAGATGGAGCTGGAGATTGGGTTGGAGTTCCGTTGTTGGAAGTTGGAGCTTAGGTTGGGGTGGTGAGGGGTGAGGTGAGAGCTTGTAATTTTGGGTTCTTTTGTTTGGGATAGACCCTTGTACTTAGGGTTGTGAGGTTGACGATATTAATGTATAAGATGGTCATTGGACTCTTGGTGTTGTATAAATTGATCAGATGGTTCAATTTAGCTTCCTGTGTGGTTTTAGTCTCCTGTTGAGTTGACTGAGTTGTTACTTTTGTTATGCTGTGTTGGTCTTCGCGTGTCTGTGATTTCTTTTGTGTCTGTGTTTGGTGTTTGTTGTGGAGCATTACATGTACTATTCCCAGCAGCGCGCAGTGGACCTACAGATACGTTCTAGTTCTCGTCATGTACCTTGTCTTCCCGGTTATTCCAGGGGCTGGGTCATGACACCTGAGGAAGCTATTTAAAGTTTGAGATCGCTCCTCGAATCCTTACCATTTTAGACGGTAGATAGCTTGTTCAAAAAGTCGGTGGCCAGCTGCTCCCAAGTCATGAATGTATTAGAAGGATGCGCTCGCAACCAATAGGAAGTCTTGTCCCTCAGAGTGAATGGAAATAGCCTAAGCTTGATAGCATCTTTGCTCACATCCTTAGCATGGAACGTGTCACACTTCGCCAAAAACGTGTCGATATGGTGGGTTGGGTTTTCATGAGGATGCCCATGGAAGGGGTCCTACTGCATGAGATTTATTAACCCAGTCTTCAGCTCAAAACTACCTGCCGCCAGCTGCAGTCTCAAGATGGAAGAAGCTCCAATAAAGTTTGGCTTAATATAGTCAAGGATGGACCCTTTGCGTGGAGGAGAAGCATTTTCCTATGCCATTGTATCTATAGGAGTTTGACTCCTTTTCCCTGCTCTGATCCTTCTTACAGTCTTTTCAATCTCGGGGTCAAATAATAATTCCTTGTCAAGACTTCCAAAGCGAGTGTTCATGCACAAGAACTCAGAGAAATGTCGTCAGTAGCAAAGTAATTAAAAAAAATAAAAAGTACGGAAAGATGAGAGATGATAAGATTTGCTAACAAATTCTTCAATAGAAAAATAATCCAAGTAACACTTTTACCTTCCTCGGCAACGGCGCCAAAAAATTGACCGACCCGGAATTAACACCTACAACTCACCTAGCAATGGCACGAACGCCAAGTGCTAAATGTATTCCAAATGCAAATCCCCGGCACTTTACGCAAGCGTACGGTGTCAAATAATAGTATAAAAGATATCGATCCCACAGGAAATGTATGAATGTTATTGTCTTGAGTTATTTTTAAATCTCAGAATATAGGTAGCAGTCGGTTTCGAAAGGTTGTTGTTTGGATTGTGAACAATTAATAAAGACTAGGGCTTTATGATTCACCACTAGGATCGTCGGACTTCGACGCTTGGTTAGGACTCTTACGTTGCATTGGCTTTAGAGGGATTGTCGCATCCAAGATGTGGAATTCATGGTTCTAAGCAACGTGAATCTAACGTATCGCATTAACCCGTAAGTGCACATGACACGTGCATTAAGAATCGACAATATTCACGCCACTCTATTGGACGGAATGATCTCAGCTCACGTCACTCTCGTGGGTTAGAGCTTCGATGTATTTTGGTGGCTCTTATTGACGCAATGGCGGTAGCCGTCAATTATTAATATATTTTGTCAATGGATCTCATCAAGACACGAGCCGGGCATGGTCACGAGTCCCAATTGAATCCACTAACTTCCTAATTAATCCTATAGGATACTCCTTAAGCCAATCGATTCAACCGACCGTGGACATGATCTCAGTACGAGTTCTCTAACAAACTTTGCAAGATCAACCAAAATACTTCCCTTTTATTCCAACACAACCTAAAAATCCTAACGTTGCATCTCAATCCTAAAATCCATGGGCTAATCCATTAGCCCTAGATAAAACTACTCACGCATCATAGAAATAACAACAAAATATTCAATAGATGCAATAGAATTCATCACGGCAATGGAAAATATCAAAAAGCAATAGAAAGTGTAGAGAATCATTACTAATACATCGAGAAGCAATAATAATCCAAATAGAATTAAGAAGACAAGATTCTTTGCTCGAAACAATAGTAAAAATCTAAGCTTTGCTTCATACAAAATAGCAACGACACAAGTTCTCAAAAACCTAATTAAAACTAAGCTAAGAGTTTCCCTAAAGTTCCTCTCTGAAAATAAAGCTAAAAATGTTCTTAAATACATAGGGGGAAGATTCCAAAAAATCTCAAAATATCTGGGCAATTGGGCCCACAAACTAGGCTGATCGCGTCGGCTACTCGACCGAGTAGATGAGCATGCTCGGTCGAGTCAGCTACATGCTCCCCTTGCTGTTGCTTCTGCGTCTGGCAGATACGGGCTACTCGGTCGAGTAGCCCCCCCACTCGGTCGAGCTACAGTGATCCGAAATTCCTCCAAAACGTCGCTCTGTTTCTTTTTGACTCAGGTCGAGCAGGTGAGCTGCTCGGTCGAGTTGCTTTGCTGCTCGGTCGAGCTGGGATGTCTTGGAGAGAAGCTCGAAATCTTCATCTGTTTAGTGTGACTCAGATCGAGTCGGATGTCTGCTCGGTCGAGTAGGTCAGAGCTGTTTCCTGTGCGATTTCAGCGTGTCAGCTCGGCCGAGTAGCTGATGCTACTCGGTTGAGTCACCTGGGAAACTGATCTCAACTTTGCCATTTTCTCGTTCTCTTCTCCTCCTTTCCTATGATCTTCTTCCATTCTTCGGCAAACTCTCATGAAGCCTTTCCAATGACGTCTCTGACATGCTGGATGTGTCCATGTCCCAAAATAGCTCCGATTTGCTCCAAAACTCCTGAAAATCCAAAAAGATATACAAAACTCGAATATGACATTAGAAGCACGTTAATATATGAAAATATGGAGTTTGGAGGTGGAAATAACATGCAATGATGCGGTAAAAATATGTAAAATATGGACACATCAGACGGCTCGCCACCTCTTCTTCCGTTGTGAGTATAGAGGCTTTGCGTGGTCTACTTGCAAGCTTAAACTGTGTATTCCCTCATGCTCCAAATCCCTTCATGTAGATGCCCACCTCCTTCGGCGGCTGTTTGGAGCAAAATGGAATACCAGATTGTGGGCCGGCTCTCCAAGCTTATCCTCTCTGTTGTTGTCTGGCACATCTGGACGGAGATGAACAACCGCATATTTCATTCACAGTCGCTTCCCATGATGTCTCTGTTGGCCAAGATCTCCTTGGATCTTACCGTGGCCTTCCCCTCATCTTTGCTGGAGGTGGGTGACCCCGCTGACACTTCTGCACTTCGTCACTGGGGGTTGATTTGAGGCCTTTTCTGGCCATGTTGTTGTTGTTTGGGCCTGTCTCAGGGTGTTACATGTCTTTGGTAACCGCTTACCCAGCCACTCCCAAAATATGTATCTTGTGCTTGTGGTCGCCTTGGCGTGTCATTATACATTTATACATACTTTATATGATATACACACTTACTTTCCAAAAAAAAAGTACATATTATAACCACAAATTTCAAACATCAACCATATAGCAAAATTCACCACGTTCTTCAATGATCAACGTCATTCGTCTTGATTTACATGCCTTGAGCATAGATACATCAACTACTTTGCGGTTTTTATATGCATCGAAACGTCAAATATTAAACAGTTTGTTTTATAGACAGAGAACTTTTTTTAAACCACCCCCGCCACTTTTTGAAAAAGAAACCCATTCAAAACACACGCACGCACGCACACGTCCGAAATTAACGTGCACATGGTTAAGGTTTGCCAAATTACTTGCAGTAGGTTTTTGTATATGCTTATCAAGATAAACAATGTCGATCATCTAAAAATATGGCACGGCCCTTCTTGAGGGCCGACATAGGAAAGGATCAAAACCAGTTGTTGATGTAAAACATGGTCGGAATGGTTCTTGTTCTATATTGATCACTTGGGAGTGAAAAAGCAAACTTGATGGAATCTCAGTCACCCCCGAACCATTCCTACGTTATCTATCCCCTCGCTAGAAAGGAAAACATGTAACACGAAATGCGTGGCCATGTCTTTGCAAAGACTCCAGACATAAAGTAAATGAATCATACATGAAAAAGTTGTAATCATGTACATTATCTGCACTCTTTACATGCAAATCTGAGTAAGCTAAGATAAAGTCCTCAACTTTTTCCTGCATTTTTCTATTTGTTATCCCTACAAGTTGCTGAATTGCACCATGTGGCGCAAAATCAGCACTAGATTTGTATTTACTTGGATTAAGCAATAAATAATCAAGTTCAGAAAAGTATTAACGACCAAATTCTTTGGGTTCCCCCAAGGGCCGATCTTTAAATCTACTCGGACTTAACCAAACTTTTGAACAATTTGAAAGAAGTCACACTGTTCTTAGAATTTCTTTCCAACTTGAAAATTAGTAATTATCGAACTTCAAATCTCTTGAATTAAGGATAACCAACTGTCTAAATCGATTCAAGAAAACTAAAAATAATGGCTGAAATTTGATTAGTTAAAACCTAAATAAATAAAACTTAATTAATCACCCAATATGATGATTATCATATGTTTGAGTTTATGTAAAAATCTCTATGTGAATGTTCTCTTTATTGATTATCAGTTTTCATAGTGTGGATTTGGGCCTCAAAGAGTATAGCTTCAAGAGGGCCTCTATCAGATTGGGAGTAACGCTAGAGCCAGCCTGCCTGCGTCCTGCTGTAGGTAATTGCTATCTTTAGTGATATTGTCTAATATTTTTATTTTATGCATTCTACGATATGTACTTCACATTTTGTATACAAAGGCATGGCGAATGCTTTTTCTTCATGATGATTTATGACAGTTTACTGCCACAACGGCACAGGAAAAATTTGCTGCAAAAGTGAACATATGGGTGTTTATATCTTTGCCTTTGGACAGGGTTATGAAATTTCTAAAAAGGGCTAGTTAGCACCAGATAAGAAGAAGGCACATGCCCTAACATTAATCTAACAACATGCTTTCAAGTTGTCATAAGTGATGCTACTTAGTACCTAGGGAAAGGAAGTTTTTCTTGTTATGAACAAAGGCTTATTTGATCCTTCATGATCATGTAATCATCTTACTTCATATTGGAATAAGGCAACTTCTGATGGTTTTCAAAAGTTTTTCTGATTAAGTTTTTTAGCTATCATTAAATGAAAACCATTATAGAGAGGAAAACAGGATGAGCACCAAATCCTACTAATTCAAAAGTGTCAGAGAGACGAAAATGTGATGAATGACAAATGTAACGATCCGTATTTTTAGCCATGCTCGAGTAAAGCTTTATTATGCTACGTCTATTATTATTTTATTTATGTTTATATTATTATTATCGTAAGTTAATTAGTTATAAAAATCCAAAAAGATTTTTTTAACTTTCAAAATTTCAAAAGTTTAAAAATCAAATTCAAATCTTTTAAAAACCTTCTTATTAATGCCTAATCAAATCCTATTAAAACCTTTTACTAATTCGGCAACGTCTCATTCAATCACTTTCTTTCTTTGCCATAGCATTTATCCCTACTAAAATCAAATGTCAAAGATTTTAAAAAACCCAAAACCCTAGCAATAAAACCCCACGCACACACCCTCTCCGCTACAAAAACAAAACAAAAGGAGAACCCTAGCTAAAGCCTCCAGCCACCACTTATTCCTCCCCTACCTAAACTAGGGGTGAGCACGGTTTGCTCAAACCGCCCGAACCGAACCGGACCGAACCAGACCGAGCCAAAAACCGAACCGAACCGCTCTCCATCGGTCTGGTTTGGTCTCAATCGTTGAAAACCGCCACTTATATGGTCTGGTTTGGTTTCACCCTGTTGAAACCGCTTAAACCGAACCGAACCGACTCCTAACATATATTATATATTGTGCTGGAAATCTGTTGGGATTTTAACCCTAGTCCCTAGGAACCCTAGCGGCCTAAGGCTTTTAGACTGAGCGACGCCGCGCCGGTCCTATTTGGCTATCTTTAACCTGGAGAAGAAAATGGGATGTGCTTAGTTGACAATGAGATAGTATGGGATGTTCCTATCTGTAGAAACATCAGTGAATTAACATGCTCAACACAATTCAGCATCAGATACCATTTTGATACAACTTCTAGTGATGAATGCACCCTAACTGCTATAGAAAAATGAAAATACATAGAACAATAATAATCGCACCTGTCGCAGTCACAGTTAGAACTCCTGCAAGCGATGCAGTGCCTAATTTTCCCTGGTTTGATAAGGAGCACAGGAATGAAGCCATGTCATGAAATTATTTTAATGACCGTCTATATTTAGCAAAACTGGGTATACGAGGGGATCTTCCGTCATCATATATCTGAACCGCGGTTCCAAACCGAACCAAACCGCTCCAAACGGTTTTCGTCGGCTCGAAAACCGTCGGTCTGGTTTGGTCTGGCCTGTGAGAAACCGCTACTTACACGGTCTGGTTCGGTTTAGGTCCCAAACCGCCGGTTTGAGACCGTGCTCTCCCCTAACCTAAACCCTAACCCACGTTCTAAAACCCTACTTCTCTTAAACCCTAAGGAACCCTTCCACATCCTCCCCCTCCTTCGCAATAGCCACTCTCGCAGCCTCCCTTCTCCGCCTCCTGCCATCCCCAGCGACTCCTCCCTGGCAACCCATTCTCCTTCCATGAGCTCCTCGCCTCGACACTCAGCCACCATCTTCCCCGTCGCCACCCAAGTCCCCCAGCAGCCCCATACCCTTCGACAGGCCCCCACCGCCCTCAACTCGTTGCCAGCCTCTCCATGACCTCCTTCCCTCCGACCCACGCACCACCGTAACCACCCCCTCTCGCCACCTTCCCTCAAACTCATGCCACCACCAACCACCATGACCCCCTCCTTCCTCTGCTGAACACCACCGCGCCGTCCTCCTCCTCCCATCACCTGCGCCGTCCCCCTCCTTCCTCACACCTCCGACAGCCCCTATATGCCATCAACACCCAAGCTTCCAACCCTAGGACCCACCGGTAACCTCCTCTCCCCCTACACACTCCGGTGACAACCCCAAGCAACCAACCCGAGCCTCTGCAAACCCATTCGCCAACACCCCCACACCCTCGCAGCTGCCGTCGCCGCTGCTCGCCGGTGCACAGCCCCCGCCCCCGCCGTTGCCGTCCATCACCGTCCAACACTATGGCCCCACCTGCAAACACGAATCAAAAGTAACGTAAAAATTGTGAGTTGTTATCTATATATATAAGTTATAATGTTCATCCACAGTATATTATTATTACTATTATTATATGTATATTATAGTATAAGTTTATGTATTATATGCTTAAGTTATATATATATACACACACACACTATATATATACAATCGGTATATGTAATATATAGTGTAACCAGTGTATGTTATAAGTTACACTTTAAATTAATCTTTTACAAGTTAAAATCTTTTGACTTAATATCATAAATCTGCTGACGTGGTAATATTCACGCCTTCCCTACAATCACAACAATACTAAAATCACCAAAATCAGGCAAGTGGCATTTTTCTACATATTTTTAAATGTTGTTTCATTTAATCGCTTTACACAAATAGCTAGTTTCTGGACAATTTAATCATGAAATAACCCATACGAAAAATACCATAACAAACTACACTTTATGTGTGACACAATAACACCAAACTTCATATGTTACATTTTGTGAATTGTAAGCTAAAAACTCATGAATGTGGCCATCTTGATAAATTAGTTGTAAAGTAGTCTTGAAAATCATAACTCTTGCGGGCCAGTTTGGCTACCTTGTGGGCCAGTTTGGCTAGTCTAGCTCGTGTTTCAGTATCATAAATCATGTGTACCGGTTTGGCTGAATCTGGCTTGTGCTTCAAATAAGTACACGTGTGTGAGGTTGGGTTCGCGGGCACTAGTCGGAAGTAAATGTGTCACCTTTGAGGGCACAAAAAGATAGATTCACTTGCTATTCGCCTAACGACGTGAACCTTAGTCACTAGTTAGATACACTCAAGAATATCTTGAAAACTGCCATCTTAAAATGTCTGACATGTAAAACTGTTACTACTTTCACTTATACTAGAACTGCCATGCTAAAGTAATTTATGCTCATACTGCTTAGTAATTTTAATTGTTCCAGTATTCATAATGCTTTAACTTCCATGTAAACTATTTTTGAAAACCTTGCCGAGGGTCCCATTCATACTTACTGCTTGCCAAGGACCCTTGGTGACATACATTTCTATGTTGTTTGAAATGTATATCAGGTTACGAGACAGGTTACATTGAGAATGAGCTGCTTGAGGAGACTGACCACTGGACGAGGAATACGCTGATCCAGGAGTTCTCTCCATTGAGGACTAGTTGTTGAGCCCTACTTGCTGTTGCTTAGCATATTTCCTTTACTGCACTTTTGTAAGGTGTGTACCCATTTTTCTTGTAGAACTCTGTTATTTGTTTGGCCACGCTGGGCCTTGTTAATTTTGTGTAACTTTTTCTGGATGTTGGCTTTAAATTCATAGTTACTTTGTTGTTTCTGAAAAGCATGCAAGTTCCTGCGTATGGTTTTATTCATAGACGCTTATTGGGTTTGAACTTCACCGCTTCAGCCTATGCGGACCCGCTCGCGTCCTCGCTCCCAAGTATAATGGAAAGCGGGACATGACAACAAATCCACATTGGTGTAACTAACCTGCTATTATGACTATAAGCTAAAAAATAGGGATATGTAATAAATACCAATAATCTGACTACATAAGTGTATCAAAAGGAAGGATATGTGAAAAACTCTAAATCCAACTGACTCGGTAACTTGCCAGTATAGCATGAGCCTGCAAGAAAACTGTTGGAAAAAGAGAAAAGAGACGAACATCGCATCACTACCAACATAAAAGCATTGGATCAAAGGAGGGGAATGCATGAGACACAGATGCCCTACTGACACATTCGCAGTATGGTGTTAGACTAAACTTTGATTATTGGAGAGAGGAATGGCAATGAATGATGGCCACCCGCTAACTTGAAAGAATTAGAAGGGAAAAACAAATGCTTACCCCTTTCAAAGAGGAGAGTCCTCCGACTGACCGCACACCAACCATGCCAGCTCGGCGAGGAGAAGCTCGCCTAAGAGATAGCCCGCCTAACTCTCCACCCAAGGAAGTCCACCCAAAGAAGGACTTGAGAATTTAATAGGGAGGCAAACTGCCATAAATATCGCTGACAGTTTCACCGCCCGACAGTCTCACGCCTGACAAAAGCGTGCCTGACAAAAGCGTGACTGGCATTTTCACCGTCCGACAGCATCACGCCTGATAGCCTGACAAAAGCGTGACTGACAAAATCACGCCTGACGGTTTCGGTCCTAACGTCCTTGGCCGAACTTCTGACACCCTGACACCTCCAGCTCAGCAAAAGCAACCGACTCCAACAGCCTATAAATACCCCCATCCACCATCAGAGAAGGGGTTGGTAAGTTACGACTAAATTACTACCATCAATACGCAAGGTTCGGATAACTTCCATATATTTGTGCCTCCAACACTAGTCCACCAAGCGAGTGCCGATCTGCCTTTGGAATCGTTGAGCATGTCCGACATTCTCCCAATAGTCACCCGTTGACTTAAGCATTGGAGAGACTACGGGCTGGCAGCCCGCCCCGCATTTCGACGAGTTCTCCTTGTAGGTAGCTGGCCTCTACTGCCGGCGGTTGAAGAAACCTAGAGCGACCAACTTCAATCGAAGGGCGAACTACTCCGGTTGACGGGCGACCTTGAGATTCTCATCTACAAATCGTCCTCAAATCGTGATTAGCCTTGTCATCAACCCTACACTTGTAATCATCGTGCCCTTGATTCCCTACTTTAATATAAATTCATTGTAAGCGGATTTACCCTGCAACAGTAGTGTATATACTTAGCTATGCGGATAGAAGTGAAAAAGGGGTAACTACACTAAAAATACAAAAATAAAGAAAGGTGCCATATGCCAAGCGTCATCGATAATGCAGATTGAGCAGGTGGGTTGACCTAGCTTCTCGACCCAACGTGTTATAGCCCTAGACGATAGTCGAAGCTCAATCCTCGTCATCTCAATGTCCAACCATGAGAGAACTCGGAGAATAGATTGAATCCCTTATTGTAGCCTCGATGGTTAGTCAGATGCCATGGTAGCTGTGGTTCTAGCGAGTGTGCCCGATGGTTAGTCGATGCCTAGCACTAGAAAGCCACGCACCCCTCCTCGGCTATGAGGTGGGATGAATTAAGCCCATCCAAGCCTATTCCTAAGAGTAAACCCCTAATTGACCTGATATTTTGGGTGATCCACCCACATGAACAATCTACACTAGGGTTGAGCTAAGCCCTAGGCATAAAGATCTACTCTATTAACATCACAACAAGAGAAAAACAGCAAATAAAGGAAAGCATCACAAGAAGCAAGAGAAATGAAATTAAGACAACGCAATTAAAATTAAACTAAAGATAAACAAGAATTCATTACAATTAAACTAAAATTAAGAGTCTTATAGTACAAATTGTAGAACAGCCCCCAAAAGGGGATAAAAGCCTAAAAATCGCGGAGGAAGAAGCTCCCCCTCTCTCAATTTGCACTCAGCCTTAAATAGTACATACAAAAAAATAAGGGTGCAAGGCGGTGCTGCAAATCGGTACGGTCGTGCCGTTGTAAAAATAAACTAGGGCACGGCTGCGCGCTGCTTCGAGCACAGCCGTGCCGCAAGTCACCACGGCTGTGTTGAACTTCCTTTAAGCCCAAATCGGTCCTAGGCAGCACGATCGTGCAAGATGATCATGTTGCAGGGGGAACTATCTGCCTCATGCAGGGGAATTAGTACGGTCGTGCTGCAAATCAGCACAGCCATGCAAATGCTGTTGTAGCTTCTCCCTTGGCCTTATAATATAGCATTGTCGTGTCGTTGCATGCACGGCCGTGCAATCTGCTCTTTGGCTTGTATCTCCCCTACTTTAGCTCTGATCTTTGCTAATCTTCACCGATATCTCTCACAAGCTCCACAGACCACAGATTGACATCGTTTACACGTGAATTTCCTGATATGCGCAATATACATACCCAAAGTATCAAATGGATAAAAATGCATAAAAACAAGAGAAATAGCGAGAATGATAAGGAATAAATGAGAAAAGTGAAGGGTGAAAGTGGAGAAAAAAGATGTATAAATGGGTCTAACAAAATCCCCAAGCTAAACTCTTGCTTGTCCCAAGCAAGCCAAGACTTGAAGTGTGGGGAGATATTTGCTAGGGTAATCTAAAGATTGCCCTCTCTAAACCAATCGTCCCTGCAAATCACATAAGCAATGAAATTAGAGTTTACTCTTAACATGCGACACTCTAGCTACCAAGCATGGCATATGACTTGGAAATATCGGTCTCCAACAAAATCTCAAGTTTAACTCGTATCCCCGTGTAGAAGACCAAATCGCGGAAAATCCACCTTATAGGCTTAAGATTGGAAGAATTCGACTGTTGTCTTACGTAAGCAAAGGTAGAAACCAAAATTGTGTCATATGGACTCAACTTTCCAAGATTGGCTCAAGAAAAGCTAGTTCCTCCTAAACCGTGATGGTAGACATGCATGTTATGTATTCTTTTATTAGCACGGAACTTGGGCGATTTGTGTAGTGGGATTTCAGTCAACGAATCTCGACTCAGATGAGTTTAAGGCGTTGGGCCAAGAAGGATCCATCGGACCTACTCTCGAATCGCCTAAGTCCGATTATTTCCACTTAGTGCACTTCCCCAAATCTTCACCGTTCAACGCGAACCTTCAATGCTTACTGAGGCACGGAGACCTGACTACTTGGTGGGACTGGAAGAATGATGCACTTATTCTTTTCTCTCTGTTTTCTTCTATTCGATTGCAAAATATCATATATTTTTTCTCTATTTTTTGAACATGTCAAGCCACCACGCCTTTAGGGGAAACGCGCTATATCTAGGGCCAATACACTTCAAGCTAAGGCCTACTCTAATCAATTGGTGAAACTTATGCTTGTATGAGGTAAAGGTTGAATAGACAACCGTTCTATCCTATTGGGGATTAAATGGAGATCTAGTGCTCACTCACGGAGAGGGAGTTAAAAATGGGATCGTGTGTGAGACGAGAAAAAGTCTCACTAAGAAAGCAGTGAGAGTGCACATAGGGAGCAACTCTAGTCAAGTGCCCAGGAGGAATGACATGCAAGTGTGATCTGTCCTTAAGGTATCATTCTTTCGATTTCTATGGCGAAAACGAAAAGAAAAGTGAAATAGAAAAGAAAATAGGGAAAAAAGATAACGAAAAAGTGGATTACTCCCCCCAAGCTGGGAGTGAAACATCTCTCACCCAATCTAGAACTAAGCATTGTCCTCAATGCTTGAGGAAAAATAGGTGTGGGGGGTAGGTGTGCAAGGGGGTGGATTGAAATGGGAATACAATGTGATATCATTAAGCATATGGGGAAAATGTGGACTGCACGGGAGAGTCTCCCCAAAGCTAGCTGAAGCATAGCCAGAAATGAGATAGTGATATGAAAAATAGGGGCTAAAGTGTACTTGGGAGGTAAGTGCAGAAATCGGAGTTAAGTGGGAAAGAGGTAGTGTGTGAGGCGAATGAGAGATAAACAGATTTATTAAATAATATTAAAGAAAAAAAGCTCCTCTCGCTAATCGAGAGGAGACAAGATTATTAAGAAGCTACACTAGAAAGCAAGTGAAATATCTACACTACTGGATTGTGATACACCTGATTGAAAGGCAGATCCTTAATATGTATAGGTGCAGGAATCCGCTCTTCCTGCTGCTTTCGTGGCTCAGCTAGCAGCTTTACTCCACGAGAATCATCGGACCCAAGCAACACAGCTCCCAGCATTTCTTAGTGGTGTCCACCTATGACCTGCCAGGAATGAGCCATGTCGGCCCAATGTGAAAAATTATTTACCCCCATGAAATTTATCTAGAGGTAGTCGTCAAAATATGTAGAAAATTCTAAATGAAATTGACGGATACTCCCTGGAGGAATTTCGCTACTCTCAGGGGTGGGTGCGACCACATCCTCGTTCTTCTCATTTTCAGGATGGTCAGGTGCTGGCGCAACCAAGCATGCCTCAAATAGATATATACCCCTTTCCTATGGAAGACATGTTGTGTCAGTAATATCTGAATCTAGGAATGAATAAAATAAAGCATGAGATTTAGATATGGAGAAATCAGGGTCTTGTAAACTCCCCTGATCAATGTGGTGCTGATGCTCGAGCTCTGGTGGAATAAGGAGCGGCTGCGATGCAAATGAAGGAGGAGAACATGGTTCGGGCCAGATGAGATCGGTCATCGCGCTTGTGGCTGAACTCATGTATTCCTTGAATACACGCATGGGCATCACAGTCTCCTCGATGCTCGTGCATGGCTCCGACTCAGGGACATGACAAAATGTGAAGACTGGCACGTGCTCTTCAATTTCTGGCGTCTCCTCCTCGCACGTGCAAATCTCACACATTTCTACTCTGAACTGTGTCAAGAGCCCCTCAATCTTCGCTAACACCCCATCAGATTTCTCATTTCTTGCGGGGGCACAGCTCGGGATGATGCCACATGCATGGTATGTGCTAGTGGTACCACCTGCAGCTGGGAAGGCAAATGTATTAGAAAATAAAGAGTTTTGCGTAAATAGATTACCTCCCGGTAGTGCAGGTGGCCGGTGACGTGTTGGGCCAATGGGCGTCCTCCATTATAAAAGTGGATTCTCCTCCGTTGAGCCATGGAGTGGCTGGCAAGCTTTGAGTTGCCATAAAATGTTCCATCTTGGTTATGAGAATTCCCGATGCTTCCAGTGGAGGCAAATATTGTGGAGGATTTGGATGCAAGTGGTTTGGATAAGGGTTGTAGGTAAGTGGGGCTGGGTCAAATGGGCTGCCATAATATGTGCAAGCATTTGTAGCGTGCCCCAGAAGACCGCACACCCCGTAGTTCCCCGCAACCTGCAAACATTGATTTTGTGCTCCCATCTGAGCATCATAGTATGTCGAGACATCAAGATTGTCGAAAAATGTTCAGTCTGGCATCCACATCGTTACTTCAAATTCACCTGGCTATAAAGATGGAATAACTAAAAATTGATCGTAAATAAACATCAAGTAGCAACATGTGGAAGGTAAAAATCTTTCTTTTATTTTATATATATATACACACACACACACATACACACGCAGCTGGACCATCGTGGAATCATTGATCAGTCCCCCTATGTGCTGTGCAGCTCCAACCCGAAGACCGCCAGGCACCCCTTTTTCCGGTGTAAGTATAGTTCCTTTGTGTGGGAGCCTTGTCAGCTCAAGCTTGGCCTTCCCTTTTGCTACAAGTCCTTGGATGTCATTGCACACCTTCTTCAGTGTCGGTTTGGAGCCGGGGGAAGCTTGCTGTTGTGGGACGACTCTCCTTGTTGACTCTTTCTTCTGTCGTCTGGCATATCTGGAAGGAGCGTAACTGTCGTATTTTCCCGTCACAGTCGCTTCTGCGGGCTTCCCTCCTTGCCAAGATCTACTTGGACATTGCTGCTACGACGCCTCCCATTGCGGATGATGTTGCTAAGTCCAGTCGCAATTTTGGGAACTGGGGGTTGGTCTAACCCCAGTTTGGTGTGTAGCCTATGTAGCTTAGTTTTTTCCTTTTGTGGGCGGATCCTGCTCTTGGCTGTACATGTGACTGGTGACTGCTTTTACCTCTCCCAGTGTTGTTCCGCTTGTTGTTGCTTGGCCGGTGTGGTTACTTGTACAATCCTTTACATGAATTTACATACTCACTTACCTTTCAATGTGTGTGTGTGTGTATTAAAACACAATTGTTTTTGAATTCTAGGGTTGACTACGACAAGACAAAGAGTGGCTAGGATTTGTTCTTTAAGAATGGAAGGTTGAGATGAGTTTGAGAAAGTTTTAGGGAGAATCGATTTGGTTGGAAAACTCAAAATTTTGATATTTTTATAATAAATGTAACATCCAATGGCACCTCACACATTATCCAATTGCATTTGTAATTATGGAAAAATGCAGCATTTATATATTAAAACACAACTGTTTTTGAATTCTATGGCAAACTAAGACAAGATAAAGAGTGGCTAGGATTTGTTCTTTAAGAATGGAAGGTTGAGATGAGTTTGAGAAAGTTTTGGGGGAATCAATTTGGTTGGAAAACTCAAAATTTTGATATTTTTATAGAAAAACTAACATCCAATGGCACCTCACACATTATCCAATGGAATTTGCAATTATGGAAAAATGCAGCACGCAATGGCAGGGAAAAATGTTGGGAATTTGAGTCAGTTGGAGCTGAACCAACTTTGCTTTGCTGGGTCCCACCGCCCCCATTTGGAGACTGGACGTCCAAATTCACATCCGCCTAACCCGTACAAGAAAAATTCGAAAAAAGTATAGATAGATAAAAAGGGTGTCTTGATAGATAAAAAGTGAGTCTTGAAATGTACGGTGTGCTTTTAATGGCACCAGAAAAACTATTAACGGTAACTATATAGGTGACAAATATTGTTTTGTCTTATTATTTTATAATTATTTGTTCATTTCCCATTCCATTGTCAATTTTTGTTCGTTTAAATTTTGGAGGGGAAATAATTTTTGGGGATAACAAATATTTCGAGGGCACGGGTCCGCGCCGAAGGCGCCCCCACCGAAAGCTAAATTTTGGTTCGTTTAAATTTTGGAGGGGAAATAATTTTTAGGAAGAACAAAGATTTTGAGGGGATATCTTAAATGAACCGTGCTCGAGGGCACGGTTCCGCACCGAAAATGCCCACGCCGAAGCTAAATGTTTGTTCCATTAAATTTTGGAGGGGGAATAATTTTTGGTGAAAAAAAGATTTTGAGGGGATATCTTAAATGAACCGTGCCCAAGGACACGTGTTATGACTAGTAATATGCGTAGTCTAATAGATACAGATTCAAATCGCTTGATATTGCCTCCCCGGCAACGACGCCATTTTGCTCATGATGTCCGGATGATGCAAAATATATTTATAGTTAATCGCGAGCAATACGGATCGTATGCAGCGGGTGTCGAACACAGGGAGTCAGTGGTATGAGTATCGGTTGACCATGTAAATACTTATCTACGCGGATAGGAGTGCAAAAGGGGTAATTACATTAAAAATACAAAAATAAAGAAAGGTGCCATAGGCCAAGCGCCACCGCTAGTGCAGATTGAGCAGGTGGGTCGACCTAGCTTCTCGACCCAACGGGTTATAGCCCTAGATGATAGTCGAAGCTCAATCCTCGTCCTCTCATTGTCCAACCATGAGAGAACTCGAAGAATAGGTTGGATCCCTTACCGTAGCCTCGTTGGTTAGTCGGTGCCTAGCACTCACACCCCTCCTCGGCTACGAGATGGGATGAATTAAGACCATCTGAATCTATTCCTAAGACTAAAACCCTAACTGGCACGATATTTGGGGCGATCCGCCCACAAAAACAATCTACACTAAGGTCGAGCTAAGCCCTAGGCACAAAGATATACTCTATTAACATCACAACAAGAGAAAAACAACAAATAAGAGAAAGCATCACAAGTAGCAAGAGATATGAAATTAAGACAACGCAATTGAAATTAAACTAAAGATAAACAAGAATTCATTACAATTAAACTAAAATTAAGAGTCTTATAGTACAAATTGAAGAACAACCCCCAAAGGAGGGTAAAAGCCTAAAAATCGTGGAGGGAGAAGCTCCCCCTCTCTCAATTCACACTCAGCCTTAAATAGTGCATGCAGAAAAATAAGGGTGCACAGCCATGCCACAAATCGGCACGGCCGTGCCGTCGCAAAAATAAACTAGGGCACGGCTGCGCGCTGCTTCGAGCATGGCCGTGCCGCAAGTCAGCACGGCCGTGTTGAACTTCTTTTAAGCCGAAATCGGTCACAGGCAGCACGGCCGTGCAAGATGGCCATGCTGCAGGGGGAACTATCTGCCTCCTGCAGAGGAATTAGCACGGCCATGCCGCAATCAGCACGGCCATGCAAATGCTGATGTAGCTTCTCCCTTGGCCTGATGATATATCACGGTTGTGTCGTTGCACGCACGGCCGTGCAATCTGCTCTTTGGATTTTATTTCCCCTCCTTTAGCTCCAATCTTAGCTAATCTTCACCAATATCTCTCCCAAGCTCCACAAATCACATATTGACATCGTTTACGCGTGAATTCCCTGAAATGCACAATACATATACCCAAAGTATCAAATGGATAAAAATGCGTTAAAACGGGAGAAATAGCGAGAATGATATGGAATAAATGAGAAAAGTGAAAGGTGAAAGTGGCAGAAAAAGATGCATAAAATGGGTCTAATAGTAGTGGTTCGAGTTCTTGGAGTGCTAATGAATCATGAAGGTGATGCATCATTAAGGTGAAACTTCTATCGTGCGTGGTTGGTGAATGAGATTGGGGTCTTCACTAAAAGAGTTTTTGGATTTGCATATATCATAAAAGTATATCCGTGTCAAAGGTATGTTTTAATTTCAACATTAAATTCAAGTTTTGTAGTAGATTTTGCTTCACATTACTAGGTTATTAGAAAATTTGATTTTTCAGCCTTTTTCCATATTGTTTAGAAACCATTGCATATTTCTTTACACTTTTCACTTGCTTACTACTCATTGCATATGTGTTCCCAAGCGCCGGTCCCATTATGTACTAGAATCCCGCATACACAAAGTGCTTAATGAAATGCATATCCTTCATAAGCATGGGACCCACCACCGCTTCCACGTAATGCATTCTACAAGCTTGATGTCGTGCTAACCCACATGCACTCAATTTTGTTTAGCTTTGCATATACTACCATACTAATGTGTGAGGCCCATCATCTAATCCATGGCACACTAGCTTGTTGATACGACTATTTTAGAGAGACCCAAATACAGGCGGCCCAAGCCCACACGGAAAGAAGTGGGCTCTCCAAAAGATGTTTTCGGGCCAACCCGCAAAGGCCCCCGTGGAAGCCCTGCATTGGATCACCCACGATCAGATGTATGCCCGGTCCGCCCACGACTGAGGGAGCTAACCGCTCCCCAAAACGCTCTCCCTTAATGGCCATTGAGGGAACCCATTAATCCACCTTGATGGCGCATAAAGGCACCCGGAGGGAGGCAGATCATGGGGGCGGAATGAGGGGGCACAAAGACACGGCGATCGTGGGAGGAATCCCTATATAGTGGCAGGGGCACGAACGAAGAAAGGGACCAAATTCCTGTCACCGAGAACGGAGGTATTCCCCAAAAACAACCTTGCTTTCCCCATTATCTTCCCTCCTATAAGCTCGGTCCGAGGATACGCGTGCCGGCCTCTTTACGGGCCACACCGATCCCGCTGAGTATCAATCAGATCCATTCTGACTTGGGCATCGGAGGGGACTTGGCTGGAACCAAGGTCCGGCCCCCTGACGACTTTCTTCGTCTATCTAGGAAGAAGCTAAACTGAGGCGCCGAAGCTACCCCTCAGCACAGAACTCGCCAAAGCAAGGTCCGCATACCTGATGTGCGTTTATATTTTATATATTCACGCACGTCTTCTGTCACGCCCCGCTTCCCATTCTACCGGGAGCGAGGACGCGAGCGGGTCCGCGATGTGCTTAAAACAAGGAGGAGTACTTTTTTTTTTCTTTTTGAAATCTTTTTCTTTTCTTCCTCCTTGGCTTAAACACACTAAGCGTCTGTATAAAAATTGCAGATTCTTGCTTGCAAGTTTAAGAAGCAGCTCAAACAACATTATTACATATCCAGTGTACAATAATTAAGATACAGCTTGGCCTAGCATGGCCAATACAAACAAGGTACACGAATTACATTAATCAAATATATATATATAAGTGCTGACGCGAAGGTAAAAGTCTAGTCTTCTGTGGGTAGATACTCCACGTAGTTTTCGAGCACTGGCTCGACTCCCGCAGTAGTGTCTTCAAGGAACTCACTATCGATACCTGACGGACATTTCGTAAAACAACAAAATGAAATGTCCGTCAGCGAGGTTTACTCGGCAAGATAATCTCAAAACCAAAATGTTGGACATTTTAAATTTAAACAATAGTGAACTTTAAAGACAAGCAATAAGCTTAATTCACAAATAAGCAATAAAAGAGATAAAGCAGTTTAAATTAGTTAAAATAGTTAAAGCAGTTAAAGAGGTTAAACATTTGCAATCTGCAGCAATTTAATCATCGATAGCCATTTGCAATATCGTTTACAACCTGTAGCAATTTAATCATTCAATAACAATTTGCAATACCATTTGCAACCTGTGACAATTTAGCATTAAATAAACACGCCGTAGCAACCTGCAGAAAAGATGTTAGAACAATAGTCAAAAACCAGTCTATCCTAGTGATAAGTCCATGTCCAAGAGTACTAGAGATAACCAACATGCAGCCTGCGACGGGAGCAACTCCGCGGCTTACCCACCGTTCCGATATGGCAACGGTCAAGGTTCTAACCCCCGTAATGTGTTGGAGGTAATTTAGTATGGCGCATCCAGTCATTCTGTAACACTTGTGATCATAGACTACCCCAAACCCATGTCAAGTCTAGTGTCGGTCAAAAGAATGTGTACTATCTGTCTATTATTGAAATTCCATCTTCCATTCTATGGAAATTCCATCATTCAATCAGTCAATTCAGTCTCGGTGTTACAACAGTCCGTACAACAGTCTCGTGAAAATTCACAATTTCACGACTCGGTTTAGCAACATAGAAATCACTTAAAGAGATAAGAGAACAAGCAAGACATGATTTAACTAAGTAAATGAGTTTAAATTAGCTTAGAATATTTTCTAAGACTAGTAGTTATTTTTCAAGATTTTTAAACAATTTTTAAACAATTTTAAATAGCCAAAAAGCAATTTTAAATCAAGGAATGATTTTTAAAACATATGTTCAAGGAATTGTTTAGAGCAAACCGTACATCAGAATTCTTCAAACAAGGTGTCAAAATGATCGTATTCACTAGTACTACGACATATATTTTTATCGTACGTAAGTGCACGTAAAATCACAGATTACGAATTTTAAAAGGATTTTTAAAACAAGAATTTATCATTACAACATATCTTCAAAGATTTATTCCGGGCAAACCGTACGTCAGAATTTTGCAAACAAGATGTCAAAACGATCGTATTTACAAGTACTGTAACATATATTTTTATCAGACGTACATATACGTAAAAATTGCAAGTTACGAATATTAGAAGAATTTTAACCTATTTAAGTTTTGCTTTTAAAAATTCACTGTGAGAAATATACTTGCCTGATCGCGACGAAACTAGCGCCAATGGATTCGTTTCGACGTTTCTGATTTTCTGGGACTAGTCACACATTTTTCTGGGCCCTATATAATTACTTATGGATTTAAAACCAATAAACTCATTTATTAATTATCATAAAATACGAAATTACGAAATAATCGCGTATTTACAAGTTTGCCCTTATAAACTTACCGACGCTGCTTCGTCGTTGCAGCTGCAGGGGCGGGGGAATTCGACGACGACGGCGGCCTCGTGGCGGAAGACGGCGACGGCGGTCAGCGGAGGAGGCAGCGGCGGCGCGGTGGAAGACGGCGGCGGCCTGTGGCGGAGCTCCGGAGAAGCTGACGGCGAAGCGTCGACGTGGGGTGCGGAGCGACGTCGGAGCTGGGGGCTGCAGCGAGGCGAACGGCGATCGGGGGTGGGCTTCGAAGCGTCGGAGGAAGGCGGAGGCGGAGGAAGGTGCTCGTCGGCGGGGGTTGAGGCCGGAGGGCGGCGCTGCGGACTCTCGGAGAGGCGGCGGGGTCTACGGTGGGTTGCAGCGGTGGATGACGGAGAACGAGGGGAGCTTCGTGCGGCGGCCTCCGTCGAAGACGACGACGAGTGACGGTGATCGAGGGCGGGGCACACGGCGGTCGAGCTCGCCGGAGGTGAGTACAAGAGAGGAGAGAGAGCGGGAGAGTGAGAGTGACTGAGTGAGAGACGGATGGCGGGAAAGGGCAGTGCGTAAGAAAACTTGATGCCTGGGTTCGAAATATAGAAGGAGAGAGAGAAGTGAGAGACTTAAAACAAAGGGAAGGGGTTAATATACAGGGTTAACCAATGGGTAGTTGGGATGTTCCTTGGTTAGCTGAGGGTGGGGGTTAGATGGAGATCGGGGTTAGATACGGGTTAGGTGGTAGCTGGATTAGGTGGGTTAATTAGGGTTAAGTAGGTAATTAGCAAGGTAAAACCCCTTTAATGAAAGTTATTAGTGAAAATACAAAAGGAGAAAATTACGAAAATGCCCCTACTAGTAAACGTGTCCGAAAAATTACGAAAACATACCCACGGGATCGTATCGTCACGAGGATCGCGAATACGAAGACCGTTACAGGATTTGGGCTACGGAAATACTAGATTTTGGCCAAAACGTTTAGAAAGCGGGTTTGCGGGTTCTCTATTGAAATGATATCAGAAAATTACGAAATTAATGTGGGAAGCCCCAAATGATCATAGGATGCTACTGCAGAAGTTTGAAAACATTTTGAAGACGTTTGAATAGAAAATAAATTCATTGACCCAAAACTGCAATATCCGAAAATGAATTTTTATCAGATCTTTTAGAGGTATTTGTTGAAATCCGATCTTACTAAAATACTCCATAACTAGTCTGGTACTCCAAAATATTTTTATAGGAGATTTTTGAAATCAGTTTAAGACTCCTAACAAACCATTATAAAATACAATTAAAAATGAATTTACTTTAAATACTTGATTTAAATGTATTGGAAAAATACAGGCCGTTACATTCTACCCTCCTTAAAAATAATTCCGTCCTCGGAATTTAAAATATTTTTGAAACAAATAATTGATATTACAAAGAAGCTCAAGCAAATAAATGATAAAATGGAAAACTAGTCAAATGATTACAATTTAGAAAATAAGTTGTTAATAGCATGAAATATAATGTGATATAATGGCATCAAGAAAACAAGAGATACTTCTAATAAGTATTAACATTATCATAGTTTCCGTAACTAGTCCCGACCAGTATCACCACAATAGTTACCATGCCTTCTCAAGTAGTCCAAAATTAACATGAGATAATAATATCACATGAAAATGAGGGCTATTATGATGACAACATCTGTTCGAACTTGGAACCTGAGGTGATAAGCCAGTAGCAAGCTATTTAAACCACATAAATGGAAGACCATATAGTTTATTCGTGCTACTGGGTCTTAATCAAAGATGTCGCTCATCATATAGCACGTATCGACTAATCCACGGGTACCAACACCATCAATTTCCATAATGCCCAACCACATGCTAACGTCCAAATCACCGCCCAAAGGTAAGTACAAGGCCAACACTCTAAGTCAGTACTCACTGCCAGCATTTCTTCTGTCAATCTCCATACTATCCAACAATAAGGCAGGATCCATGCTCTCATCCAGAGCCAAGCACAAGGCCTACATCCAACTTCAACACCCAAGGCCAATATCATACCAGTAACCATTGCCATCATTCCTTCCGTAGACCAATACTTGACATTCGCAACACCCAACATCACCCAACAAATGAACAACCAAAAACACGCTTTCCCGCACACCAAAAGGAGTAGACGCAAGAGGAAGCCTAAACGGGATCTCAACGAGGGTGAGACCCAAGGCAGATAGCTCAAGAGAAGCCCAAGGATCACGGCTTCCCAAGATCTCAGCCAAGCGGCGGTAGCGAGGGCGGCGGTGAGGGTTGCTGCTAGGCCCAACAGACCCCAAGGTCGTTGGTGGGCCATCGGCGGCTGGCGATCTGCGGCGACGAGGGCTCCGACTGGTTGACGATCCATGGCTGGGGAGGGCCTCCGGGATGGAGCGAAGCGGAAGCTGGCGGATCTTCGGGTGAGGCCGGCGGATCGGAGATCGGAGCGGCGATGCGCGGTCCGATCGAGCTTGCTTGGGGGAGAGGCCGGGAGGAGGAGGGGGTGATGTCTGAGGGAAAAGGGAAAGCCACGGGGTGGCTTGCGGAGGAAGGAGCGGGGTTAAAAAGAAACGGGGGGGGCACTGAAGTCGTCGGTGTTAGGCGGGAACGGGGCTCGAGGAGAGGAAACGGACAGAACGCAATAAAGAGGGGGAAAAGGCGGTCAGTGGGAAATGAATCAAACCCTTGGGGAGAGAAAATCGGGTACAAGATAGAAGTAGGGGCTAGAAGAGAAACACTAGCTCAAAAATGAAAAGACGCAAACAGCCTACACTGGCACGTCAGGTTGGCTCGTCTCAACATCTCTAGTATCATCCTCGAATACTTCTGAGCGTCCTTCGATCTGCTTCCGCGGAGGAACTTGAACTTAAGATGGTCGGGTATTTCGAACTCTACCCTCCTTTGACAACAGTCAAAGGTGGCATGAAATGTCCTTAACCAATTCATCCCAAGAACAACATCAAACGTTGGCATCTCTATCACCATGGATTTAGCGAAAAGACCTCGTCTACAAATCACAATAGAACATTGGAGGCATCCACTGAGAACTGCCAGCGGTCTTGACCATCCAACGTGGAGTCAGAGGTTTAACAGTTACAGTGATAAGAAACATGTCCAAGCTCTAAATAATAGAGTAAGTAGCTTAGTGGAATATCTCGTACCTGGGATTACTTGGTCCGTAGCCTCAGCTTCTTCTACCGTCATGGTACAAGCTTGGCGTCTTTGGGATAGCACCTGTTGTCGAGTCTGCTGGTACACTTGGTTGACGTTGCTGAGCAAAGTTGGAAGGCTGAGACTTCCTCTCAGGACAGTCGCTTGCAGTGTGGCCCTTCGATTTGCTTCAGTGGTTGAACTCGAACTTCTGATGATCCAAAATTCGAATGCTGTCCTCCATAACTAGAGTTCAAGGGGACTAAAGAAAGATTCTAAGAAGGTCAATCGAAAGGTCATCAAGCGAAGAGAAGGTGATAATGATGAAGATCGATGGCGTTACATAATCATGATTCACATCCTTGCGGTCCAGCGGACACGACCAGGGAAGTGACTAAGCTAGGATCACTTGCACCCAGTCTAGCTAGGTTGATCCAACAGACTTTAGCCAAGCACATTGACCGGTATCATGGTCCATTGAAGGAAGATTATCATTTATATGTGTGCCATCATCAACTGAAGGAAAGGTGATGAAATGAGTAGATGGTTCATCCAATGAAAATAACTATAACGGTTAGCAAAAGTGGCTACTAAGGAGGGTATAACCAAGAATGGAACACGAGTTCCTAAGCAATGGTTAAGAATTCGAAAAAGGTAATGAGGTTCAATGGAAATAGTTCGTTGCGAATTTTGTGATAAGAAGCAATAGGAAACTTTCAAATCAAGAAGTGGACATGTTATGAAGACAAATACATACAGCACGATAAAGTATGCTAGTAATGACAATAAAGACGATGGGTGTCAAATTGACATAGAGGGAAAAGATTCAGATATACTGGTGATTACCGGTTCAGCAGCTTCGTGGAGAATATAGGGTTGAATTTCCGGTATTTCCTTTACGATACTCAAGGTGTCGTTGTTGGTGACGTCGTTTGTATCTGGTCGACCTGCCATATATACTTCAAAACAAACCGCAATGTAAAGTAGGTTAGAATAAATCTATTCTAGCAGTATACTTGGATATTAATGTCATTTAAACCGATCTTAAAGTATTTGCATAAGCAAGACCTGCATGGGCCGCCACCAAAACCTGTCACGCCCCGCTTCCCATTCTACCGGGAGCGAGGACGCGAGCGGGTCCGCGATGTGCTTAAAACAAGGAGGAGTACTTTTTTTTTTCTTTTTGAAATCTTTTTCTTTTCTTCCTCCTTGGCTTAAACACACTAAGCGTCTGTATAAAAATTGCAGATTCTTGCTTGCAAGTTTAAGAAGCAGCTCAAACAACATTATTACATATCCAGTGTACAATAATTAAGATACAGCTTGGCCTAGCATGGCCAATACAAACAAGGTACACGAATTACATTAATCAAATATATATATATAAGTGCTGACGCGAAGGTAAAAGTCTAGTCTTCTGTGGGTAGATACTCCACGTAGTTTTCGAGCACTGGCTCGACTCCCGCAGTAGTGTCTTCAAGGAACTCACTATCGATACCTGACGGACATTTCGTAAAACAACAAAATGAAATGTCCGTCAGCGAGGTTTACTCGGCAAGATAATCTCAAAACCAAAATGTTGGACATTTTAAATTTAAACAATAGTGAACTTTAAAGACAAGCAATAAGCTTAATTCACAAATAAGCAATAAAAGAGATAAAGCAGTTTAAATTAGTTAAAATAGTTAAAGCAGTTAAAGAGGTTAAACATTTGCAATCTGCAGCAATTTAATCATCGATAGCCATTTGCAATATCGTTTACAACCTGTAGCAATTTAATCATTCAATAACAATTTGCAATACCATTTGCAACCTGTGACAATTTAGCATTAAATAAACACGCCGTAGCAACCTGCAGAAAAGATGTTAGAACAATAGTCAAAAACCAGTCTATCCTAGTGATAAGTCCATGTCCAAGAGTACTAGAGATAACCAACATGCAGCCTGCGACGGGAGCAACTCCGCGGCTTACCCACCGTTCCGATATGGCAACGGTCAAGGTTCTAACCCCCGTAATGTGTTGGAGGTAATTTAGTATGGCGCATCCAGTCATTCTGTAACACTTGTGATCATAGACTACCCCAAACCCATGTCAAGTCTAGTGTCGGTCAAAAGAATGTGTACTATCTGTCTATTATTGAAATTCCATCTTCCATTCTATGGAAATTCCATCATTCAATCAGTCAATTCAGTCTCGGTGTTACAACAGTCCGTACAACAGTCTCGTGAAAATTCACAATTTCACGACTCGGTTTAGCAACATAGAAATCACTTAAAGAGATAAGAGAACAAGCAAGACATGATTTAACTAAGTAAATGAGTTTAAATTAGCTTAGAATATTTTCTAAGACTAGTAGTTATTTTTCAAGATTTTTAAACAATTTTTAAACAATTTTAAATAGCCAAAAAGCAATTTTAAATCAAGGAATGATTTTTAAAACATATGTTCAAGGAATTGTTTAGAGCAAACCGTACATCAGAATTCTTCAAACAAGGTGTCAAAATGATCGTATTCACTAGTACTACGACATATATTTTTATCGTACGTAAGTGCACGTAAAATCACAGATTACGAATTTTAAAAGGATTTTTAAAACAAGAATTTATCATTACAACATATCTTCAAAGATTTATTCCGGGCAAACCGTACGTCAGAATTTTGCAAACAAGATGTCAAAACGATCGTATTTACAAGTACTGTAACATATATTTTTATCAGACGTACATATACGTAAAAATTGCAAGTTACGAATATTAGAAGAATTTTAACCTATTTAAGTTTTGCTTTTAAAAATTCACTGTGAGAAATATACTTGCCTGATCGCGACGAAACTAGCGCCAATGGATTCGTTTCGACGTTTCTGATTTTCTGGGACTAGGCACACATTTTTCTGGGCCCTATATAATTACTTATGGATTTAAAACCAATAAACTCATTTATTAATTATCATAAAATACGAAATTACGAAATAATCGCGTATTTACAAGTTTGCCCTTATAAACTTACCGACGCTGCTTCGTCGTTGCAGCTGCAGGGGCGGGGGAATTCGACGACGACGGCGGCCTCGTGGCGGAAGACGGCGACGGCGGTCAGCGGAGGAGGCAGCGGCGGCGCGGTGGAAGACGGCGGCGGCCTGTGGCGGAGCTCCGGAGAAGCTGACGGCGAAGCGTCGACGTGGGGTGCGGAGCGACGTCGGAGCTGGGGGCTGCAGCGAGGCGAACGGCGATCGGGGGTGGGCTTCGAAGCGTCGGAGGAAGGCGGAGGCGGAGGAAGGTGCTCGTCGGCGGGGGTTGAGGCCGGAGGGCGGCGCTGCGGACTCTCGGAGAGGCGGCGGGGTCTACGGTGGGTTGCAGCGGTGGATGACGGAGAACGAGGGGAGCTTCGTGCGGCGGCCTCCGTCGAAGACGACGACGAGTGACGGTGATCGAGGGCGGGGCACACGGCGGTCGAGCTCGCCGGAGGTGAGTACAAGAGAGGAGAGAGAGCGGGAGAGTGAGAGTGACTGAGTGAGAGACGGATGGCGGGAAAGGGCAGTGCGTAAGAAAACTTGATGCCTGGGTTCGAAATATAGAAGGAGAGAGAGAAGTGAGAGACTTAAAACAAAGGGAAGGGGTTAATATACAGGGTTAACCAATGGGTAGTTGGGATGTTCCTTGGTTAGCTGAGGGTGGGGGTTAGATGGAGATCGGGGTTAGATACGGGTTAGGTGGTAGCTGGATTAGGTGGGTTAATTAGGGTTAAGTAGGTAATTAGCAAGGTAAAACCCCTTTAATGAAAGTTATTAGTGAAAATACAAAAGGAGAAAATTACGAAAATGCCCCTACTAGTAAACGTGTCCGAAAAATTACGAAAACATACCCACGGGATCGTATCGTCACGAGGATCGCGAATACGAAGACCGTTACAGGATTTGGGCTACGGAAATACTAGATTTTGGCCAAAACGTTTAGAAAGCGGGTTTGCGGGTTCTCTATTGAAATGATATCAGAAAATTACGAAATTAATGTGGGAAGCCCCAAATGATCATAGGATGCTACTGCAGAAGTTTGAAAACATTTTGAAGACGTTTGAATAGAAAATAAATTCATTGACCCAAAACTGCAATATCCGAAAATGAATTTTTATCAGATCTTTTAGAGGTATTTGTTGAAATCCGATCTTACTAAAATACTCCATAACTAGTCTGGTACTCCAAAATATTTTTATAGGAGATTTTTGAAATCAGTTTAAGACTCCTAACAAACCATTATAAAATACAATTAAAAATGAATTTACTTTAAATACTTGATTTAAATGTATTGGAAAAATACAGGCCGTTACATCTTCTCCGTGATTTCCCGTCGTTTTTCGTTGTTTTGAGTCCGTCTTTTTGTGATTTTTAGTTCCTTTTCACTTTCGTTGTGTTTTTGTGTTTTGTAATTTTAGCCTGTATCGATCAATACACTAGAGAGGGGTGAATAGTGTATATAATAAAAACTTTTTGCAAATAAAACGTTACTGATATTTGCAAAGATGGCACAGAAATGAAATGACAAGTATTGAAAATAAATCAATCTCAAACACAGAGATGTATCCTGGTTCAGATCCTCTTGGTCCTAGTCCAGTCCTCTACTCCCAGTAGAGATTTTCAATCCACTATCATCACTTGCTCCGCAAGCACCAACTTACAAAAATAGCAACACCTCCAGTGTTCCAAACTTTGTACAATCTCTTCCCAAGAGATTCAAATAACTCTGTAATGAAATAAAAGAAAATAAACACCTTATAGCCATGTAATGAATATGAAATATGAATTCAAAAGGACGGTGTTTAAAAGAGGAACTTCAATGTCTCAAGATATATAATGGTGAAACACAATTGAAGTTCTTCTGTTCTTAAATGAAGAGAGAAATCTAATGATTTCTTCTTACAAATAAGAAAAGAACAACTTTTCCAAAAGTGTTGAAATCCAAGTTCTTCCGTTCTTAAACGAAGAAAGAAATATAATGATTTCTTCTTACAAATAAGAAAAGAACAACTAATGGCCAAATATTTAAGAAATTCATAGTCTTGATTTCAACAAAGATAGAAATAAAGAAGAGGAAAGTGTGTGAAGTGAAAGAGAGGGTCTATCCCTCTATATATAGTGTTTAGGGATGGTTGGAGAGTGTAAATGACGTTAGAAAACAGTCATAAACCGTCCCTGAAAATTTGGGCTTCAAACGGCTAGTTTTGAGATTGGTCGACCAAACCCAAAAAATTGGTCGACCAAAATTTTAGAGACGTTGGATAACATTAGGAAATCGTCAGAGAGGTTAGAGAATGGTCAGAAACCGTTCTGGAAAATTTGAGCGTCTAACGGTAAGAATTGAAATTGGTCGACCAAAAAATAAAAATTGGTCGACCAAAATTTAGAGAAGGAATTTTGACCGTTGGAAGACAGATCCAGAATCTACATGGTTAGGGGAGTTTGCTCATGAAATCTCCTACTCAAATTCGAAGGTTTAAAATTGGTCGACCAATTTGGCTGCCAATTTTCTGGGTAAGAATTTTCGAAATTGGGAAGTGTAGAATTCTGAGTAAGGGAACCTAGGAGATACTAAGATATATTATCACAAGGCTTTGTAACTCTAATAATGTAAATTTTATATTGATTACATAAAAGTCGTAGATAAGACTGAATCTGCATCTGAATCTGAGAAGCTTCTTTGCAGGGGATCCTTATCAAGTGATTATATATCCAAGTCCTAGATGTAAGGTGCCTTTGCCTTTCCAGCTTCATGAACTATGATATATCCGTTTGAATATGCATGAAGTATCTGAATGTGTGGAACTCAGCATGTATTTGTATCTGCATAGATAGAGTTAGTAGCACTGAATGTGTTTGTCATATCAAAACCATATGGGAATAGAAATATGGAATTATGAAATTCCAACATTCTCCCCCTTTTTGATGATGACAAACATGTAAATATATATCTTTAAATGTGAACATATATGCTATACTCCACTTGAATATATGGAACTTGTGAATACTCCCCCTGAGTAGATGAAATATATTCTCCCCTTTTGGAATCCTCAAAAGATGGAAACAATAGATTAGTTAATAAAAATGAAGTTAGAAAGTAGCAAAAATTGGCCAGTTGTGGAAAGAGATTTGTATGCCAAATTTGGAGTGTTAGGCCGAAAAATAGACAGGCCATTATAACAATGCAAATCAAAAATTACTTTTCTTAGCAGCAGGGAATACTTTTTATATCTAAATGACAACATATACACATCCACTGAGCTCATTGGAATAGTGCAAATAAAAAATATAAAGGACATATCGGTTAGACAAATATAAAGGACATATTCAAATAACAACAGACAGAACTGATATTAAAAAAATGTTCGCAGGCAACAGTCAGAATGAAATCACCTGAATTTAATAAGATAGTGGAGTTTGTAGCATAAGGAATAAGTATTGGTATTACAAATTTATAACCACAGAATCTAATTGTCATCATTGGAGTGGTGACATACAGTAATTAAGATAGAGTAAATTGCATTAGACTTATCAACTTCGTAGCCTAGAAAGTAGCAAAGGTGCTATTAATTTAATATAAAAGCCAAATTTAGCTTCAGGACATTAATACCATCATAGAAAGCTACGGGGCCTTGGGAAAAAGAAATGAGGGGATTGGTTGCCTCATTAATTGAGGGGATTAAAATAAGAAGGAAAATGATTCAGTTAGGGGAAGTTGGGGAAGTTGGGGAAGTTTTGAAAACGGGAATATTTCACCAATCGGCAAGAGCAGTTAAGAGAACTGAAATAATACAAAAATGAAAGGATGTGTGCCGTTGGAAACAAAAAACTTGGAAGGAACTGTTACCTAAAAAATAAGCGGGAAGACGAAGTAATTACCGAAAAATTGAAAAATAGGCAATTGGCGACCTATATTTGTGAATTGGTCGACCAATTTTAAAAATAGAAAAACATTTGAAAAAATTTGAGAAAAATTCTAAAAAATATTATAAGAATGTTTCATAAGTCGGATTCACTAATAATTCCCAAATTTCTTCGAAGCTTAATAAAAGTCTCTTCTTTCAAAGGTTTTGTCAAAATATCAGCAGTCTGACGTTCAGTTGATATAAATTTAAGAACAATATCTCCTTTCTGAACATGATCATCTAAAAATGATGACGTACATCAATATGTTTTGTACGTGAATGATGCACAGGAATTTTAGAAAGATTAATAGCACTACTATTATCACACATAATAGGGCATGTGGAGCAATCAATACTATAGTCTGAAATAGTTTGTTTTATCCATAAAATTTGAGCACATGCTAAATCGGCGGCAATATATTCTGCCTCGGTTGTAGATAATAAAACAGAGTTTTACTTTTTACTAAACCAATAAACTAAAGCATATCCTAAAAAGTGGCATGTACCACTGGTACTTTTACGGTCTGATTTGCAACCAGCAAAGTCTGCATCACTATATGATAATAAATCAAATGTGCTTGACTTAGGGTAAAATAAACCAAAATCAGAAGTATGCTTAACATATCTAATAATCCTTTTTACAGCAGTTAGATGTGAAACCTTAGGATATGCCTGAAAACGTGCACATAAACATACTGAAAACATAATGTCTGGTTTACTAGCAGTTAAATAAAGTAAAGAGCCAATCATACCTCTGTAAAGACGTTGATCAACACTCTTACCATTTAAATTTTCGTTCGAGAGAAATAGATGTACTCATTGGAGTACGTTTTTCTGCAGAACTTTCTAAACCAAAACGCTTGATGAGTTCTTTAGAATACTTGCTTTGGTGAATGAAGATTCCTTCCTTCATTTGTTTGATTTGAAGACCGAGGAAGTAATTGAGTTCACCCATGTGACTCGTCTCAAATTCTTTCTGCATAATCTTAGAAAAATCTTGACAAAGAGATTCATTAGTAGAACCAAAAATAATATCATCAACGTATATTTGAATAATGATTATGTCAGATTTTTTTGTTTTTACTAAATAAAGTGGAATCTATTTTACCAATAGAATATCCAGAATTTAAAAGATAACTTTTAAGTCTTTCATACCAAGCACGAGGTTCTTGTTTGAGACCATATAAAGCCTTCTTCAATTTGAAAACATGATTTTCTAAATTTTCATGAATAAAACCCGGAGGTTGTTCTACATAAACTTCTTCTTTAAGAAAACCATTTAAAAAGCACTTTTGACATCCATTTGAAATAACTTAAAATCTTTAAAACATGCAAACGATAATAGCATCCTAATAGATTCAAGACATGCAACTGGTGCATAGGTTTCATCATAATTAATGCCTTCTTCTTGATTATAACCTTGTGCAACCAATCGTGCCTTGTTTCTAACTACCTGACCAGATTCATCCAATTTATTTTTGAATACCCACTTGGTACCAATAATTGAATGATCTGATGGTCTGGGAACCAGTTTCCAAACATCATTCCATTGAAATTGATTGAGTTCTTCCTGCATAGCAATAATCCATGAACTGTCTTCACATGCATCTTTGATGTTCTTAGGTTCAATGGTTGAAAGGAAAGCACAATGCACCATTTGTTCTATATGACGACGAGTTCTTACTCCATCTGTAATATCTCCAATGATTAACTCTGATGGATGATTTGGAATTTGTGCAAATGCCTTAGGAAGATCTGTATTATCTGAAATAGACTCAACAGAGGATTTAGTAGCATCAATTTCATCAAGTTTAATATTATCTAAAGAATTAGATAAAGGTAATATATTCTCTTCATCATCAATGATTGGAGAATTTGATGAGTGGTTCTCATCAAAGGTGACATGTAGTGATTCTTCAATTGTTGAAGTTCTTTTGTTATATACTTTGTAGGCTTTGCTACGTGTTGAGTATCCAATAAAAATACCTTCATCAGATTTTGAATCAAATTTATCAAGTGCATCTTTAGTATTAAGAATGAAACATTTACATCCAAACACTTTAAAATATGATACACGAGGAATGCGATTAAAGAATAATTCAAAACAAGTTTTATTAACAATGGCCTTATAAGAACTTTATTCATAATGTAACAAGCTGTTGCGACAGCTTCTGCCCAAAAATATTTTGGTAATTTACTATCACAAAGCATTGTTCTTGCACATTCTTGTAAAGTTCTATTTTTCCTTTCTACTACTCCATTCTGGGGAGGAGCACGAGGAAAAGAAAAATCGTGAGTAATGCCATTTTCATTCCAAAATTTGGTAAAAGATTCATTTTCAAATTCTCCCCCTTGATCACTACGAATAGTGATAATGCTAGAGGATTTGATTTTTTTGTATCTTTTTACAAAATATTGAAAATTCTTCAAAAGCATTATTCTTGTTTTGCAAGAATATAACCCAAGTGAATCTTGAATAATCATCAACAATGACAAATACATATCTACTTCTATTCAAAAAAGCTACTCTTGAAGGACCAAACAAATATAAGTGTATGAGTTCTAATGGTCTCTTTGTTGAGATAATGTCCTTTGATTTAAAAGAAGATTTGTGCATTTTTCCTTGTTGACAAGCATCACAAAAATGTTTGTGTTTGAAAGAAATATTTGGCATTCCATTTATTAATTTGTGTTTTGAAATATGTGTTAGGTTTTTGAAATTAGTGTGACCAAAACGCTTATGCCATAAAAGTGTATCATCTGATGTAATCATTAAACAATGATTATGAGTGGTAACAGACATGCATAAGATATAAATGTTATTCTTATGTTTACCACAGAATAAAATAGATGACATATCAGAATCATAAATGATGCAATCATTTTGTTCAAATACTATTTTGTAATTTTTATCACATAATTGACTAATGGAAAGTAAATTGTGTTTCAAACCGTCAACCAGGAGAACATTCTCAATGATAGGCTGATTTGTATTACCAACTGTTCCAGTGCCTATGATTTTACCTTTGTTGTTATCATCAAAGGTAACTGTGCATCCATCTTTATATTTAACGGTTGAAAGCAAGTTGACATTTCCTGTCATATGTTTTGAACATGCACTATCCAAAATCTATCTTTCTTTCCTAGTTACCTGAAAGATAAAACATTAAGCATTGGTACCCTTTGTTTGAGGGTCATTGGGATTAGATTTTTGGAAGCCAAACCCAAGTGGAATTTGGATTTCTAATGTAATAACTAGAATGAACAATAGAATGTATATAATGAGAGATGTAATCATTTCTATCTTTTAAACATGAATCCTTAGGAACCCATATATTAATTGTAGTAGGTTTCCTAGGGGATAGTTTTGAAATTTTAATAACATTTCTTTGTGAAGAAGAAGTAGGAATGTTTACTTTCTTCATGTAAATGAATGTGTAATTCTTCTTTTGTGTTTTAACAAAAATTGTTTTTCCACTAGATGAAGATGTGTTACAAGACTTGGATGCATTCTTATGAGAATATCCCAGTCCTTGTCTATGATTTGCTGGATATTGAACTTTTAGCCAATCATCAAGATTTGTATTTCCTTTGTTAAATTTATTAACATTGGATGACATCTCATCATATTTCATCTTTAGTGATGAGATAATTTTATCCATTTCGGATATTTGTGTATGCAATTCTAGATTCTTAGTTTTGAGAAGATCATTCTCTTTACTAAGATCCAAATCTTGAGAAGATGTATTCTCAATATGTATAGAGTTTGGTGTAGTGTTTTTAGAAGATGATAATTCTTGATATTTCAGAAGAAAATTGTCATTATTCTGTTTCAAAGATTTATGTTGTCCATTTAATTTTTTTGAAACGAGAATAAAGATCTTTTAATGCATCTAGTAATTCTTCGTTATTAAAAGAACTTACCTCATCTTCATCATCTTGTGCCAAGCACATGTTAGCACTTTGATTATGATCATCATCTTCATCATCTGAAGAATCATCCCATGTTGCTGCAAATGCTTTCTTCATTTTGTCAAACTTCCTTTCTCTTCTAGATTGATTATTGTTGTTGGAAGTTTTGAACTTAGCCTTGAGAAGCGGACAATCTTTCTTCATATGGCCTATTACAATTAAAGCAGATAGAAGAATCAGTATTCTTAGATTTGAAATTATTATACTTACCTTTTTGAAAGAATTTTCTGAATTTTTTGGCAAAGAATGCCATATCATCATCTGAGTCTTCATTTTCTGATGTAGTGTTGAAGGCGAGTACTTTCTTCTTTTGATCTGATTCTTCTTTCGCATCTTGTAATGTGACTTCATGGGCCACTAGGTTACCAAAAAGATCTTCCATGGTTAATGTGGAAAGATCATTGGCTTCCTCAATAGCAGTTATCTTTGGACGCCATTCTGGAGAGAGTACCTTAAGAATCTTGCGTACCTGATCATGAGAAGAATAAACTTTTCCAAGAGCATTAAGAGAATTAATAATGTTAGTGGACCTGGTGTTCATTTCTCCAATTGTCTCTTTGTCCTGCATCTTGAACAACTCATACTTATGAACCAAAGAGGAAATCTTAGTTTCCTTTACTTTACTGGTTCCTTCATGAGTTACCTCGAGTATGTACCAAATCTCCTTTGCACTTTTGGCCTGAGATACCCGATTAAACTCATGTTTATCCATGGCACAGAATAAAGCATTCATGGCCTTTGAGTTATTGGTTTTTGCAGATTTGTCGTTATCGGTCCAATCAGCAACAGGAGTTGTTGACTTAGTGTATCTTGTCCCTACGATGTCCCATATCTCATAATGCATTCTTTGGAGATGAATCTCCATTCGTATTTTCCAATATGAGTAGTTAGAACCATCAAATAGAGGAGGACGAACTTGAGAGTGCCCTTCAGGATGTTGATTTGTGTTGTAGTTGTGTGGAACAGCGTTCATGTTTGATGCTGCGGAACTTTCTGCCATCTTAGCCTTGCTCTGATACCAAATGTAATTTTAGCTTGTATGGATCAATACACTAGAGGGGGGGTGAATAGTCTATATAATAAAAACTTGTTGCAAATAAAACATTACTAATATTTGCAAAGATGTCACAGAAATGAAATGACAAGTATTGAAAATAAATCAATCGCAAACACAGAGATGTATCCTGGTTCGGATCCTCTTGATCCTAGTCCAGTCCTCTACTCCTAGTAGAGATTTTCAATCCACTATAATCACTTGCCCAGCAAGCACCAACTTACAAAAATGGCAACACTTCCAGTGTTCCAAACTTTGTACAATCTCTTCCCAAGAGATTCAAATAACTCTGTAATGAAATAAAAGAAATAAACACCTTATAGCCTTGTAATGAATATGAAATATGAATTCAAAAGGATGGTGTTTAAAGAGGAACTTCAATGTCTCAAGATATATAATGGTGAAACACAATTGGAGTTCTTCCGTTCTTAAATGAAGAGAGAAATCTAATGATTTCTTCTTACAAATAAGAAAAGAATAACTTTCCCAAAAGTGTTGAAATCCAAGTTCTTCCGTTCTTAAACGAAGAAAGAAATCTAATGATTTCTTCTTACAAATAAGAAAAGAACAACTAATGGCCAAATGTTTAAGAAATTCAGAGGCTTGATTTCAACAAAGATAGAAATAAAGAAGAGGAAAGTGTGTGAAGTGAAAGAGAGGGTCTACCCCTTTATATATAGTGTTTAGGGACGGTTGGAGAGTGTAAATGACGTTGGAAAACAGTCATAAACCGTCCCTGAAAATTTGGGCTTCAAACGGCTAGTTTTGAGATTGGTCGACCAAAACCAAAAAATTGGTCGACCAAAATTTTAGTGACGTTGGATAACATTAGGAAGCCTTCAAAGAGGTTAGAGAACAGTCAGAAAAAGTTCTGGAAAATTTGAGCGTCTAACGGTAAGAATTGAAATTGGTCGACTAAAAAATAAAAATTGGTCGACCAAAATTTAGAGAAGGAATTTTGACCGTTGGAAGATAGATCCAGAATCTACATGGTTAGGGAAGTTTGCTCATGAAATCCCATAGTCAAATTCGAAGGTTTAAAATTGGTCGACCAATTTGGCTGCCAATTTTCTGGGTAAGAATTTTCGAAATTGGGTAGTGTAGAATTCTGAGTAAGGGAACCTAGGATACTAAGATATATTATCACAAGGCTTTGTAACCCTAATAAAGTAAATTTTACATTGATTACATAAAAGCCGTAGATAAGACTACATATGCATCTGAATCTGAGAAGCTTCTTTGCAGGGGATCCTTATCAAGTGATTATATATCCAAGTCGTGGATGTAAGGTGCCTTTTCCAGCTTCATGAACTATGATATATCCGTTTGAATATGCATGAAGATATCTGAATGTGTGGAACTCAGCATGTATTTGTATTTGCATAGATAGAATTAGTAGCACTGAATGTGTTTGTCATATCAAAATAGAAATATGGAATTATGAAATTCCAACATGTTTTTGCATGATTGATGGTGCAGGGGACATACAACGCCCACATCATGAGTCCCCGGAGCAACGGGAGGTGCCATACGAGAACCTGAGGGCCATACGTCAATTCAGATCAAGTATCAGCCCTCAACCGATCAGGTGGACAGATCCACCCGATCGATTCGTGCACCGTATCAGACCCAAGGAGAAGCAAGAAAAGAAGCAAACCCCAACCGATCGGTTCAGTGATTGGTTGGGTGTGACAGTACCCTATGTTTTATGAGCCGAATTCCACCCGATCGGTTGACTTATCAACCGATCGGGTCTCCTGTAGCAGCAGCATCCCCATTTTCTTAATACTGTTTGCTCTAGTTATCTATTGCTTGATCTTCATTTCAATGGCTAAAATCTATTTTGTTGAATCTATTGCCATGATTAGTGAGTAGTTTTATAATCTGGGACATTGGTGGAAGCCCCTTTGTGAGTTCTCCCTAGGACAACCTTAGGATTAGGGATTCGATAGGATATAGGGATTTAGATGGTTACGCGGGGTGTTTTATTGTCTCTGGCAGGAGAAAGACCACCTTTGACAGTCGGGCCAAGTGGAAATAAAATGGGAGTTTGATCCCCTAGCCACAGCTCATACCCCTTGTGTAGACATTGATTACTCGCGTGTGGGAACGGCTTGATGAAATGTCAGAAGCAATCGTTACGAGCTTAGTGCTCCCGGAGTCGGGCAGTGCAGGACATGGGAATGCCCACCGTCCGAACCCGGATAGACCTAGCGTATCATCCTGGTCATCAACCGGAATATCGGGCCACACGGGACGATAGATACCGCTATTAGAGGCAACGTCTCACCGCTAAACCCTAGAATCCGATCACACTCCTATCCGTCGGTCGTAATAGAGAGAACTCGTGATAGGGCAGAAGCCAAGGTCCTAGGTTGCCTTTTTTATATCTTACACCTTTCCATTAGTTTCATATCGTGACAACCAGCAGCGATAGGGCTAGCTCACCCACCGGGTGATCCAGTTCATGTTTGATCACAAGCACATCACACGCCTCCCCGTGTTCGACCCCCCAAGCCACACTTCGACACCGTGCACTTGCGGTTACAAATTTTAATCCTAGTATACCGTTCCGACTTTACATAGTGAAACCGACGGGAGGTCAAGCTTTATGGTGCCGTTGCCGGGGAGGCAATGTGCTTGTTACTTTTAGGACCCTGTCATCCTAAGACTAGCTCATATCCCTACCCCGTGATAATTTTCACATTCTACATTTTTATTTTTATTCTTTATTCTTTATTTTTGTTTTTATTTGGCATTATACCATACGTGCTTCCCGATATTTCTTGATTTTTCATGCGTAGGAACTCGAGAAGTCTTGACGACTTAGTTCCTCTAGATCCCAAGATCAACACCACCGTGAGGCGTTTGAACACCGAGAGAAGAAGAAAAGGAAGAGATTGCCGCCATGGGAGAAAACATGACTCCTCAAAAGTCCTTGCTTGAGTACTCGATACCGTCCATTGGATCCACATCCAGCATCCGACCTCCGGCCATTACGACAGGAAATTTCGAGCTGAAGCCATCACTGGTGGCTTGGATCCAGCAGGACCAGTTTTCTAGAGCTCCTATAGAGAACCCGATCGAGCATCTGGTCTCCTTTCTGGAGAAGTGCGAGACTTTCAGAATCAATGGCATGTCAACCAAAGCTATCCGGTTGAGATTGTTTCCATTCTCTCTGCGGGACAAGGCAAAGCAATGGCTAAAGGGGAAGGACTCCAACACGTTCACAGCCTGGAAGCGGCTCTCAAATGCATTCCTGAACAAGTTCTTCCCTCCGGGAAAGACCATGAAGCTAAGGAGCGAAATCTCCTCATTCTCCCAGGCAAGCCATGAATCCCTGCATGAAGCGTGGGTGAGATACAAGGAAATGCAAAGAAAATGCCCTCACCACGAGCTCCCCCGCTGGCAAATAATCAACTTGTTTTACAATGGACTAAGGGACGACTTGAAGTCGTCCATGGATGCCACAGTGGGAGGATACTTCATGGCAAGGAATGAAGTAGATGCCAGAAATATTCTGGAAAACATAGCATCGAACAATGAAAGGTGGAGCGATGAACATGCTACACCGAAAGCTGGAGGAATGCATCGAGTTGAAGAAGTAGATAAGCTGTCGAGCAAATTTGATTTGCTTTCGACTCAGATTTCAGCATGCATGGTCGGAGCCGGTGGCGCTAGCCCACAACATGTAGTGGCGGTTGAAACTAAAGTAATGGGAGATTTCGATGGTGGAGACATCTCGGCACCCGTAGATCAAGCGAGTGCCCTATTTTACAATCCGACAGGAAATGCACCCTATCCACCGAGGACGAGTTCCAATCCCGCATATTCCCCCAACAACCGGAACCATCCCAATTTCAGCTACAGGGCACTGTACCAGCAACCTCAGCAGCAGCAGCTATATCAGCCCCCTCCACCTCAGCAACAGATATATCAGCAATTCCCTCGTAGAAATCAGCAACCCCCACCCCAGCAGCAACAATACAATCAACAACGGGTGGTATGTCTGATCGAGAACCTACTGACTTAGTATATAGCAAATCAGGAGAAGATCAACCTACAACTGCAGATTGGGCAGAAGTCTTTGGCCGACCAAGTGACCCAGCTGGGGTTACAAATGGCCAACCTCCAGAAGGCACAAGGACAGCTGCCAGGTCAACCGGAGGTGAACCCAAGGGGACCAAAACAAACTCTAGCCTTGACGCACGGTCAAGCAAATGTCTCCGCAATAGTTCTGAGGAGTGGTACAAAGATTCCGGTACGGGAGGCCGAGAAAGTTGACGAAGCACCATTGGTGACGGAGAAACCGAATCTGGAAGTAAATGACAATGGAGCTAAGAAGAAGAATGAGGAGGACAACTTGAGGATCCTCAAGCCTACAGTGCCATTTCCACAGAGGCTAGCCAAAGCCAAAATCGATGAAAAGTATGGCAAGTTCTTTGAAATGGTGAAGGACCTCAGTCTACATATCCCCCTTCTAGAAGCAATCGAGACCATCCCCTCGACGCAAAATTTCTGAAGGACCTAGTTACGAAGGGGACGAGAAAAGAGAAAGTTGTCCTCACTGCGGAGTGCAGTGCCCTAATCCAAAGAGCCGATCCGCCAAAGTTGAAGGACCCCGGGAGTTTTTCTATCCCATGCTCAATAGGGGAGGTATCAATTAAAAGAGCGCTTATCGACTTGGGAGCAAGCGTGAGTTTGATGCCCCTATCTCTATACAAGAGGATAAATATGGGTGACCTAGAACCCACAGGGATGACTCTGCAGCTGGCAGACAGATCGGTGAAGTACCCGGTTGGAGTCGTTGATGACTTGCCTGGCAATATCTGCGGTGTGCGTGTGCCAGTTGATTTTGTGGTTATGGACATGCCTGAGGATAATCACACTCCGATTATCCTCGGAAGACCCTTTATGGCAACCGCAGGCGTTCTCATCGATGTTAAGAAGAGGAAATTATCCCTAAACGTGGGAGATCAAAAAGTAGAATTTGACTTGGCATTGTCGATAAAGTCACCACCGGATGAACATAGATGCAATCTGCTGGAGATAGAAGAAGAGAGGGTCATAGATGCAGGAGCTTGGGAAGTTCTTTCAAGGAACCCCCTGAAGGCTTGGATGGACTTGAGGAGCACACTGGGCTAAGAAGAGAAGAAGTCGCTGAAGAAGTATGTGTCTCCCGGTCGACACCCCCGGATTTAGGAAGGTTGCTCTGACAAAGATCAAAGGAAAAGAGCCTTTAGAGCTCACAGCTGATGAAGTCCAAGTTCTGAGGAGAGTGGCGATTGACGCCAACATGAGGAAAAAGCCCCCGGACATCACCAGTGGGAGAGTCATTGAGACCGTCTATCTTTCGCCGCTGTCAACAATAAGAGCCCCATCCCAAACAGCTGAAAGGACGCCGATCGTGGAGCGTCACCCATACCAACCCCCCTGAAGATCATATCGGGAGTCGAGCAAATGACTATAAACAACAGCGCTTCATGGGAGGCAACTGTCACACCCCGCTTCCCATTAGACTTGGGAGCGAGGACGCGAACGGGTCCGCTTGTGCAAGTAAGGAGGAGGTACTTTTGATTTTCTTTCCTCCTTGACTTAACATAATATAAGCGTCTGTGTGAAAACCGCAGGTTCTTGCTTGCATACTCAAAACAACACAGATAAATAAAACATTATTACAATCTCAGACGTCTCAATGGAATTACAACAATGGAGAAAAGCAGAGTGGGTCTTATGACCCGTACAACAAATTAAAGGAAATACAATTACGCTCCACTAGTCGACAACTCTTGGTCCACTGGTTCATCTATCTCAACTAGTCCTCCTGGTGCTATAGCTCGGGATCTGACATACATCCAAAAATATGAATGTATGTTAGCAATGGTCTGCAAGTAGAGGTTAGAACCCAAGGCAAGGTATACAAATTTATAATGGATTTAAGATGCAATTATAAATTAAAAGAGATAACAATAAAAGTTTAAGCATGCTGATTTTAAAGTAAATACATCCTATCATGCAGTTCTAAATAATATGACGAGTAAAGTAAAGCATGTCAATTTCACTGAGATAACAATTTCACTTTGCAAGTTCCATGTTAGTGTCACACGTCTATCATAGGGTTCTCGCCTTTAGGACGTGATGAGTGAGTCGTTCTTCTCACGGGGGCTTACCGTGATTGGCGCTAACCCACCGTATACGGGTGGTGCCCTTGAAAAGAGTACTCCGTCATACGCCTAGTAGCCGCTCAACCCTAACCACACCCCAAGATTTGTACTGGAACACGAGCCAGCCTAGTCAACTCACATGACATCACGAAAGTCACAATTTCACCTTTGAGGCGCACGATTTCACGATGTCACACTCTTGTTAGTCATTCTAAGACATGCAGTAATTAAATTTCATGATCATTTATCTTTACATAACAATTTCCATGGTTACAAGAGTGTCAAGCAATATTTACAACAAGTTAACAAAAATGCTGAGTATGTGAATTTAACGAATACAACATGAAAACTGATTTTCTTCGCTAATGTTCTAAAATAAGATATGTCAAATTATATACCGTTGGATCACATTTTAGCCATGGATATCGTGGTAGAGTTTTCACGCGTCATTTCACGTGCAGGTTTTGAGTTATGCAACTTTACATACAAAAGGCTAAAAGATCATCTACCTTCAAAAATTCATTATAAATTGCATACTTGCCTGATTTCGGCGATTTTGGTGCCGTTGGGTTCGTCTTGACGGGTACTTCGTTACGGTGATAGTGGTTCTCTGTTTTAGTTAAACAAATCAATGAATTAGATATTTCGTGAAACAAACACATTATTAAATTAATCTCTAAAGTGAGTTCGTCTAATTTTATCGGGTTCTACGGCTAGTGTAACGTCCATATTGTGTTACGCTAACAGTGTGCGCCTTATTTTATACTAGTATTATTAACCTGACATCAGTTAACAATATTAACATGTTGGAATTCAATATTATGAACAAATTAACATTTGAATTTTAACACTAACATCCTACTAAAACTAACTTACCA
Source organism: Scilla litardierei (assembly GCA_030789695.1). Taxonomy (NCBI): domain Eukaryota; kingdom Viridiplantae; phylum Streptophyta; class Magnoliopsida; order Asparagales; family Asparagaceae; genus Scilla; species Scilla litardierei. The sequence continues at coordinate 70,731,943 of CM061138.1, read as the reverse complement.
TAAGCTAATTGCATGGTCAACTTAAGGGCAAGTTTACCTTTAATAGCCCCCACCAACTTCATACCTACCTCTAACATTGCTAATAATATTATTCCACTAACATTTTCTCTCTCTCTCTCTCTCTTAAGGCTAACACCCCATAGGCTCTGTCACACTCTTTCTCTTTAACTCTTCTGTTGACTCACTCTCTCTATATATTTCTATCTCTCATTTACTCTCTATCTCTCTCTCTCTCAGTCTTTCTCTTTCTCTCTTTCTCTCTCTCTCTCAGTCTTTCTCTTTCTCTCTTTCTCTCATCCTGTCTTTGCTTTTCTTTTTTTTTCAAACGTTTGCATGCAAGGGGGCTTCCACGCACGGCAAGGGGGAGGGGGCAGAGGTCACACACGGTATGGGGAGGGTCTCACCTCACGGGAGGAGGGGTGGCGCCGGCGCAAGGGGGCGGACGACGGCAGAATCCGGTGGTGGGCGGCCTGCAGGCGGCTCCGGGAGGCGACGTGGGCTTCCGGGCGGCTGCGCGCAAGGGTTGAGGTGGGTGGCCTAGGGTGAGGGAGGAGGAGGAAGTGGAAGTGGAAGATGTTTGGAGGTGTTTTGGTTTGGGTTAGAACCTGAAATTGATTTTCAGATTTGAACCCTCTTCTAATTTCAGTTTGAACTTTTGGGTATTGGATTTGTTTGATTCTGGTTTGAGGATTTTGGTTCTGTTTTGGTCAAATTGATCTTGGGGATGATGAATCTAAAATGGGTTTGCTTGAGGGTTGTTTTGGGTGGGAAGAATTTGGTTTGGCTTTGGCTTTGAGAATTTGCAGAGAGATAAGGGCTTGCAGGTTGTAATTTTCTTGCAGGTGGAGAGATGCTGCTGCTGTTTGAAATACGACAGGGAAGGGAGACATCACCTTGAAGGAGGGAGCTGGATGTGTGGAGGGATTTGATGAGGCCTGTTGGATCTCACCAACTGGAGGGGTGGGATTCAATAGGGGTAGAGTTAGGTTAAGGTAACTTAGTTAATTAGGGAAAAGATTTTCAGCCAATAGTAAAAAGTTAATCAGTAATTAACTTTTAATTAAAGCAATTAAGTAAAATGTAATTATTAAAATAAATAAGGTAATTAGTGAAGTCAAAAGTGATTAGAAATTTGTGATTAGGCTAAGGTAATTAAATTAAATTGTGATTAGGCTAAGGTAATTTGTGATTAGGCTAAGGTAATTAAATTAAGGTAATTAGTTAAAATTGATAGTCGATTAATGATGATACGGTAAAACGAAGAATGGATACGCGCTCGCGTTGACGCACAAACATAGAACTCGCGTACGAAAACATCCGGATGGTCAAAACGAAAATACGGGCACACACAATGATACGTCTAGCAGATACCGGCCGTTACAGCAACCCATGTTCTGAACTTCTGTCGTTTTTATAGGATTAGTTTACTAATTTTTGTGAATAAATACTGCTGTAGGGATCTTCGTAGGGACACTTAGAAGAATTTTCATTTTTTGTGCAGGAATTGCCTCACCCGATCGGTTCATGCATTAACCGATCGGGTGGCTAGTTTCAGTAAGTGGCCAATTTCAGAAGAAAAGTGAACCGATCGGGTGATAAAATAGGAGATCGAGTCGCTGATCGGGTGAAGATGACAAAAGTCTCGAATATTTTGGGGAGCGGTCAACCGATCGGGTGAAATCTCACCTGATCGGTTCACCTGTAGCAGTTGATCCAACAGATATTTTCGAGAATTGACCCAACCGATCGGGTGAACTTTCACCTGATCGGTTCGCCTAACCCTATATATATATATATATCCCCCCCACCCGACGTCATTCACCCGACTTCCAGAAATTCCACTCAAATGGTCGTTTCACCTCCCTCCCAAATCGATCTCCTCTCTCACTCCCACTACTCCTAAAATCACTCCCACACTTCCTCCACCACTTTCCGACCATCAAACACCCTCCCATCAACCACATTCTAACCGTAGTCGCCCAAAAACCCTAGCCCTAGCCCCAAATTTTTGAAATTTCAGTTCTTTTGGATTAGCGTGCGGCGGCTCCCCAAATGACTCCATTGTACTGCGTGGGATCTTGTGGGAGCTAAGACTCGTTTCATCGCTGGGTAAACTCGCTCCTTAGCTTGATTTTTTTAATATTGCCCAAGTATTATTGTTTTGCTCCCTTGTCATTTGTTGTGTGCCCCATCATTTTATCTTGCATATAACACCATATCGCCACAACATCATGGCAAAAGATAAAGACAAGGGTAAGCAAATCATGGTGGAAGAGGAGCCGTCTCGCAAGAGACAAAAATCCACACGTTCTATGCGTGGACGCGCTCCTCCCCCACCGCCTACCCAACCACCACCCCAATATATCATACCTGTGGTGGACCCACTGATGGGACCGCAAGGAGTCTGTTTCATGAGTCAGGCCCATAAAGATTTCTATTCTAGACTCAGCCAATGATCTCACTTAGCCACCAAGTTTGCACACGATCGAACCCTACTCGATCACGGAGTCCTATCCAAAGTCGAATCACTATTTGCAAATTTAGGTTGGCTTAGTTTCCTGCACTCCCATGCCCCATCCTACCCCGCTCTCACACTAGAATTTCTCTCCACCATTAAAACTGAGGCGGGGTCAATTATCGATTTTTGCCCTCGAAACCGAAACTTTCGTACTCATGTGTCCACCATCAACAACATTTTCGGTTTCCCCGATCTAGAAGGCAGCATCCTCCCCTATGAATTGCATGCCAACTTCGATGTCGACCACTTTTGGGGACGCCTCACTTTGCACGATCATTTTCCTAGAGGCAAGGCCAAGGCCTCTTCCATCATCCACCTGGTCTTCCGTCTCGCCCACCGTATAATCTCTAACACTTTCTTTTCGCGGGATGAGTCCGGTACTGTGACCATCCTCGATCTTTTCATCCTTTGGACGATGGCATTCGATTTCATTCCCGGTGTTGACAGGATTATCTTCGAGGCCATGCGCGTGCGTATAAACGCCGCTGCATGGGTAATTCAAAATCTAATTGATATTAGCCGCGCAAACAAGGGTAAATATTGCTGCGACGGCCTCATCACTCTCATTGCCTTACACCCTCCCTTCAACATCGTGATCCCCCCTGATTTGTCCCATGCCCAAGGATCCACATATCTTGACCTTGATGTCCTGAGACACACACATATGATACGGCTGCGAGGCAACGGTCGGTTTGCTTTCTATTATGGCCACCCCCCTGCACGATATACCATTCTGCCAAACCCGGGCCGCATGTCTATTCACCTTGAGGCAGATTGGTCGTTTCCTCCAGATCCTGAGTTTGTATGGGGGATTACACCTTCAGTTTCCTCTCTCTGACGCTCCCAGACCAACTTCCCCTGTCGTCCACTTGGATGAGCAGGACATCCCGGCGTTTAGAGAGGACCCCGGGTCTAGACCCCGTCTAATATCCCTGTTTCTTCTGAGGCCCTTACTGCGGCCCTCTTTGGCCTAGCCTCTGGTGCCAGCACGACCATTACCGCCGGCACCACTTCTGCTGTACGCCGGGCCACCTCTGCTCGCCTCACTCTTGAGGTCGAGATGGCTACTCTGCGCGCTAGCGCGTCTTCCTCCACCTCCTCAGACCCATCCATTTCATTCATAACACATCCCCATTTCCTCGCTCTCGAGCGAAACGTCGCTGCCATTCTCCACCTTCTTACATACATTCACGGTCCTCCAACTCCATCTCCACCCCCATCACCCCCTCCATCAACCCCTAGGCGATCATCTCCTCCTCCCACCACCACTACCGTTGATCCTTCACTCCCTCCACCCTTCACATCTATCATCGCCACCTACTCACGTCGCAAGAAGTCTGATGTGCGCGCGAGATCACTATCCACACCAACCTCATCGATCGTCGTATCCTTACCATCCTCCGTCACCACTGACACCCCACCCATCGTCCACATCCCTACCGAGCCCATCCATCCACCATCTCCACCTCCTTTCCCACTTCTTCGCACACCTGTCACCTCTCTTTCCCACACCCCTCCACTCTCTTCCGAGGAGGATGAGGAGCCCAGAGCTCATGCACTTTGATTTCTTTTTTTCTGATTTTTCCCCTAGCCAGATTTTTCTGCATCACCTTAATCATATCTTTTTTCTAGCATTGTCATGATCAGCTTGGGAGAAATCATTCTTCTGTGTTTGTTGTCGTTGTTGTGTGCTTGATTATATGTGTTTGTGTGCATATATTTTGTATAGTGGGCTTCGTTATATATTTTCTTTGTTTTTCTATGTCTCATTTTGTGTGTTTTCATGTTTTTTACTTTTCTATGTCGGTGTGTACTCCCCTCCCATCTTTTGTTACCCTCCCGCATTTACTCCTATTGCATTGAGGGCAATGCAACGTTGAGCTTGGGGGAGTCGCACTTTATGCGTCAGTCGTGTCTTTTTCACCGTTTTGAGTCGTTTTCGTCGTGTTTTTCTTTTTTCTCTTTCCATCCTTTTATTCTCACTCTCCTAGAGATGACCCCACACGATGAACTACCACGGAACCACACACACACTTAGCTTAGCTACAATAATCATTCTCACTGACCCTAGGAAGCCGAGTCCTATTGCATTTTATGCTCCGTGGGTTCACTTTGCTTTAGTTTGAGTTGTGTGTCGTGACTAGCTAGTTGATGTGCTTCTACGTTGTGATTTTGTTTTATATGCATGTCCTTGGATGACCCCTAGACTATCATGCTTTAATTTCGAATATGCAGTATTTTACCTCCACTGTCTGCTTCCTTATGCATGAATTATTTATATATTTACGCTTCAATTCTCATGTGTCAGGACTCTACCAATAAGACTAGGATAACCCATTTTGCTTATGCTCTGATTCGCGAAAAATTTTCCTTTTACCCAAGTGTTTAGAATTCGAATTCTTTTTTGTTTTATTTGGTGCAAATCCCCTCGTCGTGTACCGTTCTTCCACTTGGGAGACTACACAATTTGGCCAAAATCCAAAAAAAATCCAGAAAATTCAAAAAGAAAAAAGGAGAGAAAAAAGGAATATGTATAGCCAAATCCTATATATATATATATATACCCAAAACCCAAAAAAAATCCCGTTATGAATATTACTCCTATCCGCCGTGAATAAAGGGAAGGCGAGAATTTGCACCGAGTACTCTCCTCCACACCTACTCAACCCCTTCGTTTTCAAACACACTTGGCATAGGAGCTTTCTAGCGATCATCTAGGCAATCATGCGGTGATTCCCTAGTTCCTAGCAGTAAAGTCCCTGACACATGATATGTTTCTATTCTACTCTATTCTCATGCATGCTTGAGCTATTATTTGCCGCTAATTCGAATTGATTCGATATTTGGGTCATTCCATGAGTATGTGTATATGGAGCGTTATTGCACAATTTACATAGTTACACCGTCTGCTAGCTCACGACCTCACTCACTTGCGCTTCACCGCATGGACCCATGACACTTGTAGGAACTCATATTCCTGGGTTTAGTGAGAAGCTTATCGCATGCTTGCTTAGTGTGGCGTGTTAGTTTTCGTTGGCTCTGACGGGTGATCTATGATTTTCTTTTCTTTTTATGTTTCTCCATTTCTATTTTTCCCTCCGAGCTCCTATTCTCACTCGTCTTCCTCGAGGACGAGGAATGGTTCGGCTTGGGGGATTTTGATGTGCATTTATATTTTATATATTCATGCACGTCTTCTCCGTGATTTCTCGTCGTTTTTCGTTGTTTTGAGTCCGTCTTTTTGTGATTTTTAGTTTCTTTTCACTTTCATTGTGTTTTTGTGTTTTTTGCAGGATTGATGGCGCAGGGGACATACAACGCCCACATCATGAGTCACCGGAGCAATGAGAGGTGCCACACGAGAACCTGAGGGCCATACGTCAATTCAGATCATGTATCAGCCCTCAACCGATCGATAGGACAGATCCACCCGATCGGTTCATGCACCTATCAGACCCGAGGAGGAGCAAGCAAAGAAGTAAACCCCAACCGATTGGTTCAGGGATCGGTTGGGTGTGACAGTACCCTCTGTTTTGTGAGCCGAATTCCACCCGATCAGTTAACTTGTCAACCGATCGGGTCACCTGTAGCAGCAGCATCCCCATTTTCTTAACTGTTTTAGGGGGTTTTGGCTGTGTTCAATTAAACTCATTTTGTAAGTTCTTTGATCTTTCTAATACTTTGTTATTGCATTTATAATATCGTTTGCTCTAGTTATCTATTGCTTGATCTTCATTTCAATGGTTAAAATCTGTTTTGTTGAATCTATTGCCATGATTAGTGAGTAGTTTTCTAATCTGGGACATTGGTGAAAGCCCCTTCATGGGTTCTCCCTAGAACGACCATAGGATTAGGGATTCGATAGGATATAGGGATTTAGATGGTTACGCGGGGTGTTTTATTGTCTCTGGCGGGAGAAAGACCGCCTTCGATCGCCGGGCCAATGGGAAATAAAACGGGAGTTTGATCCCCTAGCCACAGCTCATACCCTTAGCATAGACATTGATTCCTCTCGCGTGGGAACGGCTTGGATGAAATGTCGGGAGCAATCGTTGCGAGCTTAGTGCTTTCGGAGTCGGGCCAGGACATGGGAATGCCCACCGTCCGAACTCGGATAGACCTAGCATATCATCCTAGGCATCGACCGGAATATCGGGCCCACGGGACGCTAGGTACTGCTATTAGAGGCAACGTCTCACCGCTAAACCCTAGAATCCGATCACATTTCTATCCGTCGGTCGTAATAGAGAGAACTCATGATAGTGCGGAAGCCAGGATCCTAGGTTGCCTTTTTTATATCTTATACCTTTCCATTAGTTTCATATCGTGACAACCACCAAGCGATAGGGCTAGCTTACCCACCGGGTGATCCGGTTCCTGTTTGATCACAAGCACATCACACGCCTCCCCGTGTTTGACCTCCAAGCCACACTTCGACACCGTGCGCTTGCGGTTACAAATTTTAATCCTAGTATCCCCGTTCCGACTTTACATAGTGACACTGGCGGGAGGTCAATGCCGACGAGCACGCTCGCCGCTAGCGAGCATCGTCATCGACTGAGACCGAGCGCTCTCCCAGGTGCTGAGGCTACCCCTCAGTACTGGATTGACCGAGGTCGAGCGCTCACCCAGGTGCTGAGGCTACCCCTCCGCACCCCACTGACCGAGGCCTTCAACCCTCCAAGAGACCCGCTTTCCAAGCCGAAGCGGGGCCTAGCGCAACTCGGAGGAACCAATGGATCTCAACCGGCCCCTTGACCACGTTGACCGTGAAACCATCGGTCAACGATCCTGTGGTGAGAAAACACTCATAAACATCTGGCACCGTCTGTGAGAATCGAACCAAGCCCACGTCAAACCACCGGAATAGAACCAGTCTGCAACGGCTCGGGGCGCATGCCCCCCCCCCAATCCATGAGGAAGGTGATTACATCCCTTCCGAGAACCAGTACAGCCACAACACCGAGGAGACAGGCGACTCCCGGTCGGTAACCCAAGAGCAGCTCAGTCTCTTTACCCAGGAAACCAACGCCCACCTCCAGACGTTGGTCGCCACGATTCAACAGCTCGTTGGCAACCCGTCCATCCAGGGAGATGGAACGGCGGGGGCCCACCAGCGGGGAGGGGACTGATGTGTCATTATATTCCACATTTTATCTAAATTATTACATGTCAAAATGATGGTTCATTTACATATTTCATACGCTTTTACGCTATTATTTGGAATAATATGACTTTTGGAGCGTTTATGTCCACTTCAGGGATTTGGGGCGATATTGAAGCAATTTGGAGTCAATAAGACAATCGGCAACGTGAGAGCACCAATGTGACTCATGATGACATGCTCGAGGTGCCAAAGAAGAATACCGGAGTAAGGAAGGGGCAAGAGAGAAGGTCGCCCGATCGAGATATGATGCGGCGAAGGAATCGAGCGACCCGAAGTGCTGGAAACAGGACAGCCGTGTACTATTTCCAAATCTGCTATCACCTGGGATTTTTCACTATTTTTCTGATATTTTTTCAGATAGTAGACTTCAATACGGTTCCAATGCCACCAAGAACGCACCAATCGGAGGTCGGATGAGCCCTGAGGAAATTTCTGCAAGATGATACTGCAGTGCTGAAATTCTGCTGAAATCTGTTTGACACCTACTCGACCGAGCAGAGGGCTCTACTCGACCGAGCAAGGTGAAATTTGTGCTGAAATCTGTCAACGGCTGCTGTTCGATCACTACTCGACCGAGCAGTTGTTTGCTCGGTCCGAGCAACCTCCTACTCGACCGATCAGTGCCGACTCGGCCCGTGCATGCAGAGTAAAGAATTTGGACGATTTTGATTCCCTGTGTAATCCGATCGAGCAGTACATCTGCTCGGACCGAGCGATCGATCGAGCAACGAAGTGCTCGACCGAGTCGCCTACTCGGTCGGCGATGCTGAGGCCATTTTTGGAAGTATTTTCTGAGCGGTTGTTGCGCGATTTAGGGGGTAAAGGCTGGAGCTGGCGACATCCAAGGGGGCGATTCATTTTCTGAGTTTTTGAAGATGTTTTAGGGAGGCGAAAAATTAGAGATTAATTGTTAGATTTTTAGATTAAACTTTCGAATACTTTTGGATCGAAATTGTTGGAATATTATTTTGGTTCTCTATTGCGATTGCGTATTGGAATCTTTGGCTTTTTTCGGATCTATTGAGTGATATTTCTCTTCATCTCTCGCTGTAAGTTTTTGATCTTCATTCTATTGATTCGCTATGATGTTTGCTATTCTAAAAATGGTGTTTTTATTCGTTAACATTGCCATGAGCGAGTAGTCCTTTCTAGGGTTGATGGGTTAGCCCTAAGATCCTAGGGGGAAGACGTAGATCTAAATCTCTACATTGAATTAGGAATTTAGGGGAGTATTTCGGTCGATCTTACCGAATCCTTAGATAACCCGTACTGAGATCATGCCCACGGTCTGTGGAATTGATGTGCTTAAGGGGTATCTTTGGGATTCGAATTGGGAAATCGGTGGATCTAACCAAGGCTCGTGACCATGCCCGGCTCGTGCCTTGGGGAGATCCGTCGACGAACTATACTGCTACATTGACGGCTACCGTCATTGCGTCAACGAGAGCTACCGAAATACCTCACAATTCTAACCCACGAGAGTGGTACGAATTGGGAGATTAATCCCCTGACTCTAATGCAACGTAAGGATTCTATTCCAACGTCGATCCCCGACGGTCTTAGCGGTGATCCCTAAAGCCCTAGTCCCCCTATTTGCGACGTTGAGTGACACAACCTTCGCATCCATCACCATTATGACCCTCCATACTCCACATCCACCAATAAACCCGCAATTCTAACTCAACCTAGGAGTAGATAGGTAGTATAGCACCGCTTCCCCGTGTTCGATACCCGCTTGCCACTATACCGTGCGCTTGCAGTAAACGACATCGTTTCGGAGTTAGTTCCGGCTCGATCAAGTTTATGGTGTCGTTGCCGGGGAGGCGTTCTGCCATATTATCTATTTACTACAATTAGGTTGATTAGACTGCAAAAAACAAAAAAAATAAACAAAAAACAAAAAAAAGAAGAGATATATATTTTTCCTGCCACCTGCTTTATTATTATCTCTTCTTCTTGTACCACTGATGTCTTTTCCAGGTCGTTGTTTTTGACTATTCAGGTATAATGGAGCAATCTTGGGATAATTCAGGCGATGATTTTTCAGAGCAGTATGAGATTCCTATGGAAGACTACGAATATCATCCACAGGACCCGTACTATCAGATGGAAGGATATGACCACTACCCAGAGTTCTATGCCTACTGCGAGTCTTGTGACATGGAGGGACACATGCCCTACGAAATCCGCGTCTGTCTCTTGAGTCCTGACCATCCTCTCAATTTGACACTCAATGCATTCATGGCATCGGTAGAGGAGAGCACAGCTGTCAGTGCTATGCTGAATGAGTTACATGATCGATGGCAGAAAGATAAGAACGAAATCAACGAGTATCTTTCATCTCTTGAGCCTGTGGAGGAGATGCCTGAGCACATAGAGCCACCTCATCCTTCCACTGACGCCGAGGACCACCCTCCAGAGCTTACTGCTCCCACTCAGGGAGATCTTTTTACCCACTCCATTTCTGAATCATGCATCCCATCTGAAATTTATTCTGATTCAGATCTTTTTGACACGTTGTGCCTGTTGCAGGACACTTACAATTATGGACCGGAGGTATGCTTGAACGTGTCCTTGCTTGAAGAACCTGACAAGCATGACGAGGAGTCAATTGATGAGGTGATATATGCATCTGATCAGGATATACCTGAGAATCTAGGAGAGGACACCGAGGAGAGAGAGAGGACATGGTACTTGAGAGTAGAGATTTATTTCCAGGGAAGTGTTGTCAACCAGCCTTAATTTTAAATATTTATGTTGATGACCCTCTTTGGGAAACATTTGTTCAGGGGAACGATCTTTCACAACGGACTGATGCATTCCGTTCTTCGCAGGATACAGGTGGATGCCTACGAAGAATGCTAGGGGATGCATCGCTGGAGTTCGTTGGCGTTAGTGGCTATACGCACCTGGCAGAGCCACAGAAAGTGCAGATAGAGCAGCTGCCTGCACCGGCAAAGATATTGGACCCGCCTTTTGCTACAGGTGGTACCAATCTAGTAGTGTAGTATTTTATGATTTAAATAATCACGAATCCTCTCGACAGCGAGAGGACCGTATATGATTTTATATGCTTTCTTAGTTTAATAAATTCACCCCTTATGATGGCTCCATTATCTTTTGCACCCAACCCATTATTTATCATCTATGCACACCTTTATATTTGGTGCTTATTTCGCCTCTCTCCCCAATTTTTATGTGATGTTTAAGCTTAGGGGAGAGAGAAACAATTTTGTTGAGTGCCCCCCATCTGGTTGTTGTCCTCTATTTATATCATACACACATTGAGGACAATGTGATGTTTAAGCTTGGGGGAGTGCATAGTGCACGCACTTTGCTTCATTGTGAAACACACTTCGAAATCTCCATGTGAACCATGTCCACTTCTATATTTATGCCTCATATGCTTTATTTTCTATGAAATATCGTGGATTTATTTTTTTATGAACTCTGATATCTGTTAGATTAGAGTTCGATTCATTGATTAGTGTATCTTTGTTAATATGCTTTTTCATAGTAGAATCCATAGTTTCACAACCATATTCTCGAAACAGTTAAGCTAAAAATGAATGAATCAAATCTGAAAATTATTTGACTCTCGCGTGATTTGCTTGATAATTCTATTGCTTCATGGATGTTTAGTGATTCAATAGAGATAGGATAACCCCACGACAACCAAAGTATTGATGGTTACGATTCCTGAAACCGAGCCATGTCTAAATTCTATGCTTTTTCTTTCTCCTTTGTGAATAGCCAATAAATGATCTTTGATCATATTTTGCATTCCATCGCGTTTACGTGAGTTTGCAAAAATCCCAAAATTGCAAAATTCAAACAAAAATCCTGAATAAAAGGCCCTAGGGGTTCTTCGTAACCTAATGCCCTAAGACCGTTTGGTCTGGGATGCATAGGCCGCTTCTTGTATATATTGAGTTATCTCGTGTATACAAAGAAAGAAAAATACATATGAAATATTCATATAGCCAAAAAACAATATAAAACTACAAAAATCCCATATCCTTATCTCCATTTCTATATAGAACAAAGACATGGCAAAGTTGATGGGTTCTAGGAGTCTCGAAATGGTCGTAGTGTGGTGATGCCTTACCTTGATTGGATTTGCTAAATTCATTCCATGAAGTATAACAAAATACCACGCATGCTTGAAAAAGTTTGATCATGACATATTATACTGCTTACAGAATGAGTTGTGAACATTGGTTTCATTTCTGTGAACTTAGTATATTGTATGATAAACTATGATATGATATAACTCTACTCTCATTTTATTGCTTATCAAGTTCATTACATTTATTGAAATCCACGTTATTTTAATTTGAGCGAGACTTAAGTATTTGTTGTGTATATGTGTTCTAATTTCAAATTGACATGTGTTCACGAGATCTTGCATATCTTGGGTTCTTGTATTTTCTGAATTTAAGATTGAAACTCTTGTCTCCATTACACGCCACCGCCTCGCATCTCCATTGTATCCATCTCCCGTGTTCGCTTCTTACTAGTCTTCCTCGAGGACGAGTAAGAGGTAAGCTTGGGGGGATTTTGATGTGTCATTATATTCCACATTTTATCTAAATGATTACACGTCAAAATGATTGCTCATTTACATATTTCATACGCTTTTACGCTATTATTTGGAATAATATGACTTTCGGAGCGTGTTTGTCCATTTCAGGGATTTGGGGCGATATTGGAGCAATTTGGAGTCAATAAGACAATCGGCGACGTGAGAGCACCAATGTGACTCATGATGACATGCTCGAGGTGCCAAAGAAGAATACTAGAGCAAGGAAGGGGCAAGAGAGAAGGTCGCCCGATCGAGATATGATGCGGCGAAGGAATCGAGCGACCCGAAGTGCTGGAAACAGGATAGTCGTGCACTATTTTCAAATCTTCTATCACCTGGGATTTTTCACTATTTTTATGATATTTTTTCCAGATAGTAGACTTCAATACGGTTCCAACGCCACCAAGAACGCGCCAATCGGAGGTCGGATGAGCCCTGGAGAATTTCTGCAAGATGATGCTACAGTGCTGAAATTCTGCTGAAATCTGTTTGACACCTACTCGACCGAGCAGAGGGCTCTACTCGACCGAGCAAGGTGAAATTTGTGCTGAAATCTGTCAACGGCTGCTGTTCGATCACTACTCGACCGAGCAGTTGTCTGCTCGGTCCGAGTAACCTCCTACTCGACCGATCAGTGCCGACTCGGCCCGTGCATGTAGAGTAAAGAATTTGGAAGATTTCGATTCCCTATGCAATCCGATCGAGCAGTACATCTGCTCAGACCGAGCGACCGACCAAGCAACGAAGTGCTCGACTGAGTTGCCTACTCGGTCGGCGATGCTGAGGCCATTTTTGGAAGTACTTTCTGAGCGGTTGTTGCGCGATTTGGGGGGTAAAGGCTGGAGCTAGCGACGTCCAAGGGGGGCCATTCATTTTCTGAGTTTTTGGAAGATATTTTAGGGAGGCGAAAAATTAGAGATTAATTGTTAAATTTTTAGATTAAACTTTCGAAGACTTTTGGATCGAAATTATTGGAATATTATTTTGGTTCTCTATTGCGATTGCGTATTGGAATCTTTGGCTTTCCTTCAGATCTATTGAGTGCTATTTCTCTTCATCTCTCACTGTAAGTTTTTGATCTTCATTCTATTGATTAGCTATGATGTTTACTATTCTAAAATGGTGTTTTTATTCGTTAACATTGCCATAAGCGAGTAGTCCTTTCTAGGGTTGATGGGTTAGTCCTAAGATCCTAGGGGGAGACGTAGATCTGAATCTCTACATTGAATTAGGAATTTATGGGAGTATTTCGGTCGATCTTACCGAATCCCTAGATAACCCGTACTGAGATCATGCCCACGGTCTGTGGAATTGATGTGCTTAAGGGGTATCTTTGGGATTCGAATATGAAAATCGGTGGATCTAACCAAGGCTCGTGACCATGCCCGGCTCGTGCCTTGGGGAGATCCGTCGATGAACTATACTGCTACATTGACGACTACCGTCATTGCGTCAACGAGAGCTACCGAAATACCTCACAATTCTAACCCACGAGAGTGGTACGAATTAGGAGATTAATCCCCTGACTCTAATGCAACGTAAGGATTCTATTCCAACGTCGATCCTCGACGGTCTTAGCTGTGATCCCTAAAGCCCTAGTCCCCCAATTTGCAACGTTGAGTGACACAACCTTCGCATCCATCACCATTATGACCCTCCATACTCCACATCCACCAATAAACCTGCAATTCTAACTCAACCTAGGAGTAGATAGGTTGTATAGCACCGCTTCCCCATGTTCGATACCTGCTTGCCACTATACCGTGCGCTTGCGGTAAACGACATCGTTTCGGAGTTAGTTTCGGCTCGATCAGAGACCTCCAGCCTATACGATCCGCCGTGGTCACCGACCACGGGGATGGAGCAACCAAACCGGAACGACGATTTACCATGCCTGGCTTCGTCCCAGTGTGGTCCCCCACTCTCCCCTCGCCTCGCGAGGGGAACGGGATAGGCCCCGAGCAAGCTGAAGGAGAATCGGTTACCGCCTCATCTCGGTGACCAGGCTCCACAAATCGGCAACCGACCGATCGTCGAGCCACGGGGAACCGACCCCGCCGGAACGAAAGTCCCCGTCGAGGAAGGCTAAATAACTGAGAATACCGGAGAGAGAAGAGGAACGATTGCCGACCAACTCCTATCCCCAGCTCGACAGGGACTCAGGCGAGCCCCCGACGTGACCTTGTTCGCTCACCGCGACCACTCAACCACTGTGTGAGCACAGGAGGGCGCCCGGGGGGCGCCCGGGGCGACCGTTGTCCGTTGTCCCGAAGGATAACTGAGGCACGGGTGTCTTCGCTATTCAAGGTACCAACTTTAGAGAAGTATGACAACACGGGCGACCCGGAGGACCACGTCATGGATTATGAGGGAGTCATGGCATTCCAAGGAGCCGATGACACCCTGCTCTGCAGAGGCTTTTACTCCACCCTCCGGAAATCAGCCCGGAGTTGGTACCACAGCCTCCCCAACTATTCCATCGACAACTTCGAGAACCTCTCCTAACAATTCTGCAAGCAGTTCATGGCCAGGCGACAGGTAAAACCAGGCTCAGAACACGTGTTCAATGTGGTGCAGGGTCCCGTGGAAACCCTGAGGCACTACATGCGTCGCTTCAATATGGAAAGACTGAATGTGGAGAGTTGCCCCGAGTTGGTCGTGAAAACAGCCTTGAAGAAGGGGCTTCGACACCGGGGCCTGAAAAAGTCATTGCACAACGACACACCCAAAGACCTCGCCGAGGTCATTGCCCGGGCGGAGCGTTCTGTGCTGACGAAAGAAGCACTGGCCGCAGAGGATGGAAGTCACTCAACAGGGGCTAGACGGGGATCCAAGCATGACGAGAGTGAGCGTCGCGGCCAAGACGACCCACGGCAGGAGAAGAGAGTCAAAGGGAAGTAGCGCAGGGAGGAACCACGAACCCTTAAGCTGAATACCGCCCCGGACGTTGTCCTCGCACACGCTTAGAAGGAGGGGCGCTTCGGTAGGCCGCCTCCGAGGATGAAGAGAGGCGGAAAGGACGAGGAGAAATATTGCAAGTATCACAAGGACAATGGCCATGACACCGACGACTGCTGGCATCTAAAGAAGGATATAGAGAAGCTGGTCAGCCGGGGCCACTTGAAGAACTTCGTTGACGACTCAACCACCACCCCCGGGGAGGGGACGTTCCAAGCATGTGGATAAGGGGAAGAAGGTGAATGTGGTTCAGGTGGCCATGCGTATCATCGAGTGAGCGGACAGGGCGATCAGCCATAACCTCATCTGGGCAAGATTAGCTTGTCCTCGCATCTCTCATTTTTGTTTTCCTCCAAATGTACACACGGGTTCAAGAAATGAAAAGAGAACCGTGTTAGTACAGATCTGCTTTCTCTCACTAAATCATGCTTGGCGATCGACTGCGGAGCGGATGAGAAATCACCCCCTGGGAGGGATCGTGACGCTGAAAGGACGGAAGGCTGGGGGGAACTCCCCCAGCGGGCCGACCACCAGGCCCGTCCATAAGTCTGGGGGCAACTCCCCCAGCATGTGGGTTCATCGGTTGGTCGTAAGCCGGAGGGTAGCTTCCCCCGCTGACCAACCGACCCGATTGACCGTAAGGCTGGGGGCAACTCCCCCGGCGGGCCGATCACTAGGCATGTCCGTATGGCTGGGGGCAACTCCCCCAGTAGGCGGGATCATCGGTTGGTCGTAAGCCATGGGCAGCTCCCCCCGCTGACCCATCGACCCGATCAACCGTAAGGCTGGGGGCAACTTCCCCAGCGGGCCGATCACTAGGCCCGTCCGTAAGGCTAGGGGCAACTCCCCCAGCAGGCGGGATCATCGGTTGGTCATAAGCCGGAGGGTAGCTCCCCCCGCTGACCAACCGACCCGATCGACGGAAAGGCTGGGGGCAACTCCCCCAGCTGACCGATCACTAGGCCCGTCTGTAAGGCTAGGGCAACTCCCCCAGCAGGCGGGATCATCGGTTTGTCGTAAGACGGAGGGTAGCTCCCCTCGCTGACCAACCGACCAGATTACCCGTAAGGCTGGGGGTAACTCCCCCAGCTGGTAGATCAACATGGCCACCCGTAAAGCTGGGGGCAACTCCCCCAGCGGGTCAGAACATCGGTCGGGTGTAAGCCTTGGGATTGCTCCCCCAGCAGCTCAGTCGATCCGATCAGCCAAAAGGCTGGAGGTGACTCCCCCAACAGGCCGACCCTCCGACCAACCATAAGACTGATGGCAAGTCCCCCTCCCCCGGCTGCAAGGCAATCACCCGATTGGCCTGAGGATCACGGATGAGGGGAAAGCCACAGTAGGTCAGCCGAGAACACCCCCGAGGCCCTAGTCCGTCGGGCCGATTGGCACAGTGACCCGAGGAACATTCGCACTCACGACGAATGATAAAGGGACATCGACGGATCACCTCCCCAGCCGGATCGAATACAAATCTGGCCCAAATAATCAAGATTCTTCCTCCTCTACGAAATAGTTCTGTCAGTAGGGAGCCCAGACAACTAGGAACGTAGCAGGAGACAAAGAGATACAAGGACCTACGAAAATGCTTCATACACCAAAAAAATTGTTCTCCATTACAAGGCAAGGGAGGGGAACAAAAAGGAAGAAACAGCGCTTAGGGGCCCGGGGCCCTGGAGGAGGCATCCCCTGGCACCTCACCCTGCTCGGAGCGTGGAGGGTCTTCGGGACCTGGTTGAGGGCAGGAAAGCGACTGTCGAATGCGCTCCTCGAACCTCTGGAAAGAGTCTCAGAAGACCCCCATGATCCTGGGGGAGCCAAGAGGTCCTCGTAGGTGTCGAAGGCCTCCCTGAAGGCGTCTGTATCTCGTCAATGTGATTCATTGGTATCACAATTGCTAGGGTAGAATTTCGGATGAACTAGTTGCAACTGAATGTAAAACCTAGCTCACGCTCTCGCGCTGTTGCCGGTCTATAGCTAACCTAGGTTTGGGTCCAATCTCTTGCAAACCCTACCCTAGGCAAGCTAGCATTAGGATCAACATCATCGTCCAATCGCGTCCCGAGCCCACTCTCGTGCAAACTCGGGCCACGACCTAGGTTGGGACAGTTCCTACCCGTCCAATCTCTTGCAAACGGGTATCGGTATGAAATTGCAACCGAGAACCCTGGTATCGGTCCAATCTCTTGCAAACCGATACTACGGAAACTCAATTTCAACCCAATTCGGATTTCTAGGGTTTCCTATCGAATTGGGATCCAATCTCTTGCAAATCCCAATCGATATGAACACCTAGCTATCCGTGTTATATCGATCCCAAACTAACCCTAATAGCAATTCTAGCAATAGTTCTACCAAATCATCACAAATCGGAAATTGGGCTCGTAGGGTTCATCCCCACGCCCTAAGACGTTACGACTACTCACAAATCATATCACAAATGCAAGAATAATCAATTGAAATAGCAATAGAATTCATGTCAATATTCAAATAAGCAATAAAAATGAGATTTTTAATGAAGAGGGAGACAAACCAATAGAGTTCTCCAAGAATCCAACAAAAATAAACTTTTCTCTCCTCTCCAATCACAAGAATCAAAAGCTAAAAAGTTTAATCTAAAAAGCTGCAAAAAGCAAGGGAAAAAGCTCTCTACCTAGGTTAAAAACTGGGGTTAAATACCCCCCAAAATTGCCCAAAAAACTGTGACAAAATTGCCCCTGCGCAGCCTGAAAATCGCAATTTACGCTACAGGCAGCGCGACTCACTCGGCCGAGTGACAAAAGTCGCTCGGCCGAGTGGGAGACCCTGAGAATTTCCAGTAAGTACGGGGTCTTGGGGGTCTTCACTTCGGGCGTTGCTCGGCCGAGTGAGTTGTCGTCACTCGGCCGATGGGCTTCTATTCACTCGGGCGGTCGGCAATTGCCACTCGGCCGAATCGGTCTTCTGATGCTCAGACTAACGAAAAACAATAAGTTGGGAGTTTTTGATTGGCGTCATCTGAGCGCCACTCGGGCGGACGGGGTTTCGTCACTCGGCCAATGTGGCTTCCGATGCTCGGCCGAGTGCACGCTTGGAGCGTGTCCGATCTGGCCGGCCGAGCGGGGTCTTTTGGTCGGCCGAGTGACTCCTTCACTCGGCCGAGTGAGACACTAAAAATGCCCATTCTGAGTGTTTTTACCTCCTCGTCGCTCCTACGACGTTCTTTCTTCTTCCGCTCCTCTCCAATAGCAAAATACCCCTCGGGGAAGTCATCGGTGACACTCTGGAGTAGGTGTATCTCGGGATCACTCCAAATCGCTCCAAATCTCCTGAAATACGACAAAACAACAAATCGTGAAAAGTATCGCAATATTGTCGATAAATCGTGAAAAACGTGATTTGATCGATCTAAATGGCATGCAATCATGCGGAAAAAAGGTGTAAAATATGGAGTGATCAGTCCTTGTAGGTGTCGAAGGCCTCCCTGAGGGCTTCCGTAATCCACGACCTTAGGACCCCCTTATAGCCCCTCTCCACCTCCTCGACGAGCCGGGTGGGATGCGCGGCCAGCGCCTGATGCAGGGCCCCAAGCTCGTTCCAGAGCTCGCCCCTCTCTCGACGGAACACATCTTCCGCCTTGGCCCTCTCATGATGGAACACATCTTCCGCCTCCCGGGCCGACCTCTGAGAGTCAGCCAGTGCCCCCTGAAGGTTCAGCACCTTGGAGGCAAGCTCATCCACCCGACGCCACAGTTGCCTGGCCTCCACGTGGGCTTCTTCGGCCGCCACCTCGGCCGCCCTAACCCTCAAGCGCTCCCGCGACAGAGACTCCTCGAGGTTGGATGCCTGGGCCATCCGGCGCTGCACCTCAACGGCCATTACAGTGGCTTGCAAAAAGAAAGAGGTGAACCAGGGGAATCACATGGCAGGATTGAAAGCAACAGAGTGACCGACCTGTTGAAGCTTCCAGACTAAAGAGTCCGTCAGACGGTCGGAGGGAGCCCTCTCCAGGAGGGAGGGGTCCCTAGGAAGGATGGAACTCCGCTCCAGCTGGGTGGCCACAGCTCAGTCGACAAAAACCGAGTCCCCGAGCGTAACCTCGGGGCCCGCCTGGAGGTTCAATAGGGCCCCCGCCCCTGGCCAAGGACGGCTCGGCTGAGTCGACAGGGGTGGCCACCAGGGCCAACGGCAGGGTTTCACCCGAGGCGACTGACGCCCCAGGGAATCACAGAAAGATGGACCTCTCCGGTCCTCGTCTTCTTCTTCTTCTCACTGGGCACAGTGGAGTCCGGGGGGGATGCTTCCGCCCCACGCTGCGACCACCCGTGGCACGCGGGGCGTCAGGGCCGGCGACCCCCGTCGCCTCCTTCGGTGCAAATGGAGCAGGAAGGGTCGGTGGCCGCGGTCTCCGCAGCGGAGGAATCCACCACGATCGGGGCGAGCGATGCAGCCACGACCGTTGGCTCCAGCCTCCCCACTACCGGGTCGGCCTGACGCACCTCCTCCACCACCGCGCGGCGAGGCGCCTGGCCCGAGGGGTTCCTTTGGCTTCGGCCAGATCCCCTGCGGATGAGCTCATCGACATTATGGCTGAATTCTCGACCCGCCATCTTTGTAGAAAAAAAGAAGATCAGGGTAAGCCAAAGACGAAGCAGAAAGAAAATAGGACGCCTACCGGTGGTCCACATAATGGTCTTGAGGAGCAGGTCGTCCAGCAGAGGCCAGACCGACCTCTTCTCTAAGGACAGAGATGACAAAAGCCGGATGGCGCCTGATCAGCTTTAGAGAGGGTCAACGTCAAGTCATATTGACATAGCCCTCCCCAACCTGTCAAGATCTCAGCGTCCCTAGGAAAAACGACGAAAACAAAGCTCGAGCTCCAGTCCCCCACCCAGCGGGGCAGGCCGAGCAAACACTCCCTCCCCGCTCGGGGCCGGATATGCTGCCATGACCCCCGGTAGACCGTTTGAACCCGATAATAGCGGAAGAAAAGGGAGAGGGACGGTGCCAAGCCATGGACGCCGCAGATCATGATGAACCCGACCAACACCACGATGGAATACGTGGTCAGCTGGCATATGGCCACCATCAAAAACTCCATGACCTGGATAATGAAGGGATGAAGGGGGAAGTAGAGTCCCAGGCAAAACATCTCGACGTAGACGCCGACCTTCCTGCTCCGTGAAAAGCAAATCCTTTCGTCGCTGAAAGGAACCCGGACGTCGTACGGATGGCACAGATACTTCTCCCGAGATCTCTGCCACCTTCGAGAAGGGGACCATGGATGATGACCCAAGGACCACCGGGGGAACGTCGAACCTTTCTGCCGCCCGAACCACATCGTCTCCAACCGGGTCCACAAAAAGCAAACCCTTTCCCTTGTTCAAATGGGGCATGTTGCCAAGGGAACATCGGGCGTCGAATACAGGGGATCGCCAGACTCGGGTGCCGGGGGAACCCGGGACCCCGACGCGGAGCCACCTATTCTAAGAGTCTCCATGAGGCAAAGTGAATGGGACAGAGAAGGAAGAAAGAGAGTTACTTTAGAAGGAATCCGAAGGAAGAAAGATGAAGGGAGGGTTCGAAGGAGCTTACAAGATCAGGGTCGGGAAGGTAGGTGCGAAAGAATCGAAACTCGGAAGGCCGACGTCTTTATAAGGAGAGCAGCCTCAGAATCAGGATCGTCCGTAGGAGAGCGCGTGGCAGCATCTTGGGGACAGGCGGTGCTTCGAATTCCGCACTCAGAGAAGTTCAAATTTGCCGCATCATGATGACCACCATTTAATGGATTGGCCTCGACTGACGTGCCAGTCTAAATCCACAGAAGTCACATCACCCGAACCGAACCGGCTAAACCCGATCGGCACAACCGATGGGGGAAATTGATACGACTATTTTAGAGAGGCCCAAATACAGGCGGCCCAAGCCCATACGGAAAGAAGTGGGCTCTCCAAAAGATGTTTTCGGGCCAACCCGCGAAGGCCCCCGTGGAAGCCCTGCATTGCATCACCCACGATCAGACGTATGCCCGGTCCGTCTACGACTGAGGGAGCTAACCGCTCCCCAAAACGCTCTCCCTTAATGGCCATTGAGGGAACCCATTAATCCACCTTGATGGTGCATAAAGGCGCCCGAACGGAGGTAGATCATGGGGGCAGAATAAGGGGCACGAAGACACGGCGATCGTGGGGGGGAATCCCTATATAGGGGCAGGGGCACGAACGAAGAAAGGGACCGAATTCCCGTCACCGAGAATGGAGGTATTCCCAAAAAACAACCTTGCTTTCCCCATTATCTTCCCTCCTATAAGCTCGGTCCGAGGATACGCGTGCCGGCCTCTTTGCAGGCTACACCGATCCCGCTGAGTATCAATCAGATCCATTCTGACTTAGGCATCGGAGGGGACTTGACCGGAACCAAGGTCCGTCCCTCTGACGACTTTCTTCATCTGTTCAGGAAGAAGCTGAACCGAGGCGCTGAGGCTACCCCTCAGCACGGAACTCGCCAAAGCAAGGCCTGCACGCCGACGAGCACGATCGCCTCTAGCGATCATCGTCATCGACTAAGACCGAGCGCTCTCCCAGGCACTGAGGCTACCCCTCGACACTGGATTGACTGAGGGCGAGAGCTCACCCAGGTACCGAGGCTACCCCTCCGCACCCTACTGACCGAGGCCTTCAACCCTCCAAGAGACCTGCTTCCCGAGCCGAAGCGGGGCCCAGCGCAACCCTCGACGAGAACTCGTACGCTCGGAGTAACCAAGGGATATCAATCTACCCCTTGACCGCGTTGACCGTCAAACCATCGATCAATGATCATGTGGTGAGAAAACACCCTTAAACACTTGTCACCCCAACGTATAGGAAACTCAAGTCAGCGCATAGGACCCACTATGCACTATATCCAAGTGCACGCCATCCATTTAAGGAAATGTTGTAGTTAAGAATGAGCTATTGATCGAAGCATGCTAGCACATTTTCCAAGCACTCGATAAAGTGCCCAAGATGTACATGCATTCTTCTTAGCTTGCATATGATACCATTATTGACATTACTCTGTTTTAAAAGATAGGCTCGACTGTACACACCTCAAATCTACAGGAAGATTCATCTACCCCAGCCGTAGGGGGGTTCCGACACTAATCCAATTCTATGCAACACTTGAATTAGACTCGAGTGAGGACTAGTGGTAGTATATGACCTAAAATGCCCAGGAGCCCAACTCAACAAAAGGCCCGAGTGTCCTACTTCAAGAAGGGCCTACTTAAAGCCAGATGGCCGAGGAGATGTCCTACCTTCATGTGAGAGTAACCAAATGCTCCTAAGCATCATCTATATAAATCCATCCCTTCAAAGGAAGAGGGAAATGCATTCTCATTCTAACTTTCACTTTCTTCATTTGGGTTTATTTAGGGGTAAATTTTAAGATATCCCCATCACCTTTACTCTATTTTGAAAAAAAAATCTTATTGGACTTTTTTCAAAAAGCATTCTTCTGTTATGAATAGGACCCATTGGGCCTATTGGGTATCCACCCACATGAGTAACCAATATGAATACTATATAAAGGAGGCTAGGGGCTTCCTAGATCTTAACCTTCTCCAAACATGTTTCTCCTTCACAACACTTTATCAGCACGATCACGCTCGATGGAAGAAGCGACGTCTCGTGAGAGGAAGGCGCCCGGTGGAAGCTCCGTCAAATTTTTTTCGTGACGCAAAGCTTCGCGAGACGATGCAGAGTTTCTTTTCGGGCATCCCTCATCAAACTTCGCTAGATCTGGTGGACAGATGTAGTGGGTAAGCCAAAACGTTTTTCTAGATCTAATAACATATTAAAAGTTCAATTTTTATGTGATCTAGAATAAAATAGATAATTGTGTATGCATGGATCTAACTTATATCAAAAACTTAATTGTTTATATGCAAAACTAATTAAAATTTTAATTTTCATGTAATCTATCTGTTATTTGGTAGATTTTATTAGAGCATTTTGTGCAAAATCTTGTTATGATGTCCCATAATTTAAAAATCAAAATCTGATAAACCCATGAACGGCCTGAGGCCGATAGCCCCTCCCCGCCAAAGATCCGACAGATCCGGCGTAAAATCCGGCCAAATCCGGCAGAAAAATGCCTAGTCGCGCCTCCGGGCGCGGTGGTGGCAACTGCCGTGCCTAGAAGGCGCGGCCACCACCCGCGCCTCCGGCAACAAAATTAATAATCTAACTGTATGTGTTATATAATAACCTACAAAACTAACTTTTTAACAAACTAATATATTAAAACTAGTATTATTAAACTAATATTATTATAAAATTTCATGTTTACAGAACTCGCGTGTTTTAGCTTTGTGTGCTCTCGCAGGTCGAAGGCAGCAGCGACTACGGCGTCGTTGTAGCGGCGGTGCGACGGGTTGGACGGTGCTGCCGAGTGGAGGAGGAGTCGGACGTTAGTGTGGCGAGGTGCTGGTGCGGGGGTTTCAAGTGGTTGGAAGGGTGGTGAGGCGCCGGGTTTTTGCGTGTGCAGGGTGGCTGAGGCGTGGCGGACTGTCGACGGCGAGGTGGCAGGAGGCGGTGGCTGAGGTCGGAGGAGGGATGTGCACGGTGGAAGGGTCACGACGAGTGGGGTTGTTGAGGGGCTTAGAGGGTGCCGGCGTGGAAGGGAGGCAGAGCTTGGGTCGGAGAGGCACTGGAGGGGGTGGTGACATTTGTGGGCAGAGGGGCTAAGGTGCACGGCGAGTGGGGTTGCAGCGGCGGTGGAAAGAGAAGGGGAGGCTGCGGGTGATGGCATGGTCGGAGGAGTGGAGAAGCGTGCGGTGGAAGATGGTCGGACGACGGCACTGGGAGGAACGCTGGAGGTGTTGCAGTCAGAGGTGGGTTCAGTTGATCGGAGATGGGGCTTGAGCAGATGGGTTCGGTGTTTGTGGAGGTGAGGAGATCGTCGGACTTGTCGGAGTGCTGGGTTGTGGGCTGCTAGGGTTTTAGGGTTTCGAGGCTGTTTGTAGGCGGAGAGAGGGAGGATGCTGGTGGCGTGCAGCAGTCGGAAGAGGACTTGGGCGCTGTCTGCATCGGAGGGGAGATGGGGGCTTGGGCGTGGGAGGTTGCAGGTGGACGGAGTAGTCGGAGGTGGGTGTGCGGCTGAGTGAAGATGCCTAGGGTTAGGGTCTTGAGGGGGAGAGATAAGGGCTCTTGTGTGCGGCTAAGTGAGAGAGGTAGACCTAGGGTTTTTGTTTGGGGAGGGGTTTATTTTTGTGCGGCTGTGGGAGAGATGGGTGAGGGTTTTATTATTGGTTTTGTTTTGAGAATGAGTTAGAGTTTTGAAGGCCTAGGAGTTGCTTGCATGCGTACGAAAATAAAAGAAGAGAAAAGAAAAGTGGCGGCTGAGTATAGAAAAGTTAGTGTTTTGTTAAAAAATGGAAATGGTTTAAAGTTAGGGGAAAATGGAAAGAATAAGAAGTAATTACAAATAATAATAGAATTCATTGCCATAGAGGAAAGTCTCATAGGAGTTTAAGGAAGGGATTTAAAATTTAGAAGAAATGGAAAGAACAAAATTTAATTACAATTAAGAATGAGATTTAATTGTCATTTAAAATGGGGATTCATTATCATTAAAAATGGGTAAAAGTCTCATATCTAAATATGGAAGGGGATTTGAATTTTAATTTGAATTAATTATTAATATGAAATTATTTAATAATATGTTTATATATAGTTGTAGCTAATTAACATACGTATATAAGTATGAGTATATAAAGCTAATTAAAATACGTACGTATACGAATACGTATATAAGTTATACGTAATACGAATACACATATCAGTACGGATACGAAAAATCACAAGGCCAAAGATAGAATACGAACAAAATACATACTATTAAATACCGGCCGTTACAATACGTCTGGATAATGCTGTGGAATTTACATCACAAGTCTTTCAAGACTACTGCCAAGCAACTGGCATTGAAGTTGAACATCCCGTAGCTTATGTTCACACCCAAAACGGGTTAGCTGAATCTCTTATAAAAAGACTACAATGGATCACTCGTCCATTGCTAATGCAATTCCAGTTGCATGTGGCTGCATGGGGACATGCAATCTTGCATGCTGCATCATTAATAAAGATAAGACCATCTGGTAGTCAAACTTATTCTCCGATGCAACTCGCATATGGATCTCCACCAAATATCTCTCACTTGGGACATTTGGATGCACGATCTACATTCTTATTGCACCACCACAGAGGACATAGATGGGTCCGCAATGTCGTCTAGGTATCTACGTAGGGTTCGACTCACCATCGATCATCAGATACCTGGAACCCCTAACGGGGATGCTTTTAAGGCACGTCTAGAAGACTATGAGTTTGACGAAAATACTTTTTCCAAACTAGGCTTAAATTCTAAAAAGCCTGAAGCTTCAGAGACCATTTCATGGAATACCAAGACTTTGTCTAACTTTGATCCGCGTATAACCCAATGTAAAGATGAGATCCTGAAGATCCCCCAAATACAAAATACAGTTTGCATACTACCGGACCAAATACAAAATACAGTTTACATACTACCGGACAAATCTACTAACAACCAGAAGATTACCATATCACACGTCCCTGCTGCAAACACGCCAGCTAGGATTGACATACCCAAAGATGGATGCAATCCACTTGCAGCAGAAGCAACCGTACCTCAACAAAAGAGAGAACGACCCCCAGGCTCCAAGGATAAGTTTTCTCGAAAGAGGAAAACTCCGGGAGAAAATATAACGATACCACCACAGGATGCTCAGCTCAGCCCAAATGCCTCTCCCCTTCTCAATTCCCTAGAAGAGGAAAATATAGGAGAAATATCATTAAATTATATACGTACTGGGAAGGTACTGGACAGAAAAAGCACTGTCATCGATGACGACTTCACGTTCGATATTATTAATCACGTCACTGAATAAGATGATGATATCGATCCACACTCTTTAGTAGAATATAAACGCAGAGAGGATTAGCCAAAATGGAACGATGCAATAGGAGTAGAGCTGGATTCACTCTTGAAACGCAAATTATTTGGACCAGTAGTTCTAACACCAAAAGGTGTAAAACCTGTGTTGCTATAAATGTGTATTCATAAGAAAGAAAAATGAAAATAATCAGATCGTACGCTATAAAGCATGCCTTGTAGCACAGGGTTTTTCCTAACGACCGGGAATAGATTATGAAGAAAATTCATAAGAAAGAAAAATGAAAATAATCAGATCGTACGATACAAAGCACACCTTGTAGCACAGCATTTTTCCGAATGACCGGGAAAAGATTATAAAGAAACATATTCCCCGGTCATGGATGCGATCACTTTTCGATTTATAATTAGCTTAACAGCTACGGAAGACCTAGATATGCAGCTTATGGACGTTGTGATTGTATACATATACGGTAATATAGATAAAGATATCTATATGAAACTTCCGGATGGTTATAAACTACCAACAAAATAACAAATAGACCTCGGGACGTCTATTCTGTCAAACTCCAAAGATCATTGTATGATCTAAAACAATCGAAAAAAATGTGGTATAACAGACTCAATGAATTCCTTGTGCAACTAGGATTCACCAATAATGAAGTGTGCCCTTACATCTTCATAAAAGCAAAGGGAACATGATTTGTAATTATTGCCGTCTACGTAGACGATTTAAATCTCATAGAATCTTCCGAAGAGATATCTGAGATATCCAAAAGCCTTACAAAGACTTTTGAGATGAAAGACATAGGCAAAACCAAATACTGCCTTGGCTTACAAATTGAACACCTCATCGGAGGAAACATGTTACATCAATCCACTTACACACGGAAATTGCTGAAAATTTTTCAAATGGACAAATGTCACCCGCTGAGTACACCAATGGTCGTCAGATCGTTGGATGTTAATAAAGACCTCTTCCGTCTACTGGAAGAGGGGGAGGAAACACTTGGTCCTGAAGTAACATACCTAAGTGCCATTGGAGCACTCCTCTATCTGGCAAACTGCACGCATCCCGATATAGCGTTCGCAGTAAATCTACTAGCTAGATACAGTTCAGCGTCCGCAAAGCACCACTGGAACAGAGTGAAGCACCTTATGCGCTACCTCCAAGGGTCAATTGTTCTGTGATTATATTACTAGAAAGGTGTATCCTCCAACTTAATTGGTTATGCAGATGCAGGATACAGATCAAATCCCCACACCGAAAAGTCCCAGACTGGGTTTGTATTCACCTATGATGGGGCGGACATTTCATGGAGATCTGTGAAACAGACCACGACAACAACCTTATCCAATCACTCTGAACTCATTACGATCTATGAAGCTAACAGAGAATGTTTTTGGCTACGTTTAGTCATTCACCACATCCTAGTGACGACCGGCCTAAAGATGAGTGACCTTGAACCAACCACCATATTCGAAGACAATGCAGCCTACATTGCTCAACTACGAGGTGGCTACATCAAGGGCGACATGACGAAGCACATCTCCACCAAGCTTTTCTGGACGCACGAACTACAAGAAGACAAACAGATCGACATTCAGCAAATCTAGTCTTGCAACAACTTGGCAGATCTCTTTACTACAGCACTACCTCGATGTACTTTTAGAAATCTTGTAAAAGGGATTGGGATGAGACAGTTGAGAGACTTACAAGCCTGAAGCTTGTACACAACAGGGGGAGTTAATATTGTGTTCTACTCTTTTTCCTTGACTACTTGTTTTTCCCACTGGGTTTTCAATAGCCAAAGGTTTTAACAAGGCAATCACATTAACTCTGGATCCAGAAGTATTCACCCCTAGTGATATCCACCGATCAAGGGAAGTTAAGGAGACTTGTACTCTTTTTCCTTAGCTATTGGTTTTTCCCACTAGGTTTTCCATAACCAAATGTTTTAACGATGCAAGACCTCCTAACTTAGGATCCAGAAGTACCCATATCCTCATGATTAAATAAGATATATGAATCCCAAATCATTCATATACCAAGCTTACAATGATAGATGGATAAGGTGAAATGTTATGAATGGGCTTTTGTAGGCCCATGTGGAGCCCACTTAGAATTAGGGTATCCACCCATTATGTCATATTTTCCTATAAATATATGGCTATAGGTTCCGTAGCCGCCACCTTCACAACAAGGGGAAGGGGTTTTTATGTTAAATATGTTTTCTTGAATATTAAAAAGTTCAATAAGTTTTTTAAACAAAATGGAGCAATGTTGAATATGTTTTCTTAAAATTTACCCCTTGTTTGGCAAAAGAGTTGAAGTCAAGACACACACACACACACACACTACATTATTACCTGCTTTAGAGTTACGGCACGCATTTCACATGACCGCCAGATTACATGTCGATTGATAGCCCAGAGCGATCCGCTTGCTCACTGCTCTTATACCTTAATGAAACAATATCGAAGGATTCACTAAGAAAACCGAAGAAAGCCACCATTTGGCTTATGAAACAAAATCTTAAACTTAACGTGTAAAGCTTCCCCTCTTCTTATTAGGGCATGTTCTTTTGGTTGAAAGTTGAAAAGGGAAAGTTTGGAAAGTTTGGAATCTTAGAAGAGAGAAAATGGAATTTTGTGTTCTTTTGGGTGGAAAGTTGTATGGAAAGTGGAGTTGGGAAAGTAAAGTGGGGTCCACCCAACTTTCTTGTGTTCTTTTAGTAGTAGAAAGTTGGAATGAGAAAGTGAAAAGTTGGTGAGTTGGAGGGGGAGAGAGAGAGAGAGAGATGGGATAGTGGGACCCACATAATTGTGGAATCCACAACTTTGCCAACAATTCTTGAGGATTACAAAGAATCCCAAAACCGGTTAATTCATGTGCCACGTTAGCAAACTTTCCTATGTTTACTTTCAAGCAAAAGAACAAGATTTGGGAAATTTGGGTGGGAAAGTACATGAACAGTAGATGAATAGTGTCATTTTTCACTTTCCCAACAACATTCTTGGCAAAAGAACATGCCCTTAGGTCACTTTCCCTAGTTAATCTTAAATGCACCATTATAAAATTTCATGTTTTATTAAACCAACAAAAGAAGAGGAAAACTCAAAGTTTGCTGATGAAACCAGTTACAATACCAAAAAATGCACATAATCATTAACAAGCGAGCCCTACATTTTCATTTATATTAATGACCCTTAAGACACATCTTCTGTGTTCACTTGAAATTGGTCAATTATTGTTAGCTGTTTGCAGTATGCTAGTATTTAAAATATTACTTTTCTCATTACTTGCTTATATGGTGCTATTATTGGAGTTGTAGATCTCACACACACACATTCGGATTGGGTTATAGAGGATGAGCTTGTAGCTTATTATATTTGCAGTGGCTAGGTTCATTACATGTGCTTCATTGCAGTGGATTAGGTTGGACTGGCTACTAATTACTACATTGACAGAGAGGTGGAGGCCTGAAACCAGCCCGTTACATCTTCGACACAATGAGATGATGATCACAAGCAGAATGTGGTAGTCATCACTGGTCTACCTATTGACGGTCGTGCCATATATCATGGTGAGCGACATTTCACTTGGAAGGAGTTGACGGTATGGTTTCTAGACAAATCAACAATCGAAACCAATGTGCCAAGGTCAATCTTCTCTGGTGTCGAGAAATATTTATGGAAGTATCTGAAGAAGACACAAACAAGCAGGTTCAGCATTGTGTTCATGCTTACATTCTCCATATGATTTGAACCTTATTGGTTCTGGATCCAAGCAAATATTTGGTGCACATATCATGGCTATGAAGCTGAAGAATTTTGAATTAGCTTTAGAGTATTCATCAGAAAGTAAAGTGTAGTTCTTGCAAACATTTATGCTGAGTTAACAAAGCTCACGCCTATGGAAACTTGAGAGAGAGAGAGAGAGAGAGAGAGAGAGATATATATATATATATATATATATATATATATATATAATAGCATGTTATTGCATGTATACATTTTTTTACTTATTTAAAATTTTAACACACGCATACACGCACACACGCACACAGACAATCGATTACACATTCATATTTGTAGGTCTTTTCCTGGGAAAGATTGCATATGTGAAGGCCAACAATCGATCAATGTGTATTGGATGGTACCATTCTGTTAGGATACTGATGCCACACATGATTATCTTTTCTACTCAATTCTCACCAAAATCTTAATATATACCGAAATGAGCTTGACTCGGTAGAAATGTCACATGTTTGAATTACTTAATTTTATATCTTAAGTTGAAATAATGTAATATTAAAATCCATAGTCTATTGGTGTCATTCATGTTTAGGTTATCTAGGAGCCATACCAAGACCATTTTGAGCTTCTTTCATAAGAATGTACCATACATTCTATAATTGTGCATGAGCGTGTACCCGTTTTCAGCTGGGAGACCGTTAAGATGCATGTATCCAATCATGTTTTGCACTAGTTTGGTATTACTCAGAACATCCTAATTCCAGACCAAGGTATGCATGTGAAGACCGGTAGGACCCTGTGACAATGGGATCAAGTGATGAACCCGCTTCTCCCAGAGTGGATGCTCGGAGCACATCGAGTGGTTGAGATGAGGATGCCTTCAAACTGATTAGATGATTACATAAGACGGTATTGGGAGGATCATCAGGAGTTGGATATTCACTAAGCAAGAGCCCTTATACTACACGTCACATGTTCCTATCGAGTGCCAATTGGGTAAATATTATCAATATGATTATAATTATGTGTTCATTTTTATACTTGTTATATCTTATTTGCATATTTATTTCTTTGTAAAACAAGCTGATGTATTACTTAAAATTAATGATTGGGCATTACGGTCTTTACAAGAACTGGACCCAGCCACTAACCGGTCTTTTATAAGTATCATTAGAAACTAGACTAAATCGGTGATGCATTGTACAAGGATCCTTCCGTCTATACTGAGACAAGTCATCTTCTCGATTTCATCAGAGCGAATCAAACTAGCCTTTGAATTTTGTGGATGGCACATGATCATTGCAGCAGCAATAATAAACTCAATTAGATATACTGCAACCTAACAAGCATAAATGCTTACCTACACATGTCGATCACAGTCAATTTTTACACAATGAAACGACGATGGAGCTGGACCTTCTCAAGGGCCAAAATTAACTTCTTGTCATCATGGGATGTGATTGCTGCTGTTTTTCTGCTCTACAAGTGTTTTATATATTGTTCTGGGTTTAGTATGTTATTAGTATTAAGATAAACGTGTATTAACATTGTTTTGTGTTTTGTATCGCATTTAATTTGAATTTTTATTTTGTATTTACACCTTCGATTACATATGGATGTATTGGGATTTTATTGGAAATTTCATTATATTTAATTAGATTGTATTGGGATAATGGATTAGTTTGCTTCTTTATGTTGGAAATCCATATTTTGTTATGAATCATCATCTGGGGGAGGAACCCCCAGCTCTTTATTTATAGCATTAGAGGAGCGTACACAAATAAGATACAATAGATACAGTCTTATCTATAAGATAAGCCGTGATCCCAACCAACTCGCTAGTATCTATACACAACACTCCCCCTTATCCAGCCATATATCTGGACTCTGCTCATGAATACTTCAGGATTCTGAGTGTAGTAGGAGTCTCACATGGGGTGGATACTTTAGGATCCTGAGTTGGTGAGGTTTGCTTCATTAAAACATTTAGCTATGAAAAATACTGTGGGAAAAACCATAGTTAAGGAAAAAAGAGTGCAAACACTCTCTAACTCCCCTGATCTATACAAGCACTGAGGCTTTCATATCACGTAGGCGCCTCATCCCAATTTTCTGTACAAACTTCCTAAAGGTAACAGTAGAAAGGGCTTTAGTGAACAAGTCTGTCAGGTTGTTACATGATTGAACTTGTCTGACGTCGATCACGCCATCTCTCTGTAGCTCGTGCATCCAGAAGAATTTTGGGGACATATGCTTCGTTCTGTCGCCTTTGATGTATCCACCTTGTAGCTGAGCTATGCAAGCAGCGTTGTCCTTGAACATGGTAGTAGGTTTAAGGTCCCCAGACTTCAATCCGGTCGTCACCCAGATGTGATTTACAATTGACCGTAGCCAGACACATTCTCCGCTTGCTTCATGGATAGCGATCATCTCTGAGTGATTGGATGATGTCACCGTCATGGTTTGCTTAACGGATCTTCGTGAAATGGCTGTCCCACCATGGGTAAACACGTACACTGTCTGTGACTTTGCATTGTGGGGATCAGACCTGTAACTTGCATCAGAATAACCAACAAGTGCGGAGGATAATCCATTTTTGTAAAAGAGTCACAAATCTGTAGACCCTTGGAGGTAGCGCAGAAGGTGCTTTACCTCGGTCCAGTGGCGCTGCGTAGGCACTACACTGTATCTGGCTAGTAAATTTACGGTGAACGCTATATCTGGACACGTGCAGTTGGCCAGATATAGAAGTGCTCCAATAGCACTCAAATAATTGACTTTTGGACCAAGTATATACTCCCCCTCTTTCAGCGGCCGAAAGGGGACTTTATGTGCATCCAGAGATCGTACCACCATAGGTGTACTAAGTGGATGACATTGGTTCATATGAAATCTTTGCAACATTTTCTTCGTATATGTGGTTTGGTGTAATACGATTCCGTCTTTTAATTGTTCAATCTATAAGCCAAGGTAGAATTTCGTTTTGCCTAGGTTTTTCTTTTCGAATTCTTTTGTCAGGCTTACAGATATCTCAGTGATCTCTTCTGGAGATCCAATGAGATTCAAAGCGTCTACGTAGACTGCTATTATGACAAATCCTTTTCCCTTTGCTCTTATAAAGATGCAAGGGCAGACTTCATTATTGTTGAATCCTTGCTGTACAAGGAATTCACTCGGTCTGTTATACCACATCCTTTCAAATTGTTTAAGACCATGCAATGATCTTTGAAGCTTAACAGAGTAAACGTCCTGAGGTCTATCTTTTAATTCAGCAGGCATTGAAAAGCCATCAGGAAGTCTCATGATATCTCATTGTCGAGATTACCGTATAGATATGCAGTCACAACATACATTATCTGCATATCTAAACCTTCCTTTGCTGTTAGGCTTATCAGGAATCGGAAAGTGATCGCATCCCAGACCGGGGAGTATGTTTCCCTATAGTCCATACCCGGTCATTGGGAAAATCCTTGCGCTACAAGCCGTGCTTTGTATCGTGCGATCTCATTATTTTCCTTTCTTTTTCTCACGAATACCCATTTGTATCCCACAAGTTTGACACCAGTAGGTGTCTGGACTATTTTTCCAAAGACTTCGTGTTTCTTAAGCGAGTCCAGCTCAACTTCTATTGCCTGATTTCACTTTGGCCAATCATTTCTACGTTTGCATTCAGCAACGGAATGTGGATCATGATCATCGTTGCTTTCGATGGTGTGAATATCAATATGAAATGCAAATTCATCGTCGACGACTGTACTCTTTCTGTCCAACACCTCCCCTGTACGTACATAATTTAATGATATTTCAGTTTCTCCCGGCAGTTCCTCTGCAGTGGATTCCGGGAGGGGTGAGGGTATGGACATGAGCTCATTTCTCTGTGGGGGTATCGTCCCAAGGTCTCTGGATATTTTTCTTTTTCTTGGATTTTTATCCTTGGAGCCTGGTGGTCTGCCTCTTTTCTGTTGAGGTGCAGCCACTTCTACTACTGGTGGATTGCATCCATTCTCGAGGATGTCAATCCTAGCTGGAGTATTTGCAGCAGGGATATGTGATTTGACAATCTTCTGGTTGTCAGTAAATGAGTCCGGTAATCGGAGGATAGTGTCCTGAATGTGGAGGATTTTCATGATCTCATCTTCACATTGTTTTGTTACCGGATCATATTGAGTCAAACTTTTTGTATCCCACGTTATGATGTGCTTCGCACCAGATTTCTCAGTGTCTGGGCCCATTTTGGGGAAAATTGTCTCATCAAATTCACAGTCTTCAAGACGTGCCTTAAATGCGTCCCCCGTTTGGGGTTCTAGGTATTTTATAATTGAGGGTGAGTCAAACCCTACATAGATACCTAGACGACGTTGAGGACCCATTTTTGTCCTCTGTGGTGGTGCAATGGGGATGTAAACTGTGCAACCGAAGATTCTCAAATGAGAAATGTTTGGTGGCCCTCCATATGCAAGTTGCATTGGAGAGAGACTCTGACATCCAGATGGTCTTATTTTTATTAACAATGCAGCATGCAGAATTGCATGTCCCCCTGCATCCACCGGCAACTGGGATTTCATTAACAATGGACGTGCAATCCATTGGAGTCTTTTTATCAATGATTCTGCCAATCCGTTCTGGATATGAACATGCAGCACTGTATGTTCAATTTATATTCCCGTTGCCTGGCAGTACTCTTGAAATGACCGGGATGTAAATTTCCCAACATTATCCAGACGTATTTTCTTTATTTGGTTGTCTGGAAAATGCACCCGCAACTTTATAATTTGTTCCAGTAGCTTTGGAAAAGCTAAGTTGCGGGTCGATAGTAGACACACATACGAATATTTTGAAGATGCATCAATCAGTACCATAAAGTACCGAAATGGCCCACTAGGGGGTGGATAGGTCCACATATGTCTCCATGTATTCTTCCGAGGAAGCTTGGAGACTCGATATCCACTTTTAGTGGTGATGGCCTTGTTATTAATTTTCCCTTGAAGCAGGGGATGCAAGGGAATTCTCCCTTCTGAAGAATCTTCTGGTTCTTCAGGTTATGCCCATGTGATTGTGATAAGATGCGGTGCATCATCACAGAGCCAGGGTGGCCAAGTCTATCATGCCAACGTAAAAACTTGGCTGATGTCGGGCACTTCAAGTGCTCCGTCAAGTTAGCTCACTGATTTGGGTTCAATATTACATATTTGACCCCCCCATTTAGCCCTACTTTGTGCTCACGTGATGCTATATTGGTCTCTAGTACATACGTATTTTCTACACATTTATTTATTAGAGAAAACACACTATTTGAGCACAAAACAGCAATTAACGAAGTATTTCTACACTTATTATATTTTTCCTAGCAAGGTCTCGTTCTCACGATTCCAACGACTATTTATTTGTATTTTTCTGAGATCTGTGCTAATTACTGTGTATTTTTGAATGCAGAATACAATTTAAATGAAGAAATATGTTTTAAATACTCCTGCACTGATCTTGGCATGCCACGCGGCGTCATCTCCACTTATCCCGCTGAGATCCTACGGCTACGGCTAAGAAGCGACGCGGCTCGCCCACAGCCGTTGGATTTCCATCCAACGGCGGATCGCACGCAGCAGCGAACGAAGCGGGCGTAATGAAGACCGTTGGATTCTAATCCAACGGACGAGATCGACGCGATGACGCAACGAAGGGGGAAATTACGGAGCGACGTGGCTGAACGTGGGCCGCCCGATGTTCAATCCGACGGACGAGAATCCTTACGAGCTGAACGTTAACGGGTGCGGAGCGGAACGAAGCGGGCGCGGATCCGATCTGATGTGCCACGCGGCAGTACCACGTTCAATCCCGCATTTTGAACGAACGGCTGAGATCGGATCATCGTGCGATCGCGAAGCGGACGACGCGGCATTACGCAGACCGTTCGATGACGATCCAAGGGTCCACAACCACCCCGACGGCAAAGCAGCGATCGAAATTTGTTCGGCGACGTGGCTGCTTCCGGACGCTTGGATGACGATCCAATGGTGAGGAGCGAAGCGGATTCGATCTGAAATCGAATCGAAGCGGGCGCACGAATTTCAGCGCACACGTGGCGCACCCACGGTAGATCCCGCAACGATCAACGGCCCTCGTTTGCCCGCTTTAGATCTGCGGCCCAGATTGATTCGGGTGCGATTTTTGTGCGGGTTTGAACCCGTTAAGCCCAATAAACCCGTAATCTTATTATTTAAGCGTATTCTAGGGTTTTTGGGCGTATTATTGGCGTATTGGAGCACTTAGGAGCCGTATTTTCTTCTGCAAAAATTCTGTAAAATTCCAGAGCCTATTTTCTTATTTCCAGAGAGTTTTGAAGACTTTTCAGAGAGAATTGGTGATATTTTCTTCAACTCTAGCTTGTATTTGGGTGTTTTAGCTTGTATTTTGCCCTTAAACTTCCGTATTTTGCTAATAAACTTATGAATTCTGATCTGAAATTTGTGTATTTCTGCACCATGTGTAGCTAAATATTTTATGTGCATGGTATGGAGTAATTAGGTGATGTGAATCGTATTCATTGGTTGTATTATTGCGCGTAATCGCTATATTTGCTAAAGTTTAATCGTCGCTCTTAAATCTACTTTTTCATATTCCAAAAGAATTGATCTAGTTGATGATCACCCCACAAGGGTGAGATTTGATCTCTCCAAAAGAGAGTTTCATACTTCATATATACGTTTACAACTTTAGAGATATACTATTAGAATTGATGCGTTAACTCCCAAAAGGACATCTTCCGACGATTCGCTCCCAAAAGGAGGTTTCGTTGTGTTATACTTGATCAACCCAAGCTTACGATTCGCTGATCCTAATGAACCTATGCCATGTACATGCCTTTTATATCTATTTTTCACAAACTAGAGTTCGTTGTTTGCATTGATCGCACGTAACAATTCCATCACCACACACTTTTCATACCACCTTCACCATCACTATTAAAGTGCTTAGATTTTATTCGTAGTTACTCTATTTGATTTGGACTTGTGGTTTCAACAGATTCTCTCGAGGATTCGACATCTGGACTCCCAGATTTTACTACTTGAACAGACTCTTGCGCTTGAGAGAAGCACCTTTCGGAGCCCACCAAGTTTTTGGCGCCGTTGCCGGGGAGAACGGTTTGTTACTACGGTTTATCTCATTCAGAGGACCTTCGGTGAGATCTTTCCACTTTATTGTATATAATTTTTGTTTGCTTTTTTATAAAAAAAATATTTGTGCTAGTTTATGTGGCATAGGACTCCTAGGACACATAGGTTGACTCGACGTTTTGATATGGCTAATAATAATATGGATGAAAATTTTAGCAACAATAACGAGAATAATGTGCAACCTGGAGTGCCTAGGACTTTAAAAGATTTACTTCGACCCACTAGGACTAGCACTGCTTCATGCTTTGTTTTACCTGCCGATGCAAATTCTTTCAATTTTAAACCTGGGGTGATCCAACTCTTACCCACCTTTCATGGGTTAGACAAGGAAAATCCATATCTTCATATTAAAGGATTTGAGGAGGTTTGCTTGACATGCTTTGATGGGAAAACTAGCGAGGACACGATATATCTTAAACTGTTCCCATTTTCATTAAAAGACAAAGCTAAGAATTGGTTGAATGCATTGCCATCACGTTCTATTACTACATGGATTGATTTGCAGGCTGAATTTCTAAAGAAGTTTTTTCCTATTCACAGGAAACAGGGACTGAAGCGGCAGATTATGAACTTTGCCCAGAAAAGCGAGGAAACATTCTACCAGGCATTTGAAAGGTTCAATGAGTTGCTGCTCGCATGTCCGCACAATGGCTTCGACAAAAGCAGGATTATTGGCTTCTTCTACGATGGACTGCAGCCGCAAATGAAGCAATTTGTAGAGATGATGTGCAATGGAGGATTCTTTGATAAAGAACCAGACGAAGCTTGGACGTACCTGGAGGAGATAGCAGAAAATGCGCAGACATGGGACACCACTTCAGACTACGAGAGAGGAGGCCATTCTGCACCATCCCAGCCTACGCGAGGAGTGGCTTATAACTTGAAGCAAGAGGACGCGTTGGAGGCAAAGATGGAGGCCATGATCTCAAACAAGCTTCACGCCATGAATTTGAAAGAGGCCAAGGCAGTTGAGATAGAGCAGATTTGCGCACTTTGCGACGTCAGTGGCTATGACACCAGTGCATGCCCCACACTTCCAGCCTTGAAGAGCATGCTAGGAAATCCTACTGGGGTGAATCAAGTGTCTTCGAATTACCAGAACTTCAATTCCAACAAGGGGTGGCGCAACTGTTGGGGATTGGGCGTTCCCTTAGGGCACAAAAATTCTAGTCCCGTCCTAAGTCGGACGGAACATAGACACAAAAATTATAGCAGCGGAAGAAAAACTATGTTAACTAATTAACATGCAAGTTAAAACAATTTTAACTTGGCCCTAAGGTCCAAGACCCTATGCCAAGATCTATGCCGACTTGGGATGGGTCTGACCATCCCAAGAAGGATCTAGCCTACTGCGATTAAACTAAACTAATGCTAATAAACTACTTTAACCACATACCCGAAATCTCAGCCCTGGAGCAGGCG
Source organism: Scilla litardierei (assembly GCA_030789695.1). Lineage (NCBI taxonomy): Eukaryota > Viridiplantae > Streptophyta > Magnoliopsida > Asparagales > Asparagaceae > Scilla > Scilla litardierei. The sequence continues at coordinate 70,693,430 of CM061138.1, read as the reverse complement.
AGATGTTCCGCGCCGTCTTCTGAGCTGCTCCCGTCCCACCCCGAGCCGCTCCTTTGAACCGCTCCCCGAACCGCTCCTCGACCCGCTCCGCATCCCGAGGCGATCAATCCCCGTGCCGCCGAGCCAACCAACCGCCGAAGAAAGTTTCACGCGAGTGAAACCTCCGCCAAGATTTCAGATCCAGAATCCGAACTCCTTTGTGGCTTTGCTAAAGCCCGCAGGAGTAAGGCAGAAATTTAGGGAGAAGAGAAATATTAATTTAAGCTTAGATCCGAGCGTGCTCCAACATTTACGAGAGCCGCTCAGATCTAGAGCTTGGGACGAGTTTTGAGGAAGGGGGGAGACCCCTATTTATATAGGCGGCGGACTCTCCCCTTTTCTCAAAATCCGATGTGGGACTAAAATAGAGTTAATTTAAAATCAAGTTAGTTTACACTTCACAAAGTGCAAACTTCCGTGAATTTTAACTCACTCACCGTTGAGCTTCAGGATTGATACAACCTATCAATACGACAAGCGTTCAACGGTGAACGCATAGGAAAAAACCGTTCGTCAATCGGAGTTCGTTTGACCCTCCAATTGAGTGTCCAAAGATCAGCCCTAGGCTAGATTTTCGACTAAAATCAGCCGTCATTTGATTCAACATACTTAGGGTTCAAAACCCTAGAGGTGGGGCCCATGGGTGGGCCCCACGCATGCCAAAAATGCCCGAGTCGCGCCTGGGCAGACCCCAGGTCGCGCCTGGGCTCGCCCAGCCGCCTGGGCGAGCCCAGGTCCGCGCCTGGGCTCGCCCAGGCCCGCGCCTGGGCTCTGCCCAGGCACTGGGCAGAGCCCAGGCGGGCCTGGGCTTGCCCAGGACCGCGCCTGGGCAGAGCCCAGGCGCGCCTGGGCAGAGCCCAGGCGCGCCTGGGCTTACCCCAGGCGGGCCTGGGCTTAGCCCAGGCAGCGCCTGGGCTAGCCTAGGCAGCCTGTTCTGCCTGGGTCTGGCCTGGTCTGATATTTTGGGCTGTTTTGGCTTTTTCTTGATCATCCGACGTCCGATTTGGACGCCGTTCGAACCTGGGTCTAGACCGGGACATTCCCGTCTTACCCGTGAACTTTTCCTTGCGTTTATTTTATTAAATATTGTATTAAACAATTTAATACACATTTAATCGCTTTTGCATCAAATGCAAAATAGTCCCTATCTAAGCTTAAATTACCATATTGCATCAAATGCAATTATCTCTTCTTTTGCATCAAATACAAATATTTTCCCTAACTATTTTCTACCTATTACTAGACGAAGCGTTGTACTCTGTGTGAGACCCTACAGCCTGACCCTTACAACAGGTTGGGCTCGAAGCCCTATACGGCAGTGACCACGAGCAGTGGTTGCCGTCCCTGCTTCAGGAATCATCATTATGTGGTTGACTCATTGACATGAGTATTGTCGGGACCACCTGACTGTTTCCATGATGAATTCCGTAGTTATAGTCTTTTCGTCTTAACTGTGTCGTGTAGATCAAGTCTGGGGTACGGTCAAACTGTCAACCCCAATAACTTGACTCCGGTTAGTTTCTATCGATCTTTAGTCAACTAATGTTGGACTTCTTCCAACATACTCTGCGCAGAGTTTTTACTAAAGACCGAACTAACTCTACGACACTAACTCCCATTGACCGGGAGAGACGAATCCTCTCTTGGTCATTACTCGCCTCGTACGTTTCAAGTGACACCCAATCAAAAGACCTTTCGACAGGCCTTGCCTCGAAGCTAGGTCAGTTGATCTAAGTGGCACCGTTCACGCACAGGTCCGTCAAAATGACCTCAAGTCAAAAGACCAACTATCCTATCATCACTCAGAGTTATCACTGACAGATTGGTCAATATAACCATATGATAACTCTTAGTGGATCGTTCAGTGAACTCATTCTAATGAGCACCTGTGTCTCGTCTTCGACTTCGCCAAGTCAAAATGATCATGAGATCATCGCCACCGCTAAACGGTGAAGACTAAGACACAATGGTCTATCCGATGTTTCGATATCCTTGTCTCGAAACATCTACGACCATGAACCATTTTAGACTTATGCTACAGACGGTCAAACGTTTCTCCATGATCGAGATACTCATCTCGATACCCGTTTGACCTTGCATAAAGTCTCAGGACTTTACCTAAGTTTATATCTAATGTTGACTACATTACAATATAGCTTAGATAAATTATTACCAAACAGCTTACTGTTATTTCGAACAAGATGTTTGTGCTATTCACACAGGAATAAATGGCCTCGAGGGCATAATATTCCTACATCTCCCACTTGCACTCAGGCCCATTTATCTCGATATCTAATATCGTTTTTACACATAAGTTTTCCCGACTTCATGTGGTAGAGCCTTCGTGAGTGGATCTGCTAAAAACCGTCTACACTATAGACTTAAGGGGTTTCTATGTTTATGTTAGACCAACCTTTTGAATCTCATTCAAATAATTCATTTGGTCTGTCGGAATCTATAATACTTTATTTCCCTGGATCTTATCCAGTTCATCGTATCTTACGATAATAATTTCAAATTAGTTATTGGTCATTTCAAATGGTTCATATCCATTTCTGATAAAGTATCAAACTCTTTGATTACTTAATCAAAATATATGTTCCATCTCTTTGATGTCTCGCATGTAATTTACACGCTCCCACTGACCTTGAAAACTATCTGGCTAATTCATATAAGTTGGTTCGTCTAAATCATATTTAGAAAAACGAACTTATAAGTGAACGCTCCAATTTTCGTGGTCAATTTAAGCGTTTTACATCGGCTTTGGTCCGAGTAGATCTGTACACATTTGTTGGCGAAACCGGTTTCATCATAATCCGTTTTAAAGAAATTAGGATGAAAACCATTCCCGTCCAACATTATTGTACTTCACTATTTTCTTTTCTGCACCCATCTTTCAACTTTAAAGATTTACTTGCAGAAAGTGAGGAAACATTTTCCTTGGGCACGTAAACTAAATTCTCAAATTTATTTACGCACACGGACCTGCATCAAGTTTTAAATCGGAGTTACTACTCCGGATTTCATCCTAAAAGTTGACTAAGTCATCATTAGTTATGATGTCTTAACTCGACTTTTCGTCTTACGAAATTCGAGTAAATATACAACTTCCTCATGTTTGATTTAATGAATATCTTATTGATAATGTTCTCATAGAACTTTATCAAAACCTAGGCATTACTATTTGGGACTTAACCCAGAGGGAGGACTTAGCTCAGAGTCACTTACAATGGATCACACTAAATCTAATTAAGTGTGATTCATACCTTTTAACACACCGATGTGTTAACAGACTTGATCTGAGAGAAAATCACATTTTCTTTTAATTACACAAGATTTTATTTAGCTAAGTATTTGACCATTCGATCTAATCGAATCAGTTTAAATACTTTGGTCACTTCGTTCTTTATTTTATCAGACTCGCGTTTCATCAAGAACACGTGTCTTAGTAAAATATACGAATAACTTATTTTGTTAAAAATAGACTCGGGTACATCAGTATGTACAAGACTGAGTTCGACAACTCATTCTCCCACTGTCTTACAGATGGGTTTCGGCCTTTGTATCTAAGAGGCTAAGACTCACAAGTGTCCGTAGACTTCATAATACGAGAGGTCAGACCCCTCTTTATGTGACTTGTGAAGCTTAATCTCTTGATACGGCCTAGTCTAATTTTAATATATAAGTTTGCTACAATCTTGTGTATTTATATATTAACATTTAATATATATATGGTTATTTACAAATTACTTAACACAAAACATCACTTCAGAAGCAATGTGACGACATTCGTCAAAATGTGTTAAACGTCTTTTGTATAACAACTTATTCCGAAATGTGACATTTAAAATATGTCACGTTTTCATTTCCTCCTACTTATGCATGTACTAATGATAAATTAAACTAACTTTCTCAATTGACTTTCCGAAGTGCCTTCTTCCTTTTCTAAATCATATTTAGATATCAACATAAATAAATAGTTATGCAAGCAACTTATGTATCCAAACGCTTGAGCTTTGCAATCTTTAGTGTAGCTCAAGAAGTTGCTAGTCTCAAGATCCGGTTGGGATACATAGTCTTGCACCGCTCATACACTCGTATTCGAGTCAAACGGTTTGATCGAATTTTCGAACTTTGCGGATCAAAATTGTTTGTCCATACAACCTTGAGGGTAGCTCGAAAAGTTGTAGGGAGAAACATACTTTGAATGACCTATATGTTCAAGCTGCCTCATATAGAGACGAGTGACATGTAGCTTTAATTTATTTGTTGAACCCAGAACTTAATGAAATCATATTTCTTAAGTCTGTTTTACAAGGTCATTTAATGTCAATGAGAATATAGTTTAATTACATCAATTAGAACTTAACTTGATATTCAATTAATCAACTTATTGACCAGTTAACTAATTCCAATATTATCAATTGATTCTTTCGGTAAACATAGTCTTGCCCTAGTTTTAGCATATGTTCAATATTAAATATATGTAGATTGGCTTTTATCTATCTATATCCTCCCACTAATTTTACGAACGTTTTAAAGCTTAATAACGAACGATTTAATCGAATTAAAATTAATGGGTAAGAGTTCCGATCACCTTGAGTCTAAACAACCTTGAGTGTAGCTCAACAAGTTGATTGACTCTGCGATCGGAAGATGACTCTTCATCGATCATATCGGATATGACTCTCTTAATTTGTTTTTGCCCCTAGCCATTCGTGATCATGAGTGTGCTCATCCAAATCACAATGTCTAGTCTAGTCGGACCCTTGTTTTCATGTCTAGCCTGACTTGCCCCTCAGCTCGGTGTATGCACGACACGTCGGTTTGGGTCAGGTCTTAGACTTACATCAAGTCAGACTACATCGTTGACTTAACTTACGACGGCGCTCGGGGTACGAGACGACGGTTAGGGTTAGTCAAGATTTCATCTTATGTATTTAAGGAGTTGGTTTCTACAGGGTGCCATGTCACAGCTTGAGTGTATCTCAACAACTATAACACGGGCCCTATAGTTGCTAACCCCTAAAACAAGGAGGGCTACGGCTAATCTTGAAAAAGACCATTAACGTATTTGACTTAGATATAGTCCAGGGTGTCATACAATCATGATTCGCGACATTGCGGTCCAGCGGAACTCAGCCAGGGAATTGACTAAGCCAGGATCACTACCCCTTGGACTAGCAAGGGTTGACCCAGAACTCTTAGCCAAGCACATTGACTGGATCATGGTCCATTGAATGAAGCTTGTCATTTTTGTATGTATGCCATAGACTAAACAGCTTTTATTAACAACTAATTAATCCTATCAACTAGTTGAATCCTTAAATTCAAAATTTATAGGATTTGTTTAATAACTTTTATTAAGTCCTTATCAACTATAAGGTTCACGTGCTACCCTAATCGTTATTAGGATTTTAATAAATTATTAACAACGCTAAAAGCGAAGTCCTTTAATGAAAATTAATTATAACAATTAGAATTGAAAATTCATTTAAAGGACTACCCTAATTAGGAATTAGGTCTTAATATTGTTGTTAATGATTTATTAAAACATAGCATGTCATTAAAATTCAAGTAATAAATTTTAATCATTTTTAATGGCTAACCTAAAGGCTTGTCTTGTGTTATCAAATAAGGGACAAGATTAACAAGCCATTAAAAACTACACTAATTTATCGCATAAAGATAGTGCACAACTATTTAACAATTAAATAAACTAAGTTTATCGCATAAACTATTTTTAGCATGCATACATAAATTTAACATTTAAATTTAAAATATGATTTTAAAATTATTTTATTTTTATCTCATAAAAAAAACTTAATTTTAAAATCACTAATTTGCATGCTACGTTAAAAAAATTTATCGCATAAAAATTTTTAACTTTTAAAACAGTTTTGAAATATCTCATAAATTAAAACATCATTTTAAAAACTTTCATGCTTAAAAAATTTATCAAATAAATTTGAACATATAAAACATTTTTAAAATTTATCTCATAACTTTAAAAACATTTTGAAAAGTATTTAAAAGCATTCTTAAGTTTAAAATTAATCGCAGGCTAGATCGACTACGCAAACCTTGCTCTGATACCACTGTTGGGGATTGGGCGTTCCCTTAGGGCACAAAAATTCTAGTCCCGTCCTAAGTCGGACGGAACATAGACACAAAAATTATAGCAGCGGAAGAAAAACTATGTTAACTAATTAACATGCAAGTTAAAACAATTTTAACTTGGCCCTAAGGTCCAAGACCCTATGCCAAGATCTATGCCGACTTGGGATGGGTCTGACCATCCCAAGAAGGATCTAGCCTACTGCGATTAAACTAAACTAATGCTAATAAACTACTTTAACCACATACCCGGAATCTCAGCCCTGGAGCAGGCGAGATGTTCCGCGCCGTCTTCTGAGCTGCTCCCGTCCCACCCCGAGCCGCTCCTTTGAACCGCTCCCCGAACCGCTCCTCGAACCGCTCCGCATCCCGAGGCGATCAATCCCCGTGCCGCCGAGCCAACCAACCGCCGAAGAAAGTTTCACGCGAGTGAAACCTCCGCCAAGATTTCAGATCCAGAATCCGAACTCCTTTGTGGCTTTGCTAGAGCCCGCAGGAGTAAGGCAGAAATTTAGGGAGAAGAGAAATATTAATTTAAGCTTAGATCCGAGCGTGCTCCAACATTTACGAGAGCCGCTCAGATCTAGAGCTTGGGACGAGTTTTGAGGAAGGGGGAGACCCCTATTTATATAGGCGGCGGACTCTCCCCTTTTCTCAAAATCCGATGTGGGACTAAAATAGAGTTAATTTAAAATCAAGTTAGTTTGCACTTCACAAAGTGCAAACTTCCGTGAATTTTAACTCACTCACCATTGAGCTTCAGGATTGATACAACCTATCAATACGACAAGCGTTCAACGGTGAACGCATAGGAAAAAACCGTTCGTCAATCGGAGTTCGTTTGACCCTCCAATTGAGTGTCCAAAGATCAGCCCTAGGCTAGATTTTCGACTAAAATCAGCCGTCATTTGATTCAACATACTTAGGGTTCAAAACCCTAGAGGTGGGGCCCATGGGTGGGCCCCACGCATGCCAAAAATGCCCGAGTCGCGCCTGGGCTCGCCCAGCCGCCTGGGCGAGCCCAGGTCCGCGCCTGGGCTCGCCCAGGCGGCCTGGGCGAGCCCAGGCCCGCGCCTGGGCTCTGCCCAGGCGCTGGGCAGAGCCCAGGCGGGCCTGGGCTTGCCCAGGCCCGCGCCTGGGCTTACCCCAGGCGGGCCTGGGCTTAGCCCAGGCGCCTGGGCTAGCCCAGGCCGAGCCTGGGCTTAGCCCAGGCTTGTGCCTGGCTAGCCCAGGCCGAGCCTGGGCTTAGCCCAGGCAGCGCTTGGGCTAGCCCAGGCAGCCTGTTCTGCCTGGGTCTGGCCTGGTCTGATATTTTGGGCTGTTTTGGCTTTTTCTTGATCATCCGGCGTCCGATTTGGACGCCGTTCGAACCTGGGTCTAGACCGGGACATTCCCGTCTTACCCGTGAACTTTTCCTTGCGTTTATTTTATTAAATATTGTATTAAAAAATTTAATACACATTTAATCGCTTTTGCATCAAATGCAAAATAGTCCCTATCTAAGCTTAAATTACCATATTGCATCAAATGCAATTATCTCTTCTTTTGCATCAAATACAAATATTTTCCCTAACTATTTTCTACCTATTAGTAGACGAAGCGTTGTACTCTGTGTGAGACCCTACAGCCTGACCCTTACAACAGGTTGGGCTCGAAGCCCTATACGGCAGTGACCACGAGCAGTGGTTGCCGTCCCTGCTTCAGGAATCATCATTATGTGGTTGACTCATTGACATGAGTATTGTCGGGACCACCTGACTGTTTCCGTGATGAATTCCGTAGTTATAGTCTTTTCGTCTTAACTGTGTCGTGTAGATCAAGTCTGGGGTACGGTCAAACTGTCAACCCCAATAACTTGACTCCGGTTAGTTTCTATCGATCTTTAGTCAACTAATGTTGGACTTCTTCCAACATACTCTGCGCAGAGTTTTTACTAAAGACCGAACTAACTCTACGACACTAACTCCCATTGACCGGGAGAGACGAATCCTCTCTTGGTCATTACTCGCCTCGTACGTTTCAAGTGACACCCAATCAAAAGACCTTTCGACAGGCCTTGCCTCGAAGCTAGGTCAGTTGATCTAAGTGGCACCGTTCACGCACAGGTCCGTCAAAATGACCTCAAGTCAAAAGACCAACTATCCTATCATCACTCAGAGTTATCACTGACAGATTGGTCAATATAACCATATGATAACTCTTAGTGGATCGTTCAGTGAACTCATTCTAATGAGCACATGTGTCTCGTCTTCGACTTCGCCAAGTCAAAACGATCATGAGATCATCGCCACCGCTAAACGGTGAAGATTAAGACACAATGGTCTATCCGATGTTTCGATATCCTTGTCTCGAAACATCTACGACCATGAACCATTTTAGACTTATGCTACAGACGGTCAAACGTTTCTCCATGATCGAGATACTCATCTCGATACCCGTTTGACCTTGCATAAAGTCTCAGGACTTTACCTAAGTTTATTTCTAATGTTGACTACATTACAATATAGCTTAGATAAATTATTACCAAACAGCTTACTGTTATTTCGAACAAGATGTTTGTGCTATTCACACAGGAATAAATGGCCTCGAGGGCATAATATTCCTACAGCAACAATCCAAACTTGAACTGGGGCCCCAATCAGCAGACTCAGCAGCAGTAGGCTCCCCCTCCGTTCCGACAACCTCAATACAACAACAACAACTATCAAGGTGGGAACCAGAGGAGGGACCATGAGCCAGTGCAACAACAGCAGATGCAACCATTTGGCGATGCGCTTCAGCAGCTTATCCAATTGCAACAAGCTCAGATGCAGCAGCAGCAGGCTCAATTTCAGGCTCAGCAGACTCAGAATCAGCAGATGAGCGAGAGCTTGGCGAGGCTTACAGCGACATTAGAAAAAGGTAAGCTTCCATCTCAGTCAATTCCAAATCCTAATATGGGCTCATCTTCTTCTGCAGGAAATAATATGAAGCCTTGCCAAGCGGTGTCCACTTTGAGGAGTGGAAAAGAGATTCAGAAGCCTGACCCACCGAGCAGAGAAGCTGAGCAAGAAGAGGGAATTCAGACCCATGAAGAGGAAATTCAAGAGCAAGAGGAGGTGCAGGAAAAGAGCACGGAAGTGGGTTTGAGCAAAAATGTCATTAAAGAGAAGGAACCCGCAGCATATGTACCTGCAGCGCCTTTCCCTCAGCGGCTACTTCAGAAAAATAAAGATAAGTATCAAACTGAAATTCGTGAAATTTTTCAGAAGTGCCAGATCAATATTCCATTGCTTGATGCTATTAATCAAATACCTGCCTATGCTAAATTTCTGAAAGATTTGTGCACTGTTAAAAGAAAGTTAAATGTGAAAAAGAAAGCATTCTTGACTGAACAGGTTAGCTCTATTGTGCAACAAAATACACCACCTAAATTTAGAGACCCTGGATCACCCACCATCACTTGCACCATTGGCACTAAAAAGATTGGAAATGCTTTATTGGATTTAGGTTCTAGTGTCAATATATTGCCATATCCTATTTTTGTGCAGCTTGGGTTAGGACAGCTAAAGCCTACATCTGTTATATTGCAACTAGCTGATAGATCTATTAAAGTTCCAAAGGGATGCATTGAGGATGTCCTCGTTCAGGTGGACAAATTTTACTACCCCGCGGACTTTATAGTTCTAGACATCCAGGGACCCCAAACTGCCAATGCTACTCCTATCATCCTAGGTAGACCATTCCTAGCGACATGCAATGCTTTAATAAATTGTAGGGATGGTCAACTGAAAATTACTTTTGGCAACATGACTTTGGACTTGAATATTTTTAATACTTGCAAGTTGCCACATGTGGATGATGAGATTGAGAGGGTGCATATGATTGATTCGTTGGTGGATGATTATATTTGTTCTGAATTTTGTGATGATGCTTCTATTGTTGAGACTTTTATTGGTAATTCTGATGACATATCTTTTGTGCAGGAGAACGTGAAGGAGCTCAATGCGGTATGGGAGCCTAGGTTCGAGGCTTTGCCACCTAATGCATCAATTCAAGTTTCATCTGAGGTGGAGGATCCAAAGCCAGAGTTGAAGCCACTTCCTGACTATCTTAAGTATGCTTTTCTTGGAGATGAAAACAGCTTCCCTGTGGTAATATCTTCTAAACTTACTCTAGAACAGGAAAGCTCTTTACTTGATGTGCTGAGGAAACATAGAGATGCTATTGGTTGGTCCATTGCTGACATAAAAGGTATAAGCCCTATTGTATGCATGCATCACATTTATTTAGAGGATGACGCCAAACCCACTAGAGAAATGCAACGTAGGTTAAATCCAACATTAAAAGAAGTGGTGAAAGGCGAGGTTTTAAAACTATTGGATGCAGGCATTATTTATCCTATTTCTGACAGCAAGTGGGTTAGCCCTACACAGGTTGTTCCTAAAAAGTCTGGCCTCACCGTGGTTAAAAATGAGAATAATGAGCTTATCCCAGTTAGAGCCACCACAGGTTGGAGGATGTGCATAGACTATAGGAAGTTGAACTCCCGAACTAGAAAAGATCATTTCCCTCTTCCATTTCTTGACCAAATTTTAGAGAGGGTAGCTGGACATGAGTACTATTGCTTTCTAGACGGTTATTCAGGTTATTACCAGATTGAGATTGCACCTGAGGACCAGGAAAAGACCACTTTTACCTGTCCCTTTGGTACTTTTGCATTTAAAAGAATGTCGTTTGGTTTATGTAATGCTCCAGCTACTTTTCAGCGATGCATGCTCAGTATTTTTGATGATATGGTTGAGAAAATTGTTGAGGTATTTATGGATGATTTTTCAGTATATGGTAGCTCTTTTCATGATTGTTTAGCTAACTTGGCTCTTGTTCTTGACATGTGCATTGAAAAGAACCTCCTATTGAATTGGGAGAAGTGTCATTTTATGACCACAGAGGGACTTGTCCTAGGTCACCTGGTTTCTAAAGATGGTATACAGGTAGACAGAGCCAAGGTAGCAGTAATTGAGAAGCTACCAAGTCCTAAATGCGTGAAGGACATCAGATCATTTTTGGGACATGCAGGATTTTATAGGCGATTCATCAAAGATTTTAGCGCCATATCTCGCCCTCTTTGCAACTTACTTACTTTAAATGTGGATTTTATTTGGACACCTAAGTGTCAAATTTCCTTTGAAACTTTAAAGAAGTTGCTGATTTCTGCTCCCATTTTGCAGGTGCCAGACTGGTCCCTACCATTTGAAATAATGTGTGACGCAAGCAATTACGCAGTTGGTGCAGTCCTAGGACAAAGAAAAGACAAAGTTCCAGTGGTGATTTACTACGCTAGCAAGACACTAAATGACGCTCAGAGGAATTATACGACCACAAAGAAGGAGTTGCTTGCTGTAGTATTCGCGTTGGAAAAATTCAGGAGCTATATTCTGGGATCACCTATTTTGATATATACTGATCACTCTGCTTTAAAATATTTATTGTCTAAAAAGATGCTAAGCCTCGATTGATACGATGGATTTTATTGTTGTAGGAGTTCAATGTCACAATCAAGGACAAGAAAGGCGTGGAGAATCTAGTAGCTGACCACTTATCACGATTGACAGTAGGCCTTGATTCAGCAGATGTGCCTTTGAAGGACTCCTTTCCCGACGAGCATCTTTTTAGCGTTTCCACCTCTCCATGGTATGCTGATATCGTTAATTATCTGGTAACTGGTAAGACTCCTGACACTTGGTCTCTTCAAGACTTTAAAAGGTTCAAGTACGAGGTAAAATATTTCTTCTTTGATGATCCGTACTTATATAAATATTGTAGTGACCAAATTGTTAGGAGATGCATTCCTGATCATGAAATAACCAGTGTGATACAATTTTGTCATGATGGAGTGTGTGGTGGACACTTTTCAGCAAACAAAACTGTGGCAAAAATCTCGCAATGTGGCTTTTATTGGCCATCTATGTTTAAAGACACATTTCATTATTGCAAAACTTGTGCTGCATGCCAACAATTAGGGGGTATTACTAAACGTAACATGATGCCTTTAAACCCAATTTTGGAAATTGAAATATTTGATTGTTGGGGCATAGACTTCATGGGACCTTTCCCACCTTCATTTGGATATGCTTATATATTGGTTTGTATTGATTATGTTTCTAAATGGGTGGAAGCTATTCCTTGCAGGGCGAATGACACTTCCGTTGTGCTTAAGTTCCTCAAAGAGAACATTTTCTCTAGGTTTGGAGTGCCAAAGGCCTTGATCAGTGATGGAGGGTCTCATTTTTGCAACCGTATGTTCGCTACTTTAATGAAGAGGTTTGGGGTCACACATAAAGTTTCTACTCCGTATCACCCCCAAACCAATGGTCAAGCAGAGTTGGCAAATAGAGAGATCAAAGGAATTCTACAGAAAGCGGTGAATCCATCAAGGAAAGATTGGAGTTTGCGCTTACCTGAAGCTTTGTGGGCCTACAGGACGGCCTACAAAACAATTTTGGGGATGTCACCTTACCGCCTTGTATTTGAGAAGTCTTGTCACTTACCTGTTGAGATAGAGCATAGATCTTATTGGGCTATAAAGAAAATGAATTTTGATACTGATGTCTCTTTTTCTTCTCGCAGGTTACAATTGTTGGAGCTGGAGGAGTTGAGGAGAAATGCGTACGACAACGCTAAAATATCAAAAGAGAGGATGAAATCCGTCCACGACATGATGATCTTGAGGAGGGAGTTCACCCCAGGCCAAAAAGTATTGCTATACAATTCCAGGCTGCACATCTTTCCTGGGAAGCTTCGCTCTAGGTGGTATGGACCTTTCGTCGTCAAAGAAGTTTTCCCACATGGCGCCGTGCTCTTACTTAATGAAAAAGACAGAAGTGAGTTCAAGGTGAATGGCCAACGATTGAAGCATTTTCACGAGCCTTGGACCAAGGAAGCGAGCACCATGGATCTCACAGACCCACCTTCGGGTGGGGACTAATCAGGTGTGTTCTTTCCATGATTCCCTCTTCCTAACATTGAGGACAATGTCTATTTTAAGTTGGGGGGAGGGAAATAACTTTTAGGATTTTTATTTTATTTTCTTTTCTTTTTCTTTTAGGATTTTATTTTTTTTAGTTCCCTTTTTGCATTGAAAAAAAAAATTTTTTGAGTTAAGAAATATCACCAAAATCTATCTTTACCTAGAAATGACCCCTATGTGATGAAATTTCTCGATATTTATTCACCACCGTACACTCGTGATTTATTTTCCCCACCACTATTGTTCAACATTTCAATCTCATTTTACATGAATGTGAGTGCTTGTGGTAAATTTCTTTTTACACATCTCAATGGCAAGATTAATCGATGACTTAATGAATCTAGAAATTATGGATTAGCAAGTGGTATGCTTTCATTGGAACACACCAAAGTTCATGCACCAATAATTCATAAATTAACTGGAGCATTGTTCTTTATCTCGTATCTATTGCCATTTGCATGCTTGGTGTTATTTTGGGTAGAAAAACGTACCACGTCATTTGAAATGATTAGGATACCCATTCTTGTGAACAATTAAAGAATAGGAAGTTATCTTGCCAAGTTGTTTATGCACGCACAAAAGAAGAAAAAAGAGATGAATGAGGAAGAAAAGAATGAATAAATGTGCTATTAAAGAAATAACTTGGTTGGCTCGAGTAGTACAGTCCGAGGGGTCCTTCTTGGCCTAATGCCCTATGATCGTCTGATTTGGGAGCCATTGACCGGAACCTCAATTATTTGATGGAGCGATCCAAGTTATATACTTTTCCGCGAATGTTGCTTGATGCGCGTTACGCGGAACTATGGAAAAAAGCGAAAGAAAATAGAGAATAAGTGTACACAATTAACAAGGCAAGAGAACTTCCAAAGCTTAAAGAAAACACAAGATGTGGTGCGATTTCCTATGAATGAAGATTGACGTGTGTATGTCTTGATGCCATCCTATTTTTGATGCTTGCTTTGCATGAAACATCTACGCTCCAATTTAAAATATTTGATTGAACGGTGTGGGCCATTGATTTAGTATACTATGAGCCATGAAGTAATTGATAGTGAATTTGAGTCTATTTTATAACCATTTGAGATGCTTGACATTCATTTTTGAAAACCCACAAGTACCATTACTTGATGAGCTTGAAATTTTGATATTAGTGTGCGGTTATCTCTCTTGTCGTAGTAGTATGATGGTGAGTAATTTGAGATCTGATAAGGTGATCTAGGCGTATTTTTAATCGCTCTTTTTGCTAGAGACTAGCAAAACGCTAGTTGGGGGTGTGATTTGGGTTCAATATTACGTATTTGACCCCCCATTTAGCCCTACTTTGTGCTCACGTGATGCTATATTGGTCTCTAGTACATACGTATTTTCTACACATTTATTTATTAGAGAAAATACACTATTTGAGCACAAAACAGCAATTAACGAAGTATTTCTGCACTTATTATATTTTTCCTAGCAAGGTCTCGTTCTCACGATTCCAACGACTATTTATTTGTATTTTTCTGATATCTGTGCTAATTACTGTGTATTTTTTAATGCAGAATACAATTTAAATGAAGAAATACGTTTTAAATACTCCTGCACGGATCTTGGCACGCCACGCGGCGTCATCTCCGCTTATCCCGCTGAGATCCTACGGCTACGGCTAAGAAGCGACGCGGCTCACCCACAGCCGTTGGATTTCCATCCAACGGCGGATCGCACGCAGCAGCGAACGAAGCGGGCGTAATGAAGACCGTTGGATTCTAATCCAACGGACGAGATCGACGCGATGACGCAACGAAGGGGGAAATTGCGGAGCGACGTGGCTGAACGTGGGCCGCCCGATGTTCAATCCGACGGACGAGAATCCTTACGAGCTGAACGTTAACGGGTGCGGAGCGGAACGAAGCGGGCGCGGATCCGATCTGATGTGCCACGCGGCAGTACCACGTTCAATCCCGCATTTTGAACGAACGGTTGAGATCGGATCATCGTGCGATCGCGAAGCGGACGACGCGGCATTACGCAGACCGTTCGATGACGATCCAAGGGTCCACAACCACCCCGACGGCAAAGCAGCGATCGAAATTTGTTCGGTGACGTGGCTGCTTCCGGACGCTTGGATGACGATCCAACGGTGAGGAGCGAAGCGGATTCGATCTGAAATCGAATCGAAGCGGGCGCACGAATTTCAGCGCACACGTGGCGCACCCACGGTAGATCCCGCAACGATCAACGGCCCTCGTTTGCCCCGCTTTAGATCTGCGGCCCAGATTGATTCAGGTGCGATTTTTGTGCGGGTTTGAACCCGTTAAGCCCAATAAACCCGCAATCTTATTATTTAAGCGTATTCTAGGGTTTTTGGGCGTATTATTGGCGTATTGGAGCACTTAGGAGCTGTATTTTCTTCTGCAAAAATTCTGTAAAATTCCAGAGCCTATTTTCTTATTTCCAGAGAGTTTTGAAGACTTTTCAGAGAGAATTGGTGATATTTTCTTCAACTCTAGCATGTATTTGGGTGTTTTAGCTTGTATTTTGCCCTTAAACTTCCGTATTTTGCTAATAAACTTATGAATTCTGATCTGAAATTTGTGTATTTCTGCACCATGAGTAGCTAAATATTTTATGTGCATGGTATGGAGTAATTAGGTGATGTGAATCGTATTCATTGGTTGTATTATTGCGCTTAATCGCTATATTTGCTAAAGTTTAATCGTCGCTCTTAAATCTACTTTTTCATATTCCAAAAGAATTGATCTAGTTGATGATCACCCCACAAGGGTGAGATTTGATCTCTCCAAAAGAGAGTTTCATACTTCATATATACGTTTACAACTTTAGCAATATACTATTAGAATTGATGCGTTAACTCCCAAAAGGACATCTTCCGACGATTCGCTCCCAAAAGGAGGTTTCGTTGTGTTATACTTGATCAACCAAAGTGTAACGACCTGAATTTTTCCAAAACATTTAAGCTAAATAATTGAAGTAATTTCATTTTTAATTGTGTTTTGTAATGGTTGATCAGGAGTTTTAAACGGAT
The DNA here is from genome assembly GCA_030789695.1 of Scilla litardierei. Lineage (NCBI taxonomy): Eukaryota > Viridiplantae > Streptophyta > Magnoliopsida > Asparagales > Asparagaceae > Scilla > Scilla litardierei. Next base: position 70,677,240 of record CM061138.1, on the reverse strand, counting down.
TTCAAAAATTCTTATAAAAATATTTTGAAACACTAGACTTATTATAAAGTATTTCAGCAATTTCAGATTTCCTCAAATATCCAAAACATTTCTGTTAAAATTCATCTTCCAAAATTACCGTTTTGATTCGACGAATTTATTTTCTATACAAACGTCTTCAAAACGTTTTCAAAACTTCTACGGTAGCATCCTATGATCATTTAAGGCTTTCCACATTAATTTCGTAATTTTCTGAAGTCAAAACAATAGAGAACCCGCAGACCCGCTTTCTAAACGTTTTGGCCAAAAACACGTATTTCCGTAGCTCAAACCCTAAATTGGATCTCGTATTCGCGATCCTCGCGACGATACGATCCCGTGGGTATGTTTTCGTAATTTTTCGGACACGTTTACTAGTAGGGGCAAAATCGTAATTTCGTTATTGGTATTTTACTAATTACATTCGCTAATGGGTTTTACTAATCAACTTTACCCGAATTAGCACTAAACGTGTCACCCCAACGGATAAACGTGGATACACGTTTAACTCATTCCCCGGTTAGATGCACCCCCTTAAACCAATTGTCAAGCATCCACCTACCTAATTAATATCCCCTAACCCTAATTTCCACACCTATCTATCTAACCTATTTAATACATTGACTAAGTATTTACTAAACCCTATATATTTATCCCCCATCTTCATCTCTCCCATAACCCTAAACCCATAACACACGCACACACAGGCTCTCTCTCTCTCTCTCTCTCTCTCTCTCTCTCTCTCTCTCTCTCTCTCTCTCTCTCTCTCTCTCTCTCTCTCTCTCTCTCTCCCCCCCCCCCCCCTCCCCCCCTCCCCCTTGTGTTTACCGTTCGAAACCCCCCGCTCGAACCCACGCCTGACGCCACCGCCCCGAACCCACGCCCGACCCCTCGCCTGTCTCCGACGAGGCCAGCTCCCTCACTCAACCCAAAACCACCGCCTCGCTGCCTCATCCGGCGACCCCGCCCGCACTGCCGCCACATCCCACGACCGCTCGCCGCTGCTCCCCATGCTCTGCCCCTCAGCTCCGCTTCCCCTCCGCCCATGTTGCACCCTCAGCAGCCACGAGCCACCGAAGTCACCCCGATAGCTTCCCGCTCCGACCCGAAACTACGGCGAGCTCCACGAGCATCACCCAAGCTCCACAGAGCCTCATCGCCGCACCGAACGGTGCAGTCCACCGTGCTCTCTCCGACTGAAGCCCCCGGCGCCTCCGCTTCCCCCGAGCGACGCTTCCTCGCTCCGCCACAATGAGCTTCTCCGCCTCGCCGTGCTTCGAAGAGCAACCCGCAACATCGCCGTCCGACCTTCACCGTGAGCACAACCCTTCACTCCCTCTCGTTCTCTCCGACCGTCGCCACAGTGGACGTCGAACGCCGCCTCAATTTCGTACAGCGCCCCGCAGCGAAGCCCTCACCGTCCTACGTCCCCAACCCAGTTCGGAGCTCCACAAGCCGCTGCAACTCCTCCGAGCTCGCCCGCCTCCGCGGTCCCCGTACGACCCCGACTCAGCCACCTCCACATCACCGGAGAACCCCCGTTCGAGCACCATCGAGTCGCCACCCCTGCCCTTCCGCTCTCGCCGTCGCCTCCGACCACACCCCGCCTGACGCCGACGTCCGCCGCCGAGCCCCAAGTCGCCGACGACCGAAGCCCCCGCCCCGCTGCATGCTTGTACAACGAAGAAACGAAGGTGACTTCGTTTCGTTTTTATAAAATACGAAAACGTATTTTCGTATAAAATTCGCGTAATTACGTATTTTGCTAATTAGATAATATAGGTTTTATAGTAGATAATTAATAATAAATAATACAGGGGCCAGAAAAATATGAGACCACTTCCAGAAAATCAGAAATGACATTCTGGACCCAATGGACCTAGTTTCATCTCAATCCGACGCTTAGTTTTTCCAAAATTAATTTTTAAGCCTAAAAGTTAAATACGTTATTTTCGATTAAAAATCCGTAACTTGTTATTTTCACATACAATTATATATGAGAAAAATATATGTTAAAGTACTCTTGGAGACGGCCATTTTGACAGTTCATTCGCAACTTTCCGGTGTAGATTGCATCCGGAATAAATTGTTGAATAAATACGTTACTTAATTAAAAATTAGTTTTAAATCTATTTTGAGCTTTTAAAAATTATAAAAATTCCTACAAACTTCAGAAAAATATTTCCTCCTACGATAAAATTATTTTCCTTATAACTAGGCTATAGAAAAATTTAGAACGTTTTTTGACTATGTTTCAATCCGTTTAAAAAATCGAAACGACCAAATTATTAAAATAGAAATGTCGCGTTCTTTAACCAAGTCTTCTTGTGATTGCAGGTGCATCAACATCCGTAGAAGCCCTAGAACCAGTTCCGGCTTGCTACGTCGATCTCGAAATCAGTAAGTCACGACTAATTCTAAAATTAGAAAATTAGATAAGTGTACCCGTATGAACTAGGAACACCACTATAGTCTCTGAACAGCTACTTGACTTGAACCGAACTAGAAACCTAAACTAATAGAAAATTAATCAACAACAAATTACTTTTCCAACTTTCAACTTTGGTGGTTGTTAAACACAACCATCAACTTGGGTAAACTGTGTGCTAAACAATACTTCTACATGCTTGAAGCATGGAATCGGTATTACTGTTGTTGGACTTGTCTTTATCCTCAGTTTGCTTTGGCACAGTCAGTTTTGGAATGAGTTACCACCCTCTGGTTTTCAATGAGAAAGTCAACCAGTGGACTTGGGTTGACTAACATGTGATACCCCATATGGAACATCTTGTGAAACATCTTGTGAAACATCTTGTGGAATATCGTGTGGAACATCTCGTGGAACATCATGAAAAGGAAATGTACACAGAACACTTGACACTTCACGGGGGTTTTGGGGTAACTCATAGTTTGAGAGAGTATGGGAGTGACTGGAGTTCAATCTTCCTGTCCCGCTGCATGTGTTTCGGCATACCGTCCCGCTGCCTGTGTTTCGGCAAAATACATGTACCGTGCCTGTGTTTCGACATTCGTCTGGGTCGCGCCCAGGCAAGAGATGAACTTGATGGTCACATATTGTGCTCTCCGACTTGAGTCACGTAGCGTAGTTACTTTTGCACAGTCACTTTTACTTTACGCACTACAGTCACCTTTACTTTACGCACTACAGTCACCTTTACTTTACACGTTCCATGCATGTCATTTACTACACTTGTGCAGTCACAGTACTTTACCTGCCATACTTTTATCTACAGCAGTGGTATGTTTCACTTGCCTAGCCTGCTTTACACAGTACAGTGGTTCTCTCCTTTCAGTTTAGTTTGCCTTTACTTTTTCAGTTGTGTACAGTTGTTACTCAGTACTTTACTTTTCACTATGATCTGCTTATACGTAGTTACTTTTGTCATACTTGTGCACTGCTTATTTTTTATATTTAGAATTGTTGTGACTTACCTACGGTTCCATCTCCGTGGCACCGCAGACGACGTACAGATGAAGATAGATGCTCCTGAGCTAATAGCGCCAGAATTCGACCGCAGCTTCCAGAGTTATATTTCAGTGTTGTGTACTTTATTCTTTCATGTATACTCGTTGGGACATCTTGTACAGTATGGAATGTAATAATTGGACACTATTTGGGTATTTTTGTACATCTCTGCATCGTGGCTATTTTGAATTCACTGGTAACCTGCAGGACCTGCGCAAATATCAAATAAGTAACGGGCCCCCGGGAGCGGGTCATTACACAAAGCTTACGATTCGCTGATCCTAATGAACCCATGCCATGTACATGCCTTTTATATCTATTTTTCACAAACTAGAGTTCGTTGTTTGCATTGATCGCACGTAACAATTCCATCACCACACACTTTTCATACCACCTTCACCATCACTATTAAAGTGCTTAGATTTTATTCGTAGTTACTCTATTTGATTTGGACTTGTGGTTTCAACAGATTCTCCCGAGGATTCGACATCTGGACTCCCAGATTTTACTACTTGAACGGACTCTTGCGCTTGAGAGAAGCACCTTTCGGAGCCCACCACTCACTCTCTCCAAATCTTTATATGATAGAGGCCTAATGAAAGGCTCTCAAAATGTTCAAGTATGGATTTTACTCCTTTTTCTTGAGACATTACATATTGTAATTTTATTTCATTTACATTTGCTGTTTCCAAATGGAATCCGTTAAAGCGGATATCCTTGAAACTTAGTAAGTTTCGGTTGGAATTCGGAGAGAATAATGCATATTTATTTTAATTTCTGTTCCATTAGGGAGCAACAAGGTTGCATTCCCAGAACCTTCAATTATATTCGATGGCCCTGAAATTGTATTTACAGGGCTTTTGTATGGTATAATGCTATGAAAATAGTACTTATACTGAAGGATCGTATGTGTTGAAGCATTATCTACTAAGCAGTCATGAGAGCGATCCATCTATAAAAGATGAATAAAACATTTGCATTTCAGGAACATAAAAATTTTCATTCAAAATCAAATTACATAATTCAAAAGCTCTCATAACATGAAATGTTTTTAAAATAATTTGCTAAGATAAAAATAGAAGGCTAATCCAGCAGGTCATCAGTTTCGAAGTCGTCAGCTGTAAACTTGACTGGAGCATCAGATGTCACCAGGTGTGTTTCAGCTTTCTTTTTCTTGTTTTCTTTATACAGCTCCTGGAGATGCTGCGGAGTTCGGCACACTCTGGACCAGTGACCTTTCATGCCACAGCTATGGCACTGGTCTTTCCAATCCCTCTTGGGTGGGGGTGCATCATTCTTCTTGTTGTCATTTCTGCGCCAGGTGAACTTACGCTTCCCTTCATTTCTTTGCTGCTGGACTTGGCCCCTAGCACTTTTGTTCTGTTCCCCTTTCTGTAGTCTTTCTTTTCTTTTGTTGTCTCTCTTCTTTCTAGAAGAAAATGCATTGTGAGCTTCTGGGAGGTAGCAATGCCAGGGGGACGCATGTTGTGAGTGGCGAGGAGAAGCTCTCTGTTTTGTTCAGCCATGAGTAAACATGACATCAACTCAGAATACTTGGTGAACTTTCGTTCACGGTATTGCTGCATTAGTATCACATTTTTCTCATGGAAAGACTTGGACGACCTTTCCAGCATGCGATCTTCTGAGACATTTTCGCCACACAACTTCAGGCGTGAGGTGATGCTAAAAAGAGCCGAGTTGTACTCAGCTATGGACTTCAAGTCCTGCAGTCTCAAGTTTCCCACTCACATCGTGCTCTTGGTAGTATAAAATCTTTCTGATGTTTATACATATCCTCAAGGGCAGTCCACATCTCAAATGGATCTTCGACCGTAAGGTATTCAGCCTTTAGGGTCTTGTCCACATGGCGACGAATATAGATAATGGTTTGCGCCTTTTCTATATCGCTTACATTTTCATTTTTAGTCACGACAGAAATGAGGGACTTAGGCCGCAGATGGAACTTCACATCGAGCTGCCAGCTTGGAAGTTTCTTCCTGATGCATTCAGCACTTCGAAATCGACACTTGCGATTTTAGCCATTTTATCTAGCATAACACAAATTTACATGAATTAATAATTTAAACAATAAACATTTTCATGCGGAGGTAATTTTTAAATGAAGAGCTAATTGCGTGGATCGGTTAGTCACACATAAATAAAAAGTCCAAAGTCCTGTTACAGTCCATATTACACAAATGAAAGCTTTAAAAATAAATTACACCTTTGGAAATCCCGTGTGTCCCATATAAGATCTTCAGCTTTAAGTGTGGCCTCCGTCTCCATGGAAAGTAATGTTCGGTCTTGGACATTACATAAATCCCTCACTACAATTTCTCTCAAAAAGTAAAAGAAAAGTGCAGGAAATAAAATGTGGGACTTAAACAGCCAATCCAAAACCGCAATTAGCCATCCATGCAAAAATTTGTGCTCATCAAACATTTTCAGCAGACATTTTCAACATAGGCATCACATGCACTTATATTCACAGGAGGATAAACAATTTAATTACTTAATAATTATTAGACCACTGGGCAACGTCATACACCGTTAGGTTAGGTGACTAACGACAGAGCGGTCGCGGGATCTTCCTAATTATTAAGTTTAATATTGCACAACCAAATATAAGTTTATCCACAGAATAAGCCATTAAAAATGATGCATAGCACATATAGCACATAATTATGATCCTACAAAGGTATTATACAATGCAAAGGTTGTGCTAGTTGGGATTATTCAAAAAAGTTTGAAAAGAGCCCAAAAAATGACATGTTCTTCATGAAAGGAAGAAGTTTTCCTTTTAAATTATCCCCAATTGATCCCCAAATGTCCCCAGATGTCTCCTTAAAATCCCATTAATGTCCCATACTGTATCATGATTTGTCATGAATTTTTAGGTCCCATAAACCCTTTTTAATTTTATTTTTAGCCCCCAAACCCCTAATTTTCTGTTTTGTGTGTGTGTGTGTGCACGGGTAGAAGCCCGCACATGTCCTGTGGGCTTCAGGCCCACATTTTTTGTGTGAAATTTGCGGGCATGTAGCCCGTTTGCCCTGCGAGAGGCTAGGGTTGCCACCGCTAGGGTTGGGGTTGGGGGGGGGGTGGCGGCGGCAAGGGTTGCCGCCGCCGCCCCCCTCAGAGCCGGGGGGGATCGTCAGGGTAGCCCCCTCCGCCGTGGGGGGGTGATTCGGGTTCAATATTACATATTTAACCCCCCCATTTAGCCCTATTTTGTGCTCATGTGACGCTACATTGTTCTCTAATATATCCGTATTTTCTACACATTTATTTATTAGAGAAAACACACTACTTGAGCACAAAACAGCATTTAACGAGGTATTTCTGCACTCTTTATATTTTTCCTAGCACCGTCTCGATCTCACGATTCCAACGACTATTTATTTGTATTTTTCTAAGATTTGTGCTAATTACTGTGTATTTTTGAATGCAGAATACCAATAAATTGAGGAAATTAAAGTTTGCACGAATCTTGGCGCGCCACGTGGCCGCATCGGAGCGATCCCCGCCCGCATCAGACGGTCGCAGTTATATGGTGACGTGGGTGCTTATTCGCCGTCGGATGGAGATCCGACGCTCGAGAGTGGCCCCGCAGCGGAGTCGAAGAGAGCGCGATCTTAACCGTTGGATTAAGATCCAACGGTGTTCTGAAGCGACGGATTGAGAGAGACGTGGCCGCTTATGCGCCCTCCGATGCCGATCGAACGGCCATCCGCATCCCCGCATTGATCCGAGATCTGAAGCGAGCGAAGTTAATTACGGGGACACGTGGCCAAATCCATACCGTCGAAAGACGATCCAACGGTGCTCCCTCACCCCGCTCGAACGAAGCAGCGGCGGAAATTATCGGGGCAACGTGGCGAGGATCTAACGACTGATGGCGTGATCAGACGGATGTAATTCACCCCGATGTGAATGCGGATTCAATGAAGCGGGTGCGGGCGAGATGCGAAATCGGACCCGATTGAAAGGCCACGTGTCAAGCTATTGAGCGATCCCGCTTTAGATGAGCGGCTCACGTGTGATCCGACCCAGATCAACGGTTAGGATTCAGTTGGGCGCGATATTGGTGCGGGTTTAGACCCGTTAAGCAACCCCAAACCCGCAATCTTATTATATAAGCGTATTTATGGTTTTTTGGGCGTATTCAAGCAGATTGGGGGGCGTATTTTGGGCGTATTGGAGGCTCTAGAAGCCGTATTTCCCCTCTGAAAAATTCTGTAAAATTCCAGAGGCTATTTTCTTATTTCCAGAGAGTTTTGATGTATTTTCAAGGATATTTGGTGATGAATTCTTAACTTAAACTCCTTATTTGATGCTTTTTCTTCCGTATTTTGCTATAATCTTAACGTATTTTGCTATGAAACTTGTTTATTATTGCATTATGAGTAGCTAAATCTCTGTTGTGCTTGGTATGGAGTAGTTAGGGGATATTATTCGTGTTTATTTGGTTGAAATTCCTTGTGCTAAACCGTTAAACGTCGCTAAAATTGTAATTGTTGTTCATCGACTTTTTTAGATTCCAAAAGAATTAATTTAGTTGATGATCGCCCCAAAAGGGTGAGATTTGATCTCCCCAAAAGGGAGTTTCATACCGTAGTTTTGATCTCTCCAAAAGAGAGTTTCATATCGTATTATAACTTTAGCGACGATCTTTTTGAATATTTTGCTTGAACCCCCAAAAGGGCATCTTCCGATGAGTTGCTCCCAAAAGGAGAATTCATTGAGTTATATTGGGTATTTTCCGGTGAATTGCTCCCAAAAGGAGAATTCATTGTGTTATACCTATCAACCAAATTAATACGAATCGTTGACCCTAGCGAACCCAAACCATGTGCGTACTTTTTATAGGTATTTTCATACACGTATTTCTATGTTTACTTTGTTCACGTGTTCACATCACCATCACCGTCATCATTTGTTGAAGTGGTTAGTTTCTTTTCGTAGGCTTTCTATTTGATTTGAATTGTGGTTGCAACAGATTTCTTCCCGTGGATTCGACATCTGGACTCCCAGATTTTACTACTTGTACGGACTCTTGCACTTGAGAGAGAGCACCTTTCCGGTCCCACCAAGTTTTTGGCGCCGTTGCCGGGGAGGAATGGTTTGTGACTACGGTTTATTTCATTTAGAGGACCTTCGGTGAGATCTTTCCACTTTACTGTACATAAACTTTTTTTATTATTTTATTTTAATTTTTAAAAATGGAATATATGAACTTCTATTGCACAAACAATCTTTATGATGCACGATATGCTAATGCACACAAACATAGAATGGAGAAGCTCAAAATTGTTAATTTTAATCAAACTGATTGTGAAACTTTCTTTCAGGCCTGGAGGAGGTTCACAGACCTAATATCGAGCTATTCGCAGCATGGTTTCACAAATGAAGAACTTATGGAGTTCTTCCTAGAAGGACTACAACCGCAGCTGCAGGAATTATTGGGAGGCATGACGCCGACAGTGGCGTGGGAATACATGGAGTCTCTGCAAGAAAACGAAGAAACCGTGGAAGAGACTTCAGAGAGCGATTCAACGGAGCCTTCGTGCCTCGATCAAGAGGAGCAAAGCGTAGACGTACCTTTGCCATCCTTGAAAGAGGAAGCTTACTTGATTATTCAGACACAGGAGGCCACATCCCATCAATTCCAAGAGAATTTCCTTGCTCGGAGTCGGCAGATTCAAAAATCTATTGAAGATCTTAATTTGATGGCCACTTGCGTAGAAGAAGGTAATACTTTTGAAACTCAATTTAAAGAATCTCATACGAGTTCATCTTCTATTGCAGTTATATCGAGCGAGGACACGAATATAAATATATTCATGGCAAAAAGTGTGTGTGAAAGAGAGGACGAACTAGCAATTTTGGGATGAACGAGAGGAGGAGACAGCTAGGGAAAAGGGTTTTGAGATTATCGCCATGGAGTCAGAACCATGCCCTCCTCCAGTTTTGTCCCAAAATCATTTACCCCTCTCTCCATTGATCGAGCATCGTACAGAGATTAGTGCATATCTTTCAGGGAGTAGTCGTCAACTTATTTTAATTTCTTTCACTTATTTTGATGACTACATTTGGAATAATTTTATTTCGAAGAATTTTAAACTAAAATGGATTGACGTGACTCATCTCTTGCAGGATATAGGTGGACATCTTATAGAGATGCTGGGAGTTACGTTGCTGGGATCCAGTTTAGTCGTTGGAGGAAGAATAATCGCCGAGGAGCGCAAGGAGCAAATTGAACAACTTCCTCCACCATCAAAGATTCGGGATCCGCCATTTGATCACGGTGTGTTCTTTCCAGTAGTGTAGTTTTTATATGCTTTCTAGGTTGCTTGCTTGAATAAACTCGTACCTCTTCTGACATTGAGGACAATGTCCATCTTTAGTTGGGGGGGTGTGTATGAGACCTTAGGATTTTTTTTTTCTTTTTTTTGAGAAGAATAAATCACCAAATCTCATCTTTTAAAAACTCCTTCATATGCCTCGAATGCGGATGATTATACATTAATTGTGTTCTAAAAATTGTTTATGGCTTGATTAATTATTTTTCCCTCATGAAATTGCCGTTAATATGCTATTCATGAAAATTTTCAATTTCCATGATTAATATCTCGAAATAGTTTGAATTGATTTCATGCATGCTAATGTGATGGAAAAAGCTTAAGTATACACGATTTTTAAGAATAGTTTTCAAGTTGAAGAGGAATTTGGCCTTTGTTATTAATGTTTATATTCATGTTGATGGGTTTTGAGTTGCTTACAAAAAGATGGCGAAAAGAAAAGAAAAGAAAAAAATTTTGAATGAAAGAAAAGAAAATGAATGATGAAAAATGAATGAATAAGTATGTCTTTAATAAATAACTTGGTTGGCTCGAGTAGTACAGTCCGAGGGGTCCTTCTTGGCCTAATGCCCTATTATCGTCTGATTTGGGAGCCATTGACCGGAACCTCACTCATTTGATGGAGCGATCCAAGTTATACCTTTTTCTGCGAATGTTGCTTGATGCGCGTTACGCGGAACGAATAAAAGAAAAGAATGGTGAATATACTAAGCAACTTCAATACCCATGTCTTGAAAGATTATTTTGATAGGCCAATTCCTTGGAAACAAGAAAACTAGGATATAACGACGTGTTATACTTTTGCTTGCGCAAAATGAAGCGTGCATGCTATTTATTCATACTAAATTAGAGAAAATATCATGTGATTGATTTTGTTCATGGATGTGTATAGTGATGGCCAAGACCATGTTGGAATGCGTATTATTGAGCCACGCCATGAGCAATTTGAAAGAATTTATTATTTTTATTGATCATCCGTATTTATCGCTATTTTTGCTAGAGACTAGCAAATCGCTAGTTGGGGGGTGTGATTCGGGTTCAATATTACATATTTAACCCCCCATTTAGCCCTATTTTGTGCTCATGTGACGCTACATTGTTATCTAATATATCCGTATTTTCTACACATTTATTTATTAGAGAAAACACACTACTTGAGCACAAAACAGCATTTAACGACGTATTTCTGCACTCTTTATATTTTTCCTAGCACCGTCTCGATCTCACGATTCCAACGACTATTTATTTGTATTTTTCTGAGATCTGTGCTAATTACTGTGTATTTTTGAATGCAGAATACCAATAAATTGAGGAAATTAAAGTTTGCACGAATCTTGGCGCGCCACGTGGCCGCATCGGAGCGATCCCCGCCCGCATCAGACGGTCGCAGTTATATGGTGACGTGGGTGCTTATTCGCCGTCGGATGGAGATCCGACGCTCGAGAGTGGCCCCGCAGCGGAGTCGAAGAGAGCGCGATCTTAACCGTTGGATTAAGATCCAACGGTGTTCTGAAGCGACGGATTGAGAGAGACGTGGCCGCTTATGCGCCCTCCGATGCCGATCGAACGGCCATCCGCATCCCCGCATTGATCCGAGATCTGAAGCGAGCGAAGTTAATTACGGGGACACGTGGCCAAATCCATACCGTCGAAAGACGATCCAACGGTGCTCCCTCACCCCGCTCGAACGAAGCAGCGGCGGCAATTATCGGGGCAACGTGGCGAGGATCTAACGACTGATGGCGTGATCGGACGGATGTAATTCACCCCGATGTGAATGCGGATTCAATGAAGCGGGTGCGGGCGAGATGCGAAATCGGACCCGATTGAAAGGCCACGTGTCAAGCTATTGAGCGATCCCGCTTTAGATGAGCGGCTCACGTGTGATCCGACCCAGATCAACGGTTAGGATTCAGTTGGGCGCGATATTGGTGCGGGTTTAGACCCGTTAAGCAACCCCAAACCCGCAATCTTATTATATAAGCGTATTTAGGGTTTTTTTGGGCGTATTCAAGCAGATTGGGGGGCGTATTTTGGGCGTATTGGAGGCTCTAGAAGCCGTATTTCCCCTCTGAAAAATTCTGTAAAATTCCAGAGGCTATTTTCTTATTTCCAGAGAGTTTTGATGTATTTTCAAGGATATTTGGTGATGAATTCTTAACTTAAACTCCTTATTTGATGCTTTTTCTTCCGTATTTTGCTATAATCTTAACGTATTTTGCTATGAAACTTGTTTATTATTGCATTATGAGTAGCTAAATCTCTGTTGTGCATGGTATGGAGTAGTTAGGGGATATTATTCGTGTTTATTTGGTTGAAATTCCTTGTGCTAAACCGTTAAACGTCGCTAAAATTGTAATCGTTGTTCGTAAATCGACTTTTTTAGATTCCAAAAGAATTAATTTAGTTGATGATCGCCCCAAAAGGGTGAGATTTGATCTCCCCAAAAGGGAGTTTCATACCGTAGTTTTGATCTCTCCAAAAGAGAGTTTCATATCGTATTATAACTTTAGCGACGATCTTTTTGAATATTTTGCTTGAACCCCCAAAAGGGCATCTTCCGATGAGTTGCTCCCAAAAGGAGAATTCATTGAGTTATATTGGGTATTTTCCGGTGAATTGCTCCCAAAAGGAGAATTCATTGTGTTATACCTATCAACCAAATTAATACGAATCGTTGACCCTAGCGAACCCAAACCATGTGCATACTTTTTATAGGTATTTTCATACACGTATTTCTATGTTTATTTTGTTCACGTGTTCACATCACCATCACCGTCATCATTTGTTGAAGTGGTTAGTTTCTTTTCGTAGGCTTTCTATTTGATTTGAATTGTGGTTGCAACAGATTTCTTCCCGTGGATTCGACATCTGGACTCCCAGATTTTACTACTTGTACGGACTCTTGCACTTGAGAGAGAGCACCTTTCCGGTCCCACCAAGTTTTTGGCGCCGTTGCCGGGGACCGGCAACCCCCTTCGTCGTAGCGGGGGGCAGGGACCGGCAACCCACTCTACCGTAGGGGGGGTGGTGTGGGGACGAATCGCGGCACTCCGCCGTAGCAGGGGGGCTAGGGCGACAACAGCCCCCCGTCGTAGCGGGGGGGTTGCGGGGACGGCGCGCGGCCCCCAGCCGTAGGGGGCGACAGCAGCCCCCTCTAGCGGGGGGTTGCGGGGACGGCGCGCGGCCCCCCCGCCGTATGGGGGGCGACAGCAGCCCCCCGTCGTAGCGGGGGGTTGCGGGGACGGCGCGCGGCCCCCCGCCGTAGGGGGGCGACAGCAGCCCCCTGTAGCGGGAGGTTGCGGGGACGACGCGCGGCGCGCCGCCGTAATTGTGTTGGGGGGGGGGGGTTCAGCAGCCCCCCCCGGCTGTAGCGGGGGGTTGCGGGTAAGGCGCCCCCCCCGTTGGGGGGGGGCAACAATTATTATTATTAATTTCAGATTGAAAAACATGTACAAACATGATTTTTAGACGATAAAAATCGTTGATTTAGGCGCCAAGCCCTATTTCCACTTCAATCTTGCGAGATTTATGGATAAAACTATCATACGTATGATAAAAATGACAGTTTTAGCGAGAAATACCTCTATATCCGTCCTCCGGATATAGCGACGGTTGAACGAAGCCTACGCGGATGACGACGCTCGTTTGATGTGGATGATGCCGCGTGCGTGGATCTCCCGCCTTCCTTCGCTTTCGCAACGATCGATTTTGAGTGGAAATTTTATTTAGAGTCTCGTGCTGATAATGTGTTATGAATCATCATCCGGGTGAGGAACCACCAGCTATTTATTTATAGCATTAGAGGAGCGTACACAGATAAGATACAATAGATACGGTCTTATCTATAAGATAAGCCATGATCCCAACCAACTCGATATTATCTCTACACTGTTATATGATAATGAACTCAAGAGAGAGAGAGAGAGAATTTCATTGCTAAGAATCAGTCACCATGCTAAGAGCCATGGTGCTCTATTTATATATCTCATAGTGGGGAGGCCAAAAGCCTCTAGGAGACCAAGGGTCCCCATTACTCTAAGTAATGGGGGCCTAATGAATGGGTAATGAAGGAGGGGAGGCCAAAGGCCTCCCTCATTCATAACACTCCCCCTTACACATTCATCACTTTGGTCTCAGCTACTGAGGCAAGGGGTGGATACTTCTGGATCCAGAGTAAGTGTGTTTGCCTCGTTAAAACCTTAGCTGTGGAAAACCCAGTGGGAAAACCCAACAGCTTAAGGAAAAAGAGTGCAACCCACATGTTACTCCCCCTGATCCGTACAAGCTTCAGGCTTGCAGGTCTTTCAACTGTCGCATACCAATGTTCTTTACAAGCTTTACAAAAGTACATTTAGGCAATGCCTTAGTAAAAAGATCAGCTAAGTTGTTACATGACTGGATCTGTCGAACTTCAATCTGCTTGTCGTTCTTCTGCTCGTGCGTCCAGAAAAATTTGGGAGAAATGTGTTTTGTCCTGTCGCCTTTGATGTAGCCCTTCTGAAGCTGATCAATGCATGCGGCGTTGTCTTCGAATAGGGCAGTAGGCTCCAGATCACTGGTCTTCAGGCCAGTGGATTGGAGGATGTGTTGGACGACGGAGCGTAGCCAAAAACATTCTCTGCTCGCCTCATGGATCGCGATGAGCTCTGCATGGTTGGAAGATGTAGCAGTAGTGGTTTGTTTTACCGATCTCCAAGAGATAGCAGTACCTCCGTAGGTAAATACAAAACCTGTTTGAGATTTTGCCGTGTGCGGATCAGAGAGATAACCTGCATCAGCATAACCAAACAATTTGGGGGAGGCACCTCTCTGGTAGTAAAGTCCAAGATCAATGGAACCCTGAAGGTATCGCAGAAGATGCTTTACTCCATTCCAATGGCGCTTTGTGGGCGCAGCACTGTGTCTGGCTAGTAGATTAACTGTAAACGCTATATCGGGACGCGTACAGTTAGCCAGATATAGAAGTGCTCCAATGGCACTGAGGTAGGGTACTTCAGGACCCAGTATCTCCTCCCCCTCTTCCAGTGGCCGGAAGGGGTCCTTATGTACATCTAGTGATCTTACGACCATAGGAGTACCTAAAGGATGACATTTATCCATATGAAACTTGCGTAGAAGTTTCTTTGTATAATTAGATTGGTGTAATAGGATTCCACCTCTTAGGTGTTCTATCTGTAAGCCAAGACAATACTTTGTTTTGCCTAGGTCTTTCATTTCAAAAGTATGTTTAAGGCTTTCAGATATCTCTTTGATCTCTGCATGAGATCCTATGAGATTTAAGTCATCTACATATACAGCTATGATGACAAATCCTGTTCCCGTTCTTTTGATAAAGATACACGGGCAGACTTCGTTATTCGCGAATCCTTGCTGTGCAAGAAAATCACTTAGTCTGTTATACCACATCTTGCCCGATTGTTTTAGACCATATAATGATCTATGTAGCCTTACAGAGAATACGTCCCGAGGTATCTCTTTCATCTTTGGGGGTAGATTATGTTGAATATTGGACTCCCCGGATTTGGTTTTGATGATGAGCAAACATAAATAATCCATGAACTAACAATTTGTGAGCGCAGTATTGGAGATCGTCGCCAATTTCACGAGAATATTCAAAGCGACATCTCAACACTTCCAAAAGCTCGTATTCAAGCCTAAAGCTTCGTTGAAGCTCCTGCAGCGCTTTGGAAGTTATGAAGATTCAATCGAAGCTCTCAAAGACCATTTATTAAGGTTTTATTTATAGTCTTTTAGTTTCGATTGATAGAATGTTAAGCCTTGAGTATATCTTACGTTTCTATCTTCATTACGCTCATTTCGTAGCTCTAGGATCCTTGCACAAGTTCATTCTAACTTCCTCGAAGCGTCGCGCTTCGATTCGGACTTTGTTGTGCATGTTAGTTGGTACAAGAACAAGTACTGACCGACTAGATGGTGATCTAGTCGGTCGGCAACTGTTCTTGGACCGACTAGTTTGATTCCTTAATTTCTTGGACTTTACTGTTTACAGTTAGTCGGTCTATGTTGACTCACCGATCGACTAGTTTGTGAACTAGTCGGTCAGTGATGCTTCTTTGACCGACTAGTTGAGACTTACTGTTCACTCCAAAATTCTCCTAAGCTACTGTTTACCGTTAGTCGGTCTAAGAACGTTTGGTGACCGACTAGTTGACAATTTAGTCGGTCAACTTTTGTTCTTGGACCGACTAAGTCACTTTGCTTCAGACTAAGTTATTTTGCCTCTTAGTCGGTCTACGTTCATTGGCTGACCGACTAGTTGTGAAACTAGTCGGTCAGACAGTGTTCTTGGACCGACTAGTTTTCTAGGTCTGAAATTCTATCTCTTCTCTGATCTGCTCTTAGTCGGTCCATGCTTTGTGACTGACCGACTAGTTGATGAACTAGTCGGTCAGTGAGTGTTCTTTGACCGACTAATACTCACAGATTTCTTTCCGTTGGAGATTGACCTAACTTGTTTTTATGGGACCCTATAAATACGAACCTAGGTCATTTCTATCTTCAATAGAGCTGCCATTAAGAGATTCATTGAGTTCTAAAGAGATAGCTATTCTCCCTCAAATCTAAAGCTCTCTTCCTCACAAGAAACCCATTCTCTCTCATTTCTAGATCTAGAGAGAAGCTTGTTCTTGGTGAGCTCTTCAAGCTATTGCTTGATCCAAGTCTCCAACTCTTCCCTAGGCACCCATTGCTGCTCATTTCCTTGGTGCTAGGGCTTGGTGACTTCATCTTCCTCAAATCCTTCATTCCACCTATTGGGTAAGAAAAACTCAAGGTATAGGATTTTGTGGTAAGAGTATTTATTTCATATAAACTCTTTATATTGCTTATTGGCTCTCTCGGTTGTGAGAGAAGTTTGTGATCCCGGGTTGTGGGATTCACTTTGCCATTGCATGTATGATTTGATCTTGTGAAGGTTTTTCACAAGATATTCATAGTGGAAATCTTGAGTTAGGGTTTCTAACTCAAGTATCCGGAAGGGATCCGGGTGGTTGGGACGTAGGATCACCGGGAACAAGTCGGGGAGACTTGGGTGGATCCGAACCCATTAACATCGTTTGTTTGCATTGTTAATTTCATTGTTATCATTCAATTTAAGCTTCCGCAAATTGATTTGGTAGTTGTGTGCAATTTAATTTGGAATTATACGCCTTATTATTTTAAAGTACTATTCACCCCCCCTCTAGTACTTGTGCTGTAGCTGGTAGGGCATTACATTTGGTATCAAAGCCAGATACTCAGCTATGTCTGCCAACGACAACAAGACCATGCCTCCACCTTCCAACTACGACACCTTCAGGAACCGTGAAGGAGCGTCATCGGTGATGGAAGGACATTCCTCTACAAGGCCTCCATTCTTCAACGGTACCAACTACGGGTACTGGAAATGTCGGATGGAAACCTTCCTCCGAAGTGCATCCTTATGGAGGACTACAATGAAGGAGTACAACGAGCCCGAAGAAGAAGATTTTGAGAAATGGACTACCGCGGAGGTCGCCGCGGAGGTAAGCAATGCCAAGGCAATGAACGCCTTGCAATGCGCATTGGAGCCCGAGGATTTCAATAAGATATGCACATGTAAGAGTGCATATCAAATTTGGAACTCTCTCCTCATACTACATGAAGGGACGAGTCGGGTAAGAGACTCTAAACTTGTTGTCGTAACCAAAGATTACGAAATGTTTCACATGCAACAGGGCGAGAAGATGAAAGAATATTACGCTCGCTTCGTTGACATAATAAACGAGTTAGAGGCCCTCGGCAAGATCTACACTCAAAAGGAGAAGTGCTTAAAGCTTATTGAAGGACTTCCCTCTTCTTGGGAAAAACGTACCTTCGCCATCGAGGAAGGTAATGACATGAACAAATATACCGTAGTTCAACTAATGGGTACTTTGATGTCATACGAGGTACGCAAAGATAGCAAGGTGAAGCTACAAGAAAAGATGAAGTCGTATTTGAACCTAGATGCGCCTAAGAAAAAGGCGATTGCATTCAAGGCGGCTTCATCCACATCTTCCGATGATGAAGACTCGGAAAACGAGTTGGACTTGGAGTCCATGGCACTCATGGCCAAGAAGTTCAACCGTTTCTTCCGGAAAGGTAACTTCAAGACCAAAGGTAAATTTGGTTCTTCTAACGCCTCTTCCTCTCCTTTGTGTTTCAAGTGCAATAAGCCAGGACACATGAAAGCGGAGTGTCCTCTCAACAAACAAAAGGAGAAGTGGAAGGCGCCAAAATTCGATAAGTCCAAGAAATACAAGAAGGGGTACAAGAAAGGACTTGTCGGAGCAACATTCACCGACTCCGAGGATTCCTCAAGCGGAGAGTCGGATGATGAGAAAGTGGAGCAAGCACATATGTGCTTCATGGCAAGAGAGGAGAACGATCAAGGATCCTCCTCTTCCGATGATAGTAATGACGAAAGCGATGCGGGGTAACGATGGATGATCTTAGAAATGCTAACTCTCAACTTTGGTCAAAATACACTAAGTTAGTAAATAGATATACTAAGGTAAAAGATGACCTAGCTAGCATTCAAACATCGCCTAAGAATATCATCACCAACAACGATACCGTTGTTGAAGAGTTAAGAAATGAGATTGTGAATCTCAAATCTAAACTTGAACATGTTAGCATTGAGGATGCGGAAGAACATGAGATAGCGGATTTAACTTCTCAAAACTCGACTTTGAGTATTGAGAACGAGAATCTTAAATCTCGTGTTTATGTGCTCACATCGCAAATATCCGCTTTGGATACTTCTTTGCGTTCTCTCAAAGAGAAATATGAGGACACATTGGGCCGAATCAACAAATTCAACAAGGGTGAGGGCCATTTGGATAATATCCTAAAAGATTTACTTCCGGCCAAACACCACATTGGCTTGGGGTATATGATGGGAAATTCATCCAAGTCGGTCACTACTTTTGTTAGGCCAACTTCCGAAGCCTCAACGAGTGGGAGCAAACACTCTATTGGTAGTTCATCTACCAATGGTGCTTCCACCTCGTCCACACCCTCTTTCGGAAAGAAACCCACTTTGGGTGGACCTCCAAAGAAGGGGCATGCTTATATGTACACCAATTCCATGCCACGTAGGAACACACGTCCTACTCCACCATCTCACACATATGATGATTTTTATGCAACACATTCTCGGGCACGTGCACACCATGTGAGACACCCTCACGTACGTGTTTCCACACATGCATATGTACACCCACCTCATCATATGAATAATTCTTTTCGTGCACCATTCCATCATGTCCCGTATGCCTATCCACAACATGCATCACGTAGAAATCAACGTCGCATGCATGCACCCAATAGGATGATGGCTCCCAAAATTTTCACTATTTGGAGCCCAAAGGACACAAGCATGGACGAAAAACAAATATACATGAATGCTTATTTTTCGGATGTTGTGCATAGTAAGAATTATGTGGGGAAGTCTAAGTCCACTTGGACTTGGCTTCCAAAGGTCTAATCCCTTGGACCCAATGACCTTGGGTACCATGATATGAAAGTGTCTATCTTTAGGTACTCAAGGAAAAGAAAAAGAAAATGAGCATCAAATTTAAATTTAGCTCCAAAGGGAATTGGATACTCGATAGCGGGTGCTCCAAACACATGACGGGTGACGCTCGTTTGCTCTCCGGAGTGGTTCCCATTGCGAATGGAAACCGCGTCGTATTTGGAGGCAACGAGAGCGGAACCATCATAGGTGTTGGTAAAGTCGGTAACCCTTCTAAACCATTAATTAGTGACGTTTATCTTGTTAGTGGTTTAAATCATAATCTTATTTCAATAAGTCAACTTTGTGACAAAGGTTACAAAGTTAGCTTTGCGAAAGGATTGTGTCATATTTTAAGAAAGGATAATGAAAAATTATTATTTTCCGGAACTCGTCGTAAAGACATTTATATTTTGGATCTTCCTAAGTCATATGAACAATGTCTCGTTGCCAACACAAGTGAACAACACTTATGGCATCGGCGCTTTGGACATGTGAACTTTGGAACGCTATATAAGCTTTCAAAATTGAATTCTATTAAAGGTTTTCCGAAGCTTGTTTTTGAAAAGAAAAGTTTTTGTGATTGTTGTCAACGCGGCAAGCTTCCTAAATCTTCATTTAAACCTAAGAAAAGCATCTCTACTAAACGGCCACTAGAGCTATTACATCTAGATTTATTTGGGCCAACTAGAGTAGCTTCCTTAGGAAATGCAAGGTACGGACTTGTCATCGTAGATGACTATTCAAGATTTACTTGGGTATTTTCATTGTGTAATAAAAATGAAGCTTTTGAAAACTTCACAATTTTTGTTAAGAAAGTACAAAATCTCTTAGGAACCACCATTGTCACTATTCGTAGTGATCATGGAGGTGAATTTGAGAATGAGTCTTTTGAGACATTTTGTGATGAAGTTGGTATTACTCACACCTTCTCTTTCCCTCGTGCACCTCCTCAAAATGGTGTAGTTGAGAGAAAGAATAGGACGCTAGTGGAGTGTGCTCGCACTATGCTTGATGATAGCCAACTTGGCCATCAATTTTGGGCGGAAGCGGTACACACCACTTGCTATGTGTTTAATAGAATACTTTTGAGGCCCGGCACTAAACAAACTTGTTATGAATTGTTGTTTGGTAGGTTGCCTCAAGTTAAACATTTTCGTGTTTTTGGTTCGAAATGTTTTATTAAGAACACATATGGTAGTTTGGACAAATTCGATCCGAGATCCGATGAGGGGATTTTTGTTGGATATTCTACGCGTAGCAAAGCCTACCGGATATTCAACAAACGAACCTCAACGATCGAGGAATCGCTTCATGTCTCATTTAATGAAGGATTTGTTCCAACTAGAATTTCAAATGATAATGATTCTATGGATGTTTTATGTGATTCGTTTGAAAATTCTAAGTCTAATGATTCTATTGATTCTATTGAGACTAACCCAACTAATGAAGTTGTTGAGAATGTTCCAAGTGATCAAGGTATTCCCAAACGGCTTCATTCGGTTCGTGACCATCCCCATGAGCAAGTCATTGGCAATATCTATGATAGTGTCAAGACGAGATCTCAAGTTCACCGCTTCGCAAATTGTGCCTTTGCCTCATCGATAGAGCCAAAGAATATTAATGAAGCATGCGAAGATAGCGCTTGGATCTTAGCCATGGAGGAGGAGCTCATTCAATTCGAGAGGAATGAAGTTTGGGAGCTTGTTCCATTGCCATCAAAGAACCACACCGTCATAGGGACAAAGTGGATCTTCAAGAACAAAACCGACGAAAACCAAGTCGTCGTCCGGAACAAAGCTCGGTTAGTAGCTCAAGGCTATCGTCAAGAGGAAGGTATCGATTTCGAAGAATCTTTCGCTCCGGTAGCTAGATTAGAATCAATTAGATTACTTTTGTCTTTTGCATGCCATAAGAATTTTAAATTATTTCAAATGGATGTTAAAAGTGCATTTTTAAACGGAGATGTCGTTGAGGAAGTTTACGTTTCTCAACCTCCGGGCTTCGTAAATGAAAAATTTCCAAATCACGTTTTTAAACTAAAGAAAGCTCTTTATGGTTTGAGACAAGCTCCTCGAGCTTGGTATGATCGCCTAAAGAATTTTCTTTTGGATTTGAATTTTAAAATGGGCGAAGCCGATTCAACACTTTTTATTAAGCATGCGAATAATGATATTTTATTAGTTCAAATTTATGTTGATGATATCATTTTCGGTGCTACTAACTTCGCTCTTTGCGAAGAGTTTTCTAATGTGATGAAGGAACAATTTGAGATGAGCCACATGGGCGAACTCAAATATTTCTTAGGTCTCCAAATTCGCCAAATGAACGATGCAATCTTCATCCACCAAACGAAGTACACGGTGGAGTTGCTAAAGCGATTTGGAATGGAGAATGCCTCCGGGAAAAAGACTCCAATGAGCACGACTACGCATCTTGACAAGGATACGGGCAGTAAGGATGTAGACATTCGTCTATATCGAGGTATGATAGGTAGTTTGCTTTATCTTACCGCAAGTAGGCCCGATATTATGTTTGCCGTATGTATATGTGCTCGTTATCAGTCTCAACCTAAGGAGTCTCACTTAGTAGCGGTAAAGCGTATTTTTCGCTATCTAAGTTACACATTAGATTTTGGATTACTTTATCCGAGATCTAGCACATATGAGTTAGTCTCATATAGTGACGCTGATTATGCGGGATGCAAATCCGACAGGAAAAGTACTAGTGGCACTTGCCATTTTCTAGGAAATTCTCTTGTCTCTTGGTTTTCCAAGAAGCAAAATTCGGTTTCACTTTCAACCACCGAGGCGGAATATATTGCCGCCGGTGCCGCGTGTGCTCAAGTTCTTTGGATGAGACACACACTTAAAGACTTTGGTATAAATTGTGATACTTGCCCTATCATGGTTGACAACCAAAGTGCAATATGTCTTTCCAAGAACCCGGTACATCATTCCCGTTCGAAACACATAGATGTCCGACACCACTTTTAAGATGATCATGTTGCTAAAAAGGACATCATTCTAGTGTACGTTGAAACCCAAAAGCAAATCGCCGATATTTTCACGAAACCCCTAAAGGAGGACTCCTTTGTGCGATTGCGTCGAGAATTGGGGATTATGGGTGAATCCGAGATATAGGATTCATATTTAAAATTCAATCATCTTGCATGCTAATATATTTCGCGATACTTTATTCATGCTAGATTAATTGAATTTTTGGGAATTTTATGTGATTTATTTGAATTTATGATCGAATTCGTATTTCAATGTCGTATTTAAGATTTTGACGTTTTATGGGGTAATTTAGATGACTAATGAGTGAGTTAGGATGTATCATCCAAGTGGTTTGTGAAGAGAAATCAAATTTCTACTTTTGGACTCTTCTAGTCGGTTTCAGTTCACTTGTCAACCGACTAGATGCTCATCTAGTCGGTCAGCAAATGAACTCAGACCGACTAGATCAAGCAAATATCCATCTCCTATCATTTTCTTTCGTTAGTCGGTCTTAGTACACTTTCCGACCGACTAGATTGAAAACTAGTCGGTCAGTAAGTATACTGCGACCGACTAAATCTAGCCCTAAAAATCCATCTGTGCCTCTGTTTCGACTTAGTCGGTTCAAGCTCATTGACCGACCGACTAGATCGTAATCTAGTCGGTCAGTTCTTGAACTGTGACCGACTAAGTGGGTTAGGGCAAATGTGTCTTTTTGATTCCAGACCGACTTATACACACTTTCTATTCGACTAAAATCTTATTTAGTCGGTCTCCTCTCAGCTCAAGCCCGAAAACCCCAAATCCCCCTTCGAGCCCCTTCGCATTCCGTCGTCTCCGGCCGTTTCTCCGGCCATCGCCGCCGTCCGCCGCCGTCGACTCCACCCCCCCTAGGTATTTTCCTCCATCTCCTTGGTCGATTCCTACCCTAGGGTTTCCGATTCGTTTCTCTTAGGGTTTGTGCTCCTAGGGCATTACATTTGTGCTCCTAGGGCTTGTGCTTCGGTTTCTCACTTCTAGGGCTTGTGATCTCTAGGTTGTACTTGATCTTATTATCAGTTGCTTGTGCTCTTAGAACTATGGCTAAGACTCGCATTCCGATCGCCTCTTCCGGGGCCTCTCCTATGACCGTAGGGCCTTCCGACCCTAGGAATCCCCCGAAGCCTAAGCGTCGTGCCAAGTCTACCCAAGCCTCTCCTTCGTCGCCTCCTCTTAAGAAGCCTAGGACTGCTTCCGTCAAGCCCCGCAAATCCAAGACCAAAAAGCCTATTCTTCATACTCCGGCTACTCCTCCTGATTCCGACTCTGAATTTATCCCTGAGGATGAGCCTACTAGGGAACCTACCCCACCTCCGAAGACCCGTAAGGCCAAGGGTAAAGCTCCTATGCCAGTTGGCGGTGTAGACATATCGTTGTGCCGCGATGACCCTCAGTGTCTCGCCGCGTACAACCGTATAGAGCACTGTCCACTGTTGTTAGAGCATTACGTTCAGTTCTCTGATTTCCTCGGCCTTGCTGATCTTCTGTCTTATAGTGGCCTTCTAGATTATCTCCGATACGACCCCAAGGCCAATCCCAAACCGTACCCTCGCCTCGTGAAATTGTTCTATGCCAACCGTATTCGAGGCCAGTACGACGCCAGCCACTCCATTGAGACGACTGTCTTGGGAACTCCTATAGTTCTCACGGCAGAAATCTTGGGGGAGATCCTTGGTTATGCGTCGTGTGGTCTCCTCCCCTCGGACATTTCTGTAGACGACATTTCTTCCTTGGATCAGTCTATTCTTGCAGATATTTTCCAGGTTATCCCCTCCGCATTCATTGGTGTTCCTTCGAAATCCTTTAAGCCGAATGCGTGGGTTCTTAACCTGATTTTGAAATCATGTCTTCTTCCGAAATATGGATCCTCTTCACTCCCCTCTCAGCCGTTTTTGAAGCTCATATACGCTCTTTTCTTGGGGTGCGAGATAAATTGGGCTCGCGTGATACTCGATAAGATGGATTCTTTCGAGTGTATACGCAAGACCAATAAGTCTGCGCACATTCCATACCCCTGCTTGTTGACTCTCGTATTCCGTCATTTTCGAGTTCCTCTCCCACCTGACGATGAGCGTCCTTTGGGTACGCCTCTGAACGCAACGGCCGTGAAGAAATCTTTAGCGGCACTTCGTCACGTGCAGAGGTCTACCGCATCTGCTTCTCAGTCTACTCCGTCAGCCGCTGCAGCCTCCTCTTCCCCTGCTACTTTGGACGATGTCGTACGTCTACTTCGTCAGCACGACTCCCGTTTGGCTCGTACTGAGGAGGTCGTATGTCGTATGGCTCGTATGATGGGGATTGAGCTTCCTCCTTCGGTGTCTGAGGCCGAGGAGATGGACGATGAGGAGCTTGACGAGCTTGTCACTTCTTTTGCCCGTGGCGATGAGGCCACTGCTGCTGCTGCTGCTGGTGTTTCCTCTTCTGCTCCTGGAGTTGGCACCACTTCCGGTGCTCCAGAGCCTTCTGCTTCAGCACTTCAGTCTTCAGAGCCTGCTGTTGACCCTGTTGCTGAGCCTGCTGATATTCCTGTTGACACTTCTGCTGTCGAGACCCTTGCTGCTGTAGAGCCTGTTCCTGAGATCTCGACTCCTGCCCCGACGATTCCATCTGTTGAGACGCCTCTACTCCCTGCAGATCCTGAGTCCACTCCGTCGACTGGACCCACGGACGCTGCAGATCCTGCCTCCTCCTCGTGATCGTTGTTCCGAGGACTCTCCATATACGCTTTGGATGATATATCTTAGCGAGAGTATTATGGGTTAGGATAGGGTATGAGGGTTATTATGTTTTGATGTATTTTGGATGTCGTCGCTGCTGCTGTATTTATTTTGATGAGAATGATGATGATGATGGTGTATTTCCTTTTGATGGGTATATTGTATCGATGATGTTGATGTATTTCTTTTTGATGATATGTAGCGCTTGATATGATGTATCTCATATATTCGATGTGATATCTTTTTGGATATACTCATGTTGTCTCTGCATATATATATGTTCATCGTCATTCACTTTGTCTTTTATTCGTCGTGCAAATTTTAATATTCGTTGAATGTATTTGAAATGAGATTTCGTCGCTCCACGCATGAAAACTTGGTTAAATAGATTTAAATTCTATAATTGTATAGAATTGTTTTCCATGCACAAATTTAACCAAGAATATTGAATATTGAAGGGTATGTTTCTTTATTCAAGAAATGAATAAACATTTGGTATTTTTGATGATTTTGATTATAGTTGATTTTTATTGATAATGGAAAATTTGACACACCTTGTTTTGATTTCCACATTTTTCCCTTGGTGTCAAGTTGGTCCATTGTCTTTGTCTACGACTCTCGATGTTGGATTTACATTTCCTAATTATTGTCGTTGTATGCCCCCCATTTTTGGGATAATGCCAAAGGGGGAGAGATAATGATAATAAATAGCGCAAATGAAAAATTTAACTCAATTTCCAAGAATCTAGTTTGATATGTTAGATTCAGGGGGAGTTAAGATACATATATAATCTAGTTTGATATTTCAAAAATCAATTCACTTTATTTATCTTACTCGTCTGCTTGATGCAATTCATTTATATTCATGTTGGAATTAACGTGTCATCAATGCAGGGGGAGTAAGTATTTTACATTTGAATTATTATCTTTGATTATTATTTATGTTGGTTTGTCATCACCAAAAAGGGGGAGAATGTT
Source organism: Scilla litardierei (assembly GCA_030789695.1). Lineage (NCBI taxonomy): Eukaryota > Viridiplantae > Streptophyta > Magnoliopsida > Asparagales > Asparagaceae > Scilla > Scilla litardierei. The sequence goes on along the minus strand of CM061138.1, from coordinate 70,651,102 downwards.
GAATATTGGACTCCCCGGATTTGGTTTTGATGATGAGCAAACATAAATAATCCATGAACTAACAATTTGTGAGCGCAGTATTGGAGATCGTCGCCAATTTCACGAGAATATTCAAAGCGACATCTCAACACTTCCAAAAGCTCGTATTCAAGCCTAAAGCTTCGTTGAAGCTCCTGCAGCGCTTTGGAAGTTATGAAGATTCAATCGAAGCTCTCAAAGACCATTTATTAAGGTTTTATTTATAGTCTTTTAGTTTCGATTGATAGAATGTTAAGCCTTGAGTATATCTTACGTTTCTATCTTCATTACGCTCATTTCGTAGCTCTAGGATCCTTGCACAAGTTCATTCTAACTTCCTCGAAGCGTCGCGCTTCGATTCGGACTTTGTTGTGCATGTTAGTTGGTACAAGAACAAGTACTGACCGACTAGATGGTGATCTAGTCGGTCGGCAACTGTTCTTGGACCGACTAGTTTGATTCCTTAATTTCTTGGACTTTACTGTTTACAGTTAGTCGGTCTATGTTGACTCACCGACCGACTAGTTTGTGAACTAGTCGGTCAGTGATGCTTCTTTGACCGACTAGTTGAGACTTACTGTTCACTCCAAAATTCTCCTAAGCTACTGTTTACCGTTAGTCGGTCTAAGAACGTTTGGTGACCGACTAGTTGACAATTTAGTCGGTCAACTTTTGTTCTTGGACCGACTAAGTCACTTTGCTTCAGACTAAGTTATTTTGCCTCTTAGTCGGTCTACGTTCATTGGCTGACCGACTAGTTGTGAAACTAGTCGGTCAGACAGTGTTCTTGGACTGACTAGTTTTCTAGGTCTGAAATTCTATCTCTTCTCTGATCTGCTCTTAGTCGGTCCATGCTTTGTGACTGACCGACTAGTTGATGAACTAGTCGGTCAGTGAGTGTTCTTTGACCGACTAATACTCACAGATTTCTTTCCGTTGGAGATTGACCTAACTTGTTTTTATGGGACCCTATAAATACGAACCTAGGTCATTTCTATCTTCAATAGAGCTGCCATTAAGAGATTCATTGAGTTCTAAAGAGATAGCTATTCTCCCTCAAATCTAAAGCTCTCTTCCTCACAAGAAACCCATTCTCTCTCATTTCTAGATCTAGAGAGAAGCTTGTTCTTGGTGAGCTCTTCAAGCTATTGCTTGATCCAAGTCTCCAACTCTTCCCTAGGCACCCATTGTTGCTCATTTCCTTGGTGCTAGGGCTTGGTGACTTCATCTTCCTCAAATCCTTCATTCCACCTATTGGGTAAGAAAAACTCAAGGTATAGGATTTTGTGGTAAGAGTATTTATTTCATATAAACTCTTTATATTGCTTATTGGCTCTCTCGGTTGTGAGAGAAGTTTGTGATCCCGGGTTGTGGGATTCACTTTGCCATTGCATGTATGATTTGATCTTGTGAAGGTTTTTCACAAGATATTCATAGTGGAAATCTTGAGTTAGGGTTTCTAACTTAAGTATCCGGAAGGGATCCGGGTGGTTGGGACGTAGGATCACCGGGAACAAGTCGGGGAGACTTGGGTGGATCCGAACCCATTAACATCGTTTGTTTGCATTGTTAATTTCATTGTTGTCATTCAATTTAAGCTTCCGCAAATTGATTTGGTAGTTGTGTGCAATTTAATTTGGAATTATACGCCTTATTATTTTAAAGTACTATTCACCCCCCCCCCTCTAGTACTTGTGCAGTAGCTGGTAGGGCATTACAGATTAAACCCATCAGGAAGTCTCATATAGATATTTTTATCTATATCTCCATATAGATATGCAGTCACAACGTCCATGAGCTGCATTTCTAGGCTTTCCAGAGAAGTTAGGCTGATTAAAAATCGGAAGGTGATCGAATCCATGACCAGGGAATACGTATCTTCGTAATCAATCCCCGGTCTTTGGGAAAATCCCTGGGCTACAAGGCGTACCTTATAGCGAACGATCACATTATTTTCATCTCTTTTTCTTATGAAAACACACTTATATCCCACAGGTTTTACACCTACTGGTGTTTGGACTACTGGTCCAAAGACTTTGCGTTTCAAGAGTGAGTCCAGCTCTACTCTTATTGCCTCGTCCCACTTTGGCCAATCATCTCTGCGTTTACATTCCGCTAGAGATCGTGGTTCGACGTCATCGTCATATTCAGTGACGTGAACGGCAATATCGAACGCAAAATCGTCGTCGACGACTATGCTATTTCTGTCCAGTACTTCTCCAGTACGTACAAAATTTAATGATGTTTCTCCTATTGTTTCCTCTGCTGGGGAAATCAGGAGGGGAGAAGTAGCTGGTCTGAGCTCAGCATCCTGTGGAGGGATAATCTTAGTATCGCCAGGAGTCTTCCTCTTTCGAGGAACTTTATCTTTTGAACCTGGTGGGCGTCCTCTTTTCATTTGAGGTACAACCAATTCTGCTGCCGGTGGGCTGCATCCATCTATGGGGATGTCAATCCTAGCTGGCGTATTGGCAGCAGGGACGTGTGAACGGACAATCTTCTGGTTGTCCGTGAATTTATCCGGTAAAAGATGTACTGTATTCTGGATGTGAAGGATCTTCAGGATCTCATCTTCACACAGATTAGTACGCGGATCATATAGGGACAAAGACTTCTGGTCCCAACTAATGGTCTCAGAAGCTTCTGGCTTCTTAGACTGTGTGCCCAGTTTTGGAAAAAATTTCTCATTAAATTCACAGTCTGCAAAACGTGCCTTGAATGCGTCACCTGTCAGGGGTTCAAGATATCTGATAATAGAGGGCGAATAGTCAAACCCAATATATATACCTAGACGACGCTGAGGACCCATTTTGGTCCTCTGCGGTGGTGCTATTGGGACATATACCGCACAACCAAACACTCTCAAATGAGAGATATCCGGAGGTGCGCCGTATGCTAGTTGCATCGGGGATAAAGTGTGACCTCCAGAGGGTCTTATCCTAATAAGTGATGCGGCATGTAAAATAGCATGCCCCCAAGCATCCACATGCAACTGGGATTGCATAAGCAATGGACGTGCAATCCATTGGAGTCTCTTTATAAGAGCCTCAGCTAATCCGTTTTGGGTGTGAACATGTGCTACCGGATGTTCAACTTCAATACTCGTTGCCTGGCAATAGTCTTCGAAGACTTGTGAAGTAAATTCTCCCGCATTATCAAGACGTAGTTTCTTGATATGGTTATCGGGGAAATGAGCACGCAACCTTATTATTTGTGCCAATAGCTTTGGAAAAGCTAGGTTGCGAGTGGACAAGAGGCACACATAAGACCATTTGGTTGATGCATCAATCAGTACCATGAAGTACCGAAATGGGCCACTTGCGGGGTGAATAGGCCCGCAAATGTCACCATGAATTCTCTCAAGGAATCCAGGAGACTCTAATCCCACTTTCAGGAGGGATGGTCTCGTTATTAGTTTTCCCTTAAAACAAGGGAGACATGGAAATTCACCCTTTTGAAGAATCTTCAGGTTCTTCAATTTGTGTCCACGGGATTCAGTGATGATGCTGTGCATCATTGCTGTTCCAGGGTGACCAAGTCTATTGTGCCAGAGTTGGAATTCTGGTAGTGATTGGCACGTCTGGTGTTCAATCATATTGGCTTCTACTGGTTGAATGTATGTTTGGTATAGACCCGACGGGAGTCCCTTGAATCGCTCGCAGATGATCTTCCGGTCATCTTTTTGACGAGTTACAATTAGATATTCAACCTTATTTTTATCCCTGGTCTCTAAGTGATATCCGTTTAAACGGAAATCCTTGAAACTTACGAGATTTCTGTTTGATATAGGAGAGAATAATGCATTATTAATTTGAAGTCTTGTGTTATTTGGGAGCAATATAATTGCTTCACCAGTTCCTTCGATTATTTGGGACAGTCCTGAAATTGTGATAACAGGACCGTCATATTTGTTTAAGCTATTAAAATAGCAATGATCGCGAAGGATTGTGTGCGTCGAGGCACTGTCCACTAGGCACTCAGACATCATCTATATAAGCCAAAAAAAGAAATTTTATTTGAGGGAAAATGTAGACAACATTCATAAATAAAAGTCCGCACTAAAGCAAATAACAGATGAAGATACATCGAATTCTAAATGCATAGATAAATGATGATACTCAATCTAGCAGATCGTCGTTCTCGAAGTCTTTAGCAGTAAAGACTGTTGGCGGTACACCTGCCAAGTTTGTTTCAGGTCGAGACTTCTGGCTCGCCTGGTATAGATCCTGTAGGTGGCGAGGAGTGCGGCAGTTTCTGGACCAATGGCCAGTCATGCCGCATCTATGGCATTTGTCCTCCCAGGTCTTCTTTGGAAGTGACACGTGCTTGGTGTCCTTTCGCTTCCAAGTGAAGTTTCTTTTCCCTTTATTGTTTTTGTTTGTCTGGGGAGCTGCACCTCTTGGTTGCTTCATTACCACTTTCCCTTTAGTATTTTTAGTCTTCCTCTTGTTTTTCCACTTCTGGGGAGAAACGTGGCGGGCTTCAGGGATAGGGGCAGTGCCAGCTGGACGTAAGTTATGAGTTGCTAGCAGTAAATCTCGATTCTGCTCTGCTCTAAGTAGGCATGAGATCAGATCGGAGAATCTCGTGAAGTTGCGTTCACGATACTGCTGCATGAGGATTGCATCTTTCTCGTGAAACGAGGTAAATGTTTTTTCCAACATGCGCTGTTCTGTCACTTCTTCACCGCACAACTTTAGGCGTGAGGTGATGTTATGAAGTGCAGAATTATACTCATCGACGGACTTATAGTCCTGAAGTCTGAGGTTTTCCCACTCATAACTGGCACGGGGTAATATAACATCAATTTGATGTTTATACCGTGCTTCCAGTGCTGTCCACAGGTCCTTCGGGTCCTCAACCGTTAAGTATTCGGCCTTTAAGGTCCGATCTATATGCTTCCTAATGTAGATTATGGCTTTCGCCTTATCTACATCGGATACAGTGGTTGTGGGGCTGCTGCTAGCTGTATCAGAAGCTTCGGTCGCTGTTGGGGCCGAGGAAGGAGCCAAAATGGACCCAAGGAGGGCCATTGAACGCAAGTGGAACTTCAGGTTCACTCGCCAACTCAAGTAATTTGTCCCTGCAGAATCGAGGACCTCGAAATCGACGCTTGCCAATTTTTCCATTTATCTACGTATTTTAAAATGAGCATGAATTAATTAAAATTCAAAAATTCATGCATAAAGAAATAAACAAGTAAAAATGCGGGGATCGGCCAGATACCCAAAATAGTACACAGTCCAAAGTTCGTTTAAAGTCCATAATAGAAAAAATAATAATACAACTTTGGAAACCCAAACTGAACTGGGTCCCTATATCTCCGTCTTCATATGCTGTTGCATCGAGCTTTGGCTTACACAGTCATGAATCGACTCCTTGCGGTCCAGCGGACGCGGCCAGGGAATTGACTAAGCCAGGACCACTTGTTACCCAGTCAAGCTAGGTTGGTCCAGCAAACTTAGCCAAGCACATTGACCGACATCATGATCCATTGAAGGAGTTTTCATCAATTCTATGTGCTGTTGCATCGAGCTTTGGCTTTAAAATACAAATTTCCTCACTTACAAATTCTCTCAAAAGAAAATAAAAGTGCAAGGAAAGTAAATAGGTATACAATGGCCGATCCCGAAAAACACATTTTTACTGATTTAAACATCCACGCAGTTCTAAATATGCTACGGGCATAAAAGTAAACAACCACGCATATATCTCAAGCAAAACATATGGTAAGGGAAACTAGAAAATATAAATATCTTGTAGACCACGTGGAAACGTCATACACCGTGTTACGCCTATTTGACCGAGACCCAAAAGACACGATCCCAGGAGCCCGACTACTGATCAAGAGCCCATCTGCATCCTCAAAAGCCCATTCTGCAAAGGCCCTACAAGGGACCCTCTCGAACGTCGATCCGATCCGGCCCCAATAACCCGCTGGTCACTCGCCCACTCCTGCGAAAACCACTCCCCCGGACGCGCAACCACTAAATAGCGATAATGGGGAGGTGCTGGCAGGGCGGAGAGAGCGGCGACGAGGGAGGACTGATGGGGCACGATCGATGGCGGGCGTGGGACGTGGGCCAGAGGCAATCACGCTGGGAGCTCTACAAAAGGGCCAGGAAGACGACGAAGAAAGGGACCGCATCTCAGGTAACAAAACCTAAGGTACTCCATCAACGACCTCGTTCCCCCAATTCATCTCCTTCCTCCCCCGCTCGCGCCGAGAGACGCCGTTACGATCTCCTCACGAGTCGAACCGTCTCCGCCGGGCCTCCTTTCTCAGATCACTATCTGACTTAGGCATCGGAGGGGATTTGGCCGGAACCAAGGTCCGGCCCCCTGACGAGCGTTCTCGTCTACGCAGGTGGGCAGCTGATCAATGGGCCGAGGCTACCCCTCGCCCCTCTCCGACCACTCGATCGACTGGATAGTGAGGCTTCCCCTCACCGTCAGCCTGCCGAGGCCGAGCACGCCCTACCGAGGCCGAGCGTCTTAGTCGGGTCCGAGACTCCCCCTCGCCGCCCGTCGGTCGTGCATCTACCCGGGCGACTGAGGCTACCCCTCGTCCCCCTTCCAGCCGAGGCCGAGCACGTCTATCCGAGGCCGAGCGTCTCAACCAGGGCCGAGGCTTCCCCTCGCCCCTTCTGCACCAATTCGAAGCCCCCCAAGGGACCCAAAGAGGGCCCCTTGACCACGTTGACCGGGTTCTCCACGGTCAACGCTTTGTAGTGAGAAAACACTCTGAAACATCTGGCGCCGTCTGTGGGAACCTAAAAATCATCCCACAAAGCAGAAAACCACACCAACAATGGCACGAGCCAGCAACGGAAGGAAGCGCATGCCCCCCATCCCGGAGGAGGGGAATGACGCATCGAATGGCAACCCCGAGGACATGCCCGTCGGCGACCACCATGCCCTCTCAACCGAAGAGACCGGCGGCTCAGAACTGGCCATGCAAGGACAACTCCGCGCCCTGGCTCAGGAGACCAACGCAAGCCTCCAGACGTTGGTCGCAACGGTGCAGCAACTCGTCGGCCCGGCGCCGCCCAACAGGGGCACGTTGGACGATGGCCATCGATGGACAGGGGATCCCCCGCACTTGCGGTCTGCCGTGGTCGACGACCACGGGGCCCAGAAACCGAACACGGAGCGTCGGTTCACGCTGTCCGGCTCTCGTCAGGCGAGGTCACGCGCCTCCTCACCCTATCGTGAAAGGAGCCGAAGAGAGACCGAAGGGACGGACGGCGAATCGAGGACGGCATCGTCTCGTCGATCACGGTCGTCCCACTGCAGGAGAAGCGAACGACACCACTCGAGAGACCGATCATGGCGGAGCAGGAGCTCCCGCAGGAGGAGTCGGGAGCGTCGGGACAGCCCGACCCCCAGCGTGGCGAAGGCTGCGGAGCCAGCCCCGCTGGCGCTGGTGCTACCTCCACCCCCGATCGATCCAGAGGCAGGCGAGTACCGCATCCCCGGAGGCATCCACGGAGACCGGTGTCCTTTATCACGGAGAATAACCGACGCACGGGTCCCCTCTCGATTCAGGATCCCGGTGCTGGGAAAGTACGACGGAATAGGAGACCCGGCACACCACGTGATGGACTACGAGGGGGACATGGCCTTCCAGGGAGCTGACGATGACCTGCTTTGCCGGGGCTTCTATTCTACTCTCAGGGGAGCGGCGAAGATCTGGTACCACAGCCTGCCCGGCCGCTCCATCGACAGTTTCGAACAACTCGCCCAGTTGTTCTGCAAACAGTTCATGGCGGGGAGGCTGATCAAACCTGGTGCTGAACATCTGTTCAACATAGTGCAAGGCCCGGCCGAGCCACTCCGACAGTTCATGCGCCGCTTCAATGCGGAAAGGCTGAACGTGAACAACCCACCCGACCTGGTGGTCCAGACGGCCCTTAAGAAAGGACTTCGCCACAGGGGCATCAAGAAGTCCCTACACAACGACCCCCCGAAGGACCTCCCTGGGATCATGGCAAAGGCCGAGCGCTTCATGCTGACCGAGGAGGCCTTGGCCGAGGATGCAGGAAAAGCCGCTCGAGGGACCAAGCGCGGCGACGGCGGACGAGTTAGCCCCGAAGGGTACCGGACCGAGAAGAGGCAGAGGAACAGGCAGCGGGGAGAAAGCGCGAGGGACACCACCCCGGACACCATTCTCGTCCAAGTACATAAGGAAGAGCGAGCTGATCGCCCCCCACCGAAGGCTAAAAGAGGCAGGGAAGAACAGGGAGAAGTACTGCAAGTACCACAAGGACGATGGTCATGACACAGAAGATTGCTGGCATTTGAAAAAGGACATTGAGAAGCTGATGAGCCGAGGGCACGCCAGGAATCAGGCCGACGAGCCGGCCCACGGAGAAGGGACCTCCACACAGCCAGACAAGGGGAAGAAGATCAACACCATCCAAGGCCCCCTCCGCATCATAGAGTGAGCGGGCGACGTCTCTCCCCCCGGAAGCGGCCTAGTATGAGGGAGTTATCTAAGTTTACATCCCTCTGTCTAGCTTCATTTCTTTTTCCATTTCCTCCAAATGTACCGGTCCGGCAGGAATCTTGAGAGTACAAATGCATTCCTTTTGTTATCTTCATTTAAAACCCCGACGGAGTTGACATGACACCAACAGCACGAAAGGTTGGGGACCGCCGCCTCACTGGAGGAGGAAGAGGAGCTTTGCCCTTGCCGACCGACTCCAGCGCCCATAAGTCTGGGGGCAATTCCCCCAGCAGGCACGGACGCCGACCGGTCCTAAGCCGAGGAGCTTTGCCCTCGCCGACCGACTCCAGCGCTCATAAGTCTGGGGGCAATTCCCCCAGCAGGCACGGACGCCGACCGGTCCTAAGCCGAGGAGCTTTGCCCTCGCCCACCGACTCCAGCGCCCATAAGTCTGGGGGCAATTCCCCCAGCAGGCACGGACGCCGACCGGTCCTAAGCCGAGGAGCTTTGCCCTCGCCGACCGACTCCAGCGCTCATAAGTCTGGGGGCAATTCCCCCAGCAGGCACGGACGCCGACTGGTCCTAAGCCGAGGAGCTTTGCCCTCGCCGACCGACTCCAGCGCACGTAAGTCTGGGGGCAATTCCCCCAGCAGGCACGGACGCCGACCGGTCCTAAGCCGAGGAGCTTTGCCCTCGCCGACCGACTCCAGCGCTCGTAAGTCTGGGGGCAATTCCCCCAGCAGGCACGGACGCCGACCGGTCCTAAGCCGAGGAGCTTTGCCCTCGCCGACCGACTCCAGCGCTCATAAGTCTGGGGGCAATTCCCCTAGCAGGCACGGACGCCGACCGGTCCTAAGCCGAGGAGCTCTGCCCTCGCTGACCGACTCCTGCGCCCCTAAGTCTGGGGAGAATCCCCCCAGCCAACGCCAGCTTCGTCCATTCCTAAGCCAAGAACAAGGCGATAACGCAAAGTACACAAGAAGTCCAAGTAAGTCGATTTCGTTTATAATAGTTAACCAGAGTACAAAAATGCGTCTTATTTACAGGGGATCAAGGCGAAGGAAACACCCTACAAACAATCTACTCATGACGAATGACAGAGTTCATCATCAACAGAAGCTAGATCGACACCGACAAAGCAAAATTGGTTAACAAAAGACCCAAAGTAGGTAACCCAAGCTAACAGCCATGCAACCAGCAATTATTGGCCGCGGGGCTGAAGGAGATGGCGGGGGCCAGGGATCCATTTCAAGTAGACTGGCCCCAAAGCGAAGCGGATGCTAAAAAATTTAAGGATAAAGCCGGGAGGGACAGCTCAGGGAGCCCGAGCTCGAGAGGACACATCCTCAGGCACTTCGCCCTGCTCGGAGCGAGGGGACTCGGCCGGCGGAGGGGCTTCCCGAACACGCTCTGCACACTCCCGGAAGGAAGATTGAACGACTTCGACGATCCGAGGGGCGATGAGGTCTACATACTTACCGAAGGCCTCCCTGAGGACCTCAAAGATCCTCTTCCCCAGGGTCTCGACGACGCCCTTCTCCACCTCCACTGCAAGCCGCATCATTTGGCGCCGATCCAACAGTTCCCTCTGAAGCTCCTCTCTTTCTAGGCGGAACGACTCCGCCGCTTCCTCAGCCGACTGATGAGCATCCTCCAGCTTTCCCTCGAGGTCACCCACTTGTCCCTCCAACGCGGCCACACGGAGGTTGAGGCGCCGAGACTCCATCTGGGCCTCCATCATGGCCACCTCGGCCGCCCCGGCCCGCTCCTAAGCCTTCATGGTGGACTCCTCCAGCTTCCTCAAGAGGATGGCTCGCCGCTGCAGTTCCACGGCAAGCGTCGACCCCTGGAAAACAGGGCATGAGCTAAGAAGGGTGTGAAGGGAAAGAAAGGACTGCGAGAGGGCCGAACCTGTTGAAGGGCCCAAACCAAAGAATCCGACACCTTGTCGGCGGGAATCTTCTCAAGGGTGCTGTGATCCCGGGGGAAGACAGAGCTCTCGGCTACCTGCTGGGCCAGGGCTCGGTCGACGAACACCGAACTCCCGGGGGCCACATCGAGGGAAGCCATATGGCTCGCCAATAGCGCTCCGATTCCCGGGGACGGAAGCGGGGACGCTGCGATGGGGGTGGTCGTCAGAATCACCTGAAGATCCCCGGTGGTGTCTGCAGGAGGCACAGAACTGGCCGGGCTGGGGGACTCCGCATCCTCCTTCCTCTTCTTCCTCCCGTGAGGCTCCACGAGCGCCGAAGGAGAGCGCTTCCGCCTTGCCCCATCTCCACTCTCGAGGACGGGAGGGGACACTCTGAGGGCGGGGGGGACTACACCAGACCCGTCATCACCCCCTACCACTCGGGCTGGTGGGGCGGGTCCGGCTTTTACTACTCCCTCGGGGAGGAAATCGCCAGAAGAAGAGGCGAGAGGCACGGCCATTACCTTGCCCACGGAGGGCTCGGCTCGGCGCACCTCCTCCTCAATGGTCCGTCGAGGCGCCCTTCCGGAGCTACTGCCTCGGCTCCGAGCAGCTCCACGATGGATCAGCTCATCAACGTCACGAACGAACTCGTGGCCTGCCATCCCTGCAAAGGAAACCGAAATCAGGATGAGTCACAGGGCAGTCCGAGGAAGAAAAAGCGGCCTACCCGGGGACCACAAGATGGCCTTCAGGAGTAGGTCATCCAACAAAGAGCAGACGAACTTCGATTCCAAAGGAAGAGCCGACAGCATCGCGGCGGCTGTCTGATCAGCGTCGGAAAGGGCTAAAGGAGAGCAAGACTGGACAGACGCGCCCCAGCTTGTCAGGATCTGGGCATCGCCCAAAAAGACCACAAAGACATAATCCGAGCTCCAATCCCCCGACCAGCGGGGAAGCCCGATCAGACATTCCCTCCTTGAACGGGCACGGAGGTGCAGCCATGACCCCGGCCCGACCGCCTGGACCTGGTAAAAGTGGAAAAGAAGGGGGAGAGACGGCTCCAGACCGCGGATACAACAGAGCGTTACGAAGCCCGTCAGTACCGCGATCGAACACGGGGTGAACTGACACAGGGACACCATGAGATGTTCCATGACCTGGATGAAGAAAGGATGGAGCGGGAAGCGAAGACCCAGGCGGAACATCTCGACGTAGGCACCGACCTCATTGCTCCTCGGAAGGCAAATCCGCTCGTCGACAAAGGGAACTCGAACCTCATATGGGAAGCAGAGATATCTTTCCCGGATCTCCACGGCCACCGAAGGAGGAGTCCTCGACTGCGTACGGAGGACGACCGGGGGCACATTAAGCCGCACGGCAGCCGACGCCACGTCATCACGGACGTAGTCTGGAAAAAGTTTCCCCTTCCCCTTATCTTGAAGAGAACAACTCCCGGTGGGGGAACCTGATTCCCCTAGCCGGGGTTCACCCTGCCTAGACTCCGGAGGACCCCTCGCCCTCCGACCAGAACCGCCTATCTCAAGAGCAGCCATAAGAAGAAAGCGAGAGAGAAATTACCTTTTTTCAATTAGTTTGGAGAAGGCAAGGAAGCGAAGGCGACGGGAAACTCCGAGTTGTGGAAGGCTTTGAATACTGGGAGGAGCAAGGGAGAAGTGGAAATCAACGCAGCTGAGGATCTTATATACCAAGGGCGAATTCGAAGCGCCTGACAGAAGCGCGTGGCAAGGCTCAAAGAACCGGCGGCGTTTCGAAATTGGCGCCAGGAGGAGTTCAATCGATCCACCCCATCATGACCTGCATTTATGACCAAACCTCGATTGAAGCGCCCCTCGGAATCCCAGGAGGCACAGCGGCCGATCTGAGCGAGCCGAGGCTGATCGACCCCACCAATGGCGGCTCACGAACCCCTCGGCTTCTCAACCTTAAGGCGACTCCGCGAGCGGCGGGGATAAGCTGGCCGCTACACGTGGCAACATCTGAAAGCCGACGGAACTTCGGGACCCGCGCCTTAAAAATAGCAAACGGACCAACACATTATGACGACTAATAAATGAGTCGGCCTCGACTGGCGAGCTTGTCAAAATCGGCAGAAGTCACATCGACCGGTCCGAACCGGCCGAGGCCGATCAACCCGACCGATGGGGGCAATTGTTACGCCTATTTGACCGAGACCCAAAAGACACGAGCCCAGGAGCCCGACTACTGATCAAGAGCCCATCTGCATCCTCAAAAGCCCATTCTGCAAAGGCCCTACAAGGGACCCTCTCGAACGTCGATCCGATCCGGCCCCAATAACCCGCTGGTCACTCGCCCACTCCTGCGAAAACCACTCCCCCGGACGCGCGACCACTAAATAGCGATAATGGGGAGGTGCTGGCAGGTCGGAGAGAGCGGCGGCGAGGGAGGACTGATGGGGCACGATCGATGGCGGGCGTGGGACGTGGGCCAGAGGCAATCACGCTGGGAGCTCTACAAAAGGGCCAGGAAGACGACGAAGAAAGGGACCGCATCTCAGGTAACAAAACCTAAGGTACTCCATCAACGACCTCGTTCCCCCAATTCATCTCCTTCCTCCCCCGCTCGCGCCGAGAGACGCCGTTACGATCTCCTCACGAGTCGAACCGTCTCCGCCGGGCCTCCTTTCTCAGATCACTATCTGACTTAGGCATCGGAGGGGATTTGGCCGGAACCAAGGTCCGGCCCCCTGACGAGCGTTCTCGTCTACGCAGGTGGGCAGCTGATCAACGGGCCGAGGCTACCCCTCGCCCCTCTCCGACCACTCGATCGACTGGATAGTGAGGCTTCCCCTCACCGTCAGCCTGCCGAGGCCGAGCACGCCCTACCGAGGCCGAGCGTCTTAGTCGGGTCCGAGACTCCCCCTCGCCGCCCGTCGGCCGTGCATCTACCCAGGCGACTGAGGCTACCCCTCGTCCCCCTTCCAGCCGAGGCCGAGCACGTCTATCCGAGGCCGAGCGTCTCAACCAGGGCCGAGGCTTCCCCTCGCCCCTTCTGCACCAATTCGAAGCCCCCCAAGGGACCCAAAGCGGGCCCCTTGACCACGTTGACCGGGTTCTCCACGGTCAACGCTTTGTAGTGAGAAAACACTCTGAAACACACCATTAGGTTAGTTGACTAACGGCAGAGCGGTCTCAGGATCTTTAAGATAGTTATATTTTGAAAAATAGAATCCTAGTATTCCATAATTTAATAATAATGCCAGAGTACTATAATATTAGCAAAAAGACAAATTCGACGTAGAGTAAAGTAATATTATGATTGGGGCTCGAGGCCCATCAGAAAAATATTAATAATTTTAATAAGCAATTGTATTAACAAAGCTTCTAGCCCAATAAGCCAATTCAATATGTGGACTTCATGCCCATTAGTAAAATTTTAATTTTTAAGTGTGCAATTGTATTTACTGGGCTTTAGGCCCAATAAACAGCCCATCTACCGTTTAAAAAAAAATTAATTTAAGGTAATTCTAACTTATACCCTAAATCAAAACATTAGGTATGTAGGGGATCTCAAGAGTCCCCAAAACATAAAAACTGTAGCATCAGCAATTAAGTTAATTTTTATATAGTGCCTGGTTTCAAGTAGGATTGCGCCTAATCCATTTGGGACTAACCCACGAGTATTTCCCACCAAAACACAACAAAAGCGTAAATGAGTCGAAAAGGAAGCCAAAACTGACTCTATGTCGACATTCTTCAACATGAGAGCAAGTGTCTACATCCAGAGTTTGAGATTCCATGAATGCTACTACTAGGCCCAGTGTTTCCTCATGCATGTCTAATGTTCCATCATCAAAGATCTTGCTAATAAGATTTGATCTATTTTAATTTACCTCAATATTTGTCTATATCTTGTTACAGTTTTGATTTGTGATTGTCATGAGATGAATTGAATGCATTCGATCCTACAGAAAAAAAACCATATAATCCTCAAACGACTGGTTAGCTTCGCTTGCATTGAAATAGAGTCATCTAATAAAATGAATTGGATCCTTCCATAATCATTCACAAATGAGGGTAGGGCATTTTAATGAAGCTCAAGGACAAGGATAATCCAGGGGGTGTATATGTGAAACATGGATGATTCCACAATGCTAAGAAATTGAATGAGAAACAAAAACCCGTTAAGATTTTTTTTAATAGCCGATTTTAAGGTAAATTTTTTTCCTGTTTATTTTCATTTTATTTAGCCGATTTTAAACAAGCCAAATTAAAAAAATAGGGTTGTAAAAAATCATGGCTAAAATATAAATTATTTATCTACGGGAATTAGAAATATACCTCTAGATCGATAATCTAGGGACGACCGTAGAGGAAAAAGAAATCCGTAGAAATAAAAATCGTAGCTCCCGAAAACGTCGAGAATGCCGCAACGCTCCAACGAATCGCCGCAGCAACCAAAGATTCCTAGCGCATATGTGATCAATTTGGTGGGGATTTTTTGCTTGGATTTGTGCTCAAGGAAGAACACGTGCTGATAACGTGTTATATGATAATGAACTCAAGAGAGAGAGAGAGAATTTCATTGCTAAGAATCAGTCACCATGCTAAGAGCCATGGTGCTCTATTTATATATCTCATAGTGGGGAGGCCAAAAGCCTCTAGGAGACAAAGGGTCCCCATTACTCTAAGTAATGGGGGCCTAATGAATGGGTAATGAAGGAGGGGAGGCCAAAGGCCTCCCTCATTCATAACATACACAACATATTTCTCTTTTTCTATCTTCTCTTCTCTAATAATTGATCTAATTATCATTTTATCTTAACATCTAAAGCATTAAAATTGCGGTTGACAAGAGTGTTTATGTCGTAGTATATGAGGGTGTGAACAATGAATGAGGAGATAGTGGTTGAAGGGTGTGTGTATTTGGTGGTGTAAGCTGGAGTGAAATAAAAGTGGGATCTGTGCATAAATGGCCGGGGCTATCAACCTCTACCATTTTGGCATGGAGATGAGTAGACTAGAGAGCAGCTAGCCCTCTGGTCGTGTTGAACATTGAAAAAAGCTAATAGGTCGGGTTTGCCAACGCTGACCACTTCAAAATAACGGGGTTGTCGACCGGGGTTGGCAACCCGGCAATTTTTTAGTCTACAAACTCAGCGTAGTATCTCTCGTACGAGTCAAAAATTTGTTGATTTTGTTAATATTTTTTTAATTTGGTTGATTTTATAATTATTTTTAATTTCTTTTGTGGAAAATTTATCCCTTTTAAAACTGCAACCGGCCACATCACACATTTTTCTAGTGACGTTCGCAGGTAAACTTGAAACTGACAATTGCAGACTTGCAAACAAATGTAACCTGACTCGCAAAATGTGTAATGTGACTAGCAGTTTTAAAATGTCCACAATAAAGTGCATTTTGCAATGTGTAATGTGTAATGTGACTAGCAGTTTTAAAATGTCCCTGGCCCTTTCTGTCTTCCCAAAATGTCCACTCGTTCCCAAAACACTCCTTCGGCAACCTCAAGGGACCACACCTCCCTCCCCCTCGATGACTCCGATGCTCGCTGTTTCTCTCCCTTCAAAATCTCGTCTTGTTTCATTCCTCGCTCGCGCTCTCTCAAACTCTCAGCCCTCTTCTTCTGACTGAAAAAAATATGGCCCTTTTTTCCCCTAAGTGCCCATCTTCCCATTTTGCCCCTGCTCAGCAGCGTCTTGCGCCGCCTTCTTCCTCCTCCTCCCTCAATTCCGCTCCCTTACGATTCTCTCGAAAATGGGTTTCCTTCGAATCGTCAAAGAGAAGGCAGTGGAACATCGTGAGCTTGCAAGACGGTTGGTTTTTTCAATTCAACCTTTTTATTCATATTTTTTCCTTAGTGAATCTTGTGTGATTTATCCTTGGGTTGTCAATTTGATTATTTGGGGCCCCTTTTGATTGCTGGGTCTCTTTCGAAATTTCATCTTGACGAAGGATTACTGTGTTTCGAATTTTATCTTGATTGCTTGGGTACCTTTGTTAATGATGGACCGTTATGTCAAATTTTAGCTCTAATTGGGTTATTGTTTACATTCTTTACGCTGTTGTGACTTATGCCAGGGAAATTAATTTGCTCCTTTGTTTCTTAATTGTTTATTATATATGTCTAGCAATTTTTCATTTATTGAATTATATGATGTTCTATAGATCTAAGTCCTAACAATCAGAATAATAATATTGAGATTGTCCTACCTGGAGAGTGGAGTTTGTGCGAATTTTATGTAATTTTCAGTTAGAGCTACGTTCTGGAAAGTTTCAAGCTTTATTGATCTATGTTTTCTATTTAATTTTGGTATATTGATTTTTTTCAGCCGGTGTTTTGTAGTTAAGTTTGGTTGGTTGCTATCATAATGAGCTTGATTTCTTACTATACTTTTGTTGGTTCATAAATTCATTATTGTGCAAGGCCATCACATGGAAAATGGGTTAGCTAATGTCTATGAAGTATGAAGCATGATTCAAAGTCGAGAAAGCTCCACAAAATGTTTTCCAAAATTTATATGGGCATCTGTCAAGCTTATGTTTCTATAGGTGTTGGTGACCAATGTTTTATATCAAGCCATTTATGGGGTATGAATCAGACAGGTTTGGATACCCAAAAGGACTAATTGCTTATATTGGTTGGGCCCCATATATGCTTTTGCCACTAGAACTAGGAGAAGATCTATCTCCTAGGTTGCTGAAGAGTTTTATGAAAAAAGAAAGTACTAGTCATAACATGTGACCATAGGATATGGGGCATCCAATATAATTCCCAAAAAATTTCAACCCGTTCGAAATCCGTCCCTCAAAAAAATTTGCAGCCTCATCAAAATCCTACTACCCAAAAAAATTGCAGCCACCTTCAAAATATTCCACCAACAAAATTTTTTACCACACCCACACTGAAATTTAATTTTCTTAGAATTTAGTTCATACTAAATATTTTAGTTTCCTAAGTTTAGTTCTCTTCAAATTTAGTTTTCATCAAAATTTAAAATTTTAGATTCCTCCAGATTTAGTTCACCCAAAAAGTTTGAATTAAAATTTAATTCCTCCAAGAGAATTTAGTTTCCCTAAAAAATTTAGTTCAACTCAAAGTTTATTTTCTTTCAAAATTTAAAATTTTAGTTTCCTCCAGATTTAGTTCATCGTAAAATTTAGTTTCTCACATAGAATTTAATTCCATCAAAAAATTTTAGTTCCCTCCAAAATTTGAAATTTTAGTCCTCCAAAATTTAAAATTTTAATTCTCCAAAATTTAGTTCACTCCGCATTTAGTTTCTCCCAAAACTTTAGGATTTCCCCTCAAAATTATAGGGTCCCCTTAAATTTTTTACAAACTGTCTCCTATCCATTGATTTCTCAAGATTCAATCACATCCGTCTTTCTGCACATCCTTTTGTCTTATTTAGCAGCCTCATTCAATACCAGCCCTCAATTGTATAATAGATATGAAAGAGACTCCCCCATGTAGATAGTTTCTGCATTGGACCTTGTTTCAAATGCACCCTTGGAAATTTGAGTCTGCCATGAGATGAGCTTGTGCTGTATATGCCATGTTATTATGGACTTCCTGAGCACCATTGACATCCGTTGGGGTACCAGTTATGTTATCATATTACTTTATGGATATTGGCTAAATAATCATGAAACCCAATTTGACCCAACAAGAAAAATCATTTTTAAGTATAGGGTCCAATCATCTTTAACCATATACCCATCTCTTTATTTTTTAAATGCGGGGCCAAACTTTACTCTTTTACCAATTGTCTCATTTTCTTATCTTAAGATAAGGTACTTGTAGACTGGATTCGAGCCACAGTTTCAACAACATTCACCATATCTTGTGCTTGATAAGCAACCAACTAGAGAACCAAAACCTTTTGGAGATCAATTGTTACAGTCTTCATCAAAAGTTATGTTTTGTCATGAACTAATGAGCGTCTTGTTATGGTAATAACGGATATCTCATCTTACCCGGAGTTCGGCGAGCATTATGGAAACTTTTCGCAAACCACATGTATTAGTTGCCCAAGGGTAGTGAGTATGCATGTATCTACGTGTGTATTTTTCACTATTATTACTAGTTATGTAGACCTTTCACAACTATTACTAGTTATATATACTGTGACTTGATTAGTTTGAGCACCCACCAAGCTTATCATTTCACTTAATAAATGCATATTACTTTGTAGACATTGGTTAAATAATCATGAAACCTAATTTGACCTACAAGGGAGTTTTCCTTTTGGAGTATTGGTTCCAATCATATTTAACAATATATCTATTTCTTTATTTTTCTAATATGGGGAACTTCACTTTTTTTGCTTATTGTTGCTTTTCTTTTTCTTAAGATGTGTGTTTAGACCGAATTCGACCCATAATTTTAACAGCTCCCACATGTGGTCACTGTTTTATATAACTGTTTGATTGTCTTACATGTCCTTTGCATCTTACTGGATCAAGTAATTTCCTGGCTTTCTACTCAATTTGATTGAGTTAGAGATGAAATCCCTGTTTCAATTACATGTGATGATATCTTCATTTACTATTCTTTTGTAGTAGGCTATTAGAGGACCATTATTTGCCTCCATTTCATCCTTCTGGCCAAACAAAGGAAAATTTCCTGAAGGGTTTATTTGGTCCACCTCTAATTATTATATTTTTCCTTATAACGGTAGCTATTTGCTTCCAAGGGTTGATTGAAGTTACTAGATGTTGTTGGATCTGATATGGTAATGGATCTGGTATAGTAATGGCCATATTATGGGATTGAAAGTTTGAAACCCAGACCTCTTACACGCCCAAAGCTGCATGCGGCTTTGTCACTAGGGTATAATTGCATTAACCACTTTTTCATAACATTAATTATTTGAGCTAGGTTTCAAATCCTAAGACTTGTAGATTTTGAGCACCCAAACTAACTTTAAAATCTCCCTGTGAGAGGACCTAATCTTGATGCAAAAGACTGCAAAAGCTAAACTGAGAGGCAGTGATTAGAGATATGCAAGGCTTGGGTTGTGATTAGAACTGAACTAACTATCCATATGATTTGTCTAATAGTTGTCTGGAAAACACATAGCGAAATGTATATATAATTTCAATAATTGTTTGGAACCACCTATTGACTAGAGTTCAGTGTTTATTTATACTTTATAGCATACACCATTCAGAAGCTTGGGCAGTCCAGTCACTGAATTTTTGGTACCCAATTAAAATTTGGTATATAAATACATGGTTTTCATATAAATTCAGAGACAGAGTAATGTATTAAACGTGGTAATAGGGATCAGAATTTGTAATTTTATTTTAGTTTTTAGTTTGAGTCTTTAGTTAATTTCGAGTGTTTAGGAGTTTTAGTCTTTTGGTGAGTTTAGTCCCATATTTGATGGGTTAGAAGTAGTGTTGGGTTGTAAGCCTATATAAAGGCCACCAGACTTGTTATTTTGACCAATCAATGAATAAATCAATGAAAACAGAAATTTCTCGAAACCCGTGAAAGGTTCCCTTGCGTGTGAAAGGTCCCATCTTCCTTGGTGCAAAGCCTTGGAATTCTTGGTGTGAAGCCAAGAACTCTATTTATATTCTTCTTCCCCAAATCATCCACCGAAACCCTAAAATTCTCCTCTAAATCCCTAGATCCCACCACGTCCTACATCACGTAGATCACATTGTCAAGTAATATATATGGTATTAAGTTGCTGAGACAACAACTATGTTTATTTTTTAATTATCTTTGATCCAATTTTGTCTCTTATAAAAACCAAGAAGTAAGTTAAAAGCTATTCTCAGTCCATACCCATGGGTATGGACTAAACTTGGTTACGCGTGTTTTCTCACCACACATTTTGTTACAAGAGAGTACCGATGTAGTAAATGTTGCTGGACGACGTCAGTAGTTGATTGGATACCAAACGAGCTAGCCTCATGCTGAGTGGGCTTCAATCTGAGTTACTGGTGACTGATTGGGCCATGTACAAGCTGGCCGCGGGCCGAGCTGATATCAATTTGTCAATGGATGGTGGTTGCCTCCAGCGTAGCTGATATGCAGTGGCTTCGTGGGGGGATGATGTAGACTTTAGACTAAGTGTTGGATGAGCTGAATGTGCATTGGTCTGGGTTGATGGAGCCACGTTCGAGCTATACTCACCAGGCCCGCGCTATTCTGGACCATTTTCATCCTCCTGGATACTCGGATGAGTCGATCTCTGGCTGAGTGGCTCCGTTAGAGCTATTAGAACCAAGCCCGAGCTACATCCGACACGTCCGAATGGTTGGCGCTCTGACCCAAGCTGTGGCAGTCAAGTCCGAGCTGCCTATGCTCTAGTCTGAGCTGTTTCTAGGCTTCTCCTTGTTTCCTGCATTACATAGCTCGTTAGTAAGGCTCGGATATGGGGTCTAACCTAATCTCATCCGATGCTTAAATCGGATGATGACTCAAAGAAGGTTCATGTAAACTATTACCGCTTTATTGGGAGATCGTCTGATAGTATCGCGCCGAGTTATGTAGAAAATGTAGAAAGCTAGGTCGGAGCAGATCCTAAGTTTAGGGGTACCTGACTGGAGATTGAGAGATTCAGTGTGAGTGTGAGAAGTTGTCTCCGAAGTTGTCTTTTTCTTAAAAAATCCACTTTCTCTCGTTGTTTGAGAGACTACTTATAGGCATCGATTTAGAAGGTAACGTCTGAACCTTTAATTTGCTGAGCTGTCGTCGTTAATGAAGGGTGTAACGGCCAGTCATTGAATGCACTTGTTGAAGGCGAGCTAAACGGTCGGTGTTGATGAGAGAGATCAACGGTCAGCTTGTCTGTCTCTTTAAATGGAGAGATGGCCGGCCTCACGTGTGGACTTCTGGGTCGTTGGGCCGAAGCTGTGGGCCTTAATGCGCTTGTCCGCTCAAATAATTGAAGGTTGGCCCAGTGTTGTATCAGAACTGTATTGATAAAGATACTTATCAAGAATTACCTGAAATATCTACCAGGAATGTGTAAAAATTAAATTAATATAAGGATAAGAACCGAAATGCACCGATGATAACTTAAATAGCATGCTGTTGCTTATCAATAATTATCGATCTTGCTATATTGCCTATTATAGCAGTCCCTATCTGAGCACTTGTCTGTATTTTAAAGGAAATAAATGGATGTTGTTACAAATACATTAAAAGATAATACGTTGACACGAAATACATATACAACAGATTAAAATTTAAGAAATAACCAGGATTAGAAGTCTTGAACCGCAAATATGTATTAATTCATGATAAAATATAAAGGGCTTATAAACGTACCCTAAAAACAAAGTATTGATTATATTGTAACATATGTAAAAAAATCAATATGGATATAAAGTAGCATAAAAATATAATTTGGAAAATTGTAAAGGGTTGTTGTTATTAATAATGAGAGTATCAACTTTTCAAGCTGGACTGGATCTATGCCTTTCAAACAAAGAAAATCCAAAGGTAATCATACATTTGGTGAACATTGAACATTCAATTTGTATTGTGCATGCAACTATGTTTTATTAATTCCTATGTAATCAATAACTTTAATTTCTCTATTTTTCCCATTTATGTTAGGCTTATTTAAATTATTAATTCCCATATCATATCTCCACTCCATCAACTATTCAACTAATCATGACTTCATAGAATCATATTCAAACATCATCAACCATTTATCAAAATGTGAAAAATGGTCCTACTTAGCTATATTATTGTTGGAAAAATTTAATTATTTATTAAAAATATGATTCCCAATGATGAAAATGCATACTTTCATATGTAACTATTGACGTACTAATATACCCATCCCACTATAGTCACAGTTCATCAATTTTAGAAATATCATAGAATGGATACTAGCCAGTGATTATAACAATTACCTCTTCCAAGGCACTGATAGGCGTCAGTAAAAGAGTCATCCCAATAATCATATACAAGCCAAAGCATCATACATTTATTATTATGGTGATGACCAGCATGCTTTCCAAGAGGCCATGATGACTCTACAATCACCATATCCACCTCTACCACCATCTTTCTTTTATGATCTCAACCACCATCACCAACTGATTGGAACAATCATCATTGTTCTTGCCATAAAGGATAGCTTGATTTTCCTCTTCATGAACTTAGCTTTTAATTGTCCATTCTGTCCATTCCTCTTTTTATTGTACATTTTTTATACTTGAGAAAGTGAACTTACAAGTTTTATTATTACTTGAGAAAGCTGGCTTATATAGCTATAGGTGTCAATGCATTGTATGAATCCTAAATCCTTATCCATCGTGATCAAGGGTGGCAACGGAGTTTGCTAACCTGACCAGAACCCGACTCAAATTATCCGTTTTGGATAGTAATATCAGGCCCATCAAAGATTTTGGGTCAGATTTGGATGTGAAAATCCTATCCGAAAGTTTATCAGGTATGGATTTGAATATATTTATATTTAAACCCCCTAACCTAATAATCCTGCACTTTTTGTAAAGCAGTGTGATTTTCAAAGGTAAATACTATTATCCGAGCTGTTTTGGTATCATTTCAAGAGCTACAATGAAAATATATAATGGTTTTTAGGGTTTACATTTGTTTTTGCCTCTTTACAAAATTAAGATTGTTTCTATACAGGTAGATTTAATTATTTTTTGTTTACATGTTACTTTTTACTTCAAAAAATATTTAAAAGTATCAGCTAAGTATTTAAAACCTTAATTGAATATGAAAAAATTGAATATGGTATGGATATAAATTAATGCTTATTAAATTTAGATCGTGTGTGGATGTCTTTATCAGATTTACATATGTATACAATATGTACCGGATCCAAACCTGACCTGTTGTTAGCCCTAGTTGTTATCTTCATAATCCTTATCAACATCTTTGCTGTCAAAGGAGGTTGGTTATGGAGCAGGACTCAAATTATTTTTAAAAAAAGAACTGCTGGCAAGAATTGACCGAGTATTAAAACTATTGTTAATGCGATTCCAATTCAACTAGGAAAATGAATGTGTTATGAGTGTAAAAAAGTTGTAAAAAAGTGATATATATATTATATTACCACATGAAAACCAGAAAAAAAGGAGTCAAAAGTCCATAAAAATGTTAACATTATATGTTAGTGCCATGGACATAAGCTTTATGTGGTTATGATCCTAAAATTTAATATCAGTGAGACTAAAATTCTAAGTTCACAGGCTTTTTTGTTAGATCCCTAAGTCTACTGAGATTTTAATTTAGTGGGTTCTATTCTAAATTAGACAAGACATGTGGTTTACATGGATCTATATTCATAGTTTTTCAATTTAAATAATTCATGCAAGACAACATCTATCTGTTTAGATGTGCTTTTGCAATTGTCTATCTAAATATATTTTGCCTCACTAGAATAACAGAGATGCGTTTTAGGACAAAAAATGCAACTAGAATTAAATATTTACAAGTAGTTGGACAGACTTGATAAGACATTCTAAGGATTTGAATATGACTAATTTAAAGGAAATTCTGATATATTCCTAAGTACATAGATTTCAATTAGGATTCTTAAATAATGAAAATCTATCCTCTCTCTCTCTCTTGGGTCGTTTTTCTTCTTTTAACATTACCTATCTACATATGAGTTAATTTAGTTTCTGATACAATCTCATCTTGAAGTTCTCTTCAGTTTTTCCTGCAGCAATACTTTTTGAATTTTACCCTGGAAGACAACAGTTCAGCTTTTTCTAAATATTTAAATGTTCGAATAACAGCAGTATCCACTGGACCTGTAACCCATGTTAAAGAAATCCCCTTGGAAAAAGCTGGTAATGGTGTAGTTCCAGCTATATCGCCTACAGAATATCGAGACACAACTGTTCTGAACAGCGAGGAATCAACAGTTAGTATCACGGTCGTTGGAGCATCAGGAGATCTTGCTAAAAAGAAGATATTTCCTGCATTATTTGCACTTTATTATGAAGATTGTCTTCCGAAGGTCTGGTGTAATACTATTTGTTTTAATTTGTTAATGAAGATGCTTCATGAAATTGGTGTTCGGTGTTCACTTTACATGTTTACTTTGCTATGATCTAAATATAATATTTTCTCTGTAGCATTTTACAATTTTTGGTTATGCTCGGAGTAAGATGACAGATACTGAATTGAGAACTATGGTCAGCAAAACACTCACTTGCAGAATAGACAAAAGGTGAGTTAGTTGTGAGTTTTTCTTTAATATGTATCTTCTTTGTTTTTGTTGTTGGTCCTTTTATTTTCATCTTTTTTTTCTTTTCATTTGCTTGTTCATTTTCTATCACTTCCCTCTTCCCTTACATCGAGTAATGTTGCATGAAGTTGTGTTTGATTTTCACCAGTGATTGTTTTCTACTGCAGGGAGAATTGTAATGACAAGATGGAAGAATTTCTAAAAAGATGCTTTTATCATTCAGGTCAGTATGACTCGGAGGAAAATTTTGCAGAGCTAGATAAGAAGCTGAAAGCACATGAGGTACTGCAAAGCACGGTCTACATTACAATCATTTTTTTAAAGAAAATGCATTATAAACATGCTGATTATTTAGATAAAGCATTTTCTCTCGTTAATCAGTCCTATTCTTTGGTTACCATGCACTCAACAACTTCACATAACATTACTCTGTTGCTGTCAATGGAGCATGTAAATAATTTTTTGTCTGGAAGAGAATGTTACTACTGAACACGTAACCTAGAATTGGATCTCTGGATGCTATTTTATGCTATATGTAGGCTGCTTCTCCGAACCAAAAATTTCTGTCTTACACACTGGCAGACATTGTCCGTGTCTGTCCATGTCTGACACTTGTGAGTTCCTCCATTATTACACACTTTAAAAATATGTCCCACATGAAATACGTTATGTGCTTTTTTTGGTTAAATCTATTTTATAACAGACAACTATACTAAATTGGAGTTCTTACATGAATATAAACCCAATATATATCTGTATTTTATACAACTGAAATATACATGTATGCAGAAAAAATATACATTTATAGCGATGTCCTTATGTTTCGAGATTGTATAGTTAACGTGTCCGACACCCTATGTATCAAAGTACGATACCCATGTCCATGTCCCCAAATAGAAGATTTTACATTAAATTTAAATTATTTTGTCATTCTCTAGATATCTTGTAGTATTTTTCAACTTTAATTAAACTATTATTGTCCTCTGCATATGTTTGGTGCTGTCTAATGTTTTTTTTGGGATCTCAAGATATCATATTGGTTAGTGCAGTCCTCATATTGTACATGTACTTCAAGGATTTACCTAAATAGGAAGGGTTGCTGAGATCGGCTTGAGTTAAGGTTACTTTGCTAATGGGATATATAGATCTGATTCTAACCTTCACATACAACTCTCATATTGCCTAGTGTTATACAAGGGTATAAGGGTTGCTCTGCAGTCTTGACACAAGAAGATTTGTAGATTAAGCATGAAATCAAACTCATGTACTGATGGAGAAAATGGCTGTAATGTTGAACCGAAAGTTTGACGAACATAGTTTAAGATTCTCAGCTGCCATATGAAATGTAGTTGGTTCAAAAACATGCTGACTTTGTTGGTGCGGCTCATGTCTCTTTATTAGTTGAAAGACTGGGAGTGTACTTGTATTGTGTGTTCAGCATCACAAGTGAATGGAGCAGGAGCTGCCTGCAAGTACTTGGTTGGTTGCAGAGTCTCAGCTCTTGATGAAAGAGATGAGCAGGGAAAGGGTAATGTTAGAGAGTCCAAACCAATCCTAATATCTGTTGTTTCTATTTTGTATATCCACCACAACTCTTGCATAAAAGTGTATCCCAATCTCATGTATTACAATATCCTATATTCTAACACTCATCCACAGATTGGTTCACACATCATAAATATAAAATTAATTCTCGATTCCCTAGTGGGTTTGTCAATAAATTTACTGGCCAATTCATAAAGGATATATACCGAGACTTCAAAATCTTCTCTTCCATCCTCTCTCAAACAAGATAACAATCTAATTCAATATGCTTTATGCATTCATGAAAGACACGATTTTTTGCAATATGAATTATTGCCTTATTGTCACAATATAAACTTTTGGGAGCAGGAAGCATGAACTGAAAATCATTCATAAAGCTTATGATCCAATCCAATATGTATGTAACATTCACCATGGCTCGAACTCAGACCTTGCAGTCGATAAGGATTACTAGGCTTTGCTTCTCACTCTTTTATATTATTAGGTTACCGCCCACAAATATA
The DNA here is from genome assembly GCA_030789695.1 of Scilla litardierei. Taxonomy (NCBI): domain Eukaryota; kingdom Viridiplantae; phylum Streptophyta; class Magnoliopsida; order Asparagales; family Asparagaceae; genus Scilla; species Scilla litardierei. Next base: position 70,624,469 of record CM061138.1, on the reverse strand, counting down.
CAATACAATGTAATTGATCTTCTATCAGTAAATGATCCTAACCAATCTGCATTTGAAAACCAAGCAACTTGACAAAAATCCAGCAACTCGACTATGGTATAGTCTGAATATGAGTCCTCGCGAGAGCATCCTTTAAATAATGGAGTATCCGCAGTACATCTCATTAACTTTTGTATAGCAGACATACAGTGTATAATTATACAGTGTATGTAATATCAGGCTGTGTTACAGTGAGACAATTCAACTTCCTTGCCATCCTTATATATTGCTTAAGAGTATCCTATATCTTATAGCACCTTGGAATTTGAATGCAAAAGGAAGTGGTTGGCTGGCAACCTAATAGGTCTGTCTTTGAAAGCATATTCAATGCATACTTTCTCTTTTGACCTAAGAGTTTTATGATTTTATCATTTCCTCTTTCATTACTGTTAGCTAACTTGGATGTGATTGAGCTGTGATTAAGACTTGGGAATAAGATGATAATCAATAAATGACAGAAAAGCTCGATACAATGGAAAGATACAAAGGAAAGAAACGTTCAAATAAAAAGGATTTAGATAAATGATTAGCTATACAACTAAGAGTACCTTTGCGAAGGATAATTGGGTGATCAAGATTATGTTATTTACTAGACTCGTCATGTGATAAACTCAGAATCAGCATGAGTGGGATCAACATGAGTAGGCACCCCAGCAGTATGCATCTTAAACGCGTTGTGTTTACACCTGTAATTGTTTATCCTTCTCATATGGTGTTTCTTTCTTTGTAACCATTGAAGTTGTGGAATTGGTATGATATACAAACCGGGGTACATGAAAGAGTAAAAAAAATCTTCATTCATTTGAGACTGACTTAATATGCCCATTTGATTCTAAGATGAATCTCCATGAAAGGAAGATTGTGATTCAAAGGAAGTAACATAGGCAGAAATAAGAAGCCATTTTGTTTGTGGACACTAACTTTTATAACCCTTTATGCATGCAAGTAACAAGAAAGTTACATTTTAACAAAGTTGTCATATCATTATATATATCATTTGATGTTTTATTTATTTATCATATCATATATCATTGCTTATTGCTTATCGTAGATAAATTTAATTTGTGCAACAATTAAACAAATAATTATATAAGCAAATCTATCACAAAAATATGGAGAGTAATCATAATAGAACACACAAAAGATATGCTTGAAGCCCAAAAATATAGTTATGAAATGCGGAAGTGTGAACAAGTATTGATATGGGCCTCGCAAGGGTTGACAATGGCTTGTGAGGCCTCCTCGAGGATTGACAAGGGTAGACATGTCATCATTGGTAAGGCTTTACGAGCTTTGAAGATGATTGAAATGGTGACCATCTTCAATAAAGGACGAAGAGAATCAGTGAGTTGGGAGGAGTTGAGAGGAGAGAGTGAGTGTTTTTGTCAAAAAGATGAAATCGAGTAGTTCAAAATATGAAGCGGATCGAACTTAAAACTAAACCTAGCTTGTTGAAAATTAAGCAAAACCCAACTTAGTACACACACACTTTTCATTTATTTTTTAAATATATACTTAATGCTCCAAAATTTTTTTTGAACTCAAATTAAAAATCCATTTCATTAGCGGTGATCCAACTGTTTGAACTATCTTCAAATAAATTTTTAGATGATTTCAATTTGTTTTATGCATGCATCAAGTGGAAACAAAATTAACATTCTAGAATTTTAGTAAAAATGACTAATTTTTCATCCTCTTGACGCATGTGTGAAATATATTGAGATCATTTGAAATTTAGTTTGTAGATAGTTTAGAAGAATTATATCACATATAATGAAATGGATTTTTGACTTGGTTTCACAATTTTTTTATTTGAAATATAAAATTTTTGTTAAAAAAATAAATAGAAATTTTATAATCCGCCACATATATCTGTTGATATGAATATCGACATATATATCATATTGGTGCAATATGACAGCCATATTGTAACATATTTGATATCCTTTGAAATGGGCTTGTGATTTGTTTCGAAATCACTTCAAAACATATCATATTGTTCAATATGTATCGCAAATTAATAAGATATCGATAATTTTAACAATCTTGGATCCAAGTTAAAACACATTTGAGCGAGCATCATTTATGAAACACACCCAAAAGAATCATGGATGTAAAGGAAATAATGGTGCATCAAGAAAAGAGTGGGGAATCAAGAATTTTATTATAAAAAATTGATGATGGCATCATGTTTATGAGATGCTATGCAGTAAGAATAGTAGTTACCCAACAACACTATGGCATTCCTATGAAACTGCAAAGCTCATGTAACTTCTTACAACTGTTTGTTTTTATACTAAGCCATCCTATATTGTTATGATATATGGACAAGAGGACGGGTGAACTTTGCCGAATGGTGTTATAAACTCTTCAAAAGAAGGGAAATATTCTTTGGTAATATCATTGGGTAATGGACGAATAGAGACCGCAAACTGTGTTTTGATTATAAATTTATAACACATTTTTGAACACAGATAATAGTTCAGATGTATCAATTAATAGATAAAGCCATGTAAAACAATAGTCATCAACAAATGCAATAAAGTATCTAAGACCAAGTTTTGATGGACTGGGCAATGACCAGACACATGACTGAACACGGTCTAAAGCTCTACTATCTCTTTGTTAACTCTTGATCTTGTTAGACACCCCATGGTGCTTATCATGCTGACAAATCTCACAAACCAATGTGAAAAGATGACTGAAAGCCAGAATGACCAACTTCAGATTTTGAATAGAGTATGAGCATTGACAGGGGATATGGAACCAAAAAGGCCACTATATTAGGAGTTCCTTCCATGTAATGCAAGCCTCCAAGCTAATGCTTGATGCATATCGTCTTTTGAGTCTCAGTCTCGTGAACGATACAATGAGGAGGGAAGAATGTCAACGAATAGTTTAAAACTTGAGTAAGTATGCTAACATGTAATAGGCCAAATAAAAAATCAACTAAAGAAACAATTAAAAGGAATGCCATAGTCGGTGTGACATCTGTAGGACCAACATCTGTAACTGTTTTCAAATCCATCAGCTAAACTTTAGACACTGGACATACATGTTTAACATAGAATATTGTTATTCTCAGTCATATGATCAGTAACCCATGAATCACTTGCCTATGTAATTATAAACACTGACTATGATACATGCAAAAAAGTTACTAGTCTGAACAGAAGTAGATGTGGCATTCAATGTGGCATTCGAGGCTTGAACCTACTAGAACTGTTGACATGTTGTGCTTTCTTACTTTGGGTATGATCACGTTAGAGAGCTCAGATGCGTCCTAAGCAGAAGCAATATGGACTGATCGGGTGGTTATAGCTTACTAGAATTGCTGGGATTGCAGCTTTTACATGTAAATTTTACGTGGTCTGACTTATAATAATGGCAAACCCTTTAAAGCTATATCTATCAACTCCAACACTAGTACAAACAGGGCCACCCTCACGTCCTCTAAATCCATTGCCATCTATCCTAACCATCGGATGAACCGAGTCTATGCTCTTCTAGCCCTATAGATTGTCGTTGATGAATAGCTAAGGCACCATGTGTTCGAGACTCCTTGGCTACCGATGTCTGGGAGTCTTGGAAAAATCTTATGATGACCACCAGTCTTTTTATAGTGAGTTCGTTGTTGTACTCTCGATCACGTATAGCTGTGCAAATGTATATTTTGATGGCAGACCTCTTAGGAAAGAAAGAAAAAGATATGTTATCATTGCTAGTTCATCTTCTTCACATTAGTACTATTGGAAAATAGAGCGCGCAGCTCCTTAAATAATCTTTTGCAGTCACTGTACTACCGCGGTATGGACCTCTTTCTTTCGTGCTCCAAAATAGCACACGAATCGTCTTGTAAGCTTTATTAAGGTGGTTGGACTGTGAAGGGTTATATATATAGATGTGAATTGTGAATATAATATATATATATATATATATATATATATATATATATATATATATATATTATATTCACAATTCACATCTCTTTAGCCGTCTTAGTATGCATCCCCAGATCTTGGACCTTCACCGTCATACTATTCAAGCACGAGCTGGTTGTAGAGAATAATATCTCTATGCTCCCACTTATATACAAGGTTTTTATCATTGGGACCGTATAAGATGAGGGGTTTTCATATTGGATATTAAGGGGATATATTAGGAATATATGTTAATATTAGGGCGTAAATATCATATTTCATAAATATAAATTTTAACAGCTAAAGAGTGGGTATAACATCCTAGATGCCATTTAAAAATTAAAATATTATGAATATGATCCTATGGAATTAATGTGAATGTATTTTGTACAAAGCTATAAATCATGGATATAAAAATATAAAAAAAAATCACAAACCATTATAACACATCGTATGCGTTTAAAATCTTATTCAATAACTTTTAAATGATAAGAGCCATGACAAAGATAACATAAGCCATCATATGATCTTAAATCTCATTCAAAACCATGCAAAATTTTGAGAGTCGTGGCATAGGCATCACAGGTCGTTCAAAATTTATAAAAGCTTAAATTCACATCCATACAATATATATGAACAATGTGATGCGATCCGCTAGGGATTTGATGATAAAAATGGGATTTTTATTGGAATTTCAGATCTCACAATTAAAAAGGAACACTAATACAATAATCTACTCGCTAACTAATAACTAGAAGACGATTCTTAACCTAGAGGGAAAAGCCAAATCCTAATACAATTAATCTAGGGGGAAAAATAAAATACTCTCTCAATTTTCGCATAAGAATTAGGGCCGGCTCAACCCCCTTAAATAGGCAAAGCACACCTATTTGTTCTTTTACGCAAACGCCCCTCCTCTTAATTTCCAGCCGCATCACTACTCCGCCCCTGAAAATCCACCTTGTCCTCAAGGTGGTGCATGATGTCCGTGGGCCATTCGTCCTACCCGGTCGATTGCACTCCTCCCGGATCAAACGGATGAGAGTGGTCACCACCGCTTTCAACGACGTCCGGAGAAATATCGCCGGGCCAAGGCGGGATCCAAAAAACGTCGTCGGGCCCCCACCAGTACTTTTGATGGTCGTTGTCATCGTTGCACTGCTGGAATCCTTCTGGGCGGGCCCCCGGGGGCCCAGAAACGCTCGGAAAAGTCTGTCGGGCGTCCGGGAAGGTCGGTGGGCCCCTCCAGGGGTCCGTCGGACCTCGGGACCCCCCTTTGGGGTCGGCCGAGGCTCCCCCAGGCCGTCGCCGGGGGCGGCCGGCCCTGAAATTGGGCCGGCGGCCCCCAGGCAGCGGCGCCTGGGCCCGCCGAAGCCGCAGGGGGGGCGGGTAGGTGCGGCCGCCCCTCCCAGGGGCCTGGCGGCCCCCCGTCGCCCCTCTGGGGGTTCGCTGGCCCCCCCCAGAGATCCCTGGGGGGTCGGCGGCCACCCAGGGGGCTGCCGGGGTGCCGGAGACCCCCCCTCCGGCACCTTTGTCCTCGAGGCGTGGCGGCGCGTGGTCTTGGTGAGTCTCCCACACGTTGTCTCCTTGATCGAAGCCTCCGTCTTCTTCTAGATCCGGATCATCTTCAAAAGAAACCGTCTTTTTCGGATCTGAATCTGGAATTTTCAGATCTGGATCTGAAATTTCCAGATCTGGATCTGAAAATTCCAGATCTGGATCTGCTAATTCCAGATCTGGATCTGCTAACTTCAGATCTGGCTCCGGATCTGGTGGATCTACTCCTGAAAGCTCCCGATCTGGCTCTGGATCTGGTGGATCTACGCCTGAAAGCTCCAGATCTGGCTCCGGATCTGGTGGAGCTACGTCTGACAGCTCTAGATCTGGCTCTGGATCTGGTAGATCTGGACTTAGAATCTTCAGATCTAGCCCCGGATCTTTATTTGTTGTCAAAAGCGGCTCCTTTTTGCTTGGATCCATCTTTAAGTTGAGTTTCATGGATAACGCCGCTATTGCCTCTGCTAGCGTCGCCAATTTTGTTTCAGTTCTCACCTGATTCTCCCTTATCTCCTCTATGCTCCATCCCATAGATCTGATGCTCGCCATGGATCAACTGCTCTGATACCAATTGATGCGATCCGCTAGGGATTTGATGATAAAAATGGGATTTTTATTGGAATTTCAGATCTCACAATTAAAAAGGAACACTAATACAATAATCTACTCGCTAACTAATAACTAGAAGACGATTCTTAACCTAGGGGGAAAAGCCAAATCCTAATACAATTAATCTAGGGGGAAAAATAAAATACTCTCTCAATTTTCGCATAAGAATTAGGGCCGGCTCAACCCCCTTAAATAGGCAAAGCACACCTATTTGTTCTTTTACGCAAACGCCCCTCCTCTTAATTTCCAGCCGCATCACAATGGTAGACATCATAAATTACTAGAAAGCATCATTGTTCCAACAGCTTTCAAAACAACATTAGTCATGTCTAGATATCATAAGATGCTACAAAAAATATGATTTTAAATTTCATCCAGCAATATACAAAATTATGTGAGCCATGTCAAAAACTTCATTTATTTTTTCCTTCTTTATTCAACAATGAAATCTGCTACTACATATTACCTAATACTGCTTTGTTACCACAAGTAATAGCGACAATAGCCCAATAGCCCTTCTTGTTGCAGTAGCCTAATGAATGATCGAAAGAATTAACAAAGCAGTAGCAGTACACAAGATCAATAAGCAATATAACAATCGTAAGAAGAAGAATAAGAAGCATCATCAATGGGGAAAAAGTAGCAAACATAGCGGGTATAAACAATGACATAATAGCAAGGCAATTCCAATAGAAAGAACTATAACAACATTTAAGATATCAATTTTCTCATAAATCTATCTAATAAAATGTAAAGTTTATAAAAGAAATTTAGAAGGTGTAAATCTGATTTTGACTCACGTCAATATCATCAGCATCAATAATCATCATTATAGACTAGTTATATGGTTGTCATTAGCTTTCACTCCCTTTATTTCTCTTTCAATTTTATCGTGCCATGAATTAAGATGAAAAAAGCTATACTAAGCTGGAAGAAAAGATACATAGTTTTGAGTATAAAATTTAGGCCCACATTTATGTTTTAAACGGTGAAAATGCAACAAATAACAAAAAAGGGCCATATCTGCCGATATAAATTACAAAAATACAACCTGTTTTCAGCCATATGGTATCGTTTAGAATCCAAAACAATGTGTCGGCCGGTATCTAAAACAATGAGTCATAAGAAGTGGAGGAGCCTCAGGTAAATGCTTCTGTTCACTGCTTCTTCTTAACAATATTCTTGCATATAATTCGACTTATCTGCAACTGACTTTATATCAATTATCTTTTATGCAATACTTTCCTCCTGGATCACAAGCGTTGCTTCTGGCGTAGACTTCCTGCCATAGTTACTCCAAATTCTCCCAAACCTGTATTACAAACTACTCCTAAACCTTCAATTTCTGTCAACGAGCCAACTTCTCAAACTAACTGCAACGATCCGCCAACTTCTCAAACTAACTGCAACGATCCTACTGTAGGATCTAGGACACCGATCACTAACCAAACTACTCCTAAACCTTCAATTTCTGTCAACGAGCCAACTTCTCAAACTAACTGCAACGATCCGCCAACTTCTCAAACTAACTGCAACGATCCGCCAACTTCCCAAACTAACTGCAACGATCCTACTGTAGGATCTAGGACACCGATCACTAACCAAACTCCTCAAAAAACCATAATTATCCTCCATTGGGATCCAGTATACCCATCAAGCAGCCAAGCTATGTACCAATACAACCACTAGTCAATTTTCTTCTTTCTTACGCTTCATCTTTTGTATAATGTAGGATATAAAAAAATATATATGTCCTCTTTTTTTGATCTAATCAAATTTGGGTTGTACGTCTGAGAAGAAAGCGAAAGAGATAAACAATAAATATATGTCCTCTTTTTTGATATAAAAATATATGTATGTCATATATATATATATATATATATATATATATATATATATATATATATATATATATATATATATATATATATATATATATATATATATATATATAAATATAATATGATGTAGGACACCAATAAGTAACCAAACTCCTCAAAAAACCATAATTATCCGCCCTTGGGATCCAGTTTACCCATCACACAGCTAAGCTATGTACCAATACAACCAATGGGCAATTTTTTCTTTCTTATGCTTCATCTTTTGTATACTATAGATATAAAATATATATGTCCTCTTTTTTTGATCTAATCAAATTTGGGTTGTACGTCTGAGAATAAAGTGAAAGAGATAAAAAAATATATGTCCTCTTTTTTTGATATAAAAAATATATGTCATATAAGAAAATATATATATATGTAGGATCTAGGACACCAATCAGTAACCATACTCCTCAAAAAACCATAGTTATCATCCCTTGGGATCCAGTATACCCATCAAGCAGCCAAGCTATGTACCAATACAACCAATCGGCAACTTTTTTCTTTCTTATGCTTCATCTTTTGTATACTGTAGATAAATAAAAAAATATGTCCGCCTTTTTTGATCTAATCAAATTTGGGTTGTACATCAGAGAGAGATATATATATCTGGACAGTTTTGTGCAACGTTTTTGAAATCGATGAACGGCGGCTCAAACGGTGTTGGATTGACCTGAAAATTTGTAGGGAGCTAGTTAACAAGTATATCTAACTACTGCAAAAAAAATTTAAAAAAAATTGTTTTAACCCCCCAAATGAGCTGACAACACAGAAAAAAATCCTGGGTTGTCAGCTCACCTCCATATTCCTCATATATGTCCTCTTTATATATTTAAAAAATATATATGTCATATATAAAAAAAGATATTCAAGGTCAAAGACAAGACGAGGGTAGAAGAGAGAAGCTAGGGCTCTGAAGAGAAAGACAAAAACAAAGAGGCTGAATTTTGGTTTGAAGTTGAATTTGGGTTTGGGTTTGGATTTGGATTTGGATTTGAAGAATACGAAGATGTGTTGGGGTTTGGGTTTCGGTCTGGGTTATGGTTGTAGCTCGGATACCGTGATGAAAGAGAGCAGACGTTGAGAAAGGATAAGGTTAGAGAGTTCAGATCAGTCCAGTCTACCTATTGTATCTATTGTATGTAGCAAATGCAACTTTGCACAAAAGTTCCTCACAATCTCATATATTACAATGCCTTATATTCTAGCAACTCTTAGTGATGGTCCATGATAAATTGCAACTTACTGTGGTCTTGGCTTGACACAGATAGAATGGGTTACCTGTTTGATGATTAGGAAATTGTGGGATAGGAACATGGGGCTCAATAAGGATCATATTATGTTACATGTGCATGAAGACCTCGAGAATGGACATTGGGTTTTTCTTTATTTTTCTTTTTTAACTTTTTTTAAAAAACATGTGAAGCGTTCTAGGGCAACTGCAATCTCCATATTTGAAATCACTTGACTATGTGATTAAAACGGCCGGGGAGCGCGGGGAGGGGGGGGGGGTGTGTTCGTAGTTTCTTTAATGAAAAATGTAAGATCTCTATGACTTCGGAGCTGGCTCTACGAGTCTCCTCCTACATACGAGTGCTAAATTATTACGGTAATGTAATGTGATTGTTCGATCTTCCTAAATGATGCTTTTGCATTTTTCCTAGCATGTGAATCTACTTTGCTTGAGATAATCATTGCAAATTATTTTGATCTGATTTAACCCCAAATTCACCCATCTGCATCTGGGTGCGACCCCCATGATATACCTGAAGACATTCTAAACCACCATATCCCACCTATACATTCTCTTAGTGTGGGCACAAACCTGACACAGATATATCTTGTTCTGCGGAATACTGTAATGGCACAAACTTGTGACAAATAGGGTATTTGACCATTAAGCATATATGAAAGCATTCTGTTGATCTAGTATGCACACAAAAACATCTGATCATAATTACTTTGGTTTGTGCATTTCAAGCACAAGTGTTCATGTAACATTCTGTATTTTTCTTTCAGTGATGAGATCTGTGAGCACACGAGGTTTGATGTAAAATTTCACCTGAACAATAGAACGTTAAGATATCCTTTTGCATATATACCAGGACATTATCATTATGAGCAACAAGAACAACACAAATATTTGTGGAAACCGTATTTTTATTTTATTTAAATTATTTGAATTATTTTTGATACATGAGCCCAATCTTTAACAAATAGACCCATGTCTATTAATAAAAATTAAAAAATAAGAAAAAATAGACCCATAAGTGCACCGACTAGGATCCCAAATGTTTGATAGGATTTTCTAGGTTTTTGATGATAAAAATAAGATTTTAAGGGGTTTTCTAGGGGTTTGATGGATAAAGGAAGGATTTTTGGTTGAAAGGTGGGGTTTTTAGGGAAAAGGAAGGATTTTTTGGGCTAGAAAGAGAGGGTGTTAGGGGAAAATCGCTGTTTTTATGGATGATTACCTGAAAATAGGAAGTGATACAAGATGGTCGCCACGTTCGAGAGGTGGACCGCTCTCCCAAGTCGCCGATTCAAGAGGATGACCGCACTCTTCCATACAAGAGGGAATTCTCCACCTCTTATGATTTCTCTCAAAATAAGCATAAGAATCCTCTCACCCCTATCCGCATAAAAATATAGTTTAGAAAAATACAAAATTGCAGAAAATCCAAAAATACTAAAAAATTATGAAAATACCCCTAAAAATCCAAAAATTACGAAAATGCCCCTAACCGGTCAAAAATGCAAATCTGAAAGTCTTTGATCCCATCATTTCTTCGCTCTTGAAGAACCGCATTGTCCTCAAGGTGGTACTTGAAGTTTATGGCGGCCTTATTTTAAGTGGAGATGCTTATCTTTTCCTGGCTATCATTCCTCCATTACATCCTCATCCTCATCGACTATCAGCAACTGAAGCTTGCGCACTCCACAATGTTGTCATGGGGTAAATTTTTCATCACACCATAAACATAACCCCTTCAGCCTATTCTCCTGCATCTTTGTATCGGACACCTTCCGGAATTGCCTTCCTGGCTTGGCACTATACTCTTCTCCTTGCTAAACTTGTCTGTCCCTATCAATGTCTGCTATCCTATCGACGGCTGGCTGTGAAAAGTGGAGCCGTCTTCGGTTCTTCTAGACATCTGCTCATCTGTGAGACGATCCTCTACCAGTTGGGCCAACTCCATAGTCTTCATCAATACACGAGGTCTCTGTATTCGAAGTTCAGCGTGTATGCTGGGCTTTAACCCCTTCATAAAGCTTCACTTCATTGTTTTCTCTGGGACCCCTCGCACTCGTCCTGATAGCGCCTCGAACTTCTCCTTATACTCATTCACTGTCCCCTCTTGTCCTGGGGACAATTACTGTTAATGTAGATTTCCCCCAGCGTATTCCGAAATTGGTGCACTTAGCAGTCCCTGAGTTCATCCCACGAGAGGTAAGGCTGCCTCTACTCCCTCCACTGAAACCGCGAAAGTGCCTTTCCCTCGAAGCATATATGCCAGCTACCTCCAACTTGTCCTCCTCTGACAGGCGTGTCACCGTGAAAAATCTCTCAGCTCTGTAGATCCAGCCATATGGGTCATGTCCATCAAAGGTGGCATCTGTAGTTTTTTCACTCGATCGTCCACCCCAAAGTTTTCCCGATCAGCTCGTCCACCAACGTGCATGTGATGAATAGGTTGATAGGTGTATCACCACCGGTCCCTATGTCGCTCCAATCCTATCTGATGGCCTTTCTCTCGGTCCACAAAGCCACTCCAGTCCTCGTTGCTAAAACGGAGCCTCGGTCATACTCCTCTTGATCACAGTCTCTGTCACAGTCATCTGGGTATTCCTCATAGATCGGAATCGGACGGCGTCGCCTCTTTGCAGCGTATCAGGGGTCGTGGATCCCTTGTTAATCGCCCCCGATGTCTTCGTGGTCCAATCCGTACTCCGGAGGGTCGTCGGTGTCTTTGTAGGTCATCAGAGGGCCATGGGGCCCTCGACGGTCTTGCAGAAAGTCGACACGATGGCGCCCTGAAGGCCACTGCAGGGGCCGGGTTGCCATTGCAGGGGGGTTGTCCACCCTTGCAGGAGGACTGCAGGGGCTGGGTGGCCTTATAGGGCCCCTGCAAGGGCTGATTGCCCCTGTCAGGGCCCTGCAGGGGTTGGCCAGGGGCTGACCGGCTCGTAGGGCCCTTGCAGGCTGCAACATGTCTGCAGGGGCTGGATGCCACTGTTATTGGCTCGCATGGGCCGGTCGCCACTGCAGGTTGACTACATGGGATGGCTGGCCCTAAGGGGGACTCGAGGCTGGCGGCAGGGTCCCCGCCCATTTCGTCGTCTTTCACGTCTTCCTCGAAGTAGTAATCGGCTTCCTCAAGTAGTTCTTCGATGAACTCTTCCTCCTTTTCTTTTCCCTTCTCCAAAGTCGTCGCCTTTTGCCCTAGGTTACGGTTTTCGACCCCCATCAAAGATCTTTTGTCGAGATGCTTGTGTCACGGACGGCACGTCATCGACACGTCATCGCCTACGTGGCTCTTATTTTGCACATGAGGTGGCAACCTTCTAGAGTATTCTAAGGTATACTTGTAAATAGTGTATCTAGAATGTTCTTGTATATTCATGGGTATTCTTTTGTAGGGGGAATAGTGGAGAAGGATCTAGAAACTCATCCTAGCCATTGGATCTAGGAAGTTTCTAGAAGCTTAATCTTCCCCGTTGGTTGTAAGGAAGCCTCACCTATAAATAAAGGCAATGGGAGGCATTTGTAACCATCTAAGAGTTGAAGCAATACAAAGGCATTCTCCAAGTTCTCTAGTGTTCTCTAGTGTACTCTTAAGTTCTTCTTGAGAGTAAGTGTGAGGGTTAGGCTGACTTAGCCATTCAAAAGAGGGGTGAGTGAGCTAGGTGCAGCACGGGATTTGGAGAGTTAATTAGCTAAACAATCCGCATGTGATAGTTGGTATCAGAGCTTGCGGTTCGGGGAAGGATGTCAACTAGTGATGTCACAAACAATGCTGTCGATGCTGAAATGGCAAAGAGGCCGCCTCGCAGAGAGAAGTCCATGGACATCATGTCGGCGTTCGAGGCAAGGCTGGGCAAGGCAGAGCTCACTAAGGCTGAGGCAAAGGAGCAGTTCGAGACCATGGAGGAAAGCATCGAGGAGCTATGGTCTGGGAGGGATGAGCTTCGGGAGGAGATACTGACGGTCTTGAACTCGATCGTCGACACCCTCCAAAAAAGGGACGATCTCTTGGAGGAAACTCTGAAGGCTCAAGTGGCGGCTCTCATGAAAGAGTTGGAAGAGCTCAGGGGCGAGCTTAACCAACAGAAGATATCATGGGCAAGTGGAGCGGTTGTCAGCAATCCTTTTTTGTCGAAGGTAGACATCCCCAAGCCAAAGCCATATGGAGGTACGTGGAACGCTCGAGAACTTGAAAATTTCTTATGGAATTTAGAGAAGTACTTCGATGCCATGAGGATCAAGGACAATGAATCCAAGCTCCTCACGGCTCCACTCTACCTCCAAGATGTTGCTACGTTGTGGTGGTGTAGAAGGTCCGAGGACATAAGAAGGGACGTGCACCATCAACACTTGGGAGGATTTCAAGGTGAACTCAAGAAGCAATTCTATCCCGAGAATGCGGAAGATGAAGCACGAGGTAAGCTTCGCCGCCTTACTTAGAAAGGTTCTATTCGGGATTATGTGTAGGAATTTTCAGAGTTGCTCCTTGAGATTTCCGACATGAGCAAGAAGGATTCGCTCTTTGACTTCATGGATGGCCTCGCGGGTTGGGCTAAGACGGAGCTTCAGAGGCGGGGAGTGCAGACCCTCGCCCAGGCTATGGCCTAGCGGGGTTTTTGATCGAGTTCAGGAAGATGGACTCCGGCTCCGGTAAGCCAAAGGAAAAGAAGGTGAACCATGGCAAAGGTGGGGGAGAGAAAGAGAAGCAGTCCAAAGACTCCCAACCCAAGCCAAGCAATGAAAGGGCAAGTACACTGAGAGGTCCAAGGAGGATCGGCCAAAACTCCAATGCTACTTTTGCGATGATCCTTACAAGGCTTGAGAATGTCTGAAGAAATCCAATCTTGCGGCCTTGATCCAGAAGGAAGAAGAGAAGCAACAAGAGGAAATACGAGTGAACTCGTTGCGGCTACTCAACGCCATTCATGCCAAGGTGGATGAAGGGCCAAGATGGCCAATGTTCGTGGAGACAGAGATCGTGGTTAAGGTCTTCAAAGATCTTCTCGATACTGGTGCTTCCCACTTCTTGATTTCTGGTAGGGTGGCTGGGGATTTGGGACTTGTGGTGGCTAAGGAGAGAGGGATCATCAAGTCCGTCAACTCGGAACCCACTCCTATCGTTGGCATGACACAATAAATTCCAGTGAAGATGGGAGAATGGTTGGGGCCGGTGGATATGACGGTGATCGGGATGGATGACTTTGATGCGGTCATCGGGTTGGAGTTCTTAGATCGGATGAAGGCTGTGTTAGTACCGTACGCCAACACGATGTGCTTCCTCGAAGGCAAGGCTTGTACGATCCCGATACAAAGAGAGAAAGTCTTGTCTAGCAAGATCCTCTCGGCTATACAACTCTTCAAAGGGGTTCGACGGAATGAACCCACATCCATTGCTGCTGTAAAGATGGAGGAAGGCCCAACCTAAGATGAGGTCTCTATGGAGATCCAATCGGTCTTGGAGGAGTACCAAGACATTATGCCTGAGAAGCTACCCAGCAAGCTACCACTTAAGATGGAGGTGGACCACACGATCGAGCTGATGCCAGGAGCGCAACCATTAGCAATGGGACCCTATCGGATGGCTCTACCGGAGTTGGAGGAACTTCGAAAGCAACTGAAGGACTTGTTGGATGTGGGGTACATTCGACCATCGAAAGCTCCATACGGTGTGCATGTGCTTTTCCACAAGAAGCATGATGGATCGTTTCGATCGCGCATCGACCATCGGGCGCTCAACAAAGTCACGATGAAGAACAAGTACCAAATACTTTTGGTGGCAGACTTGTTCGACCAGCTGGGATAAGCGAGGTACTTCACCAAGCTGGACATCAGATAGGGATACTACCAAGTGAGGATCGCAGGAGGAGACAAGCCCAAGACGGCATGCGTGACGAGGTATGGGTCGTACGAATTCTTAATCATGCCTTTTGGACTAACAAATGCTCCTGCGACTTTTTGCACCATGATGAATAAAGTATTGGAGCCCCTCTTGGATCACTTTGTCGTAGTCTACCTTGACGACATAGTGATATATAGTCGCGACATTGCAGAGCATCCGGAGCACTTGAGGCAAGTGTTCGAGGCCCTTCGTCGAAACGAGCTTTACGTCAAGAGGGAGAAGTGCTCGTTCACACAGGAGGAAGTTGTGTTCTTGGGACACATCATCGGACGGGGCTAGATACAGATGGACCAAGGGAAGATTCGGGCCATACAAGAGTGGGAACCTCCCGCCAAGGTGAAGGAGCTGCGGTCGTTCCTCGGTTTGGCAAACTACTACCGGAGATTCATTCGAGGATACTCGGCTTTCGCGGCTCCATTGATGGACTTGCTGAGGAAGAACCAGGCTTGGGACTGGGCTCGAAGTGCCATGAAGCGTTCGAGGGATTGAAGAGAGCGGTGACGAAGGAGCCGGTTCTCTCCCTTTCAGACTTCAGCAAGCCTTATGAAGTCCTCACCGATGCGAGCGACTTTGTCATTGGAGGGGTGTTGATGCAAGATGGGCACCCCATCGCCTACGAGAGTCGGAAGCTCAACGACATCGAACGACGGTACACCGTGCAAGAGAAGGAGATGACGGCGTGGTCCACTGCTTACGGTTATAGTGGCACTACTTGCTTAGTTCCAAGTTCGTAGTGAAGACAGACAATGTGGCAACTAGCTACTTCCAGACGCATAAAAAGTTGTCCCCAAGCAGACAAGAAGGCAAGACATCTTGGCCGGGTTCGACTACACGTTTGAGTACAAACCGGGCCGGGCAAACTTGGTGGCGGATGTACTAAGTCGGAAGGCGGAACTTGCAGCAATGGTGAGCCAACCACAAAGTTCCTTACTCGATCGCATAAGAGAATGCATAACGCAAGATCCAACGACAAAGTCTCTAGTGGAGTACGCTAAGGAAGGAAAGACTTGGAGGTTCTGACTTGAGGACGGCTTGCTCTACGCCAATGGATCGCGGGTGTATGTGCCATCGTTCGTGAACCTAAGGCGTGAAGTTATGAAGGAATGTTACGACTCTCCATGGGCGGGACATCCAGGAGTGCATCGAACACTGGCACTACTGGAGGACGCTTACTATTGGCCTCAGATGTGGGACGACATTGAGGTCTATGTGAAGACTTGTCTTGTGTGCCAACAAGACAAGGTGGGGTAGAGAGCACCGGTGGGACTTCTCGACCCGTTGCCGATTCCAGAGAGACCATGTGAGAGCATTTTCATGGACTTCATCATGGGGTTACCAAAGTCTAAAGGGTGTAACATCATCATGGTGGTGGTCGATAGATTCTCGAAGTACATGATCTTCATTCCAGCACCAGCGAAGTGTCCAACGGAGGTAGTAGCTCCACTGTTCCTAAAGCATGTGGTGAAGTATTGGGGGCTACTGAAGACCATCGTGAGCGACAGGGATGCTCGCTTTACGGGGAGATTTTGGTCAGAGCTCTTCATTGAGCTTATCCACCAGCTTCCACCCTCAGACGGGTGGCCAGACAGAGAGAGTGAACGGCTTACTAGAGGTGTACCTGAGGCATTATTTGGGTGTCAACCAGCAGGACTGGGCGAAATTGCTGGATGTGGCACAGTTCTCGTACAACCTACAGAGGAGTGAGTCGACAGGCAAAAGTCCATTCGAGATCGTGATGGGTCAACAGCCACTCACTTCAAACACCATAGCTACGGGCTACAAGTGGAGTAGTCCAACGGCCTATAAATTTGCTAAAGGATGGCAAGAGCAGAACGAGATGACGAAATCTTGCCTCAGCAAAGCCGCAAAGAGGATGAAGAAATGGGCAGACAAGAAGAGGAGACACGCAGAATACCAAGTGGGGGACTTGGTACTTGTCAGGCTATCTACACTGGATCGGCATAAAGGACTACATAAGAGCTTGATAAGGAAGTATGAATGCCCATTTTCGATCATCAAGAGAGTGGGCAATGTTGCCTACAAAGTGGAACTTCCTCCAAATATCAAGCACCATCCTGTCTTTCATGTGAGTATGTTGAAGCCATACCATGAAGACCCGGAGGACTCGAGCCGAGGGAAATCTTCTCATGCGCCAGCAGGAGTGCGGACGGAGTTCACTAAGGAGGCCGAGGAGATCATCGCGGACATGGTGGTTCGGAAGGCCAACAACCATCCACAGCTGGAGTACTTCGTCAAGTGGAAGGGATTGCCAGAGAGCGAGAGTAGCTGGGAGCCAGCAAAAGCGCTTTGGCAATTTGGAGACTTGATAGAGGGATTTCGTAAGGAGAAGGCCAAGTGATGAGGGCATCGCTGGAATAGGTGGGGGAGAATGTCACGCAAGACACGTCATCAACACGTCATCGCCTACGTGGCTCTTAGTTGGCACATGAGGTGGCATCTTTGTAGAGTATTCTAGGTTATACTTGTAAATAAGTGTATCTAGAACGTTTTTGTATATTCATGGGTATTCTTTTGTAGGGGAAATAGTGAAGAAGGATCTAGAAACTCAGCCTAGCCATTGGATTTAGGAAGTCTCTAGAAGCTTAATCTCCACCATTGGTTATAAAGGAGTCTCACCTATAAATAAGGGCAAGGGGGCATTTGTAACCATCCAAGAATTGAAGCAATACAAAGGCATTCTCCAAGTTCTCTAGTGTTCTCTTGTATGCTCTTAAGTTTTTCTTGAGAGTAAGTGTGAGGGTTAGGCTGACTTAGCCATTCAAAAGAGTGGTGAGTGAGCTAGGTGCTGCACGGGATTGGGAGAGTTAAGTAGCTAAACAATCCGCCCGTGACACTTGCATGTTGTTGCATGATTTGCGCTAGGTCTTCTTCATATTTTGCTAGGGCGTCACATTGCTCGCTAGAGCTTCATCATGTTTCCCTAGGGTTTACTTCATCCCATCGAGCGCGTCGTTGTATTTCTCCTCGAAGTTGTCAAGCATGTCTTTCGATCTTGTTTCCGCCATGGATCTCACCGCTCTAATACCAAATTGATAGGATTTTCTAGGGTTTTGATTATAAAAATAGGATTTTTAAGATTTTATAGGGTTTTGATAGATAAACGAAGGATTTTTGGTGGAAATATGTGGTTTTAGGGAAAAGAAAGGATTTTTAGAGCTAAAAAGAGAGGGTTTGGGGGGGGGGGGGATCGTTGTTTTTATTGATGATTACCTGAAAATAAGAAGAGATTCAAGATGGTGGCCACGTTCGTGAGGTGGAGCACTCTCCCAAGTCGTCAATTCATGAGGACGACCGCACTCTTCCGTACAAGAGAAAATTCTTCACATCTTTTATGATTTCTCTTATCAAAATAAGCATAAGAATCCACTCACTCCTACCTGCATATAAATAAAGTTCAGAAAAATACAAAATTACAGAAAGACCCAAAAAGTCTAAAAAATTACGAAAACCCCCTAAAATGTCCTAAAAATCTGAAAATTATGAAAATACCCATAACTGGCCAAAACTGCAGATCTAAAAGTTTCTGTGATCCCATCAGACCCTAAATGTTTGAATATTCTAACGTAAATGAAAAATTACTATGATTATTGACTCAACATGGATATGAAGTACTGTGATGTTTTTATAACTCACATGACCCCCTGTAAAGATGACACGGTAAATTCAGCAGATAAAATTGACGATGTTGTTGTAAAGACAGATGACTTAAATGATGGTACCACGGTAATAAGCCTTAGATGGAACATACAAGAAAGTAGGAGAGTCCTTAACATCTAAATAAGACATCATTTCTTTCACAATCTGAACCAATCTTTATTCTAATCCAAACATCTGGAAAAACATAGTAAGAAGGAAACACATAATAAATCAATGTTTATTTATTAGACGATTAATGGACAAAAGATAAATAATGAATTTAGAAACAAAGAGAACATTATCTAGAGCTAATAATGAGGTAGATTGAGCTACCCTTTTCCATAAATTGCAGAAGAGAAGCCATCAGCTAAATGAACATATGGTATATATGTAGAACGAAAGGAATAAAAATTGGTTCTAGTACATGTCATATGTGAAGACATACCAGTATCTAAGATCCAAGGTGATGGATATTCAATTTCAATTTAGGTTTAAATTAGTATTTCAATCTTTTAGAATTTATATTTACAAATTTTGATTTTTTAGTTTTTTAATTTGAGTCTTTTTAGAGTTACATTTTAAAGAAATTTGAGTCTTTTTAAAGTTTCTTTTTTAAATAGTTTAAGTTTTTTTAAATTTCTTGCTTTAAAGAACTCTTTGATTTTATTCAGAAGTTTTTATTTGAGTCTATTTAGGAGTTTGAGTATAAGTCAAATTAGTCTTTTTTTACCTTTAAATATGATTTTGTATTCAATTTTTTAATTATGAATGCATTATTGAATAAAAATTAGAGTAGTATTAATTTTTTTGTCAATTGAAATATTAAGCGTGAGAGATGTAGGAGCGGTTTTGGTTGACTGGACGTGATGTCCGGATAATATCCATGTGAGAGGTGTTGGGGTCGATAATTGTCAAATTTTCATATTGAGAAGCATAATGCCATATCAAATCCCTAGTTTGTTTCTTTCCCAGTTTTCCTATTACAATTTCCTCTTCCGTATTGCGTTAAAATTGGTATTTAGAGTTAAATATCCTTATTTTTTATTTTTTCCCTCCATCTTTTCCATTAGGTTAGTTTTCCCGTAAATTGGAAAAAAAATTTCAATCCCCATCAGCCATCTTTTCTAACTTTAGGTTTTAGTTTAAATTTTTTTTTTGTTCAAATAGGGGAAGAAAAAAAAGAATTTAAAAACAAGAAAAAAATCAAAAAAAATATAAAAATATAAAAAGGAGAGTTGAAAAATCGAAAAAGAAAACATCCAAGATAGAATCAAAAATTTAGTTAAAAAATATTTCTGAAAAAAAGTTAAAAAATAAATTTCTCTGCAGTAGTTTTGAAGAATTCTAGTTACAAGATAATTTAAGCCACTACATAACTTAAATGTATTTTCATTTTAGTATATTTTAGTGGATTTTTATATTACATATCCCCATTTAGATGCCTGTAAATCTATGAAAATTGTGATTCGAAGATATCACATCCTATCCGATTTTACACGAAAACTGTTATGAAAAGCGGGAGGCCTCGTTGGAAGATTTTTTTTTTCGACTGCTTTGATCCAACTGATGAGGATAAGTTTTGATATATCAAATACAAATCGAAAGGAAACACTCCCTTTTGATATATAGACGAAAGCTTTGGTACTACTGGTCTTGGTTAAAGATGCAGTTTGGATAGTTCTGATAGCAGTATCAGTCACCTTCACAGCCATCAACTTCAAAAGCTGAACGGGATCGAAAATTTGAGGACTATTTTAACAATATACATGAGTTGTTTAGGAAAGTACAATAGCAAATCCTACAACTAGAGCCTAAGCTAAAGTCTTAGGTTCAAAGTCAAAATTTAAGCCAGAGTATGAACCGGAGTCCAAGTCTTCATTTATGCATGTGATCAATATTGAGCATGTGATTGAGTCAAAGCTTGAGCATGAATCCAAGCATGTGATCGGGTCTGAGCTACAGCCTTAGTTACATGATGATCCTATCAAGATGTACTTTGGAGGTCCCACTTGAGCCAGTTAAGCACATCAACTTTGTCATCATCACCCACAACATACTAACCAACGAATTATGCATGTCTTTCTTCAATGATCTTGGTACATTCTCTTGAAGATCATCGTCTATATATATATATATATATATATATATATATATATATATATATATATATATATATATATATATATATATAGAGGAAAATTTTCAAATGAGAACATTTCGCACCGTGCGAAAATGTTTTTATCTTTTTTTTGAAATTTTTTTTTTCAAAAATTCTTTTTTCCACCCTCATTATATGTTGTTATACCCCCCTCAAAAAATAATGGTTGAGAAATAATGTCATTTGGCCTTCGATCAAGCCATTTCATCAAATTCGCACGTTTTGAGACCGTTAAATTTGTAACGGGTGGATGGGTGCTCTAATGCCCAACGGGTTCACCCATTATTTTCCCTGGGGTATATAATTGTATGGATTAAACATCAAAAAAAGAATTTTTGAAAAAAAAAATTTCAAAAAAATAAAAAAAAAGTTTTCGCACGGCTTTCGCACGGGATTTTTCGCACCCGAAGATTGCCCATATAGGAAAATTTTCAAATGAGAACATTTCGCACGGTGCGAAAATGTTTTTATCTTTTTTTTGAAATTTTTTTTTTCAAAAATTCTTTTTTCCACCCTCATCATATGTTGTTATACCCCCCTCAAAAAATAATGGTTGAGAAATAATGTCATTTGGCCTTCGATCAAGGCATTTCATCAAATTCGCCCGTTTTGAGACCGTTAAATTTGTAACGGGTGGATGGGTGCTCTAATGCCCAACGGGTTCACCCATTATTTTCCCTGGGGTATATATTTGTATGGATTAAACATCAAAAAAAGAAATTTTGAAAAAAAAAATTTCAAAAAAAATAAAAAAAATGTTTTCGCATGGGCTTTCGCACCATTTTTTCGCAATGGAAGATTGCCCTATATATATATATATATATATATATATATAGGCTTATTTTAAAATTTGTGGACCAATATTTATTAACTAGAGATTGCTGAGTGTCAATTTGTGCTCCCTTGCCATCATTCATTAGAAGGTAAAGTTCTCAAATCCAGGAAGAATGATGAGGGATCAAATTTTACTTTGGATTCAAATTAGTTCTTGAATCTTTTAGAATATATTTTTAGAATTTTTGATTCTTTTTTGATTTTTTTTTAATTTAAGTCTTTTTAGGGTTTCCTTTTAGGAGTTTGAGTTGTTTTAAGTTTCCTATTTTATGAAACTCTTTTATTTTATTTATGAGTCTTTATTTAAGTCGATTTAGGAGTTTATACCTACAAGGGACAAAATCTCAACAACCCATGTCTGTCCCAAGGAGTAGCTCATAAGCTTTAACTACAGGGAAAAGAAACTCAGCTTGGGAAAAAAAAAAGCCTTTAATCAAGCATTATTCTATTATAGCTGTAATCAAAGTCGCATATTGATTTGCCTAACAAAGTTTCTTATTTACATCTTCGTGCTCACGGATAACCCCTAGAAGCAGATTTAAAGAAGAAAGAAAAAGAAAAGGAGATGAGGAAAATTTCTTATCCCAAGTTTTCATGCAGGTTGGGAGGGTTGCAAACCGGTTGTTCTATCTATCAATTCCACCAAATATATTTATAAATGTTGTGAAATCTGCAAGTACATCAGCTTCTTCTGCCAATGGCTGGACAAGGGTTATCGTGGAAAAACCATTTGGCCGAGATTCTGAATCATCTGCTGCCTTGACAAGAGGCCTAAAGAAATATCTAGAGGAGGACCAAATTTTCAGGTAAGGTTTCAATACGTAACTGAGGTAACTATTAACCTTGCTGTCTCTCTAAGGGTTAAAATGAGTATATATCCTTCATGCATCTACAGAATTGACCACTACTTGGGTAAAGAACTAGTTGAGAACTTATCTGTTCTTCGCTTCTCAAATCTTGTGTTCGAGCCGTTATGGTCGAGACAATATATACGAAACGTCCAATTTATCTTCTCTGAGGATTTTGGCACTGAAGGGCGCGGAGGGTATGTTTACTCCAAATATTATATCATTAATTTAAGTGTTGTTGAAATTTTTGGTTGATTGGCATCTAATTCTTTCCTTTATTGTGACTAGGTACTTTGATACCTACGGAATTATTAGAGACATAATGCAGAATCATTTGCTTCAGATATTGGCATTGTTTGCCATGGAAACTCCTGTCAGCTTGGATGCAGAAGACATCAGGAATGAAAAGGTCAACTCAATTAGTTACATAATTTTCTCTTTTTTGTTTGTCTGCCGTTACATTGCAATTATACTGGATGCTCGATTTACATCATTAGACAGCCAAGACCATAGCCATTCGATATACTCCTACCTATTCTCGGCCCTTCAGATTTCCTTCATTTTTTAGAGATCCTTTATTTTCTATTAAGCTTGTATCTTAGGTTTATCTCCACAAATCTGACCCTAGAGCCATTATTGGATGGCATGGTTCCTAATTCAGTCCACCTTTAGTGGTCCTGATCCGACAGGGTTCCTAATTCAATCCACCTTTACTGGTCCTGACTCGATGCATACTTCGAAGCAGGGTAGGGCGTTGGTTTCTGGAGTCAGTTCACGATCAAAGTAAAGTTGAGCATGGGCCCGTTTGAACTTACACATGCAAACTCAAGTCATCCGTGACTCTTCAGGATTGTTTTGATTTATAGGTTGCATACTGAACCCACACAATTTTCTAGCCCTCTAACTCGTATATGCAGGTCATGTCTTTCAATTCTTTGTTGTACTTTCTCATACATTCCCAAACTTTTCCTAGTTATCTTGTCCTAATTGGTTCAGTTCCTGCATGTCATTTATGTGCACTCATGTTCTGAGCTTGTTTCTCTATGCAAATTATGGAAGAATAATACCGGCTCATGTGAGGGATAAATGGTATCATCTTGATCGTTTCTGAATAGGTTATTTCATGAACTTACAGGTCAAGGTTCTACGATCCATGAAGCCATTACAACTAGAAAATGTGGTGATAGGGCAGTATAAAAGCCACACAAAGGGTGGGACTTCATACCCAGCATACACGGACGATAAAACCGTACCTAAGGACAGCATTACACCAACATTTGCTGCTGCTGCTCTTTTTATAGACAATGCAAGATGGGATGGGGTGCCATTCCTTATGAAAGCAGGGAAGGCATTACATACGAAAAGGTAATGTTGTATTGAATGATTTCGGAAGCCATTTAATTTATGGCTAAATTTCATAAAACTACTACAAAACCTTTTCACTGTTTCAAAAACTACCATATACTTTGCAAAAAATGAAATTAAAGAAAACTACCATGAACTTTCTTTCGCTTATGCACACAACTGCCATCCATAAACATTTTATAAAAATTAACACGACAAGCACATGACCTATTTATGACCAAATTACTTTTCTCCCTCTTCAACATTATCATTCTCGTCGTCGTCGTCGTCGTTTTGTCCCCCTTTTAAATAATTTGTTCTTCTTTCTCATTCGTTTATTAAATTTCAACTTGAATCACGTTCATTGTCCAAAGTCACTTTCTATTTTTGGCCACCACTACCCCAGCATGCCATCTCATTGCCTAACTCAGCGTTTGGGTTGATTGTCCAATAGGTTCAAAGTAAGGGGTTTATATATTTGAATTATGATTGAATTTAGTTATATGAAAGAAAATTGACTATGATTCTTATATTATATGAAATAAAATTGATTATGATTTTTGTTCGGACAACAAAGTTTTAGGACTTAATTTTGATTAAAAAGAACCAATGTATTTGAAGAAAAAAGGGGTTGGGACACAAGTTTTCCTAAAAAGAGTTTGAAACACAAATTTGAAGAAGTTGTACTAAGATCTTGTATGAAAGAATGAAAATTTAAGGCTTTGGGTTTCATTAGGGAGGAGTCAATGAGTTTGAGGATGAAAAGTTTGGGAGAGGAAGTTGAAGAAGATAATCTTTTAAGGGCTCTTTTTGATATTCATCTCTTAAATCTTCCGTATTTTGATATTAGTCACTTAAATATGAGTATTTGCTCTCAAGTTCCGCAAATCTTAAACTTTAAAATAAATATTCACTCCATCCTATATTCTGTTAAAGAGTTAATCGAACTTAGATTAATTAACAATTAAATACTAACTATCGTTAATTAATTAAGAATTAAACACTAATTAACACTTAACCAAACCCAAAAGACCACCCCTCATTTAGTTTTGGACAGACGAGGCGGCGGCTCCCTACCCTATCATTTTTGGGCCGGAGGAGGTGGTAGCACCATCACATCCCCATCCTCCTATGAAATTCTCCTCCTTGTCGGTTTTTTGCAGGTGGATGAGGCGGCGCTGCCTCCCCCCTCCTTCGTAGTTTAGGATGGGGCCTCCTCCCCGTGAGCCACCCGGACCTCCCCCGCCCCACCCGTACACACATCGCCCTCCCTCCACCAACCAAAAAGCCCACCAAGACCACCAAGCCCTAACCAACATCTAACAGAATATTCCCTTTTATGTTAGATTTTAACAGAAAATTAGAGAGAAAATTAGAGAGAGAGAGAGAGAGAGAGACTATTTAGGTTTAAGTTTAAAATTTGAGGGACTTGAGAGAAAATAGTCAGATTTAAAGGACAAATATCAAAATACGCATGATTTAAGGGACGGATAGGTGAAAAACCCCATCTTTTTAAAACATAAAAAAGAAACCTTAATTTTACTGTGTCTGATGATTAATTGGTTTTTTGCAAAATGTTCTCCGTTTAGATAATTGAAAGGGTATACTGTAATTATAAAATTCCATTAACAGCCGTGTGGATGTTTTTTTTTGGAAAAAAAGAGAAGTCTATGGTGGGTTTTGTATTTTTGCTGAAACAGGGCCAACGTTTATGGTAGTTACATGAAATTTAGCCTTCAATTTATATTTGTGAGACTCTTCTGCTCCCTGTGATATGATGAAAATTTTAAAATTTCTTTCCAAGTGCAGAGCAGAGATCAGAGTACAGTTCAGGCACGTTCCTGGTAATTTGTACAAGAGGAGTTTTGGTACCGATCTTGATCGAGCTACCAATGAGCTTGTGATTCGGGTGCAGCCAGATGAGGCTATCTACTTGAAGATCAACAACAAGATCCCTGGACTAGGGATGCGACTTGATCGCAGTAATTTAAATCTCCACTATGCCGCAAGGTACAAAAGTCTTTAGATACTTTATTTTGGAAGAGTGACCCTCTAAAATGCCAGACTCCTGAATGACTAGGAATATCTTGATTACTTTTGGATATTTGTTTCTCAAATTGAAATCCAGTCACTTCAGCCAATCATTGGCTGCTTCTATTTTTCAGAAGAGGCCATTTTCTTTTTTTTCTTTTTCTTTTTCGAGGTGAAGAGAAGAATGAAAGTATAAATTGTAGATTTGTTTTGATAACAAAAAAAATGAAATTAGGAGAAATGAAGAATGCCTAATTGTGAAATTTAACTTTGTGCCAGAAATAAAACTTTTAAACCAGAATACCTATTTAAATTTTCTTTATGCAGAATGCCAATAATTTTTATGACTAGCCTGTTCGTTTGAATATAACCTTACACGTTTGTGCTCTCATGGTGTATTATTCTATAAAATATGTTACAAATGCACACAGGCAAGTGTAGTGACCTTCAATGGTCCAATTAAACTCATCCCAGGCCGCTTTATACCCGATCCGTCAGTTGTGATTTCTATTTCTTTCAGGATCATAGGTTTGTTGTTGCGAAATTTTCTTTCATATCCGGAAGTTCTGACAGTTCTTTGAGGTGTAGGGAACTGACGTGGCCTATGTATATAACTGATTTTGTCTCCTCTAATCAGCAAGTATTTCTTTTCATCGGAGTCCCAAAACAACCAAATATACTCTCTCTCTCTCTCTCTCTCTCTCTCTCTCTCTCTCTCTCTCTCTCTCTCTCTCTCTGCGTGTGTGTGTGTGTGTCACAGATCAAAACTCTCAAGCTTAAATTCCCTCCAAATCCACCCCCCATGCGTGCGTGCGTGCGTGCGTGTCACAGATCAAAACTCTTAAGCTTAAATTCCCTCCACGTCCACCCCCCATGCGGCCATATTATAGTGTTTTATGCATCTGATTATTCAAAAATCTTAATATTTTGAGTTGTACAAAATTCTAAAATCCAAAGTCTTGATCTAATCCAAACTCATGTCAATTACGTTTTCTTTAGTTTTTATTATGAATTGCTTTAATTTACTTTTGACATTTGATAGATATTACTCCTTGACTGAATTTACTTGCTGGCGCTCATCTTTTTTTAACCAAATCTTTTATTGCCAAGTCAAATAAATTGCTTCACTAAACTTAAATGGGAATGACTCTGGCTTCAGATACTCGAAAGAGATACCTGATGCCTATGAGAGGCTCTTACTCGACGCAATTGAAGGAGAGCGCCGATTATTCATTCGGTCCGATGAGCTGGACGCTGCCTGGGAGCTCTTCACTCCCCTCCTCAAAGAGTTGGAGGAGAAGAAGATTGCTCCGGAGCTCTACCCGTACGGTAGCAGAGGGCCGGTCGGCGCGCACTACCTGGCGGCCAAGTACAATGTCAGGTGGGGTGATCTTAGTGCAGAGCACTACAAAGGATGATGATGATGATGAAGAAGAAGCCCATTTGCTACAGGTTTTGTTGTCACACAAATAAATCTATTATTGTGAGGAATAGATAGAGATGTAAAATAATAATGGAAACAGTGCCTCAATAGGTTTAGTATGGGATTGTTTTTTGGTCCTTGTGCTTGCCCTTAATGTGATCAGTGTAAGTTTTTTCTTTGTTGCATGAACTGTTTAGTTGTTTAATCATGATGATCTTCATGTTGGATGAGCCTGCCGATATATATCATCATCTTTTTTATGCTTATTGTGGTAATTAAGAGCTACTGTGATGCACATAAAGGTCAGAGTGGATTGTTGGGGGCAAAATGCACGATAATACCCCAACATTTGATGATATTTTAGCGTATATACTCCATAGTTTTAATCTGCCAGGACTTGTTACACTTTGTTGTATCCAAACTTAAAGAAGCCATTTGGTTGAAGCACCATCAATCTTTACGAATCATGTTGTAATTATGGACGGTACATTTGATTAGTTCTTTTCTAAATATTCGTATATAGAACATGCACGCATGAGATGAAACATGACAATGTTAGGCAAACAAATCGACACCAATTGCATTACATCAATTGCCAGACTGATGCTAGGGCCACAAGCTTCTTTTGCGTGTGCAATTTTTCAATAAAAAGATCAAGGATTTGCTGACAAAATCATTAGCCGAAGCATGACAAATTCCAAACCTTCAGCATGCGTCAAGCTTGGTCAAGATCAACAACCCATGGTCATTAGCCTAGGATTTGTTCTAAATCTGAAAGGATTGATGGATCCCCCATTTCACACTCAAAATGTCAAATCTGGATGGACTAATAATTTCCATTATATCCGAAGGGGACCCTTTGTTCCTTAGCCCCAGCTATCAAGCCGAATTCAAGGGAACGTTGCAACAAAGGTCACCGCACTAACTGTTCTTGGTTGACTCGGTGTAGGATTTTGATGATGGTGCCATGCGAGAGTAATCCTTGTGTCTAGTGCTTCCTACTAACCCTAATCTCTCGATTTTTTTATTAGATTATATCAGCAATCGAAGCCTTACTCATGCCATTTCTCACACACGCACACACAAGGAGGGCAACTGTAAGAGGCCCATACTTAAGCTAATTATTTTTCTTTTTCTTTTCCGATGTGAGACTATGGGCTCTTCACAGCAACTGCAAGAGGGGGAAAAAAAAAACCTAAAATCCATCAAGAAAGATACAAAAGAAGTGGAAAGCTATGGAGTTTATTGCTCGCATGCGTATAAATTGCCTGCAGATTTTGTTGCAGAGCTGTTTGTCATTTATCATGCGAAACTTGCTGTTTGATCTGCTTGCTTGAGACCATATTTCTTGCACATGTTTGATTATAGAGATTCAAAAAAAATTACTTGCTCATGTTTTGATAAGATTTTGTAAGTTTGTTCTGCCTTGGTATTAGTCGCATCCAATATTGAGCTTTTATCCAACACAGAATAATATATATGCGATATCACACACAGAATAAAGTTTGAGAATAATGTAGAAAAGGTGTCACCTGATCTATTAGATCATGTGCCAAGACACATAAAGTTGGAAAGTACAAGTCTCACATGAGCTTGTACTTACAATAAGGCTCTCCTTTATGTGTCTTGCACCTGATCTATCAGATCATGTGCCACCTAATCTACATGATTCCCATAATATATATGTGATGTTATCAGGGAAAAATTTCCAACGCTAACGGGCATATGTGTTATGTTTATTTATTAAGACTTTTCTTAGATGCGTTCTACATATCATGGATGAAGAGCATATCAAAAATCAAGTGAATCTATCACTAATTAACTCTCGATTCAATTGTTACAGATTCAACCATTTTAGAATAATAGTACTTTTTGTAATGAGAAGATCGATGGTCATACCCCCTATGTTTACTCATATTAATGATGTATGTTTGTAGAATAATTTTCATATAAAAATTTCAAAAAAGAGGGAAACATGGGTTATTTGTGTGGTGCATGTGCAGTGTGTGTGTCATTGATTAAACCCCCTGTGGTTCTCCTCGTTTTTTTGGGTTTGGGGGTTTGTGTTGTATGTATATGTATATGCGTGTAGGACCTTTTTCCTGTGCGAAATTGTGTAAATTTTGCACAGGAAGACAGCGTGAAAACAATTTTTTAGAAATTTTTTCTCAATTTTTTATGGTTTAATTCATCCACACACATATGAGTTTAATGAGAATCAGGTGACCAAGGATGATTTTTCTCCTGGGTCCACCCACGGCCAAGTTTTCCCATTTTTTTAAATTTTTTTCAATATGCTCTACACCTCATGGATGATCATCACACCAAAATTCAAGTAATTCCAACACTTTTTACCCATCGATCCACCCGTTATAAAAAGTTCTATGTTATGCGATCGTTGATTTTGCAAGGAGTGGATCAATAGGCAAAACATGTTGGAATCATTTGATTTTAGGTGTGGTGATCATCTATGAGGTGTAGAGCATATTGTAAAAAAATTCAAAAAAACTATGAGGAGGTTCTTGGCCGGTGGTGGACCAAGGAGGAAAATCCTCATTGGACACCTAATTCCCATTAAAAAAACACAAACACAAACACACATATACATACATACATACATACATACGTATGTATGTATGTATGTATGTATGTATGTATATATATGGATTCATGTAGATCAGGTGCAAGACACAAAAAGGAGGGCCCCATGGAAAGTACAAGCCCATGTGGGGCTTGTACTTTCCAACTTTATGTGTCTTGGTATCTGATCTATTAGATCAGGTGTCCCCTTTTCTATATTATTCACACACACACACACACAAGTCATAACCCGTGCCCGTGGGCACAGTTCATTTAAGATTTCCTACTGCGAAATCTTTTTTCACTAAAAAAATTATTTTCACAGCCAAAATTTAAAATAACAAAAAATTAAGGTAAAATTATTTAGCGACACGGGCACCTTCGGCATAGGCGTCTTCGACGCGAAACAACAAATTCAGCGCATCAACCTTCGACGTGGAACAACAAATTTGGTGCAGAACAAAACATTTGGCGCGAAACAACAAATTCTGCGCGGGCGCCTTCAGCGCGGAATAACAAATTAAGCGTAGAACAAAAAATTCGGTGTGAGCCCCTCGGCGTGGAACAACAAATTCGGCGCGTGCGTCTTCGGCCCGGAACAAAAAATTCGTCGTCGAACAACAACTTTGGCGCGAGCGCCTTTGGCGCAGAACACCAAATTCGGCGTGGGCGCCTTCGGCGCGGAACAACAAATTAGAGTTAAAAAATTTAGCGGCACGGACGCCTTCGGTGTGGAACAATAAATTCGGGATATAACAACAATTTTGGCGCGGGTGCCTTCGGCGCGAAACAACAAATTAGTGTTAAAAAATTTAGCGGGTGTCCTCGGCGCGAAACAACAACCTCAGGGTATTTTTCGGTGACGGTATTAACTCAAATTTTTTTACGCTAGTTTGTTATTCCGCTGAATTTTTTATGCTAATTTTTCTCTTTATTTAATTTAATTGATCATGTTTCTTCACGATCTTTCACAAGACACTTTTAATTTCAAAGTTATGTTCCCAAGACACTTTTCCCACCAAAAATTTAATCTCCACAATCTTTTCCAATACATCTTTAATTTCAAAGTTGGTTTCCAAGACAGTTTCCCCCCCAAAATTTAATTTTTCCTACTAAAATTTTCACTAAATCCAATCTCAACCATTGATTTACCAAGATCAAATCTCAGCTACTTTTTATCTTGTCCTAGTCAGCCCTAGAATTCAAAAAAAGGTTGTCAAACGTATAATATATATTATACAAATGAGGACTTTTTTGAATATTTGTCATACATGGTATCAAAATATGACTAGGACAAAATGTTTGGGAGAGTGAGGGGCCCAATGGAATGTGGGTGAGTGGTTGGGTATGGATTTGGTTGTTTTGGTGGAACCCCCAAACAACCCATTATTTGCAAGTTTGCCATTGTTTTTTCATACAACCCAAAGACCCCTCATCTCCCTTCTATTTACGGATTTGCAATCGCTCTTTTTCCGCTTTGCACCTGAGTTTTTTTGCGCTTTATTCTCTGCTTTTGTGCCCCTGCGACGACCGACCCAGGTTTCTTTTCGCCGTCAGTATTGCGTCCGGGAGACGATTATCCCCGTTGTTTTTTTGCTTTCGGGTGATGACTGCACCATCGCCATTTCGCCTATGAACCGGTTGTCACCTTGGTTTCGAACACGGGAGACGACCTTCGCCCTACCCTCGGGGCACGGGCATTCGCTAGTGTGTGTGTGTGTGTGTGTGTGTATATATATAGGGATTAATGGGTATCATATGCCATATGAGATAGGCTCTCATACGCCCTCTACGCCCTCTCACATAAAACAACCAAGTACAACCAAGTACAAGCCCATATGGGCTTGTACTTGGTTGTTTTATGTGAGAGGGCGTATGAGAGCCTATCTCATATGGCGTATGATAGCCATTATTCTCATATATATATATATATATATATATATATATATATATATATATATATATATATATATATATATATATATATATATATATATATATATATATGAAAATTTTCAAATGCAAACATTGCGCACGGAAAATTCTGTGCAAAAATGGTTTAATTTTTTTTCGAATTCTTTTTCAGAAAATTTTTCCTCTTCCAATTCATATAGTTATACATACACACCTCAAAAAAATTATGGTTGAAAAATAAACTCAATAGCATGTCCACTTATTTCAAGACACTAAGCAATCTAGGAGTTGTGAGTTCTGAATCATGTTCTACCTATTGGATAATTTAGTGATCTTCCTTGTATACACTTTCCTTTACAGTCTTACTCAATAGCTTTTCTAATTTTACTTGCCTGAATCGAATTAATCATATGTCATATTGAAAACAAGTCGATGTATCTTAAATTGACCTTGACTTTTGGATTGCCTAATCCTGCTAAGGGTACAATCTTTGAAAGATTCTTCTTTCATGATGTCTCACATGGTGACAAAGAAATAATCCATTCACTACATATCCAGTGGTTATGATACAAACATGGTATGAGTACATCATGCTATGGTGAAGCTCACAAATGAGTTACTCAGATTCTTTCAACACTGTACTGCTCATGGCTTAGAACACTTTTACTATTTTTCTCAAGTTACCGAGTGATCTAACTTGGTATCTCCATCTCTATGCATGAGCCATATCAATGTAGGAACGAGCACTCAATATAGCCAACCAAAGATGAAGGTAGATGTGGGTGTATGCCCCTAGATCATTATGATCTCGTCCTAAAATAGGGTGATGCTTTTAAATTGCATCTTTTCTTTGCATGCTTCCTAAGTCCTAATGACAAATGTTCACATGAGTGTGATAGCATTGATACCTTAATAAAACAACATGCATACTTAATAGTAAATTATACTACTGATTAAAATTTTATTAATTTATTAATGTAAAATTGTAGTTGTACAAATGTATCCCCGATATAGTACATAACCATCTTCAAAGGCCCAAAATCTTTACATGTATTTTATTAAACTCAAGCATCAAGTCCTTGATCAACAAATACATTTTGCACTAATCATATTGAATCGCCCTAGGACCTTCCTTATCTATATCTCTTGCGTGTCCAGGAAATTTCTTGGGTAGATCATGTATGATCTTTACTTCGAACAACATATATTATGGGATGAGATCTAACCTTTGGTTGCTTTCATCATCTCCTTTATCATTAGAAGCTACCAATTTGTCATCGATATATAATTTTTGGATTAGGAAACTTCCAAAATATTATTTAAAATACATGCAATAATCTTTTTCGATCATCATAAATTTATACAAGAGTACACCTCAATGAAACTATAAGTATTACTACCTAGATAATTGCTTCAATCTATAGATTAAGTGATCGAGACTACATACTGTCTGCATATGACTTTCAAATACAAACCACCGAATGATCCATAAAAACATCATCCAATTCATCACGGAGAAATATCATCTTAATCTCTATCTGGACTAATTCCAAGTAAATGTATGATACACTTATCAAAATCGTAAGAATTGATACAAACCTCACCCATAAAGAGAACGTTTCCTTACAGTCTACCCTTTCACACTAGGTATATCCCTTCGACATTAGACGTGTCTTACACCCTTCTATGAATATGTTCACTGAAAAACACCCCAGAGGGGGGTGAATATGGTGGATGACACAATTTAAAATTTTTAACATTTTAACACTCAGCGGAATAATGCAAAGAACACAATTGCAGATCAGAGATGCAAGCACAAGTGTGTTTAACGGAGTGGCTCTCCACCTAGGCTCCCGCATATACTCCGACCCCAAACCTATGAGGATTTCACCTCTTTTATAACCAAAAAGATACACTATGATCACGTTTGCGGGTGGTGATCGAACCGTAGAAAATAGTGTCCAAGAATATAACGCTTAACGATACCCCCTGAGTGAAGCTATTCTCACAATACAATCTCACAAAATTATAATTCACACTGATTTAATACTGCAGTAAAAAAATAGAAAGATATCATCGTGATATATTTCGTGAGATCGTGGTCACGTGGGTGAAAAAGGTTCTTTAATCTGACGTCTGGATAAAAGGATATGAGCGTCTGAAGTTGACTGTGCAAATCTGGAATCTGCAGAGGCTGTTCTGTAGAAAATGCCGAAATTGGATCTGTTCATGTGGACTGAATATGGGAGACTACCACCATTGCATAGAGTATGAAGGTTTGGTCGCGTAGGCACAAACGACGTGTCAATCCAATGTCAGGATCATGAGATATGTGCGTTTGAAGTTGACTGCACGAAACTGGAATCTGCAGAGTCTGTTCTGTAGAAAATTCCGAAACTAGATTTGTTCGTGTGGACTGAATAGAGGAGACTTGAACTTGGATAAATTATTGGTGAAGTAGAACTCCTTTGAATTTAAACTTCTAATCTTCATGGTCTCCTTTTTGAATCCAAACATCTAATCTTCAATCTTTGACTTAGGCAAATCCTATTGAAGATAGGACTCCTCATTAGATATGAATCCTTTTGAGATAGAATTCCTATTCAAATCTAATCTTTGACTAGTCAAATCTTCACCTTCATGGTGCATGGATAATTGTGGATGATGTAGGATTATTTTGAAATTTCCAATCCTATTGAAGATATGATTCATCTTAAGGTAAGAATCCTTTTGATGTAGATCTCCTATTTAAATTAAATCTTTATCCAATCAAATCTTCATCTTTGACCAGTCAAATCTTCATCTTCATGATGCATAAACAATTGTGAATGAAGTATAACTAGTCTTGAATTTCTTTTTGCACAATTGTCAACACCTATAATTCTTTTGCACAAACAATTTCTTTTTCACATTTACCTCTGAAATCACTTAATAAAAACATTACTACTACATGGCTTGTTTGTCATCATCAAAATTAAAAGTGTAGCCTAGTTAGTGGGCTAACTAGGCCAACAATCTCCACCTTTTTGATGATGGCAAACAAGTCTAGAAAAATTGAGATATACTATTAAAGAACAAGTCTTATAGTGCACATGATCATGAAAATCATTCAAATCTCCCCTACCTATGTGCGCTCATGAATCATGTGACAAGCTCCCCCTCAAAATGTGGTCTCATGAATCATGTGACATGCTCCCCTTCGAAGTGTGCATCTCATTTTTTCTACTTCTCCCCCTTTTGTCATCATGCAAAAAGTATTTTCTCATGCTCCCCAAGATTCATGCATCGCCTAATATTCAATTTTCTTCTTCTCTCTCTCCCCCCCTTTGACATCAATCGAAAAGGATAAACATAAATAAGAAAATATCATCTATTGTAAACCATCGGCGGCTACGGAACCCCGTAGCCTTGTATTTATAGTAATATGGTTACATAATGGGTGGATACCTACTAACGGGTTGGGCCTTCAAAAGCCCGTTTATAACACTTCCCCTTATCCATCCATTGTTGTAAGCCGTGATAAACGCTTCAGGGTTCATAGAGCTTATCTGATCATGGGTCTATGGATACTTCTGGATCCCAAGTTTAAGAGTACTTGCCTCGTTAAAACCTTTGCCAAGGAAAACCCAGTGGGAAAAACCAATGGCTAGGGGAAAAGAGTACAAGTCTCTGTAACTTCCCCTGATCGATGGATATCACTAGATGTGGATACTTCTGGATCCTAAGTTAGGGATAACTGCCTCGTTAAAACCTTTAGCTATGGAAAACCCAGTGGGAAAAACCAATAGCCAAGGAAAAAGAGTACAGTTTCTGTAACTTCCCCTGATTGGTGGAAGTATTTAGGGGGTGGATACTTCTGGATCCAGAGTCAATGAGGTTGCCTCGTTAAAACCTTTAGCTATGGAAAACCCAGTGGGAAAAACCAATAGCCAATGGAAAAGAGTACAACAGTACATTTGACTCCCCCTGATCTGTACAAGCTGCAGGCTTGCAGATCTCCTAGGCAACTATACATCAATCTCTTACAGTGTTCCGATAATAAGTACAAAGTACAAGGCATCGCTCACCTATACAAGACATCGCTCATCTATACAAGTATCGCTCATCTATGGCAGCTATTGAATCCGAGGGATCTCTTCTGAGGAGGAGTGGTCTGCAGACTCGGTAGGTAGCATCACGTCTCTGACCCAGTCTTCACTGTGTCTGCGAGGTACTGCAGGACCTGGCTGTGCGCACTTATGATTTGCTTCTTGGATTGATGAGTCTCTCGGGATGGTGTGATTGATGTTGCCTTGGAAGTATGCTTTGCTGGTCTCCAGGAGTTGGTCGCTTCTTTGTTGCAGTCATCGCGATGATCTGTAACCTGTATCTGCAAATACATTTAACATGTTGTATGATCCTTGACCCTTGGAGATAGCGCAGAAGCTACATATCTCTGGTCCAGTGGTGCGCTGCAGGCGCTGCACTGTATCTGGTTAAAGTGTTTACTGCCAGATAAAGGAGTGTACAAAAGACATTTGAGTAAGGCACTTCAGGACCTAGGATATCCTTCCCCTCTTCCAGCGAACGGAAGGGGTCTTAATGTGCATCCATACAACCAGTAGGTGTATTGGTGGATTGCAATTTTCCATGTTTCTTCATCGACTGGATGCTAATTTCATCTTCTGGATGGTAATTCATCTGCTGGATGATTATTCATCTTCGGGATGATTATTCATCTTCGGGATGATGGTTTCATCTTCGGGATGATTATTCATCTTCGGGATGATGGTTTCATCTTCAGGATGATAATTCATCTTCCGGATGAAGGTTTCATCTTCAGGATGATAATTCATCTTCAGGATGATAATTCATCTTCAGGATGATGGTTTCATCTTCGGGATGATAATTCATCTTCAGGATGATGGTTTCATCTTCGGGATGATAATTCATCTTCAGGATGATTATTCATAAGGGTATGTTGTCACATCATCCATAGCAACATAGCCTAAAATTATCTTTGCTAATCGCATGGGTTTCGCAATCATGACCAGGGAGCCTGATGCATCAGTTTGATTAATTTTGTAAGTGAGTTAAACTCATCTTACATGGTTACTTCCTGGTTTCTGCGAAATAAACCTCTAAGGCTATAGCGTTTTGCTTATAGCATACGATTTTATTTATTTATACAATATTCGGTAGCCCACAGGTTTGATATCTTTTGATATCAGGTCTTCAGGTCCAAATACTGCACATTTCATAAGTGAGTCCAGCTCAACTTATTATTGCCTCGTTCCACATAATTTGACCAAATTTCTGCGTTTGCTTCAGGAAACGGAGATTGTGAACGATATCAATGGCAAAATGAAATGTGAGTAATTGTCGACAAGTGTGTTTTATCCAAATACCTCTCCGTGTACGTACATTATTCAATTTATTCCAGATTTATCTCTTCAGGAGGTTCTGGAAAGGGAGAGGATATGGAGATGAGCTCACTTTCCTGTGGTGGTATTGTTTTAGGGTCTCGTGGTATGTCCTCTCATCCATTGAGGATATCCACTTTTGCTACTCGTAGATTGCATCCATTATAGTTGGTATGTCAATCCTAGCTGGATTTTTAGTAGCAGGGATGTGTGAATTTGACAATATTTATATTGTTAGTAGCTATGTCTGATAACTGTTTAACAGTTTCATAAGTGTGGATCTTCAGGATCTCATCACTATTTATGATAATCAGATCATAGGTATTAATGTTTTAAATGGTCCATAGTGGTGATATGGGAATGTATACTCATCATGACTCCATCGATAAGATGTGCACTAAACGCTTCCCCCGTTAGGGGTTCTCAGAAATTGTTTATATGAGGTGATCAGGCTCATATAAATAGTTTCTAAGGAGGCATTCTGATGGTATGCATGTTCCCACATGGTCACCTACAACTGGATTTCTAGTGGACAAGTAATCCGTTTAAATCATTTTAATGATTTACATATAACCCATTTCTGGGTGTGAACACAAAGCTTCAGGGTGTTCAATTTTCTTCCAGTTGTTAAATATAATTGATTTCCTAGTATTATCCCAACAATCCGCAATAAGCTCGACTTCAATGAAGTTGAGCATAGAACTAGGGATATGAACCCGTCAAGGCTCCATCTATAAGATGTGCTCTAATGCCTCCCCCGTTTGGGGATCTCGGAACATATTCATCTAGGAGGGTTAGTCCCGATGAATAAGTTCCACTGCGGCATTTTTGAGGGTGGTATGATGGTAAGTAAAAGCCCAACCAATATCCCAGTAATGTAATATGTCCGTTGTGATTAATAATAATCTGGACTACGGTTGGATAACAAGGTTTTGATTATGACCATTTTAAGAGGATATATAGATGAGTACTCTAAGGTACATCATCAGCCCTATGTAGGGAGTGTGTGAGTCCACTTTTATCCCTCAAATACTGTCAAGAGGCCTAAAGGTCTCATTCTTCTAATGATAGTATATCATCTTAAATTCGTTTGAGGAAGTGAGGAGAGTCAATGTCCACGTGAATGGAGATGATCTCGTAATCATTTTTCCCTTTTGAATGGGATAATGAGAGTTTCACCCTTTTTTTGAAGAATCTTCGGGTTCGTCTGGTTAATGATGTCTTGCATCATCAATACAGGGTGACATCGATCCAAAGTTGGTCGATTCTGGACACTTCTGGTGTTCCAAATTAATTCCTCTGTTCGAATTTATGTGTGACTTTTGAACGTCTATTAAAAAGTTCAAGTTAATTTTGTCCGGTAATAGGTGAACTCTGTTCAAACTGTGAAGGATTACATCTTCACAATGACTATTATGCGGATCATAGTTGGATAAAGCTTCAGGCTTTATTGGTTTCTTGAGTCATTATGGATTTCATTTTGACGAATATCCTTTGAAGCTTTATAAGTTTCAGAGAGTACATGGCATCCTCATTTTAGGAGTATTCAGGATGACAAAACATTTACAGTAAGAATGCGTAAAAAAACACGTATATACTGCAAGAGAATACTACTAATAATTATGTTAGAGCAACAAGTTTCATAGTATGATGTGTGTTCTATAAAAATATACGTCCACAATTGTGCTCATTTTAGACTCATATTATGACAAAAGATCAAATTTATTTTCAAAATTTATTTGTCCTCGGGGAGTAGCGAAATATACATACAGTCAATTTGACTTTCGTCGTTTAGACTAGATATGTATATATTTTTATATGGCATAGGTTAATGCCCATTCATTTTGCAAAAAGCATTATGGGTCTTGTCAGAACTTCTGGTCTGATATTGGGTTGCCATTGCATACTCCATATCGAGGTACATCATATCTTCCCTTTCTCATTTTTATTCAAGACTTCCCCTGTTTTCAGTCGTCCTTATTGTCGTTTATAAGGAAGAATGATTATTGGTCTTACAAAGTAGACATATACAAGGGAAATGAGTTAGTTTCTATATTTCCACTTTTCTAGTTTATGAGAGACTTTTAAAAGTCTATTTGAAAACTCAAGTATGGTCTTCAGGCCATTTTTATTGAGTCATTCAAGTATTGTGTGGATATAGAATCATACTCTATGGGAAACAATTACGTGGGTATGAATTTTATAATTTCTCACTTATCTATTAAGCCACGACTTCGGGCGTACGCTTAAAAGATAAGGTTAGATTCAAGAATCATACCTTGTAAATTGAGATTACTTAAAAGAGTTTGGCGGTGTTATGACAACTGCTGGTGTCAATATTGGTTTATACAAACCGTAGATTTGAGAGATCTATTTACTGCGAAATGCGTATTTCTAAAAGAAAACGCATAAATGTTTTTCGTATAATCCATCGTACTTATTAATTTTTATTAGTGTGAAAGGGTGTTGACTTTTGATTTGATTTTGAACTTCAGGTTCATTTTGGTTTTGAACTCCATGTTCATTTTGTCAACTAGGATATGGTGTTAAACTTTTTGAAATCATTATTGGTTTGTTAACATAAAATGTTGTCATATCATGAGCACATCATACATACAATATAATGTAAAGCTTGTAAACTAAAAAGTTGTGCTCAATTAACCTGAATTGAAACAAGTATGATGTATTCACATGCTATTTATATGCTGCAGGCATTTAAATAATCTTATCGCAGATATACAGTTTTGCTACAGGCATTAAACTATGTCATAGTGATTTTAGCATGCTAAATAAAAATGTACATCACAGAATCATTAAATATGCGGCAGTCATATAATTTTCTACACATGCATTTAATCATCACGGAAATTTTATAATGGAAGTGAAAATTTTTCGTTTAATAATTATTGGACCACTGGGCAACGTCATACACCGTTAGGTTAGTTAACTAACGGCAGAGCGGTCGCAGGATCTTCCTAATTATTAAACGTGTAATAATCAAATAATCCAAGAAAAATTGCGATGATTTATAAAGCATTAATCAGATTATAGCGAAGGAAAATCGAATTCAAATCTGAAAAATTGTTTGAAAAAAATGAATTTTCGGTGTGAAACCCTAGTTAGGGTTTTTGGTTGCGCGGATTGCCGTTTCAGGCGGCTAGGGTTTCCAGACATGAGCGTGCACCGGGGGGTTGAGGGCCCGATACGATCGGCTGCCGGGGGGGTTGGGGGCCCGCCGCTGTCGGCGGTGGGGGGGGATGGGGGGCCGCCGCTGCGGGCGGCGGGGCCCACCGCTGCCGGCGACGGGGTGGCTCCCGCCGCTGCAGGCGGCGGGGGTGGTTCCCGCCGTGGCAGGCGGCGGGGCCGCCCGCCGCCAGCAGGCGGCGGGTCTGGCCCGTCGCGGCGGCGGCGGGGCCGCCCGCCGCCAGCAGGCGGCGGGTCTGGCCTGCCGCCGCTGCAGCCGACGGGTCTGGCCCGCCGTCGCAGCGGCGGGGCCGCCCGCCACTGGCAGCGGCGGGTCGAGCCCGCCGTCGCAGCGGCGGGGTGGGGGGAGGTGGCCGCCGCTTCAGGCGGCGGGCGGGGGGGTTTTCGCGTGAGTTTTGGGGGGATTCACGTTCCGGCGAGAAGACCCCCCCTAGGGTTTCATGGTTTTTTGGGGATAAAAATCCAATTTTTAGTAGAAAAAAGTGTTTTTATCTCCAAAAAAATCGTTTTTTATTGTAAAAGGTTGATTTTTAGCAATAAAAACGATGAGAATTTCATTGATTGATCCAGGAAATTGGATCTCAACATATGCGCATATGAAATTTTAGATCTAGGGTTTCAGGATTACCTCTAGATCCTACCCGCCGGATCTAGCGACGTTCGGTGAAGGAAGCCCGTTCCCGTCGCCTTCGTCCGTCGGCAGGGGTTCGGCTTAGCTTCGAGCGTGCTGATAACGTGTTGTAAACCATCGGCGGCTACGAAACCCCGTAGCCCTGTATTTATAGTAATAGGGTTACATAATGGGTGGATACCTACTAACGGGTTGGG
This sequence comes from Scilla litardierei, assembly GCA_030789695.1. Classification (NCBI taxonomy): domain Eukaryota; kingdom Viridiplantae; phylum Streptophyta; class Magnoliopsida; order Asparagales; family Asparagaceae; genus Scilla; species Scilla litardierei. The sequence continues at coordinate 70,583,096 of CM061138.1, read as the reverse complement.
CCTCCAAAAGCCCGTTTATAACATAATCAACTTTATTGAAAAGTTTTTAAGCATAAGACATGAAACAATATTAGCATATCGAAGAAACACGATATTAGTAATGTCTTTTATATTAATGTGTACTCCACACTAACTCAAAGCATACACAACGTCATGAACATTAAGAGCATACAGTCATTGCTTAAATATAAAAAGAAAATATCATCAATTAGCTTACTTGAATCATTGGTACATGTGTAGAGATCCAAAGAATCAAACTTATAAATTGTCTTAAACAAATTTTTCTATATTCATCTCCTTAGAATAAACTTCCAAGCATAATGTAGGGAGATAACCAACATAAGATACCATGATGTTAAATTTCGAGTCCTTTGGAGTTGAGGTGCGCTAAGTGGTTACTTTATCTACCTTATGTCATACACATTGCTCAACAAACCCCCAAAATCTGGTTACTAGCTGCCGGTATCAAAAATATTTTCATAATTTCATTTTCGTTGTTTTCATTTTCTTTGGCCGATATTTGCCAATATTTCTCACCGTTTCCCTTTTTATTTTCTATGTTATTGTCTCAGAATAGTGACGCATGAAGGCATCTACATATTCGACTCCTACTACTTAAATCATCCAAAAAGAATCATATGTATATAAATGTAATGATAATGAATAAGAGTTCAATATTTTAGAGCCTAAACATTTTCCAACAATTTTTCATAAGTTACATGACTATATCAACTGAAACAAATTCAAACAATTTGGCATGCTAACAATGAACACTCAATCATGCATGATTTGAGTATGTGATTCTTCATTAATATAAAATGTCATCACCAAAATCATATTTAATGTTTCTAGGATTTTTAACAAATTTCATACCAAAAGATCATCAAAATTTCAACTACATCAATGATAAGCATGTATGAATATCCAAACGACGATGTCAATGACTCATGTATATGCATATGCGAAAGAAGAAATAACCCATGATCCAATATGAATATATCAGTGCATCAAGTATGCCCTGAAAAATAAGGAGGATAAAGAGTATATCATGCCACGTGTATTTTCAACTTCTTTTGCTTCATTTTTCCAAGTCATAAATCCATGATCTAATAAATATTTTACCGTTTTCGTTGACACGATACAAGCTATCACCCGAATCCTACTGGTACACCTGCAAGAGAAGATTCACCTCTTGGTATCCATTTTTTGGATTCGGAAGTGTTATCACATGATTTGCTTTGCTTAATATGATGTTTAGGAATCCATATGAATTTTTCAGGATAAATGCGAGCAAAGCAATCATGGATGACATGTCCCTTCTTATTACAATGAAAACATGTAACATTAGAGTGGTAGTGATTAGAAGAGGACATGTTCGCATCATGAGTGCTAGATGGAGAGCTTGTGTATCTAGCATATCTCTTCTGAACAGGGTTTCTAGGATTATTAGAAGGTTGCTTCTTTTGCTTCTTTTTGAACCCTATGCCATGTGTGCTAGAATGATCATGTAGGCCATCTAACATCTCATTGAAGCTCTTTTGGCTATTAGTGAATCTCTTAATGGTATAGCTAAGATTTTGGTTTTCACTTTCAAGCTCACTAATCCTAGCTTCATTACTTTTTCCGTTTTCACTAGTTTCCAATTCAATAGCTATGTTTTTTCCCTTTTATTACGTTGGATTTTTCTTTTTCAACCTCTTCCAATTTTTCCTCATAGCTAGCTATCTTGTGATTTAAAAATTTTATTTCAGAATCTCTAATACTAAGAGTGCTAATTTTTTCTTTCAAGTCTTTGGCGAGATTAGAATTTTCAAGTTCTAATTTAGCCACTTTTCTATTAACATCATCTATTTCACTAGCATTATTTTTTCTTTTTATCAAATTAATTTTTTCTTTCACAAGATCCTCTATTTTTCTTCGTAATTAAAACCATTTGATTTAAGAATTTAATATCAGAATCTTTAGAATTTAAAGAGCTAATTTTCTCATTTAAATCTTTAACTAGATTAGAGTTTTCAAGCTCTGACTTAGCTAATTTTTCGTTAGCATCTTTTAATTCTAAGATCTTGGTCTCTAAGACGGTTTCATCGATGTTATTAACAATCTCTAATGATTTCTGTCATTTAGTAAATAACATTTCATTTTCACGATTAGTAGCAGCAAGTTGGTCTTCTAAGAATGCTCGAAGTTTTTTAAGCTTAGAGTATTTAGGACCTATGTCTACGAGGAGATTTACTAAATATTCATAAGCTTCTTCCATATCAACGAACATATCCTCACTATAGCTATGACCATCCATAGGGAAGAGTTCAGATTTTACCTTTTCGCTTTCTGAATTATGTTTTATCTTGTCTCTTTCTGAACTAGATTTTGCCTTGCTTCTTTTCCCCATGAGGCATGTCTCGGTGTTGTTCTTCTCATCATCATTTGAAGAAAGCTCCTCTGCATCGCTTTCTCCCCATATAGATAGCCTCTTTCTTTCAGATTTCTTTTTACCTTCATCAATTTCTTTTCTCCTTCCTTTGTTCTTTAGAAGAGGACAATTTATTTTCAAGTGTCCCTTTTCATTGCACTTGAAGCATCGTGGCATGATGTCCTCTTCTACTTCTTCTTCTTCTTCTTGCTTCTCGCCACATACATTGCCAAATTTCCTTTTATTGTTCATCAGGAATTTTTTGAACTTCCATGTGAGGGCATCGATCTCTTCATCACCACCAGACTTTAGAGCATTTACAGTATTTGCAAAAGGTGAGATCAAAGTATCAAAAATTTCATAGGTACTTGTGAATTATCTGTGTTTGTGTGTGAAGTGTTTATACTATGTGCCATATTCAGGATCGAGATTCAACTAGACTTTGAGTCTAAAAAGAATCACGCTCTGATACCAATTGAAAAACACCCTAGAGGGGGGAGGGGGTGAATATGGTGTATGGAACAAATTAAAAATTTAACACTCTGCAGAATAATGCAAAGCACACAATCGCAGATCAGAGATGCAAGCACAAGTGTGTTTAACGGAGTGGCTCCCTGCCTGTACTCCGACCCCAAAACCTATGAGGATTTCACCCCTTTTATATCCAAAAAGGTAAACTATGATCACGCTTGCAGGTGGTGATCGAATCGTACAAAATAGTGTCCAAGAATATAATGCTCAACGATAGCCTCTAAGTAAAGCTATTCTCACAATACAATATCACAAAAGTATAATTCAAACTGATTTAATACTATAGTATAAAAAAAAGATATCACAGTGATGTAGTTCGTGAGATCATGGTCACACGGGCAAAAACTGTTCGTTAATATAGCGTCTAGATCAAAGGAAATGAGCGTCTGAAGTTGTCTGCACAAATCTGGAATCTGCAGAGGTTGTTTGGTAGAAAATGCAAAAACTGGATCTATTCTGTGGACTGAACAGAGGAGACTACCTCTGTTGTGTAGAGTATGAAGGTGTGGTCGTGTAGGCGCAAACGATGTGTCGATCCGATGTCAGGATCTGGAGATATATGCGTTTGAAGTTGACTGCGCGAATCTGGAATCTGCAGAGGATGTTCTGTAGAAAACACTGAAACTGGATCTGTTCATGTGGACTGAACAGAGGAGACTACCACCGTTACGTAGAGTATGAAGGTGTGGTTGTCTATGCGCAAACGGTTCGTCAATCAGAGTTTCGGATCAAAAGTTATGCACTTTTTAGTGTTGTCTGTCGAACTCTTTCTTCTTCATACGAACTTTGATTATCTCTTTGAAGCTTGGGGAAAGTGAATTTGGCAGATGAGAGGAGGCTTGATCTCTGCATATTTTTGGCTCAATTTGATGTTTGGGGATTTTTCTCCAATAGAGGGGGTTTTCTCCTTTTATAGAGATATGCGTTTCTTTTCAATTTGAACACTTGGTTTTCAAATCTTCAATCAAATTTACAATCAAATCTTCAAACAAATCTTCATGATGCATTGAACTTGGATAAATTATTGATGAAGTAGAACTCTTTTGAATTTAAACTTCTAATCTTCATGGTCTTCTTTTTGAATCCAAACATCTGAACTTCAATCTTTGACTTAGGCAAATCATATTGAAGATATGACTCCTCATTAGATATGAATCCGTATGAGATAGAATTCCTATTCAAATTCAATCTTTGACTAGTCAAATCTCCATCTTCATGGTGCATGTATAAATTGTGGATGATATAGGATTCTTTTGAAAATTCCAATCCTATTGAAGATAGGATTCATCTTAAGATAAGAATCCTTTTGATGTAGATCTCTTATTTACATTAAATCTTTATCCAATCAACTCTTCATCTTTGACCAATCAAATCTACATCTTCATGATGCATGAACAATTGTGAATGAAGTAGGACTAGTCTTCAATTTCTTTTCGCACAATTTTCCACACATATAATTCTTTTGCACAAACAATTTCTTTTGCATATTTACCCCTGAAATCACTTAATGAAAACATTAGTACTACATGACTTTTTTGTCATCATCAAAATTAAAAGTGTGGCCTAGTTAGTGGGCTAACTAGGCCAACATTCACTTTTCACTTAACTGTAAGGATCCATTTGTTCTTTGATTTTGCGTCCAGCTGGAAGATCAACCAAGATTCAAACTTGCTTTATCTACATAGACTGCAACTCAACATTTATGGCATCGTGTCATTCCTTTAGTCAACAAACAACTTCTTTCATATAGCTGGTTTTGTACCGTCCAGGTGCGGTACCACCATGCATACTTCACTGTTAATCCCATGTTGGTGACGGTAAATCATAGAGTTTTTTGCATATTCATCCCTTAAATCTTGCATATTTTGATATTTGTCCCTTAATTTTTCGTATTTTGAGTTTAATTCCTCAAATCTTAAGCCGTTAACCTAAATAGTCCTCACATCCTATATTCTATTAAATAGTTAGATTAATTAACGATTAATTAACAATTAGTGTTAATTAACTAAGAGTTAAGCCCTAATGGATGCGAGGAAGGCGAAGGCGAGGAGGAGGGGGAGGTGGTGGTGGGAGGGGGAGGTGGTGAGGGAGGAGGGGACGGCGATTAGGATGGGGAGGGGGTGGCGGGGGAGGAGGTAGGGGCGACCCCTCCCTATTCTCTCCCCCCCACCTCCCCGCCACTGATCTCCCCCTCATCCCCACACCTACACGCAGCTGATCTCCACCCCCTCCTCCACGTTGCCGATATCCCCCATTATCCCCCTCCTCCCCGCTGCCAATCCCCCTCCTCTCCTCCTCCCCATCATCCCCCGCCGCCAATCTCCCCCTACTCCCCCTTCATCCTTCTCATCCACTCTCCTCACCGTCGCCGTCCCTTCTCCTCCTCCCCCTCATCACCGTCGCTGTCGCCGCGAACAGGCTGGACACGTCAGCACTAACGGAGTTTTTAATAGAAAATTAGAGTGGTGGAATATTTTGGTTATAGTTAATAATTTGAGGGATTAATCTCAAAATACGAAGAATTAAGGGACAAATATCAAAATATGCAAGATTTAAGGGATGAATATGCGAAAACCCCTAAATCATATCATGTTGGCTACATTGAGGTTCTTAAGATCTATGCATATGTGTTAGCCCATGGCTTGCAGGCTCTTTACTCCCACTCCCTTTACGTTCCGCACTTGGCTAGATGGAAATGCTATCATCAAGCTCAAATAAATCCTTTTTCTTTCTTGCAAGGGAACATCTATCCAAGAAACTTAGTATCGGTGACTTGAGTTCAACCATCACACCACCTTCTTTTTTGCCTAGAAAAACACATCACTTGAATTTTTGAGTAACGCAAAAATATGCAAATTTTCTATCTCAATCCTAACTTCATATGAGTATATGAACTGGGGTGCATATATGCTACCGACCCATATGTTTGTAATTGACTTAAACCTGAGACACTGTCGATCTGTAACTTACAAGCGATGGTTATGACTGATTAGAAAGGTACCCTGTTAAAGATGCATTGTGCATTTAATAGTGCATCTTCCTACTATGATATTAATGAAGAAATTATAAATAGGAAATTGAGCCAGTAAAAGATTAATTTTCTGAGTCCTCTTGTATTCCTTAAATGCACCAGTCATTTGCTACAAGACATGGAAAGATACGTTACATTGAATTGGTTGAGATCTTTTCATATCAAATCTTTAGGAGATATCATGCATGCATTGGTTGCCTTTCTCCGATCTTGTGCATGCATCAAATCTCTAGGAGATACGACACATGCATCGGTTGACTTTCTCCGATCTTGTGCATGCATCAAATCTCACTAGGAGATCTTGCTATTTTTCCTTATACGCCCCTGCAAACTGAGCGCAATGATGGTTATCAGTTTGGATGCTTGAATGCAGGTTGGCTGCAGTGCTTGTGTGGGTCAGTCGCCTCCCTCATGAATGATTCGGTCAGTGGCCGTCGCCTTTGGATCGTTCGGTCACCGCCTCGCAAATGGGTCGGTTGCTTCCCTCACAGATAGACCGGTCACTGCCTCGCTGGATAGATCAGTCGCTGCCGGAGGAGAGATGGGTTGATCGTCGTTTCGCTGGAGGATCGGTCGCCACCTCGCGGATGAGTTGGCTGCCTCACTGTCGTGTCACTTGCTGCTTACTGGGCTAGATGAGTCGGTCGGGCTGAATGCATGATCGATCGATGGTTGTCAGATGGATCCCTTACCTTGTCGTCGCTTCGCTAGATAGATCGTTTTTCGTCCAAGGGAAGATGGGTTGGTCTCCACGTCGTTGGATGGATTGGTCATACGTTGGTCTTACAGGATGGTTCTCCAGGCCGTCATCTTGTAGAATGGATCGCTCGTCGGGTCGCCGTCTCGCTGGATAGATCGGTCACCGCCCGAGGAAAGATGGGTTGGTCACCGCATCACTGGATGAATCGGTCGCTCACCGGTGTGGATGGAGCGCTCCTCAGTCGCCGTTTTGCTGGATGGATCGGTCGCCGCCTCGCAGATGGGACGGTCGCCCCTTTGCTGGATAAATCGGTCGATCACCAGTGATGCATGATCGCCCACTAATCTTGATGTGTCGCCCGCTGGGGAAGATGTCACCTTTGGACTTTGACGGAATGACGATCACATGCTGGCCACGTCGCTGGACTGGAGATCTTGAGATGAGAAAGAGAGTTTGAGATGCGGATCTTGGATCTGGTCGCGGTTGTTGGCCGCTGGGTTGTTTGATGCTGTCGGTTGGTGCCAACACAGCTGTTGGTGCTCCCTGGCGCTGAACTTATTGTATGGCGACTAGGCGTCGCTTGATGTGGAGAGGCTGAGGGGCCTCTAGGAGTTGTCCCTCCCTCCCCCCTAGGGGGGAGCGCTGCAAAAGATTGAGTGGCTAGATCAGATTGTGGTTAAGCAGAAGGCTTTGATAACATGAAGAAATTATAAATTGGAAATTGAGCCAGTAAAAGATTAATTTTCTCATTCCTCTTATATTCCTTAAATACACAAGCCCTAAAGGCACTCCAGACATTTGCTACAAGGTATGGAAAGATACATTACATTGAATTGGTTGAGATCTTTTCATATATCAATGCAAATCTTTAGAAGATACGATGCATGCATTGGTTGCCTTTCTCCAATCTTGTGCATGCATCAAATCTCTAGAAGATACGATGCATACATTGGTTGACTGTCTCCGATCTTGTGCATGTATCAAATCTCACAAGGAGATTGCTATATCTCCGTATAATTAGTAGTGTCACTTGCATTGTCATTAATACGTATACTATGTCTAGTAGTATTTTGTTCATTCTTTTTATCGTACTATTTATATTGCAGAGTGTGAGAAGCTATCAACCCGTCAGTGATACCATTTTCATCAGCCAATTTCTTAAAAATATATTCTTTACTATAAGCAGGTACTATTGAAAGTAAGTGATTACTTCAGATATATGGGAGCTCCAATATGTGTGACCGTAGCATGTTAACTTATCACTAAACATGATGAAGTATGTGACTCCATCTCAAGCATTCATATATTTATAGGTCCACATGTCTCCTAGTGGAAAAGATCCAACGGTGTATGTGCATTTAGCTTTATCAAGCATCTTTTTAATGACTCTGCTGGCTAGATAATGCTCACAAGCAGTTAACATCACCTTAGCGAGTGAGACAAGAATGTTGTCTCAAGCTATGTGTGACATCCTATCGTGTCTTATATGTTCTAGCCTACTATGCTAATTTCATAGGGTCTACCACATAAGCAATATTTTAAACACCATTTAATTGAACAGAGGCATTTACCACATACCAACTAAATTAAAATTTGATCCCATAATTGCTTTCAACCGCTCCAAGCATGGACTCGAGTTCGAGCCGGATGCCTACAAAGGGTTTTCATTCAAAATGAAACCCTAGCGTCTTGCATCATGCCCCACCCAAAATAGTGCGAAGATTAGATGGTTGTTGAGAGGCCTAACTGATTGAGACAGACAAATGTGCACACAGGCAGCTAGCATGCCCTCCATATCATGGAAAGCAAAGATCTCCTCCGAATTTACTATGCGATTATATTGGATTCATGTGTGGATTTGGGTTGGCATGGGAGGGCCAATGCTTGAGTAACACAGTAGAGAGGGGGGATATGTCCTCGTCCTTGTCTCCACTGTGAGAAGCACCAGTGACATGCAGTCCAAGCTAACGTTGACACGTAGCAGGCGTTAATTAGCTTGCCATGCCTCCATTATTATCACCACCACCAAACAAAAGGATGAATTGATTGAGGGGATGTTAAAGAGCATCACTCATCAACGGCCGCAGCTTCTTCCCTTTCTCTTACTCGAGCGCTAGGGTTTTTGCTGCATGGGTACAAATAGTAATGGGAGAGTCCAAATAGAGTTGAGCATTGATGCTTCACTGCCTGCTTTTTCCAATACGGCGGTGTTTGGTTGCATGCATGAGCTTTCGGAGGCCCCATTATGGAAACTTAGGAGACAAGCGAGGGCAAACTTGTTAATTTGATCTTCTTTTAGCGATGGACAAAATTTGAACACTCTGTCTTCCTTCTCGAGAGAGAAGGGAAACTTTGAGAAATCAATGCCGAAAGCGTGAACAATGATTTGCTACAGTGCTCTTTTTATAAAACTCTTTCCAATGCTTTCTTTTTATAGTTTTCCAGGGTTCTACCAGCAAGCAAATATGCTTGCGTCTCATTGTGCCCAAATACTAAATTAAACCCAAAAAATTTGTTTGATATTTGGTAGTATACAACCTAAAAGGCTTATAAATCCAACTCATCGGAAGGCTCAAGCCAATTCGGCCACTGTAAAGAAGGGTTGGTGTGTGAAACAACGAGAATATCATCCGTGAAGGCTTATATAAACCATTCCTTTTGAAGAGTTTTGACATCTCTGAAGAAGACTTATCAATCTCCTTGGATACGCAACGGACGATTAGATCGGCAAGGCTTCTATACACCGGTCACTGTAGATGATCAAATTCCTCCCTTAAACTCAAACTTTTTCCATCCTTCATTCCAAGCATCATCTTAAAATTTTCAAACAGCACTGTTGGTAGCGGCTTTGTAAAGATATCAGCCACTTGGTCACGACTCGAAACGTGACTCATTCGCACATTGCCTTCCTTCACATGCTCCCGAATAAAATGAAAACGAACATCTATATGCTTACTCCTCTCATGGTGCACCGGATTCTTTGCCAACTCAATTGCTGATTTCTTGTCGACTAGTATCTTGGTTGCCTCGTGTTGCTGGAGTTTTAATTCATATAGTAAATTTCTTAGCCATATTGTGTGGCACACACACAAAGATGCTGCCACATACTCTGCCTCACATGTTGACAATGTCACTATTGGCTGCTTCTTCGAGAGCCATGTGAAAGCCGTATTTCCCATATAAAACACATATCCAGATGTGCTTTTCCGATCATCTACATCTCCACACCAATCACTATCGGAGTAACCCACCAGTTTGTATTCATTTGTCTCTGAGTAGAGTAACCTGAGTGATTCCGTTCCTTGGATATATCGAAGAATCCTCTTAATAGCCTTCAAATGCGAGTATTTCGGCTCCTCCATGAACCGACTCACTATGCCGACACTACATGCAATGTTGGCCTTGTGCATGTGAGATACCGTAGACTTCCAACCAAACCCTTGTATTTGCTTGCATCCACAAGATCTCCTACCTCAAACTTAGAGAGCTTTGTACCGAGTTCCATCGGTGTTGTTACTGAGTTGCACTCTTCCATCTTATTCTTCTTCAAAATGTGTTTTGCATATGCCTCTTGTGACACAAATATTCCAGATTTTCTTTGTCTAACCTCAAGACCAAGGAAGTATTTCATCAACCCCAAAATCTGTCATTTCGAACTCCCGAGTCATAGCCTCTTTAAAATCTTTTATCATCTCCTCATTGTTCCCAATGAATATAAGATCATCAACATAAAGAGCTACAAACAAAAAATTACCTTCTTCTTTCTTTACGTACAGTGCATGCTCGTAGGGACATTGTATGAACCCATTCTCTTTGAAGTAGATGTTGATCTGGGTGTTCCATGCTCAAGGTGCTTCCTTCAGCCCATATAGCGTATTTCTTAACTTCAACACTTTACTTTCCTTTTCGGCCTTCATGTATACAGGTGGTTGCTCCACATATACTTCCTATTCAAGCACACCATTTAAAAATGCCGATTTTACGTCCATTTGATAGATCAGCCACATAAATTGTGCCGCTTGGGATATGAGAAGTCTAATTGTTTCCATCCTCGCAACTGGGGAAAAAACTTCGTCATAGTTGATCCCCGCCTTTTGTCTATAGCCTTTCGCAACTAGTCGTGCCTTATACCTTTCTATCTTACCTTGGGCATTCATCTTTTTCTTATATACCCATTTTACTCCTATGGGCCGATGTCCTTCCATCAGCTCTACCAAATCCCAAGTTTCATTTCTTTCGATAGACCTTATCTCTTCATCCATTGCAGCTTGCCATTTCTTATCTCTCACTGCATCTTGAAAAATAATATTTTCAGCATCTGCCAAAAGACATACCATGTGTACTTTGCTTGTCGACTCGTATATGTCTTGCAAACTTTGCATCTTCGGTTGTCTCGACTCTTCTTCTTCATTGGATGTTTGAGTAATTGTCGGTGTCATTATCGGTGCAGCAGTTGATGGTTCTCCATTTTCTTCCTTTCGCATCACCTCCTTTTGGTTGTTCCAATCCCATGCACTTTCTTCATTTGCATGCACATCTCGGCTCGCAACCACCTTCTTTTCAATTGGGTCGAATAATTTGAAAGCTTTCGTCTTCTCGTCATACCTGATGAATACATACCTCTTGCTCTTATCATCTAGTTTGGTTCTTCTTTGATCTGGTATATGTGCGTAGGCCACACTACCGAATACCTTTAAGTGTGATACAGTCGGTTTATGTCTGCTCCAAACTTCCTGCGGTTTTTGATCCCCCAACTTTGCATGTGGGCATCGGTTTTGCACATACACGGCACATTGCACTGCTTCTGCCCAAAAATCTTTCGGCATGTCTTTGCTCCTCAACATCGACCGAACCATGTCAAGATAGTCCGGTTTTTCCTCTCAGCCACACCGTTTTGCTGAGGAGAGTATGGCGTGGTTAAGAATCTCTTGATCCCTTGTCCATCGCAATAGCTCGTGAAGGCGGTTGACGTGTACTCTCTGCCTCTATCTGATCGTAAAGCCTTGATATAAAGATCAGTCGTCTTCTCTACTAACACCTTGAATTTCTTGAACATCTTGAATGCCTCAGATTTTTCCTTCAAAAAATAAACCCATGTTTTCCTTGTATAATCGTCAATGAAAGTAATGAAATACCTCTTCTTACTGAATGACTTGGGTGCGATAGGGCCACATATGTTGGTGTGTATCAACTCGAGTGGCCTCCTTGCATGATATTCGGCCTTCTTTGGAAAAGTATTCCTCGCTTGTTTGCCGAGTACACATCCCTCGCAAATTTCTTGGTGTAATCCATGTCTGGTAACCCGTGTACCATATCCTTCTTTGCTAACTCTTGTAGGCCACCGTAATGCAAGTGTCCGAATCGTAAGTGCCACAGCGAAGCTTTATCCTCCATGTTGACTTGCAAACACCTTTCTCGCACATTTCTCAAGTTGACTTTGAACATTTGATTCTTGGCCATATCCACTTGTGCAAGTCTTTCATGAAAATCGAATATCCCTTCTCCAGTAGTTGACCCATGCTAAGGATGTTACTCTTCAAGTCAGACACATAATAGAGATCCTCAACCGATCCTTCTTTACCATCTTTTTGAAAAACGGATTTTACCTCGCACTTCACTTGAACCTTTGACGCATCTACAAATGTCATGTGCCCATCCTCTATCTCTTGCATCTCCACAAAGAGGTATTTGTTCCCACACATGTGATTACTAGCGCCGGTATCAAGATACCACACAGTGTCACTTTCCGAAGCGATGTCTTTGTAGGCCATCATGAGTACACCGTCATCTCTTGTCTCCTCTTCTGCAATTAGATTAGCATTTTCTCTTACCTTTTTCTCGGAAGTGCACTCTTTTGCATAGTGCCCATACTTGTCGCAGTTGTAGCACACGACATTTGAATAACAATCTTTTGCGTAGTGTCCCTGTTTGCCACAGTTGTAGCACTCGACATTTGAACAATTTGACCAGCCGCCTCTCCCACGGCCACGTCCTTGACCATGCCAATTCTGTTGGCTCGACTGACCCTTTTCTTCTAAATTGTTTCCACATCTTCGGCTTTCATCACGACCTCCACGGCCAATTCCCCTTCCTAGGTTTTGTTGTGCATACATTGCCTTGTCCTCCTTGATAGTTGCTTTTGCTTGTAAGGCCTCCTCAAGCAACTCTTGTTTCTTCTTCTTCTTCTTCCGTTGTTCATGTGCCTCAAGAGAACCAGCGAGACCATCGACTGTCATCTCTTCCAAATTCTTCGACTCCTCAATTGTGCAAACAATGTACTCAAAATTCTCGATCAATGACCGTAGAATTTTCTGCACCACCCTTGCATCGGTTAGGGTTTCTCCATTGCGTTTAAGTTGATTCACCATGGTTTGCACATGCGTGATGTAGTCGAATATTCCTTTCGACTCCTTTATTTTCATGTTTTCCAACTCGCCTCGAAGAGTTTGAAGCCGCACTTGTTTAACTCGGTCGGCACCCTTAAAGACCTTTTCCAAAGTGGTCCACGCTTCCTTCGAAGTTGCTACACCGAAAATTTTCTCGAACCCCGACTCATCCACTGCTTGGAACAAGAAATAGAGAGCGATCTTGTCTTTCATACGCGTTTCATTCTACGCCTTTATCTGATTTGTCGTCTGATTTTCCGTTGCAGTTGGCTCTTCATAGCCAGCTTCAACTACTTCCCATGCGTCTTGCACACCGAGCAATGCACGCATCTGAATACTCCAATTGTCGTAGTTCAACTTGGTGAGTCGTGGCAGTGGTATCTGCCCCAGTGATGTACTTCCATAATTTAACATAGCTCTGATACCAATTTGAGAAATACAGAGTGTAATTGGAGGAAGAGCAAATAACACAAATCACTTTGCTCTCTATTTAAATCACAAACATATATTTTTCTCTCTTGCTTTCTTAACAGAATACAACTCTATTTATAGACTCTTATGATAAAACAAACTCTTAAATGTAATAAAGACAGAATAGTAAACATCGACACTTAATTCTGACCCTTGGTTACAAAACTGTTGTAACTTATTATAGGAAAAACTCCAAACGACCTGAAACCTTCACCATTAAAAGCTAGACTTAAGAAGACATTAATTTGATAGGTCATACACCAAGATTGATCACTATTTGCCTCTTTAACTTCTCATTTAATGTTGCATTAAAAACTGACTGTGTTTGAGTTTATTCTTTAACACACACGAGGGAAAATTTACTAGTTCTCACAATCTAAATCTCTCTCTTGATGCACTCTCTTGTGGAAGATGAAGGCTTTTTGGTAGTAGTTATTCTCTACAAAAAAACTCAATCATTCTCCCAAGATGGGATGATATTTATAGACTTTCCACTTGTTGGAAATTCAAATTCAGATCATAACTACTTTTAGTAGTTATAGCAACCACCCAAAAACTACTTTATACACACATTTGTGTTATTTCCTATGTCTCAAACTTAGGTATTCCATTAATGTGTGTATTTGCTAAGTTATCACTCACATATGCGTGAAATAACTTGGTCAGTAGCCGTCATATACCAACATCTCACACTCACACATAATGTGATACATAAGGAAACTGGTTCCCTTAATTCTGCACCAATTCATACAAGAGGAATAGATCGTTCAACCGGTATACTAAATGAGTTCAGTGCTATATAACAGTTAGGAGTATATATCAGCTTATATGAGTAGTTCAAAAGTATATATGCAGCACCCTAGATCACTCATTCACATTAGTATTATCCCTTGATCTCACGTACTTTGCATTCACAATTCAACTTCATGTAAGTTCAACTGGTCAACCGGTGATCACAAATCATTGTGATACTCGAATGATCTTCATCTTCTCACGATTTTCTTGAATCTGGCTTAACTTGCTTATCCAAGCATACCCTATCAAACTGAATCCATCACGATTTCTTGGCAACATCTCAAGATAGCAAACATTAAACTAAACCTAACATTAAACTAAACCTCAAGAACCTGATCAGGCCTTAGTGTCTCACACAACAGTAAGTTGAGATCAAACTTACGTTTAAACCAATGGGTCGTGTATGCACACATGGTATGAACCATGAGGTACAACACTTTCTCCATTCTCATGGAGTATATGTCTCAACATATAGTATTGTACAGATGATAATTAGATGTCACTATGTCTAACTTTGAGTTCTCCAATCTACTAATATCAAACCACTAGGACTCACATCTGGCATCTAAGACAAATGATGTGAATTCTTAAATTCACCTTTATTATCATAATGACTCCTTAATCATTGGTCGACTTGTGATTTTAAGCCCAAACGCATAATTATCTGTCTAATAATTAACTTAAAATTTCGTCTCATCTCGACTCATTTCCTAAATGATGGAGGCGATTACCTGTGTGAGAAGGCTAACCTTACATATGTCCGACGCACTTTTTAATCAAGAATGCTCCATAAAAAATTCACAATTTTGTTACCTATCAAACACATTGACATTAATATATAAACATTTGGGAAATACAAAAGAGAAGTACATCATATTCTACGCAATCCTTGAGATCTTGTGTGTTCCAAGAACACATTTCAAGGAATAGGCTTAGTATGTGGATCTGTAATCATATCCAGTGTAGGTATGTAGTTCATGTTTATCCACTTGTGTTCAACCATCTTCTTAGCAAATTTGTACTTGATATATACGTGTTTGGTTTTGCAATGGTACTTTGGATCCTTTGTATATGCAATAACCGCTTGACTATCACAGTTAACTAGAACTAGATCAAAATCACTTGCAAAAATTAAATGATCTAAGAATCTCTTCAACCAAACAACCTCTTGGGTTGTCGCAGAGAATACCACAAACTCTGCTTCCATCATGGATAGGACCATGCATGATTATTTCTTACTAATCTATGATATGTCACCATGGTTAAGTAAGAAAACATATCCAGAGGTAGACTCCCTCTCATCAAGGCCTACTTCCCAATTAGCATCAGTGTGACCCTTCAGTTGTAGATCCTTTCCTCGATAGCAGAGTGCATAATCAGCAGTCCCATTTAGATATATCAAAATTCTCTTGATTGCCTTCCAATGTGCTTTGGCCAGGGTTGGATTGGTATCTACTAACCATTCCAACCGCAAAGTAGATGTCTGGTCTTGTACACATCATAGCATATATAAGACTACCAGCTACACTGGCATAAAAAATCTTGCTCATTAGGTCCTAATCTTCTTCAGCCTTAGGACATAAACTTTGACTTAAGGCCTCACATTTCTCGATAAGAGTGTCAAAAGGCTTGCTATTTTGCATATTAAATCATTCAAGTACTTTTTTATGAGTTTCTTGTCAAAGAGATAAGAGTTTCTTTGAACGATCTCTTGAGATCTTAACCCCAAGAATATATGCGGCTTCACCCATGTCTTTCATTTCAAAGTTGGATGAAAGCCAAGCTTTGACTTCAAACAAATACTCCTTATCATTTCCAGCTATAAGTATGGCATCTGCCTGTAGTGACATAATTATAAACTCATCATTAGACCGCTTAGTATAAAGGTAACGATCTTCATCAATCATAATGAAATAATTTGACATGATTACATTATGTAAGCAAATATACCACTGACATGATTACATTATGAAAGCGAATCATTTGACATGATATCTCCATGCTTACAGTCAATCAAATGATCTGCCTGCTGGAGGAGTTGCCCCCAGCCTTACGGTCGACGTGTGGTTGGCCTACTGAGGAGTTGCCCCTAGCCTTACGGTCGACAGGTCGGACGACCATCTGGGGGAGCTACCCTCGGGCTTACGGTCAGCCTTACGATCGATGCGTGGTTGGCTTGCTGGGGGAGTTGCGCCAGCCTTACGGTCGACAGGTCGGTCGGCCAGCTGGGGGAGCTACCACAGGCTTACGGTCGATCGAATGATCGACCTGCTGGGGCAGTTGCCCAAGCCTTATGTTCGATGCATGTCCAGCTGGGGGAGCTATCCCCAGTCTTTCGGTCGACTAAATGATCGGCCCGCTGAAGGAGTTGCCCCAGCCTTATGGTCGATCGGGTGATCGTCCTGCTGGGGGAGTTGCCCCAGTCTTACGGTCGATCGATTGATCGGTCTACTGGGGGAGTTTGTTGAGTATTGGACTCTCCACCTTGATTTTGATGATGATCAAACACAAATCATTATGACTAACTCTTGTGTTTGCAGTTAGCTGAAAATTCACCAATTAGATTCAAGAAGATCAAAAGTGACTACATGTGTTGATTCAAGTGGAGAACTTGATAGATCAACAAAGGTGAAGCATTGGCTTGAAGAACTCAAATGCTACCTCAAACCTCAAGCCAATGGCATCAACAAATGAATGGAGATTCAATCCAAAGAGAAGAAAGGAATGGATGAGTCAAAAGCTTCGAAGACTATGACGTTGAAGATATTCAAGTCATTTAACTAAAAGACTCAAGACATTGAAGAATTATGGAGATCGTCACCAAAGTACGTTTGTTCATCTCAAGCGACATCCCAGTACTTTCTCAGAATGCGTGATCGGTGTGCCTGGAGCTTCGTTGAAGCTCAAGGAGTTATTCATGAAGTCTAGGGATTCGGATTCTCCATGTTGAAGCTTCGAAGACGGTTCGTCATGTTATTTATATTGTCTTCTAGCTTCGGTTTAGTAGAATGTTAAGCCTTGAGTAGTACTTACCTAGAAATCTTCAAAACTTTCATATCGTATCTCTAGGATTGCCTTAGAAGCCATTAGAATCTTTCCCTTAGCCTATCGTTTCATTTCACGGCTTCATTTGCATCTTAGTTGGTTCAAGAAGAAGAACCAACCGACTAGATGACGATCTAATCGGTTGGAAATCCTTCTTGAACTGACTAGATATCATTGCTTAATTCAGCACATTCACTGTTGGTCAATTAGTCGGTCCAAGAAGGTTCACCAACCGACTAGATGACGATTTAGTCGGTTGGAAATCATTCTCAGACCGACTAGTTATCCTAATCAATTCAAGACCATTTGTTGACCAATTAGTCGGTCCAAGAAGGTTCACCGACCGACTAAATGATGATCTAGTCGGTTGGTGTCTCTTCTCAGACCGACTAGTTTTCCTTGTTAATTCAGCATTTGCACTGTTGACCAGTTAGTTGGTTCAAGAAGGATGGTTAATGCATTAAATGACAATCTAGTCGGTTGATGATCCTTCTTAGACCGACTAGTTTCAAATCTAGTCGGTCCAAGAAGGTTCACTGACCGACTAGTTGTCAATCTAGTCGGTTGATGATCCTTCTTAGACTGACTAGTTCTTACCCAGATTTCACCATCTTCTCTGTTAACCATCTAGTCGGTCCAAGAAGGTTCACTGATCGACTAGTTGTCAATCTAGTCGGTTGATGATCCTTCTTAGACCGATTAAGCAGCTTCTGAAATAGATCCGTTGGGCATTTAATGCCACGATTTTTGTGACTGTTTTCTCTCTTCTCTATATAAGTTTGAGTGCTTCAAACCAGGGATTCAAGGCTGAAATTAGAGACATTTTCACACCTTTGAGAAGAGTCATTCACTCTCATTTCTAAGCTCTCTCATCTCACAAGAATATCTCCCTCACTCTTTGAGCACTAATTTCCTCAAAAGGTATTCTCATTCTTTGTGAGCTAATCAAGCTAATAGCTTGAATCCAAATCACCATCTACTCCCTAGCCATCTATTGCTGCTCATCTTGGTGGAGCTAGGGTTTGGTGATCTCATCTTCCTCAAAATCCATTCTTGCCCCATATTGGTAAGTATTTCTCAAGGCATAGGATTTTGTGGTAAGAAGTTTTATATTTCATTCTTTATACTTCATATTTGTTGTATACTCTCGGTGTTGAGAGGATTGGCTTGATCCCAAGTTGTGGGAGTCAAGATTTCGTTTTGCTCTCGGTTTGTGAGAGTGTGCTTAGTCCCAAGTTGTGGGATTAAGGTACTTTGCGTGTTCCTGGGTTGTGGGATACACGGACATCAATTGTAGGTCGATTGCACTTGTTGGAGGTTTTCCATAAGTGGGCTAAAGGAAATCTCTAGCGGTTTGCTAGAGTATCCGGAGGGTATCCGGGTGTTGCTGGAGTAGGGCACCGGTAACAAGTCGGGGAGACTTGGGTGGCACCGAACCAGGGTAGATTGCGTGTTAGCATTGCATTATTATTTGTGTTGTTGATCATTTCTTATATTCCGCGTTTGTTGGTTAAGTAGGGTTTTATTTGGCGTAAATTCCTTATAATTCTATAAAACACTATTCACCCCCCTCTAGTGTTTGTTCCTCATAGCACAGGGTCACTACAATTGGTATCTGAGCGAGGTTATAGCTATGGCAACCAACAACATCATCACACAAAGTCTTATTCCACCATATCTCATTGGACCCAACTATCAAAGTTGGTGTGTGAAGATGAAGGCCTATATTCAATCCATCGATGAGGATTATTGGAAGCTTGTGGAAAAGCCCCTTCGTGCACCTACCACTTCCGAACATGAATGGACAAATAAGCAAAAAAGAATTGGTGAAGAAACATCAAGAGGTAATGGATATCTTGCTTGAGTATTTATCTCATAACATTCTTATGCGTGTGTCCAAGGCAACAACGGCATATCAAATATGGCACATGCTAGCGGTGCAAGAAGAGTCCACCTCGGAGTGTTCTTCCTCCAATGATGAAAGGGATTCATTTATGAGCCTGATGGCACGAGAGGACGACTCTAGTGACGAATCAAGCGATTCAAGTGAAAGCGATAGCGTCGATGAAGAGGTAACAACGGATGATCTTAAAATTGAACTTAAGCAATTATTTGATAAATATCAAAAGCTTATGCATAAATATTGTGATACTAAGAATAAGATTGCTAGTCTCTCTAACACATCTTCATGTAGCACCTCTAACAATGACACCATTGTTGAGACACTCGCTATTGAGAAAGCAAGTTTGCTTACTCAAAATGGCATGTTGAGAAATGAGGCGGAGTCCCTCAAATCTCAACTTGATCGTGTTTCCATTGTGGATAGTAACGATCTTGAGATTGAAAATCTTCAATCTCAAAACACTTGTTTGGGCATTGAGAATGAGAATCTCAAATCCCAAATGCACGAGCTCACCACACATGCATCCATCTTGAATGCACACACCTCCTATAGTGAAGAAACTATAGATTTAGTGAGGCCATCCTCTGGTGCATCCACAAGTGGTGTCTATAACAACTTGGGTAGTTCTACTACTAAGGAAACCACCACTCATATTCCTCCCTCCTTTGAAAAGAAACCCACTTTGGTTGGACATCAAAGGAAGGGACATGTTTTCATGTACACCAATACACGTAGGAATACATCCACTCCTCACATTTATACTAATGATGGTTTTTATGTTCCACACCCACGAGCATGTGCAAACACTCATTTGAGACACTCTCATGCACGTACTCATGCTTATGCACCTTCACATGCTTATGATCACACATCGCATCCACATATGCATGCTTATTCTCATGATCATCCTCATGCATACACACCTCATATTCATCCATGTATGTATGCAACACCACACCATGGATCATATGCCCATTATCATGCTTTTGCACAACACAATGTTCCTCATGCTCTTGCTAGATCTCATGCTCCTAGGCCACATGCACCACGTAGAAATCAACCTTTTGTGCATGCAACCACTAGGAAGAGGATTCCCAAATCATACACTATTTGGGGTCCTAAGAACACTAGCACTCATGCTAAGGATATGTATGTGCAATCTTATATTCATAATATTATTTTGAATGATGATTATGTTGGGAAATCACGGTCCTCTTGGACTTGGTTTCCGAAGGGTTAGTTTTCGTTGACCCTTCATTGCTTGGTACCATACGTTTATATTCATTTTATGGGTACCAACGCATTTGTGTTAAGAATTGATTTATTCTTTTGTTTGCATTTTGGCCTTACATGCTCATGTGTGATTAGAAACGTAAATTCATATTGAATTTAATTTTCATTGCATGATTATTTGTAAATCATTGTGTTTATGATTTTCATATTTAGAATATTTAATATTTCTTCTTGCAACACATGCATTGGCTCATATTCATGTTTTATTACATGTGATACATGTCATGCGTTTGGATTAATATATATATATATATATGTATATATATACACACTTATTTTTGGTATAATTGGTATATGCATGTATTTGGTTAAATATTTATCTTGTAACATGATTACATGTTTCATTAATATTGTGTATGATTACACTAAGATATGGGTTATATTAATTTGAATTTAGTTTGATAAACTTGTTGACTAACCCATAGGATCCAAAAAGGTTTTTGGATACCAAAATTATGTTTTCTAGGTTCAATCCACATTGGGATACCAACCCTACCAACTCCTTGATTTGCAAAGATTTTCATTCAAATGGGGTTGTTGGTGCTTAAGTGATGCACCAAAGTAGGGGAGCTTAATGTTGTAAGTGTATTCTTACATTTGGTTTCCATGTGTGTTGGATGCATGTAGATGTCACTTTGTGTTTGAGACTATCTCATGCATATTCTATGTTTGCATATTGTGTGCCTCGTATGTCATTCATGTCTATGTGTTTCACGTGTGTCAAATTCTTGACCAATGTGCATTGTGTATTCATAATCCTTACTCATATGTTTATTCGAGGATTATTTATAACATGTGGCTTAAATATTTTCATGTTAGAACTAATGCTCATTTGCATGTTTCATACACGGGATACGCTTATATTTATGTTCCACTTAATAAGCATGCATCCCAACTTCCTACTCATGCCTCTACAACCTCTTCTTAAGAAATCCCAAATCACTATCTTTTGGATTCCTAAGATTGTTTCTAGGCATGGTATGAACACACATATAGAATCGTATATTAGGAATGACATATTCTCTTGCGACTCATATTGCGTTTCATTGCTTGGGTACCATGCTTGTATGATTATCTTTTTGTACCCATATATGTATGTGAGTTCGTCCTCTACTCCCAAGTTTGCTTAGTTTGTACGATTTTGAGGGAGTATGCCATGTTTGATTGCTATCAGGACATTACATTTGGTATCAGATTAGTTGAGTTCGTCCACTACCCCCAACATCATTATATGCCATTATATTTCTATCATATTATGTTGTGCATATAGATTAGTTGATTTATCTAACCCTTGGTGATTTTCTATCTTGTTGATATGCCAAAGGAAAGAGAAATTTGGTTTTGAAAATTAATATTTTATGCTTTTCATGTACACTCTATGTGGTATTACTTTTCATGCTTTCCTTCAATATGTGTTGTGCCGTGAATGTTTATTTTGTGCACATATGCATATTGAACGAGGAATCTTTCTAGCACACACTATTGTATTAGATATGTGTATTCATAATGATGTTGCTTGACTAAATCATATGCATAGGAATTATTAGTCTAGGTGTTTCTAATTTCTATTGATTGAGAATTGTTAATTCCTTATATGTATGATTTTCGTGATTATAATAACTCCTATTAATGCATGTCATGCATTTGTATTGATGAGTGTTATTTACAATTGGTAAATGTTTGGTTATTGGACTACTTGATTTTGTTCCTTAACCTATTAGATCCAAAAAGTTTTTGGATACCACCAATTGTTGTATTGTCAGATTGTTGTGCAAGATCCCTACTCTACACACTCCTTGATTTACAAATGATGGATCCATTCAAAGGAAAGGATGGTGCATTGGAGATGCACATATATAGGGAAAGCTAAATGGTTGTAAGTATGTGTTTTGCACAATTGGTATTTTAATATATTGGTTTTGACTACCAAATTCTCAATTGGTATTTTAATATATTGGTTTTGACTACCGAATTTACAATTGGTATTTTAATATATTGAATTTGTGTAATATAGCATACTTCTTCATTAGCTCATTCTTGTCACACCCTCATGAAGATTGTTTGTTTATGTGACTGCCATGTTCATGTATGTCATGTATGTCTTATTACGACTCATGTATCATGGTAGCTATAACATTCATATAATGATTTGGTTAGTAGTTTATTGAGGTTCATATCTTTGGAACACGTTGTCATCACACATCGCATTCCTCACATACATGCTTCTGTGTGAAGATTGTTATATGTTCTGGATATGATAACTGATGTGTATGACATGCTTGCTTGTTTATTAGACTGTATTAAGTATATTGATCTTAATCTTCATTGAAAAATTTTCAATTCCTTCTTTTAAGATTCATTTCTTACTTGCATGCTATACTTCATCATGTTATACATAATTCATGCCATGTATAATATTAATGATTTAGGATCTTTATGCGTACTTGTTCATTGTATCACCACACATCTCATACTTTTCTTATGGTTTGTATGATTATCTTTATGAGATGTATTGATATGATTTGCGGTGATCAATGTATGTTACTTGTCTTTTTTTAATTACTTCATGACTGATGTTTAGCTATAGTTTTATTCAAGAGATCTTTCATGCCTATAGCTAAATCTTTCATGTATGATATTTTCGCAAGTGACATAACATTCATTCATATTAGTTAGTGATCTTCAAGCTGTATTTCTCACTATGTCATCTCTCATCTCATGCTCATATTTTATGCTATTTTTATGAGATGTTAGAGATAACTTGTGCTTTACACGATCACATAAGCTTTATATTGTGTTTGATGATATGTATATTCTGTCATAGATATTCTTCCATGAATATATCTTGATGCACTATGATTTCTTTGATGCTACCTCTGATTATATTGTGCTTACTCAAGCTTTTATTCTATTTGCACAATTGGTATGCATGCATGCAATGTTCATAATAATCTTTATTCGTTTATATCCTACCTTGTGACTTTGAACGTAGACTATCTTCATGCCTTTGCTCAAAAGATGCTTTGTCACATTATGCCTCATGTTGAATCCTTTGTGATAATTGAGCTAGGATGAAATCATGTCTCTAATTGTTCACTTGGTTTCCTTCTCAAGTAATATCATGATTTTGACAGTATTTGCCTGCTTCCCATACTCTGTTATATTACAATTGGTATCATCTCTACATATCATATTTTCATTTGGTATCATATTTACAATTGTTAGACTATTTATATTGGATATAATCTTTACATGATCTTGTTTGATGCTAGTTTTGAGCGTATGATATAGTGCTTATCTTCCTTATGCTCATGGCATTCCATGCTTATCTTTGACTCATTATTTGAGTATCTATTTTGGAATGCATGCTAGTACTATGGTTCTTTTGAACATTGTCTCAATTAGTTTCTTAGGGTGCTAGATTTATGTATGCCATACGTTTTATGATGTTACTATCTTTATTTTGGCATAACACTTTTGCGTGATATAGATATTTGATATTCATTTTCATTGTATCACCTTGTCACCCCACATCGCACACTTCACTTATATTAGGTATGCTTAATTTGGGAGATGCTTTGTGGAGTTTAGCTGAAGATACTTTTGGAGATGCCTTGGTATGTCTACTATTGATATCACATGCCATTATACCTAATGTGTGTTATTATAACATACCTTTGTACACATGGTTAAGAATTTCTATAATCATGTTTGTTTACTTCGTCGCTCGACGATTATATTGATTAAATAGATTTACCTGTATGAAAACATAGAATTGTTTTCCATGCACTAAATTGGCTAAAAATATTGATCCATGTCAATATGATGATTTTGCTTCCACGATAATGTGGTTCATCATGCTCATGTCATTTATCTTGCCAAGTATACTATTGGTATCACAAGACTGTCTATCACTTTATGCTTCCTGTTATAAATCTTGTGATAATTGAATTTGTTTGGGTATTTGACACTATTTGTTCACTTGTTTTTCTTTCACAAGTGATGTCATGCTTTTTGCTTTGTCACTTTTCTAACACTGCTCACACTACTCTTTACTATTAGTATCTATTGTAATCTTTTATCACATATGCTTATTGCTTATCTTTTTGTGTTAATAGAGGGTGATTGAGTTGTTGTTGGATATGTGCTCTTTCATTTGATATCTTTATTTCGATATCTAGTTTTCAATTGGTAACTTTACATTAGAGAACTTTACAATTGATATACCTTTATGTTTTCCACTCTATTGTTGCATTTGGTGTTTCTATACCCCCATATCCTTTTTGTTGATGACAAAGGGGGAGAGAAATAAACAAGATATGCTTCTTAAATGTTGAGTGTTAAACAATAACTTGAATCATATAGACTTTATGTTTGATCGTTCATGTATATGATTCAGGGGGAGCATTGGTGATTACCTTAGTTTGTATGGATTACATTATATATATATTGGTAATCATGCTCATGTTTATAATGTGTATCACCTATATGATTTGTATTGTGTATGCATATTATTTCTGGTCATTCATGCGATATATACACAACCTCATGTGATACACACTATATTAACTGCTGAATGATGCTATTGATTATTGATACTAACTTGATTGGCATCATTGCAGGGGGAGTAAGTATATTTAATGCACAGTTATTTGTTTTGTTTATAATTGGTTTGTCATCATCAAAAAGGGGGAGAATGTTGAGTATTGGACTCTCCACCTTGATTTTGATGATGATCAAACACAAATCATTATGACTAACTCTTGTGTTTGCAGTTAGCTGAAAAGTCACCAATTAGATTCAAGAAGATCAAAAGTGACTACATGTGTTGATTCAAGTGGAGAACTTGGTAAATCAACAAAGGTGAAGCATTGGCTTGAAGAACTCAAAGGCTCCCTCAAATCTCAAGCCAATGGCATCAACAAATGAATGGAGATTCAATCCAAAGAGAAGAAAGGAATGGATGAGTCAAAAGCTTCGAAGACTATGACGTTGAAGATATTCAAGTCATTCAACTAAAAGGCTCAAGACATTGAAGAATTATGGAGATCGTCGCCAAAGTACGTTTGTTCATCTCAAGCGACGTCCCAGTACTTCCTCAGAACGCGTGATCGGTGTGCCTGGAGCTTCGTTGAAGCTCAATGAGTTATTCATGAAGTCTAGGGATTCGGATTCTCCATGTTGAAGCTTCGAAGACGGTTCGTCATGTTATTTATATTGTCTTCTAGCTTCGGTTTAGTAGAATGTTAAGCCTTGAGTAGTACTTGCCTAGAAATCTTCATAACTTTCATATCGTATCTCTAGGATTGCCTTAGAAGCCATTAGAATCTTTCCCGTAGCCTATCGTTTCATTTCACGGCTTCATTTGCATCTTAGTTGGTTCAAGAAGAAGAACCAACCGACTAGATGACGATCTAATCGGTTGGGAATCCTTCTTGAACCGACTAGATATCCTTGCTTAATTCAGTCCATTCACTGTTGGTCAATTAGTCGGTCCAAGAAGGTTCACCGACCGACTAGATGATGATTTAGTCGGTTGGAAATCATTCTCAGACCGACTAGTTATCCTAATCAATTCAAGACCATTTGTTGACCAATTAGTCGGTCCAAGAAGGTTCACCGACCGATTAAATGATGATCTAGTCGGTTGGTGTCTCTTCTCAGACCGACTAGATTTGTTGACCAATTTGTTGACCAGTTAGTTGGTTCAAGAAGGATGGTTAATGCATTAAATGACAATCTAGTTGGTTGATGATCCTTCTTAGACCGACTAGTTTCAAATCTAGTCGGTCCAAGAAGGTTCACTGACCGACTAGTTGTCAATCTAGTCGGTTGATGATCCTTCTTAGACCGACTAGTTCTTACCTAGATTTCACCATCTTCTCTGTTAACCATCTAGTCGGTCCAAGAAGGTTCACTGACCGACTAGTTGTCAATCTAGTCGGTTGATAATCCTTCTTAGACCGATTAAGAAGCTTCTGAAATAGATCCGTTGGGCATTTAATGCCACGATTTTTGTGACCGTTTTCTCTCTTCTCTATATAAGTTTGAGTGCTTCAAACCAGGGATTCAAGGCTGAAATTAGAGACATTTTCACACCTTTGAGAAGAGCCATTCACTCTCATTTCTAAGCTCTCTCATCTCACAAGAATCTCTCCCTCACTCTTTGAGCACTAATTTCCTCAAGAGAGATTCTCATTCTTTGTGGGCTAATCAAGCTAATAGCTTGAATCCAAATCACCATCTACTCCCTAGCCATATATTGCTGCTCATCTTGGTGGAGCTAGGGTTTGGTGATCTCATCTTCCTCAAAATCCATTCTTGCCCCATATTGGTAAGTATTTCTCAAGGCATATGATTTTGTGGTAAGAAGTTTTATATTTCATTCTTTATACTTCATATTTGTTGTATACTCTCGGTGTTGAGAGGATTGGCTTGATCCCAAGTTGTGGGAGTCAAGATTTCGTTTTGCTCTCGGTTTGTGAGAGTGTGCTTAGTCCCAAGTTGTGGGATTAAGGTACTTTGCGTGTTCCCGGGTTGTGGGATACACAGACATCGATTGTAGGTCGATTGCACTTGTTGGAGGTTTTCCACAAGTGGGCTAAAGGAAATCTCTAGCGGTTTGCTAAAGTATCCGGAGGGTATCCGGGTGTTGCTGGAGTAGGGCACCGGTAACAAGTCGGGGAGACTTGGGTGGCACCGAACCAGGGTAGATTACTTGTTAGCATTGCATTATTATTTGTGTTGTTGATCATTTCTTATATTCCGCATTTGTTGGTTAAGTAGGGTTTTATTTGGCGTAAATTCCTTATAATTCTATAAAACACTATTCACCCCCCCCCTCTAGTGTTTGTTCCTCATAGCACAGGGTCACTACAAAGTTGCCCCTAGCTTTATGGCCTAATCTATTTTATCATGCGGGATTCAGGACACCTAGGTGAAAAAGGAGGGCCCCTTATTTAGAACATTTTCCGGTTTTGGTACAATGTTTCAGAGGGGGTCCATACATTCTTCACCTCACTGGTAGTATTTATGCAAGTGCTTCGCGTTCCAGGTGTGGGTGAGCGCTTTACCTTCTAGAGTCTAGAGCCGATAAGTCATTGGGCCGAGGACATTGGTGATCCTGTATGGCCCTTCCCATTTCGCGGCAAGCTTTCCCTTACGAGCAATATCTGGGTTGAATATGTCTTTTCTCAGGACAAGATCTTTTGGGTGGAAACTTCTTCCCTTGACCCAGGAGTTGTAGTAGCGGGCCACTTGTTGCTTCTGTCGGATGACAGAGAATACGGCCCGGTCGTACTGCTCGTCCATGAGCTTTAGATTGATTTCTAGGCCCTCCAAATTCCTCTCTTCATCAAAGTGTCCGAGTCAGAGTGACTCTTTGCCTACTTCGACGGGAACAATCGCCTCGGCCCCCTAGGCGAGCTTGAAGGGCGTCTCCCCCGTGGCTTCCTTGTGGGTAGTTTGGTATGACCAAAGTATCCTGGGGAGTTCTTCCGGCCAAGTTCCATGTGCTTCCTCTATTTTCTTGCAGAGCGGTTCATGGATGCATTTATTGGTGGCTTCTGCCATCCCGTTAGTCTATGGATGGGCCATGGAGGCGAACATGAGTTTGATTTTCCAATCCATGCAAAACTCTTTGAACCCCGCGTAGTCGAACTGTTTCCCGTTGTCGGTGACGATGGATCGAGAGATTCCGAACCTGCAGATGATGAACTTCCATACGAGCTTTTTACCTTCTTCCAGGTGATGATGGCCAAGGGTTCGGCCTCGATCCATTTGGTAAAGTAATCCACCGCCACGATCAGGAACTTCCTCTGCCCTTTCGCGAAAGAGAAGGGGCCGAGAATGTCCAGCCCCCATTTGGCGAAGGGAATGTGGCTGATTATAGGTACAAGGTCGGCTGGAGGTGATGAACTGAGTTTTGCGAACTTCTGGCACTCCGAGCATTTTCCAACGTACTCTGTGAGTCGTGGGCCAGAGTCGACCAGTAGTATCCTTGCCATAGGATCTTCATCACGACCATCTTGCCTCCGTGATGGTTCCTGCAAAGTCCTTCGTGGACCTTTCGGATGACACAATCCGCTTCTTGTGGTCCAAGGCACTTGAGGTAGGGTAAGACGTCGATTTTGGTCCAGCGCCTTCTGTATAGTATGCCTTCCGGGAGCATGTACCAAAGAGCCTTCCGATCCAGCATTCGGCACTCCTTCTGGTCGATGGGGGCCTCTTCGATGGCAAGGAATCGCACGATGGGGTCCATCCAGGAAGGTTCTCCATCGATGTTCATTAGCTCTTCTCCCTCCGTGCTGGGACTTTGGAGGCTCTCGACGTAAATGGTGTGACCCAACTCTTTGAGAGAATAGGAGGCCAGCTTGGAGAGGGCGTCTGCGTGAGCCTTCTTCGACCTCGGCATGTGGATGGACTCAGCGTGCTTGAATCTGATAGTTCAGACTTGCCCGAAGTCAAGTAGTGCTGCATGGTTTCGTCCCGCGCCACGTAGTCTCCTTGTAGTTGGCTAATGAAGAGTCTGGAGTCGTTGAGGAGGTGCACTAAGTTTCCCCCCAGTGTCCAGGCTAGTTTCAAGCCATCGATGGCAGCCTCATACCCAGCTACGTTGTTGGTGTCTAGAAATTCAAACCAGAGGACATACTTTGTGGTGTTTCCATCGGGGGATCGATGACGATGCCCGCTCCACTACATGCCTTGGTTGCAGATCCGTCTACATGGATAACCCATGTGTCCTTGTCCTCTGGTCGATCATCAGGAGGTTGTTAGTCAAAAGGAGGGATAAGGGGTGAGGTGTTATCATGTCCGGGCTTGCCCCGCCAGGGGCTGTCGTGTCGCCAATGGTATACTCGGTGATGAAGTTCGTCAGTGCTTGCTCTTTGATGGCCGACCTCGGTTTGTATCTGAGGTCGAATTCACTCAGCTCGACCCCCCAGTTCAGTATCCTTCCCATCAGATCAAACCTCTTGAGGTTCTGCTCGAGCTGGGAGTCAGTCAAGACCAGGATGGTGTGGGCTTGGAAGTAGGGCAGGAGTCACCGTGACGAGAGGAAGAGGGCGTATGCCAATTTCTCCAAGGGGCTGTACCACTCCTCCGCATCTTGCAGGACCTGACTGGTGTAGTACACGGGCCTCTGCACTCTTAATCTTTCCTGATCAATACCGAGCTCACTGCTTCCCTAGTGCTGGCCAAGTACAGGCTTATGAGTTTCCCTTCCTTAGGCTTGGAGAGGAGCGGGGGGCTGCAGAGGTATTCCTTCAGTTCGACAAACGCCTGGACGCAGCTTTCGTCCCACTCTATGGCTTTTCTCTTCCCATCCAGCTCGGCGAAGGCCCTTCTCAGGAACTGAAGAACGGGAGCAATCTTTCTAGCGATTTGGACAGTAAGCGCCCCAGGGCCGTGATCCGGTTGTTCAGCCTCTGCAGCTCCTTGATAGTGGTCGATTCTCTCAGGTTGATCAGAGACTCAATCTTGTCTGGGTTAGCCTCGATGCCACGATTGGTGATCATGAAGGCCAAGAACTTTCCAGACTTCACCCAAAACGTGCACTTCATTGGGTTGAGCCTGATGTTGTGCTTCCATAATTGTTCAAAGGTTCCCTGAGGTCGGTGATGTGATCGGCTGGGCTCTTGGACTTGACCAACATGTTGTCTATGTAAACCTCCAGGTTCATACCGACCTGGGAGGTGAAGACTCTGTCGACCATTCTTTGGTAGGTCGCCCATGCGTTCTTCAGACTGAAGGGCATCTTTGTGTAGAAGAATGTCCTACAATCGATTATGAATGACGTTTTTTCCTCGTCTTCCAGGTCCATTTGAACCTGGTTATATCCAAAGTAATCATCCATGAAGCTGAGCATCTCGTAGCCTGAGACACTGTCTACGATGTGGTCGATGCAGGGCAGTGGGTAGCTGTCCTTGGGGAAGGCCTTGTTGAGGCCAGTGAAGTCTACGCATATTCACCACTTGTCGCTTGACTTTTTCACCATTACTACATTGGCTAGCCAGTCGGGATACCAGACTTATCTGATGAATTCGGCCTCAAGTAGGTGCTCGACTTCCTCGGCTGCGACCCTCATCTTTTCGCCGCCTAAGTTCCTCTTCTTTTGCATGATCGGCTTGAAGTTAGGGTCGGCATGTAGTTAGTGGGTGATTACCCCGGGGGTTCACGCCAGGCATGTCTTCGAGTGACCAAGCGTAGACATCCAGGTTGGCTTTCAGGCATCCAATCAGTTCATCCCTCATAGCAAGGTTAAGCTCCGATCCGATTGACATGAACCTGCCTTCCACGCTAGTGACGGGAATGAGCTCCGGTTTCTCGACATGAACGAGTCTCGAGTCATCCAAGCCACATCTATATTCGATAAGATCCATCGGGTTGTACCATTCCGTGTCACGCTCCTGGCTGGATAGCTGGTAGCAGGTTCTCGATCTCGCTGGGTCGCCCTTCATCCTCCTGACTCCTTGCAAAGTCTTGAACTTGACCATTTGATGGAGGGTTGAGACTACAGCCCCAGTCGCGTTGATTAGCGGCCGGCCGCTTATCCCATTATAAGCTGATCCGACTTTTAAGGCCATGAACTCTATTGTTAGAGTGATTGAGTGGGGAGGTTTTTCGAGCATCACCGGGAGGCGGATCATTCCTAGATCGGAGCAGAATGTCCCGTGAAGCCGACTATGGGACCAGAACATGCCGCCCGCATCCCTATCTTCTCTAATGTTGATATGAATAGGATGTCACATGAGCTTCCCGTGTCGACGAGTAGTCATCGGACCAGATAGGTGTTAATGACCACCGAGACGACTAGCACGTCATCGTGCGACAGCCCGACCCCCTCCAGATCCTCCTCAGAAAAGCAGATGAGCTGAGGGCCATCTCCAGTCTTCTCTTGGTCCATGTCCAATTCTCGCAGGACGCTCAGTTCCTTGGTTCAGGACATGCATCTGGTGGCCTTGAAGAGGTGGAATTTGGCGAAGCCCGGTGCAGGCGTTGCCACGGATGTGCTCCTCCGTCCCTCGGCGCGTCGGGCGGGCCATTTTTGGTGTGGTGGTTTGATGTGGATTTAGACTTATGTTCACACAGACGGTGCCAGATGTTTTGGTGTGTTTTCTCACCACTGATTGATAGGTTGGAGGTTCAGGGGTCGTCGTGGTCATGCGGGACGTGTGCGGCCTCCGGGGTTGGTTGTCCGAGCGTTCGTTGGGGCAAAAACGTGCGGATCCATGCATCGATGTGCCGAAGGGTAGCCTCGACAGAACGACGGTTTCCTGGAACGATCGATCGAACGGGCCTGTGTAAGGATCGCCTTACCCTTGTAATACTAACAACACACTAGAGGGGGGTGAATAGTGTAATGGCAATAAATTGTGCAATTAAAATTTAACTTGCAAATGCGGAATAATAAATGCAAGAGGAATTAATTAACACAATTAAAACAAACACAAACATAAGATTTTACCCTGGTTCCCCAAAACGTGGGTACATCCAGCCATACCAATATTCACTATATTCTCACACAGAGAAGTGAATACAAATCCCACAAATAGATACCTCACCAAGAGGATTTTGCCCTATACAAGGACCCAACCAACCCTACACAATGGTCAAATTCCCACCTAGATATTTGCTAACGCCCATTCAGAGAAATAGGGTTAGTCCTACACTAGGACACCAAACTCCCACAAAAGAGTTACTCCCACAAAGAGAGTTATTCCCCCTAAGAGAATATCCTATTCCCACAAAGAGAAATACTCCCACAAAGAGAGAGACTAATTCCCACAAAGAGAATTAGTGTTACAAAGAAACACCAAGTAAAACAAATACTCTTACCTATGCCTTGAGATGCTTACTCATAGATGAATGCAAGGCATGGAAGAGGATCTCCAAGTGATGAGATTTGCTGAAAAGCACTTGGATGATTTCCCTTGAGCTTTACTTCAATGCATGAAGAGGAGAAAGAGCTCAAAAAGGGAAATGAGAGAGTTTGGGAGTGGCTTAATCAATCTCTAATGATTTTCAATAGCATCAAGAAGTTCCTATGAACGAAGCCCTCTCAAATATATAGGAACCATATATTAACTCTCAAAACCCAAGAAAACAGCAAAAAACAAAGGCTGCAACGGCTAGTTTCTGGGCAGAAACGACACTGACAGTCGACTGTCCAACGACTAGAAACTATCCAACGGCTAAAATCTGAACCACGGCAGTTGACTGATGAAGTCAATACAGTCGACTGTAAGCAGGACAGGCGCCTGTAAAATCTTCAGCAGTCAACTGTTGCAGGGGATGGAATAAAATAGAGAGTTGCACTCTTTCTCCCAAAAATCATACAGGCGACTGATGACAAGAATACAGTCGACTGTAAAATAGACAGGCGCCTGTAAATCCTTCCTCAGTCGACTGCTGCAGGAGATGGAGAAAAACAGAAGGAAGCAGTATTTGCACTTACGCCTTTCAGACGACTGTTGGCCATTACACAGGCGACTGTAAATATACAGGTGACTGTAAATTGAGCATCAGTCGACTGATGCAAAAAGCTCAAGTAGAGTCAATAAAAAGTTGACTTGAGCAGTGCATCACAGTCGATTGTAGAAGGCTCGGCAGGCGACTGGAAATCACCCAGTCGACTGTAAAACCTTCATCAGGCGACTGTTGGAGAGCCAAAGACTCCAAATGAGTCTTTGGTCATGATGAACCTATTGGGTTGGATTCTATGATAGTCCTAAGGCTCGCTAAGATGGTTAAATGCATATGCATGAATGAGTAGACCATCTATCAAGGCATTACATTAAACCTAGACTCAAACGAGAGAGAACATAATAAAGGAAATATTACAAGGATTACATTGCTTTCCTTAGAGTCTATGGCTTTAATCTTGATGCCATGATGCTCTCCATCATCTCCAAGCTTTGGCACCCCTTGAGTCCAAGCTTTGGCCCTTCTACACTTGATGTCCATCCTTACACCAAGTGTTTAGTCTCCAAAAATGATATTCTTGAAATGTAACTATGAGACTAAAACAAGAGAGTCATTAGCAACAACATAATGTTGTGATCATCATCAAAATAACATTGGTATGAAACACCAATACTCAACAATCTCCCCCTTTTTGATGATGACACACATTATGTAAAACATAAAAAAATAAAGCACAATGATAATGAGCTCCACATACTTATATGCACCAATTGTAAAATGAGATACGCAATAGTAAATACTCATTATACCAATAATGAAACAACATGGTGACATATAATAGGCATGGATTACATAAACCAACTGCAATAGAAAATATCATGCAAACATGAAATGTTTATACAATCCCATATATCTCTCCCCATAGATATATCTCTCCCCAAATGCATATGTATGAAATACAAGAATTACATTTACATAATGCATTTATTCTCTCCCCCTTGACATCGTCAAAAAGGTGGACATCAAAAAATATCACTCTTGTCATCTTAATCAAAGATGTGACATATGCAAGATAAAAGGAGATGTATGATACCAAATTGTAAAAATTTAGTGGGTATCAATCACTATCCCATGCTTCCCCTAGTCATAGAAATGGTCAAATTTTAACTTCTAGGATTTAATACCAATTGTAAAGTAGGAGATAAACAATCTCTTACAATTGAGGTAACACCAATTGTAGACAAAGAATCTTGAAAGATAATCCACTTTACCAATTGATATACATATATTAGAGCCATGTGCCTAAAGTGTATCAAAGCAATAGATATGGAAAAATCAAGCTTCATTGATACATAATGATATTGTCAAAAAGGAAATAAAACATGAAACATGTTGGCAATATCAATTGGTCAAGATCAAGACCATAATAACCAATTGGAAATGACACCAATTGAAACAATGATCCCAAAAATCAACCCGAAATGAGAGTTAAAATATATTTTGAAATATTTTAAACGTACAACATATTAACTCCCCCTTTGCCATACATATGGATCAACAAATGCATGCATGACAAAGTTTTCCCCAGGGTCCCCATTTTCATGAAAAATAAGTTTGAAAATATTTTCAAAATCATGAAACACACACAAACAATGGGTATGCTAAAAATAAAAATTAAAGCACAATACCCATGAAATATGCATATGCGTGAGGAACCTAAACATTAGGGAACCAAACCCAAGAGGAGTTTGATTTCCTAATGTAATCACATGAGGTGATCACATCCTTAACTAGAGAGTTGATGTAGCTATCCCTCTCTTGCATACTAACCTTAGTGGGAATCCATAAACTCAAAGATTTCCTAGGCAAGGGTTTTGCCTTTGCAAGAGGGGTGGATGTGGCATGCTTAGCTGTAGAAAAGAATTTCTTGGCATGCATAGAATGAGGATTTTGATTCTTAGCAAAAATGAAGAGTTTTCATTCTTCCTCATCACCTTGTGATTTACATGCTTCTTTTTGATGTTATTGTTATACAAGAAAGCATGGTGATTCTTCTTAGGTGCTTTAGCAATATTTCTTGTATTAGTACCATAAGAGGAATTAGAGGTGGGTTTGTGTACCACATTTTGAATATATCCCAAGCCTCCTCTATGGTTTGCCGGATGTTGTTTTTCAAGCAAACCGTGGAGTGAATCCCTAGAATACACAAAGCTTTTGAGCATACTGGATTCCTCTTCACATTTCAACGAAAGTTGTTGAATGCGAGTTTCTAAGCTAAGGTTTTGAGTAACAAGATTATCATTAGACAATCTCAATTCCTTAACTTGAGATAGGAGTGTCTCTCTCTCACTAGTGTCACAATCATGCATTTCATCATTGATTACACTAGCAACTTCTAGTTCATGTAATCTACTATTAGAAATCTTATATTTTGCTTTTAATTTATTGTAAGAGTTGATGCACTTACTAGCCTTTTCGGAGACCATATCGAAACGATATTCAAGCTCCCTGTATGAGATCTTCTCCTCAATCTCATCATCGTCTTCTTCCTCGCTAAAGCTTGACGATGACTCCTCCCCGATTGCCATGATGCACGATTCCTCATAGGAGTTGAGCCAAGCTACTAACTCATCTTCATTTGAGCTAGAGGGGATTGGTGTCGGAACATCAATTGCTACAAAGCACGCGTGAGCTTCCTCCTTGTCATCCTCTTCTTCGTTACTTGATGTATCCTCACTCGAATCATCAAATGTCCCGACAATCCCCTTCTTGTGGGTTTTGGACTTGGACATCCCTTTCCAATGCTTCTTTCCTTTACCCTTGTAAGTCTCTTTGTTGGGTTTGGAAGGGCATTCGATGGTTAAGTGACCTTTTCCACTGCAAGTGTAACAAGTAGGAACCTTGTTAGAATTGGAGGCAAACTTAGACAAAGATTTACCTTGCTTTCACTTGAGGAAGGCCTTGAATTGCTCGACAAGATCCTCAATTTCTTCTCTACTCCCTTCTTCTAGCTCATCTTCTTTACTAGGAGCTTCTCGATGGAATTTCTTCCTACACTTGATTTGCTCCTCCTTGGCATGGAATGCGACCCCCTTTTGCTTCTCAGGTTTCTCGGGCTTGGATGGTTGTATCTCCTTCTTGTGTTGAAGCTTTACTTCATACGCCATGAGATTTCCGATGCACTCCTCAATGGTGTATTTGGACATGTCATATGACTCCAAAATTCTGTTGGCCTTTGACTCCCAATGAGGTGTGAGAGAGTCAAGGATCTTCTCTACACGATCCTCTTGGGAAATTATCTTCCCAATTCCCTCCAAAGCGTTCACAATATCTGTGAACCTTGTGATCATCTCTGAAATGCTTTCTGCTTGCTGCATCTTAAACATTTCATATTTAGATCTAAACACAGTTTGTTTAGATTTCTTTACCTTTGTAGTCCCTTCATGACATATCTCAAAAGTATGCCAAATTTCGTTGGCCGTTTTGCACATGGACATGCGATTGAACTCATTTGCTGAGAGGGCGCAATGGAATGCATTCATAGCCCTCGCATTGAATTTGATCGAGTCCTTCTCCACCTTTGTCCTTGAAGCCACAGGTGTAGTGGGCTTTTCAAATGGCACCTCCGTGATGTCCCATAGGTCTTGACCCTCCATGTAGATCATCATCCTGATCTTCCAACTTGGGTAGTTGGTTCCGTTGAAGGGCGGGGGTCGAACGATAGGATGGCCTTCTTCATGAGACACGGATGTAGCGTTGAATGCCATCGTTGCAGTATGCTATAACCTCGCTCTGATACCAACTGTAAGGATCGCTTTACCCTTGCAATACTAACAACACACTAGATGGGGTGAATAGTGTAATGGAAATAAATTGTGCAATTAGAATTTAACTTGCAAATGCGGAATAATAAATGCAAGAGAAATTAATCAACACAATTAAAACAAATGCAAACACAAGATTTTACCCTGGTTCTCCAAAACTTGGGTACGTCCAGCCACACCAATATTCACTATATTCCCACACAGAGAAGTGAATACAAATCCCACAAAGAGATACCTCACCAAGAGGATTTTGCCCTACACAAGGACCCAACCAACCTTACACAAGGGTCAAATTTCCACCTAGAGAATTGCTAACTCCCACTCAGAGAATTAGGGCTAGTCCTACACTAGGACACCAAACTCCCACAAAGAGAGTTATTCCCACTAAGAGAATATCCTATTCCCACAAAGAAAAATACTCCCACAAAGAGAGAGACTAATTCCCACAAAGAGAATTAGTGTTACAAAGAAACACCAAGTAAAACAAATACTCTTACCTATGCCTTGAGATGCTTACTCATAGATGAATGCAAGGCATGGAAGAGGATCTCCAAGTGATGAGATTTGCTGGAAAGCACTTGGATGATTTCCCTTGAGCTTTACTTCAATGCATGAAGAGGAGAAAGAGCTCAAAAAGGGAAATGACAGATTTTGGGAGTGGCTTAATCAATCTCTAATGATTTTCAATAGCATCAAGAAGTTCCTATGAACTCAGCCCTCTCAAATATATAGGAACCCTATATCAACTCTCAAAACCCAAGCAAACAGCAAAAAACAAAGGCTGCAATGGCTAGTTTCTGGGCAGAAACGACACTGACAGTCGATTGATAAATAAATGACAGTCGACTGTCCAACGGCTAGAAAATATCCAACGGCTATAATCTGAGCCACGACAGTTGACTGATGAAGTCAATACAGTCGACTGTAAACAGGACATGTGCCTGTAAAACCTTCAGCAGGTGACTGTTGCAGGGGATGGAATAAAACAGAGAGTTGCACTCTTTCTCCCA
Source organism: Scilla litardierei (assembly GCA_030789695.1). Taxonomy (NCBI): domain Eukaryota; kingdom Viridiplantae; phylum Streptophyta; class Magnoliopsida; order Asparagales; family Asparagaceae; genus Scilla; species Scilla litardierei. The sequence continues at coordinate 70,545,271 of CM061138.1, read as the reverse complement.
AAAATCATACAGGCGACTGATGACAAGAATACAGTTGACTGTAAAATAGACAGGCGCCTGTAAATCCTTCCTCTGTCGACTGCTGCAGGAGATGGAGAAAAACAGAAAGAAGCAGTATTTACACTTACGCCTTTCAGACGACTGTTGGCCATTACACAGGCGACTGTAAATATACAGGCGACTGTAAATTGAGCATCAGTCGACTAATGCGAAAAGCTCAAGTAGAGTCAATAAAAAGTTGACTTGAGCAGTGCATCACAGTCGACTGTAGAAGGCTCGGCATGCGACTAGAAATCACCCAGTCGACTGTAAAAGCTTCATCAGGCGACTATTGGAGAGCCAAAGACTCCAAATGAGTCTTTGGTCATGATGAGCCTATTGGGTTGGATTCTATGATAATCATAAGGCTCACTAAGGTGGTTAAATGCATATGCATGAATGAGTAGACCATCTATCAAGGCATTATATTAAACCTAGACTCAAACGAGAGAGAAAGCAATAAAGGAAATATTACATGGATTACATTGCTTTCCTTAGAGTCTATGGCTTCAATCTTGATGCCATGATGCTCTCCATCATCTCCAAGCTTTGGCACCCCTTGAGTCCAAGCTTTGGCCCTTCTCCACTTGATGTTCATCCTTGCACCAAGTGTTTAGTCTCCAAAAATAATATTCTTGAAATGTAACTATGAGACTAAAACAAGAGAGTCATTAGCAACAACATAATGTTGTGATCATCATCAAAATAACATTGGTATGAAACACCAATACTCAACAGCCTGGGGCTCGAGAGCGATCGGACCCGATCGGTGGGACGCCGAAGGGTAGCTTCGGCTGGTTGACGTTTCTTCTGACCTGTACGGACGAGAGAGCTCGTCGGAGGGGGGAGGGGGGTCGGACTTTGGTTCCGACCAAGTCTCCTCCGATGCCTAAGTCAGCATTTGTCTGAAAAATGCTCGGTGAGATCGAGTATGGTTCATGTAGAGACCAATACACGAGTCCTCAGGCCGAGCTGTGGAGGAGAAATGTGTAAAGTGGAAGAAAGGTCCGGGAGAGGTGGAATACCCAAAGTCTGAGTATTCAGGATTCTATCTCTTGGCTTTTCGTCTTTCCGGCCTCTTGTAGGAGTCCGCATGTCAACGCTTTTATGGCGTCCTGCCATCTCGCCCTTCGTGCCCGCCCGCTTTGATGGTCTCTTCAATGGTGATCAAGGCAGGCGTGATCTGTGAAGCGGTTTCCTCGAAGGGCGGGAGGCCAACAGTGCGCCGGGTGGCGGTGCCGGGACGCGATGCCCCGGGCCCGCTTATGGGGCGCCTTTTGGGGTTAGGTCCAATTCAGCTTCTTGGTCGTGAGGCTGATCCGACTCGGTCCATTCGGTGGGTCGTATCAAGTAGAAGATATTTGAGGTAATCTAGGGTTCCAAGTTCCAACCAACCGTGAAAGAAGAGTGCTCCACCTTCATTTAAAAATAAAAAGAAATTGCAAGAAATTTTTTTTTTAATTTGGACCCTTGATGCAGAAGTGGGGTCCATATTAGAAGAACAGAGATCTGCCAGATTTCTCCAATGTAATCAATGTCATTGAAAAAAAAAATGAGACAAACCCCCACTGTTCTTCAACTGTGATGATAAGTGTAATTAGAAATGGACATGAATGAAAGAGACAGGTGAAGAAACATAAACAAGAGCGGCGATGAGACATGCATGCGTTGAGGATGTGTAAATAAATTAATGAAAATAAGTGCAAGTTGTGGTTAGTGTAATCTTTAGATACAGGCCATTAGTGTAGATTTTATTTATTAAAAAAATCCAAATTTCAATAATATTGTTTGTTTAGTACACAGAAGGTTTGCCTGCTTCGCTCGTGCATGGAGATCAGCAAGTTTAATTTTCTAGTATATTTATATGAGAATAATATGTATCATATGATATATTAGTATTTTTATGTCCGTGACGGTGGAAAATATACCAGGTTCTTTCAAATATCTCATATTTCATATGACATCAAATTTTTTTATTTATATATCTTCACATCATAAAATTAAAGAGTAGTTCTTAATGCCAAAGAACATCTTTTTGTTTAATTCTTGAATTTTTGGATTTGAGAAAGAGTGAAATAGTCAAGAAATATTTGATGATATTTTCATTTCTTTTCTTTAAGCAAAAGTTTATAATTAAGTATATGGTGCTAAATATTCATAAAATTACATTTAAATTTTGACTCATTATCTTTACACTACAGTAAACTTTAAAAACTACTCAAGAATGCCAAAATTTTAATTAAAATTCGCCTTAAACTGCTCTTCTTCAATGGGCATGTAGACCTCTTGTCACTTTCATGTCACATTAATTTTTAAACGAAATTGTCATGTTATTAATTTAAAAATTTATTTTTCGAAATGTGTTTTATTTTCTCTTTTATTTTTTTTAATTTTTAATCCAGTTGTTTCTTATTTTTAAATTGCGATAATTTGACATTGTTGTAAGCATATTGAGATCCCAAATATTATTGAACCCTAACTAGCGGGAATTTGACCCACGATCCGCTCGTTATAAAAAATTCTATTTTTTTTTGAAATCTTTCAATTTGTGAAGATCGGATCGAGGGTCAAATAGGTTGAAAGATTAAGATGATTTTTGGTATGGTAAGCATTCATGATGTATACATTAATTCCAAAAAAAAAGATTTTAAAAACAATGTATAACGTGTTGGATGATGATGAACTCAAGAGAGAAAGAGACAAGATTTCTTAGCAAAAGAATAAGTCGCCATAGCTAAGAGCCATGGTGCTCTATTTATATATCTCATAGTGGGGAGGCCAAAAAGCCTCTAGGAGACCAAGGGTCCCCATTACTCTAAGTAATGTGGGCCTAATGAATGGGTAATGAAGGAGGGGAGGCCAAAGGCCTCCCTCATTCATAACAGACCGACAATACTTGACATTTTCCTGTGTTTTCAGTGCATTTAAGTTATCCCAAAAATAATAACTATATCAGTAATAATAAAAATAATTAAGAAAATAACACTATTAATAAATAGAAATAATAAAATAATAATAATAAAGAGGTAAAACAACCACATCAGATCGAGAAGTTAGATACATAAATATCTCATCTCATCTTTTTAAAATGGGTTTTGAAAAAGAACTAGCTAGAAACCTAAATATCCATGAACCTTATGGATAGAGGGAAAGGGCCATCTGAGGTTTGAAAGAGGAGAGAATGGGGACTGATGGAGATGGCCAGATGAGAGGACAAAAATTTTTACAAAGAAAATCAGGAAAATGTGAAACGTTGAAAGTCGTGGCTTTTGAAAGAGACCGACTTACAAAATTTTGAGCAGAATGATTTCACGTCGAGAAGCCATTTGTGATGGCAAGGGTGTATAAATTGATATCAAAAAACCACAAGCTGTCACTCAATGTGTTCTCATGAGTTTCTTCTCGATATGTAGAAGACGTCACGAATGCACCGTCTCTTTGTGTTCTCGACATAGCGACCAACGAACCATTCTCAATGTAGGTGATCTCTTTGATGTGCGACGTTTCTCTCTTTGTTGTTGTGTTTGGTGGTATGTTGGAGTGGCTCCTAGCAACAAAGGCGACATCTCAGTTAGCCATTGGGCCCCAGTATTTAAAAGGTTGGCTCATAATGATAGATATGAACGGCTGACCGTTAAGCTCGTCATCAATACCGACAGTTCAGGCCAAAAGGAATAAAGTGTCATTAATGCTCAAGCGTCACATTCGACTGATATTCACAAGACCATCACCTATAAATAGTCTCTCAAACGATGAGAGATGAAATGAATCTATGAGACCCTACACTCAGGTATTCCTATATTCAATATTGGATCCACCTAACTTACATTTCCTCCATAGCTTGGCTTGAGAACTAACGAACGATCTCCAAACAGGTCAGACATAGTTCCACCAAGTCTCTTCAAGTCATCTATTGACTTAAGCATCGGAGGGGATTAGTTCAGACCCCAGATCTGACCCCCCTGACGAGCTTCTTATATTACAAATAGCTCAAACCCGGCGCCTATAGCTCGGATCAGAGCCCCTTCAAGTAGAAGTTAGCTCGTCCAGCGTCCAGAAAGCTGCACATGTCCTCCACGTCAGTTGCTACTTCGCAACCATCTTCCAACAATTCCAATAGTGAGAAAACACCCCGCAACATCTGGTGTCATTTGTGGGAATCGAGTCAGCATCCACCTCATCATCCACACCAACAATGACTTAACTCACCAACCAAGGGCGCCTGACAGGCCAATCACCATAAGGACGGTAGAGGCTATGCCATCCATTGTGAATCCTAGTTCTTCTACCTGTGGGATGCCCGAGCCATAAGTAGTGACTTTGGAGCAATTTCACACATTTACCTAAGAGGTGAACATCAACATACAGGCTTTGGCCACTACAAAAGAGCGGATGACGGGTGTGCCACCCAATCCACCCATGAATCTGTCAGTCCTTTCGATTCTCTCTCAATAACCTCCTATGGTGCTTCCCATCACAATGACAGGCCAGTGAATCTTGCCTCTTAACCCAGAGCAACGGTTCGGCTTGCCCTCTTTCTCACTGCAGCGGCCACAAACTCCCATCTCCCCTCGTCCTGAAGGAGCTCAAGGTGCTGAGATTGTGGGTCACAACTTATCTGCAGCCGAGGGAGTAGAGTACCATCTTATTTTTTGCATGGCGATCAACACCAAGAGAACTCGGAGTGAGGCTTCAGCCCGCACCGTGCCTCGCACACTAGCCATAAGAGGAAATCTCGAAAAGACAGTGTCCGTCGTCTGAGCCGTTTCAATAGCTCGAATGAAGAAAAAGCTGACTATTTGAGTGCTTCAAATGGTCAGCTCAGAAGATCTCGATGCCAGGATACGAAATAATGACCTCGCTCTCCTTCGTCAGGTTCAGATGAAGAGCACAACCCCTTGAAGAAAAAGATCACCTCGGCTTCGCTACCATCCAGATTCAAGATGACTGATCTAAATAAGTATGATGGTTCAAGTGACCCTCTGAAACACATCCAAGATTACAAAGGAGTCATAGTGATCCAATTGGCTGATGATGCTCTTCTTTGCCGAGCTTTCCAAACCACTCTTTGGAAAGCTACGAAGAAATGGTATAATGGCTTCCCAACCGATCTATCGGGTCTTTCAATTAAAAGCCTGGCCCAAGCATTCTGTCAACAATTCATGGCAGGAAGGAGGAAAAAAAGAAGCTCAGACCACATGTTCAACCTGGTAGAGAGGGAGGGAGAGATGTTGAGAAGATTTCTGAAGCAATTTAATTTTGAAAGGCTGAACATCGAAAGCTACAACGACGAGGTGACCATCTCTACCCTCAAGAAAGGGGTCCGATGTGAAGGCCTAATGAAGTCTCTATATCATAAGTGATTCGGGTTGAATATTGCATAGTTAACACCTCATTTAGCCCCATTTTATGCATACATGATGCGTATTTGGTCTCTGATACAATCGTATTTTGAATATAGTCATTTATTAGAGCAATCACTTGATTTAAGCACAAAACAGTAACATATTGAGTATTTCTGCCCTTTTAGTAATTTTTTTTATATGAAGATCTCGATCTCACGATTCCAACGACTATTTATTTCTATTTTTCTGAGATCTGTGCTAATTTCTATGAATTTTAGAATGCAGAATACCATTTAAATGGAGAAATACGGGAGAAATACGGGGAAATACGCGTACGAGGTCATCAGGCGGGCCATGTGGCCGCTCACCGCCTCATCCGATGGCGCTCAGCAAAATGGAGACGCTGCCGAAAATAAGCCGTACGATTATGATCTAAAGCCCTAGATGAAGGCTTATTATGATGCGGATTCGATCTCTAAGGCGGGAGACGTGGCTTCATCCGAGCCGTTGCGCCTTGATCCAATGGAGGATATCGAGTTCCATCGCAGCAAGCTGAGTGGGATCCGTCTCCACGTGTCCTGATCTCATCGATCAACCGCTCGATCCAATGGCAGAGATCGCTGCCGCACAAAGCTTAGCGGGTTGGGCTAGTTGGGGACATGTGGTGCCATGCTATTGAATCGCGCGTGTCCGACGGCCAGAAGGGGTTGCGAAAGCGGGTTTGGTTATTTTAAGCTATTGGGCGCGGGTTTGAACCCGCTAAGCTATTAAACCTGCAATGTATCTATTTAAGCATATTCTAGGATTTTTGGCAGTATTCTGGCGTATTTGGGGCTCTAGGAACCGTATTTCGGTGTGATATTTGGAGGCCCTGGAGACAGAGTCTAGGATCAACATCTAAAGGAGATTTGGAGCTAATTGGAGAGTTTTGGTGATAAATTCCCAATCTTTTGCCTTGTATTTTGCGTAGTTGGCTTGTATTTGAAGTGTTATTCACGTATTTTGAGTGTTTGGTGATGTATTTGTCTATGAATACTGAATCTTTTCTCTTCATGCGTGGTTAATCTTCATATGTGTTGGTTGTGATGTAGTTAGGGTGTCGTATTCTTTGATTTTGATATCTTTTCATCCTATATTCACGTTTTAATCACTTATTTTGTCCATTTATACATATATCTTGTTTGGGTATGTTATACGGAGATGTGGGCATGCTTGAATTGAATATGATCTGAGTAAAACTTATTCGTGATTCGATCCGAGAGGGCGTATCGTGACCCGAGAGGACACTTGTGCGTATTTTCCTTATGAAATCGACATTATACGTGATTAATTTTTGGCACTCTTTTACGCGCTTTATCGCCACACTTTCCGACGTTCACATGCCATAGCCGGATGAAACGTTTGTAAGGATCGCTTTACCCTTGCAATACTAACAACACACACTAGAAGGGGGGTGAATAGTGTAATGGCAATAAAATTGTCCAATTAAAATTTTACTTGCAAATGCGGAATCATAAATGCAAAAGGAATTAAAAGGCACAATCAATCCAAACGCAAACACAAAGTTTTACACTGGTTCCCTAAACTTGGGTACATCCAGTCACACCAATATTCACTATATTCCCACACAGAGAAGTGAATATAAATTTCACAAGGAGATACCCCACAAAGAGGATTTATGCCCTACACAAGGGCCCAACCAATCCTACACGAGGATCAAGACGCCCACACAGAGAATCACTAACTCCCACTCAGAGAATTAGGGTTATCCCTACACTAGGACACTAAACTCCCACAAAGAGAGTTACTCCCACTCAGAGAATTAGGGTTACCCCTACACTAGGACACTAAACTCCCACAAAGAGAGTTACTCCCACAAAGAGAGTTACCTAAGTCCCACAAAGAGACAACCTCCCACAAAGAGAGAACCTCCCACAAAGAGAGAAAGTTCTAATTCCCACAAAGAGAACTAGAGACACAAATTACACCAAGTAAAATAAATACTCTTACCTATGCCTTGAGATGCTTACTCATGAATGGATGTAAGGCATGGAAGAGTATCTCCAAGTGTTGTGTTATGCTTGAGAGCACTTGGATGATTTCCCTTGAGCTGAACTTCAATGCATGAACATAGATGAATGCTCAATAGAGGGAAATGAGGGAGCTTGAGAGTTGCTTATAGATCTCTTGAGATTTTCTATAGAGTCAAGAGTTATCAAGTGTTGTCAAGAGTTCTCAAGTGATGGCAGCACACTCAAATATATAGGAACCCCATATCAAGCCCCAAAACCCAAGGAAACAGCCAAAGAAAGAATTCTGCAACGGCTAGAAACTGGGCTAAAACGACAGGAACAGTCTACTGTTGATCAAAAGACAGTCGACTGATCAACGACTAGAAAATATCCAACGGCTATATTCTGAGCCAGGACAGTCGACTGATGAAGATAATACAATCGACTGAGAACAGGACAGGCGCCTGTAAATCCTTCAGCAGGCGACTGCTGCAAGGGATGGATCGAAACAGAGAGCTGCACTCTTTCCCCAGTTAAACGCACAGGCGACTGATGTCAATAATACAGTCGACTGTCTATTAGCCAGGCGACTGTAAAACCTTAATCAGTCGTCTGCTGTATAAGATGGAGAAACAACAGAGAGATGTAGAGAATGCACTTACGCTATACAGGCGACTGATGCCCAATCTCCATGCGATTGTAATAATACAGGCGACTGTAAACTGATCGACAGACGACTGTGCGTAAAGCTGAAGTTTGAGTCAATTGAAATGTTGACTTGAGCTGTGCATGTCAGGCGACTGTAGAAGGATCTACAGGCGATTGGAAATCACCCAGTCGACTGTGTTTCCTTCAGCAGGCGACTGACGGAAAGCAAGAGACTCCAAATGAGTCTTTGGACAGAGTGAACCTATTGGGTTGGATTCTATGATAATCCTTAGGCTCACAAGATGGTTATATGCATATGCATGAATGAGTAAACCATCTAACAAGGCATTACATTAACCCTAGACTCAAAAGAAAGAGAAAGCAATAAAGTAAATTACATGGATTACAATGCTTTCCTTAGAGTCTAAGTCTTCAATCTTGATGCCTTGAATGCTCTCCATCATCTCCAAGCTTTGACACCCCTTGAGTCCAAGCTTTGGCTCTTCTCCACTTGATGTCCATCTTGCACCAAGTGATTAGTCTCCAAAAAAGATATTCTTGAGATAAAACTGAGAGACTAGAACATGAGAGTCATTAGCAACAACATAATGTTGTGATCATCATCAAAATAAGATTGGTATGAAACACCAATACTCAACAATCTCCTCCTTTTTGATGATGACACACATTATGTAAAATACAAAATATTAAAGTACAATGCTAATGAGCTCCCCCTACTTATATGCACCAAATAAATAATGAGCTACACAAAGGTAAATACTCATAATACCAACTGAAATCAGGGTGACATATAATAGGCATGGATTACATAAACCAATTGTAAACCAATTGTAAAATACAATATCATGCAAACATGCAAGGTTTATCTAATCACATATATCTCTCCCATAGATATATCTCTCCCCATATGCATATGAATATATCTCCCCATATATATTTACATAATGCATATATCTCTCCCCATTGACATTGTCAAAAAGGTGGACATCAAAAATATCCCCCTTTGTCATCTTAACCAAGATGTGACAATATACAAGAAAAGAAGGATATGTATGATACCAAATTTAAAAATTTAGTGGGTATCAATTCACTATCCCATGCTCCCCCTAGATCATAGAAATGGTCAACTTTTGACTTCTAGGATCTAATACCAATTATACAAATAATGGAGCCATGGGCCTAAACATGTATCAAAGCAAAGATATGGAAAAAATCAAGCTTCAATGGTACACACAGAATATTGCCAAAACAGAAATAACATGAAGAAGTTGGCAATATACAAGAGGTTTGGGTTGAGATCAAAAACAACCAAATGTGAATAATGATCTCAAATAACCTCTGAAATGAGAGTTAAAATATGTTTTAAAATACTTTAAACATATAACATATTAACTCCCCCATTGACAAACACATGGATAAAAAATGCATGCATGTCAATAAACCCCAAGGTCCTCATTTTCATGAAAAAAATAAGTTTGAAAAATATTTTCAAAATCATGAAACACACACAAACAATGGGTATGCTAAAAATAAACATTCAACCACAATACCCATGCAATATGCATATGTGTGAGGAACCTAAGCATTAGGCAACCAAACCCAAGAGGAGTTTGATTTCCTAATGTAATCACATGAGGTGATCACATCCCTAACTAGAGAGTTGATGTAGCTATCCCTTTCTTGCACACTAACCTTAGTGGGAATCCATAATCTCAAGGATTTCCTAGGCAAGGGTTTTGCCTTTGCAAGAGGGGGGATGTGGCATGCTTAGGTGTAGAAACGAATTTCTTGGCATGCAAAGAATAAGTATTTTGCTTCTTAGCAAAAAAATAAAGATTTTTCATTCTTCCTCATTACCTCGTGATTTACATGCTTCTTGTTGATGTTATTGTTGTACAAGAAAGCATGGTGATTCTTCTTAGGTGCTTTAGCAATATTTCTTGTATTTGCACCATAAGAAGAATTAGAGGTGGGTTTGGGTACCACATTTTGAATATAACCCAAACCTCCTCTATGATTTGTCGGATGTTGTTTTTCCAACAAATCGTGGAGTGAATCCCTAAAATACACAAAGCTTATGAGCTTACGGGTTCCTCTTCACATTTCAACATAAGTTGTTGAATGTGAGCATCTAAGCTAAGATTTTGAGCAACAAGTTTTTCATTTGTAAGGCTCAATTCCTTAACTTGAGAGAGAAGTGTGTGTCTCTCACTAGTGTCGCAAACATGCATTTCATAATGAATATTTACACTAGACGATTCAAAATCATGCACCCTACTCATAGCATTTTCATGTTTAGCTTTCATTTTATCATATGAATCGATGCACTTACATGCAACAATTTTCACGTTACAAGAGTATCGAAACAACATTTACAATAATTTAGCAGAAAGGGTGAACATGCGATTTTAACGAAAACGAACAGAAAGTTGATTTTTCTTAAAAGACCAAAAAAACATCCAACTTCAAAAATACACTATAAATTGTATACTTGCCTGATTCCGGTGATTTTGGTGCCGTTGGGTTCGTCTCGACGGGTACTACGTATCAGTACTTCCGGTTCTCTGTTTTGGTTAAGCAAATCAATGAATTAGATTTATTGCGAGATAATCAAAAATCGGGTAAATCCTTAAAGTGGGTTCGTTTAATTTTATTGGGTTCTTTGGCTAGGGTGATGTTTATACTGTGTTAAACTAACCTGATACACCTCATTTCATGTAATGTTATTACCCAACATCAGTTATAACTACTAATATGCTTAAATTACTTAACGAATTTATCATTTAAAATTAATCTAACACTAATTAACACTAACTAACTCATTAGTTAATTCTATTAAACTAATTACGATGGTAACATGTCAAACAATAGCCTTACCTACTCCTACACATATTCTAATATTATTTATCTAATCTTATCTAAACCTTTCTCTATTCTTTCTTTATTCCTTTATTAAACTGCCACCACTTTAACTTGGCTGACATCCTTCATATCACTCTCTCATTTGAAACTCTCTTTCATTTATTTATTATAACCATAAGAGCCTTGAGTAAGGCTGTTACTCATCATTCATTCAGCCTTGAGTAAGGCTGTCACTTACTTATCTTTATTTATTTATTAATACCTAGGTCTCTCACATTTTACAAAATATTAAAATAGTGTAAGCATCTGGCAAGTTATACATAATGATAGGTGGCATAACTTAACAAATTTGCACAGAGCTTTCAATAAATCAAAAACGTGCTCAGCCATCCTCTACTCTTTAATACCTAGGCTAAAGGCTGAGCTATCAATTTCTTTTTATTATTGGAATACCCTCTCTCCCATTTCTTTATTCTAAACATCTCTCAGGCTCTCCCTCTCGGTTCTCTCTTCTTTTCTACCTTCTACTGTCTTATTTCTTTGTTATTCTTTTTTTTGATCTCAAAGCTTGCAGCAATACTCACGAAAGGGGAGAGGGCTCGGCACTCACGCATACACCAAGGGGAGGAGGAAAGGTGCGACGCACGCAGAAGAGGAGGGGCTCGGCGTCGGACGGCGACTGCGCTCCCCGGCGGCGACGCGGCGCTCCGACGACTCCTGGGCGGCAGCGCGGCGCAAGGGGCGGCGGCGCCCTGCTGGGCGACGCGCGCAGCTCCCCAGTCGGCGGCGGGCTGAGGGTGAGGGCGATGGGGTGGTCGGCCATGGTGAGGGGAGGAGGAAGGAGGAGGAAGAAGAATTTGAAGGGTTTGTAGGGTTTGAATCTGAAGCTATTTTCAGATTTTGTTTTGATTTCAGATCTAGGGTTTTGAATTTGGAATTTGGTTTTGGATCTGAATTGTTTTCAGATTAGGTTTGTTTTCCCCCTCTCTCAATTTTCTGTTTGAGTTTGGGGAAATTGGGACTGATTGTTGGTGGATTTAATTTTGACGAAGTTGTTTGATTTGGAGAAGATGAACGGATTTGTATTGATGTGTTTGGAAAAGATCTGGGTTTTGGTTCATTTGTTTGATCCTGGTTTGAGAATTTGATGGAGGATTTGTTGCAGAAATTTGCTTGCAGGTTGATGGGGGTTTGCAGAGGTGGGTTTGTTTGCAAGAAATCAAGATAGATTGCAGATGATTTTATCGGGGAGAAGACGTAGCTTAATTGCCTTGATAGACTTTGGCAGGAGACAATATTAATCAGTTTAGGTGTTAGATTACGACACTTCTTAATTGTGTCTGTTGACTTAAAGGAAATGTATCTAGCTAAACGTGTTACACTCCCTTCATTATTCAAAGAAATGCAGGGAACGTTTTCATCATTCAAAGAAAATTCAAAGAAAGAGTAGGGGACAGTTTAAATGTTGTTCGGTTTGGGATTAGGACAAATTTAACGATGTTTGTTGACTTAATCAAATGAAATGAATCTGGCTAACAATTGGGTTCATTCCCTATCACAATCTAAACGTGAATGAGTAGGATTAATTAATTAAGTTTTAAAATGTAATTATTAAAATACCACAAGTAATTAGTAACAATAACAAAAGTAATTTAGCAAAATAATTAATTTAAAGTTTTTAGTTAAACTGGATGATCAATTAATGACGATAGATAAAAAAGGGAAAACAAAGTCGCACATACGTAGCAAGAAGCGTACAGACGAAAAGTCAACCAGTCGACTGAAATAAAATACTGATACGCACGATCTAAAACATGGCTAAAAATACAGGCCGTTACACCCATGCTAGACCCACCAACACTAGCACACCTAACCCTAGGCCTACTCGGCGTACCCGTCATACACACTCGCCCACTCAACCCAACACTGTTGGCGAACCATCCACTACTACCCCTCTGCCACCCACCGCCCCACTCCCCCCTGAGCCTCTTCAGATCGGTGATGCATTGTATGCCGTCACCTTCCGTGACGCTAACCAGAGCGATCAGTTCGTGGCTATGCTTTTACTCATAGGTTAAGGAGGAGGCTTAACTAGACAATCCGTTGAACAGGACCTCCCGCGCCTCCGCAATCTAGTTAGGCATTGGTGAACTGACCCACCTACTGAGTTCCAACCAGATCCACCCACATCTCCTGGTCCACAGCAGAGGGACCCATCACCACCCCCATAGGGTGGTGCCTCTGCTTGATGTTGTCCCCACCCGTTTTTACCTCCCTCATATTTTATTGTGCCCATCTGTCTGTTCGGGACCTTGATCTTAGATAGCTTGGGGGAGGACCCACGCATGCATCATTTTTCTTCATCATTGCATCATGTCATGTTTTTACTTTCTTTTTGCACAGTTTTTATTTTATATTCCCCTACCCACCCACCCTATTTAGCATCATCTCCCGCCTACCAGCGTCTTCTCAGCAGTGAGGACACTGCTGGGTTTAGCTTGGGGGATGAGTGCTACCGCTTTATCTTTCTTTTACATTTTCCTCCCCTTTTTAGCTTTTTTATTTTACTTTTCCACCATTCTTTTTATTTTACTTTCCACCATTCTTTTTCACTTCTTTTTCTTTATTCTCATTTTGCATCATGTTTTCTATTTTTTTGCCATGCATGCATCCGTCTTTCATTTTGCTATTTTCTCCGCCCTTTTTCTTTTTATGATAAGGATGTTCTGCATGATGACACTTCTCATAGCCCTAGTTATTCCGATGACACTTCTCGTAGCCCTAGTAGTTATTCACGATGCTTACTTTCTGATGACATGCTATTAGGGTAGTTTCAGTTTTGCTATCTATATGTGTGCATATTCTTTTGCCGATCTATCTGATTTAATGCCGGAAATGAATTGAAAATCAAATGCATGAAATAGTATCTGGTATGCGCTACGTTGGGTAATGCAACTAGGTTCACGCATCACTAGAACACTTGGAGCATCCGCTTTATATCTTATTCACTTCTGTTTGCATGCTTGCCATCATTGTGCCTATTACTGCATGCTTTTTCAGTGTTCATCTAGATGAATAAAAATATCCATGCTAGTTATGAGTTTAGTTAGAGTATTATCTTATTAAATCGTTGTGCACCTCTTATGAGTGAATCGAGAGATTCATTACTTTTCTTCTCCACATACATCTTTAGTTCTCTACATATCAGTTGGTTTCACCCCTACAGCTATGCTTGCCGCATCTCACTTCCCAAAAATCCCAAATTAAAAAAGGAAGAAAAAAATGTGTATATGTATATATATTTGTGAAAAAGAATAGAAAAAAGGGAAAGAAAGAAAATAAAGGAATAAAATCATTTTTATACTTTCATTAGAAGCTATCACTTATAACAGGAAAAAGATGAAAAATTCCATATCCTATTCCTAGATGCGATGCCTCAAGCTAAGCTTGAGGGGTGAATCAACTGATCACATGAGTGAGTGTGACATTAGAGTGGAGACGGTGCATAACGGGGAGATTTGATAATACTTAAACTTTACGAAACACTTTAGTTCTTGGAGATTTTTCATGACTCGAAATGAATAATTGAATAGCATGACTCTTTCTATTCTCTATTGCATGCTGTGTGATTTCTATATGCTCCATGTGTATCTGTGATTGAAAAGTGCATTGCCAACTCCTTTTATACTAGACTCTATGGACTGCATGAGATTGATATGAGTTGATAGCATTATTTCAGTAGATCCATATCTTTTGTCTGTATTGCATGCTAGACATATGATCTGTAAAGCTTGAAATTGCCATTAGCATGTATTTTTACTATTCGGAGCATCATGATATACTGCTTAGGCCTGAGATCTGACCGAACAACCTTAGCACCCTCCATCCACTTCCATTCTGTTCTATTCTTATTTTTAATTCTTATTTCTTTTTGTTTTCCTCCCGGCGTACCTAGTATTCGTCTTCCTCGAGGACGAGTAAGAGGTAAGCTTAGGGGATTTTGATGTGTCCATATTTTATACCTTTTTCATAGCATCATGACATGCATTCCATGTCATTTTCGCATCCAAATCCCATATTTTCCTACGATATTGCATTTCTAATGTATATTCGAGTTTCGTAGTGTTTTATGAGTTTTCAGGGATTTTGGAGTGATTTAGGACCCAAACTGGGTATGGACACATCTGACACGCCCGTAAGCTCGTTGGCGAAACTCTACAGGAGTTCGTTGTGTTTTGGAAGCCATGGGAGGAGTGGAGGAGAGAGCAAGCAGAGAGGAGGAGCTTCAGATACTGTAGGAGAGAGTTTCCCAGGTGACTCGACCGAGCAGAGCAGCTGCTCGGTCGAGCAGATGAAAAGAAGAACAACGGAGCAGATACGCAGCCTGCTCGGACCGAGCACTCATAGTGCTCGGTCGAGCAGCCTTTCATTCTGAAGCCCGACTAATCCTTGCACGGCCCGAGCATCTTCTTCGGCGACCGAGTCAGCCGTTTGCTCGGACCGAGCAGAGCGGACTCGGCCCGTGCAGACAGAGTAAAGATTTTGGAGGAGCGCGATTTACTGTCGTGCTTGGTCGAGCAGTACATCTGCTCAGACCGAACGGCCGACCGAGCAACACACTACTCGACCGAGTCACCCACTCGGTCGACGATGCTGAAGGCCATTTTTGAAAAGATTTTGGGAGCGGTTGTTGCGCTTTTTGGGGGAGTGAAGTCTGGGAGCTACGAGGGCGTTCGGGGAGCGATTCATTTTCTGAGTTTTTGAAATAATTTTGGAGAGGGAGATTAGGGAAAAAACTTGTTAGATCAAAATTATACTCTTGACGATTATTGGATTGGATTTTTGGAAGATTATTTTGCTATTCTCGCGTTCTTGGAATCTTGTTCTTTCTTTGAGATCTATTATTCGCTGTAAGTTTCTCAACCTATTTTCTATCAATTTGCCATGATGTTTTCTCTCTTAAAAATTGTATTTTTATTCATCAATAACGTCATAAGTGAGTAGACTTTTCTAGGGTTGATGGGTTAGCCCTAAGATCCTAGGGGAAGACGTAGATCTGGATCCCTATGTTGAATTAGGAGTTTAGGGGAGTATTTTGGTCGATCCTACCAAATCCCTAGGATAACCCGTACTGAGATCATGCCCACGGTCTGTGGAATTGATGTGCTTAAGGGGTATCCTAAGGATTCGAATAGGAAAATCGGTGGATCCAACAAGGCTCGTGACCATGCCCGGCTCGTGCCTTGAGGGGATCCCACGACGAACTATATTACTATGTTGACGGCTACTGCTATTGCGTCAACGAGAGCCACCGAAATACCTCGCAATTCTAACTCACGAGAGTGGTACAAACTGGGAGATTAAACCCCTAACCCTAATGCAACGTAAGGATTCTATTCCAACGTCGATCCCCGACGGTCTTAGCGGTGATCCCTAACGCCCTAGTCCTTTTTATTATTAAACCAACAACAACACAACAACCAATTCTCTCAACCCGATAGTTATCCCACTTCGAGATATAAAAGTAAGCTGAGAACCCAACTACACTATCACCGTCCCTGTGGGATTCGATATCTTTTATACTATAATTTGACACCGTCCGCTTGCAGATAGAGCCCAGAATTGACACCTAGAGGCCATACCACGCCTGGCGATTGTGACACCGCCGGGTGGAATCTAGGTGTAGGTTTCGGGTGCGTCAGTATGCATGCAAGAATATGCGAGGTTTCACACAGACGCTTATTGTGTTTATAGGAAGGGAAAAGGAAAACAAAAGTACATCCTCCTTGCTTGCACATGCAGACCCGCTCGCTTCCTCGCTCCCAAGTACAATCAGAAGCGGGGCGTGAGAGTTATATGAGTACTTGAACAAGTTCATGGTGGTCTATATTAACGTCATCTTGGTGTACTCGAAGGACGTATAGGAGCATGCAGAGCATTTGAGAAAAGTTCTAGAGACTTTGAGGCGACACCAAATGTATGTCAAATTCAGTAAGTGTGAGTTTTGGTTAAACTATGTGGCCTTCCAGGGACACGTGGTGTTCGGGGAAGAAATTTTCTTGGATCTGAGATGGTAGTGCTGTTCAGAAGTGGCCAATTTCTCAACCCGATAGTTATCCCACTTAGAGATATAAAAGTAAGCTGAGAACCTAAATACACTATCACCGTCCCTGTGGGATTCGATATCTTTTATACTATAATTTGACACGGTCTGCTTGCAGATAGAGCCTGGAATTGACACCTAGGGGCCATACCACACCTGACGATGGTGACATCGTCGGGTGGAATCCAGGTGTAGGTTTCGGCTGCGTCAGTATGTGTAACGACCCACTCACGAGGCCTGTTACTGCTTGGATCATGCACAAGTCCTGCTAGGTACCAATGAAGTCAACACAGGCTCTGTTGCAGAAATACGCCAAAATACTGATAATGAAAGTGGTTTTACAACCTTATTACAACCCAGCAGCTAACAGGAAAGGAAAAATACAACAGAATACAAAAGATACATCAATCCACACTGAAAGCAACATAGCAAATCTCTCACACTCACTCTCAATACACAGGGTCCTGCTGGTCCTGCTGGTCGTACTCAACCACAAACTCAGTGTCTGCGGCCTCTGGTGCAAATTCTTCAACCTGTGCTGTATCTGGCAAGACCACCACAAAAGGGAGGGGTTGCCAGGATCAGACGTAACTCAAAGTATCTCTAGTACGATATTTAAAACAATAAACTAACATGGCTAAACTAGCAGAGACAATAAGTAAAGTGCGTACAATAGAACAATAAGACCACATCACAGCTTTATCACTATTACAATTCTGTTAGCAGTAAACAATATGAAATTGACCAATTACGAGGTTTTTAGTGTGCCTGATCCTAGTTCGTGACTTATAAAGGGTAGTACGGTAAGCAACCAAGAGTCCACCTGATATCCCGGGTTACAATCAAAACGATACTGTTCAACAAATCGATACTATTCAATACTGTTCAATACTGTTCAATACGAAGATCGGACTGGTCGCTCCCGCACTTCCGCAATCATAAGTTACCCCAAAACCCAGGTGTGTGTGCAGGTTATCATGTTTACAATTTATGAGTCAACTACTATTCTCACTTATCCAATCACCTCTTTCGGTTAAACCTGTCACGGAGTTCAATTCAATTACTTTACGATACGGTGCAACTTAAGATACTATGCAACTTATCAATTTTAGCTAACGGATCAGGTGAAAAACTTGCTGATGAAAAGAAACTAATTTAGCATGCACCAATATTGTTTTTAAACCCCATAGCTAGGGTACTGTGAGTTACCAAATCGCCTTGTCGTGAAAGGCGCGTTTTGAAAGGCGGTCGGTGTACCTGGTTCACACGTGTTACAAACGAGTTAGTTTAACGAATCAATAATATGTTAAGAGGACAAGTCACACTAACTTATAACTAATAACTTATAAAATAATTTATAACTATTTATATCTTAACTTAATAAACTTACTATTTTATTTTAACTAACGTAGGTTATAAAATATTAGCTTACAGGATAACTTTTTATAAAACTTATTTTCAAAACTCTAGGAAGTAACTAATGTTTAACTTATAATTTAACTTAAAAAATAACTCATTATATTAACTAACTTAATTCAATAAAAAAAACAGCTCACCTCTCCTCTCTCTCTCTCTCTCTGTACTGTCTTCTCGTTCTTTCCCTTTCTTTCTTTCTCTCTTTTTTTTGTTTTCGTTGCAGCAGGGCCCGAAGGGGGCAAGGGGGTCTCAGCCTGGGGGCGGCGCGACGCGAGGGGGGCGCGGGGGTCGGCGGCGGCGGCGTTCGGCCTGGGTGCGGCGGCGGGCTGGCCTGAGGCGGCGGCACGGCGCGGGATCCGGCGAGCGAGGGGGCACGGGGGCGGTCCGGCGGGTCTGGAGGGCGGATCGAGGGGGCGGATGCTTACGGAGGCTTGGAGGCGTGGATCGGGCTCGGATCGGGGTGGAACGGCTTCGGGCAGGCGGGTTTGGGCGGTCCGACCTCCGGCGGCCTGGGGTGATGCGATGGCCGGGGATGGTTTCGCAGAGGAGGCCGGTGGCGACGATCTGAGGTCGGGATGGCGTCGTACGGCGGATCGGGGCGTTGGCGACGGGGTTTGTGATTTGTAATCTTGGTTGGATTTTGGGTTGTTTCTGGTTGATTTTTGATTTCTAGTTTCTTTTGATTTTGGATTGTAAAGGGTTTGTGGATGTTGGTTGAATGGGGAAGAGTGATGGTGAAATGGGTTTGATTGTAGTTGCTGGTGGAAGGAGGGGTTGATGGTGGTGGATGATCGTCGTTGTATGTAGGAGGGGATGGTGACGGTGGAGGGGTGGGTTGTTGCTGTGGTTGTTCCTGTTGCCTTAAGAGCAAGGTGGAGAGAGGAGACAACTTGAAGAGGTTGGCTGGAGGTAGGGGAGGAATAAAAGCTAATGTTGGATCTCACCGATTATTTCGGTGGGATTCAATTGGGTAGGTTAGGATTAGGGTAAAGTAGGTAAAGGTAGTTTAGTAAACGTAATTTAGTTAAAGGTAACAAGTAATTTAATAATTAACTTTTTAATTAAGATTAATCACGGTTTTCAGATAAAAATTATGCCACGTTAACCTGAAAACGGCGACGCGCTCGTTTTGACGTGCGGACGAATAACCACTCGGATGAAAAT
The DNA here is from genome assembly GCA_030789695.1 of Scilla litardierei. Taxonomy (NCBI): domain Eukaryota; kingdom Viridiplantae; phylum Streptophyta; class Magnoliopsida; order Asparagales; family Asparagaceae; genus Scilla; species Scilla litardierei. Next base: position 70,525,661 of record CM061138.1, on the reverse strand, counting down.
AATCGGATCAACGAAGTAAAAATACACGCACACAACAGTCAAAATACGACTAGAAAAACAGGCCGTTACATCCTACCCTCCTTAGAATAATTCCGTCCCCGGAATTCTCTATAGGACAGGGAAAAGGTAAGGGTAACGTCCTCGCATCTCATCCTCTCGCTCCCAGGTAGACTCCCCTGGCGAGTCGCGACGCCACATCACTCTGATTAGATCAATAGTCCTGTTCCTAAAGACTTTTTGGCGTCGATCAAGGATCTCTACGGGTTGCTGCTCGTACGTCAAGTCTGGACGAACTGCGATCTCTGAGTAGTCCACGACATGACTCGGGTCGCTCACATAGCGACGCAACTGCGAGATATGGAATACATTGTGCACTCCCTCTAAGGCAGGGGGCAATGCAAGCTTGTATGCCACCTCTCCTACTCGCTCCAGAATATCGAAAGGCCCAATGAATCGAGGACTGAGCTTTCCTCTTCGACCAAAACGAATCAATCCTCGGTTGGGCGAGATCTTCAGAAAAACATGATCACCGGGCTGGAACTCCAGATGTCGACGCTTCACATCTGCCCAATGCTTGTACCTGTCCTGAGCCAGCTGCAGCTTCTCTCTGATGATCCGAACCATATCTACGGCTTCGGTGATTAGCTCAGGACCAACCAACTCTCGATCTCCTACATCATCCCAGCTCAAGGGGGATCGGCACTTCCTCCCATATAGTGCCGCAAAAGGTGCCATACCAATGCTAGACTGGTAGCTGTTGTTGTATGCAAACTCCACCAAATGGAGATGATCTTCCCATGATCCTTTGAAGTCTAGCATACATGCCCGTAGCATGTCTTCCAGTATCTGAATAGTACGCTCTGACTGACCATCTGTCTGCGGATGGTAAGCCGTACTAAAACTCAAGTGAGTCCCCAAGCTCTCCTGAAGGCTCCTCCAGAAACGAGATGTGAACCTGGTGTCTCTGTCCGAGACAATGCTGATAGGAACTCCATGCAGCTTTACAATCTCATCCATGTACTTCTTGGCCAATACTTCTGTAGACTGGCCCACTCTGAAAGGAATGAAGTGTGCGGTCTTGGTCAATCGGTCTACGATCACCCAGACAGCGTCATTCTGCTTTGAACTCTTGGGTAGACCAGTCACGAAGTCCATCGTGATGTGCTGCCATTTCCACTCCGGAATGGGCAATGGCTGCAACAAACCAGCAGTCCTCTGGTGTTCAGCCTTCACCTGCTGGCACACAATACACTTCGCTACGCTCCGTGCGACGCTTCTCTTCATGCCATGCCACCAGTAATGTTGTCGCAGATCCTGGTACATCTTGGTACCTCCAGGATGTATAGAGTAAGGAGAACTGTGAGCTTCCTCCAATAACTCATCTCTAATGGCACCAGACGGTACACAGATCCTGTCCTCAAACCTCAAGGACCCATCTGCATGAATCTTGAACTCTGGTCTTTGGCCTGCCATCACCAGATCTCTAATCTTCCGTAGCTTCTCGTCGTCCATCTGAGTTGACTTGATCCTCTCTACCAAGGTCGACTGGATATGCATGCCCATCAAAGATGCAGTCATCCCTGGTAGAATCACTTCTATACCCATGTCTCGGATCTCTTGCTGCAATCTCCACTGAGTCGTAAGGGTCATCACTGCTGGAAGACGACTCAATGCATCCGGTACAACATTGACTTTCCCAGGATGGTACTGAAGGTCAATGTCATAGTCTGCCATGAGCTCGACCCATCGTCTCTGTCGCATGTTGAGCTCTTTCTGAGTGAAGAGATACTTCAGACTCTTATGATCCGAGAATACCTTCACGTGCTCACCCAATAGGAAGTGCCTCCAAATCTTCAGTGCAAAAATCACTGCCGCCAACTCAAGATCGTGAGTGGGGTAGTTCTTCTCATGGATCTTCAACTGTCTGGATGCATATGCTACGACCCGACCGTGCTGATGTAGCACGCATCCGAGTCCTTTGCCAGATGCATCACAGAAGACTTCGAATCCTCCTGATCGGTCTGGAATAATCAAGATGGGTGCAGTCGTCAATCTCTTCTTCAGCTCCTGGAAAGCATCCTCACATGCTTTCGACCAAGCAAACATCACATCCTTTCTCGTCAATTGTGTCATGGCTCCTGCGATCTTCGAGAAGTCTTTGATGAACCTCCGGTAGTAGCCAGCTAGTCCCAAAAAGCTTTGAATCTCGGTCACCGTTCGAGAGACTGGCCAGTTTTGAACAGCGGCTACTTTTTCAGGATCAACAGCAATCCCTGTTCCTGACACCACGTGGCCTAGAAATGCCACCTCGTTTAACCAGAACTCGCACTTGCTAAGTTTGGCATAAAGCTGGTGTCTTCTCAGGGTCTCGAGAACCTTCCTGAGATGCTCTGCATGCTCCACTGCATTCTTTGAATAGATGAGAATGTCGTCGATGTAGACTACAACGAACTTGTCCAAGTATTCATACAATACTTGGTTCATGAGACTCATAAATACCGCGGGTGCATTGGTCACACCAAACGGCATCACTAAGTACTCATAATGTCCGTATCTGGTCCTGAATGCAGTCTTGGGAACATCTTCATCATTCACCTTCACTTGATGGTACCCTGTCCTCAGATCCAGCTTCGAATAGACGCTTGACCCACCGAGCTGGTCGAAAAGATCGTCGATGCGCGGTAGAGGGTACTTGTTCTTCACGGTGACTTTGTTCAGCTCGCGGTAGTCAACGCACATACGAAGGGATCCGTCTTTCTTCTTCACCAGCAATATAGGAGATCCCCAGGGAGATACACTGGGTCGTATCCATCCCTTCTTCAGTAGCTCATCAAGTTGGACCCGCAATTCTTCTAGCTCAGATGGCGCTAAACGATACGGTCCCCTGGACATCGGCTGGGCTCCTGGCATTAGTTCGATGGCAAATTTAAGGGTGCGATCTGGAGGCAAACCTGTAAGGTCGTCTGGAAACACATCCAAGAACTCTCGAACCACTTCTGGTATCTCGGGCTCAGCGTCCATCGCGGCTGCTACTGCTTCGGTTGACTTGGCCTTGTACTTCACCGGTCCCACAGATCTGCTCCCACTAATGAACTCGAACTTCGGATGATCAGGAATGTCGAAGGCTACCCTCCTTCGACAACAGTCGATGGTGGCATGGAAAGTTCCCAACCAATCCATCCCGAATACAGCATCAAAGTTCGGGATATCAATCATCATAAAGTCGGCGAACAAAGCTCGCCCACAAATCACCACAGGGCATTGAGGATACCCACTGGTCGCCTTTATCACACCGCCACCCGTGTTGACGTTCCAGCCGGTAGATAGGGTTTTAACAGGAACGGTGTGGGTGCGAACGAATCGACTCGCCAGAAAGCAGTGTGATGCTCCCGAGTCGAACAAGGAGAGGGCGGGTTGTCCCGCTACTAGCACGACACCTAGGTTACAAACACTAATCTAAGCAACCAATGCTAATGAAAGAAAGATCTACTAACTATGCCAGAAATATACCTGTGATCACTTCACCGGTAGCCTCGGCCTCTTCGACAGTCATGGTGTAGGCCTGGCGTCTCGGTGGTGGCTGCCTTCCCTGCTGGAACACCCTCTGCTATGGAGGTAGTGGTGGACGCTGTGGAGCGATCCCGGTTGGTGCAGCACGGGGAGCTGGAGCTGGAGCACGTGGCTTTAAATGAGGGCAATCCTTAGCCATGTGTCCTGACGCCCCACAAACCAAACAAAGGCCTAAAAGACTTCGACACTCAGACTTGAAATGTCCAGGCCTCCCACAGTAATTGCAGACTGGCGGGGCCTGCTGCTGTTGCCCTGGTCTTTTAAACTGAACCTGCTGAATAGGACGATGCATCTGGGGCCGTCTGCTTGGCCCATCATGAGTCGGTGGGGGCCTCGCAGATGCTGCCAGCATGCGTTCTTCCTTTTCCTCCTCTTCAACCATCTCCTGGTTACGAGCAATGGCCAGAACTTCAGCATGTGTGGTCGGGCTAGCACCGACCATCATCCTCCGAATCTCAATGTTGAGCCCCTGCTGGAACTGCTGGGCTCGAGTCAGAGCATTTGTGACCATCTCTGGAGCAAACCTGCTGAGCCTGGAGAACTCAGCGTCATACTGATCCACCGTCATCGAACCCTGCTTCAGGTTGATAAACTTCTTCCTCATCTTGATCATTGCCTGTGGGGGAAAGTACTGGGCATTGAAGGTTCTTGTAAATACATCCCACGAAATCGGCAATCCCAAGCGGTCTTCAACCGCCTGCCACCAGTCTCTAGCACCATCCGTCAGTTGCCTCTTGACGGTAGCCACCCAGGCTTCTTCGCGAATCTGAGATGCTCTCAGATCATCAGTGATGCGCTTGAGCCATTCTTCTGCCCGAAGATAGTTCTCAGTCCCTGCGAATGTCCTCGGGCTCATCCCTCGAAAGTGATAAGCACTTGGGTCAGCTCGTTGCTCTCTATGCAAAGCCTGTTCCAAGGCCTGCCCAAGCTGCTGATGAAGGGCATACATGCCCCGCATGCAATCTTCTGCAGACAACGGTGCAGTCGGGAATGCTGTAGCGCCCGAACCGTTGTTGGCTCCATTGCCAGCATCATTCTGGTTGGGACCCTCATTCGGGTGGTTGATCCCGGATCCAAAGGCACTGTCTTCGCTTCCCGAAGTGTTCCTTTCCATGACTTATCTGCATTCCATAAGGTTTGATCAGTCTCATTGAGTATTTTATACGACATATTCTGAACTTCCTGTATTGTTCATGTGGCATTTAGCGCGGACCTGCATGGGCCACCAAACTTGTAACGACCCACTCACGGGGCCTGTTACTGCTTGGATCATGCACAAGTCCTGCTAGGTACCAATGAAGTCAACACAGGCTCTGTTGCAGAAATACGCCAAAATACTGATAATGAAAGTGGTTTTACAACCTTATTACAACCCAGCAGCTAACAGGAAAGGAAAAATACAACAGAATACAAAAGATACATCAATCCACACTGAAAGCAACATAGCAAATCTCTCACACTCACTCTCAATACACAGGGTCCTGCTGGTCCTGCTGGTCGTACTCAACCACAAACTCAGTGTCTGCGGCCTCTGGTGCAAATTCTTCAACCTGTGCTGTATCTGGCAAGACCACCACAAAAGGGAGGGGTTGCCAGGATCAGACGTAACTCAAAGTATCTCTAGTACGATATTTAAAACAATAAACTAACATGGCTAAACTAGCAGAGACAATAAGTAAAGTGCGTACAATAGAACAATAAGACCACATCACAGCTTTATCACTATTACAATTCTGTTAGCAGTAAACAATATGAAATTGACCAATTACGAGGTTTTTAGTGTGCCTGATCCTAGTTCGTGACTTATAAAGGGTAGTACGGTAAGCAACCAAGAGTCCACCTGATATCCCGGGTTACAATCAAAACGATACTGTTCAACAAATCGATACTATTCAATACTGTTCAATACTGTTCAATACGAAGATCGGACTGGTCGCTCCCGCACTTCCGCAATCATAAGTTACCCCAAAACCCAGGTGTGTGTGCAGGTTATCATGTTTACAATTTACGAGTCAACTACTATTCTCACTTATCCAATCACCTCTTTCAGTTAAACCTGTCACGGAGTTCAATTCAATTACTTTACGATACGGTGCAACTTAAGATACTATGAAACTTATCAATTTTAGCTAACGGATCAGGTGAAAAACTTGCTGATGAAAAGAAACTAATTTAGCATGCACCAATATTGTTTTTAAACCCCATAGCTAGGGTACTGTGAGTTACCAAATCGCCTTGTCGTGAAAGGCGCGTTTTGAAAGGCGGTCGGTGTACCTGGTTCACACGTGTTACAAACGAGTTAGTTTAACGAATCAATAATATGTTAAGAGGACAAGTCACACTAACTTATAACTAATAACTTATAAAATAATTTATAACTATTTATATCTTAACTTAATAAACTTACTATTTTATTTTAACTAACGTAGGTTATAAAATATTAGCTTACAGGATAACTTTTTATAAAACTTATTTTCAAAACTCTAGGAAGTAACTAATGTTTAACTTATAATTTAACTTAAAAAAATAACTCATTATATTAACTAACTTAATTCAATAAAAAAACAGCTCACCTCTCCTCTCTCTCTCTCTGTACTGTCTTCTCGTTCTTTCCCTTTCTTTCTTTCTCTTTTTTTTTGTTTTCGTTGCAGCAGGGCCCGAAGGGGGCAAGGGGGTCTCAGCCTGGGGGCGGCGCGACGCGAGGGGGGCGCGGGGGTCGGCGGTGGCGGCGTTCGGCCTGGGTGCGGCGGCGGGCTGGCCTGAGGCGGCGGCACGGCGCGGGATCCGGCGAGCGAGGGGGCACGGGGGCGGTCCGGCGGGTCTGGAGGGCGGATCGAGGGGGCGGATGCTTACGGAGGCTTGGAGGCGTGGATCGGGCTCGGATCGGGGTGGAACGGCTTCGGGCAGGCGGGTTTGGGCGGTCCGACCTCCGGCGGCCTGGGGTGATGCGATGGCCGGGGATGGTTTCGCAGAGGAGGCCGGTGGCGACGATCTGAGGTCGGGATGGCGTCGTACGGCGGATCGGGGCGTTGGCGACGGGGTTTGTGATTTGTAATCTTGGTTGGATTTTGGGTTGTTTCTGGTTGATTTTTGATTTCTAGTTTCTTTTGATTTTGGATTGTAAAGGGTTTGTGGATGTTGGTTGAATGGGGAAGAGTGATGGTGAAATGGGTTTGATTGTAGTTGCTGGTGGAAGGAGGGGTTGATGGTGGTGGATGATCGTCGTTGTATGTAGGAGGGGATGGTGACGGTGGAGGGGTGGGTTGTTGCTGTGGTTGTTCCTGTTGCCTTAAGAGCAAGGTGGAGAGAGGAGACAACTTGAAGAGGTTGGCTGGAGGTAGGGGAGGAATAAAAGCTAATGTTGGATCTCACCGATTATTTCGGTGGGATTCAATTGGGTAGGTTAGGATTAGGGTAAAGTAGGTAAAGGTAGTTTAGTAAACGTAATTTAGTTAAAGGTAACAAGTAATTTAATAATTAACTTTTTAATTAAGATTAATCACGGTTTTCAGATAAAAATTATGCCACGTTAACCTGAAAACGGCGACGCGCTCGTTTTGACGTGCGGACGAATAACCACTCGGATGAAAATAATCGGATCAACGAAGTAAAAATACACGCACACAACAGTCAAAATACGACTAGAAAAACAGGCCGTTACAGTATGCATGCAAGAATCTGCGAGGTTTCACACAGACGCTTATTGTGTTTATAGGAAGGGGGAAAGGAAAACAAAAGTACATCCCCCTTGCTTGCACATGCAGACCCGCTCACGTCCTCGCTCCCAAGTACAATCAGAAGCGGGGCGTGAGAGTTATATGAGTACTTGAACAAGTTCATGGTGGTCTATATTAACGTCATCTTGGTGTACTCGAAGGACGTATAGGAGCATGCAGAGCATTTGAGAAAAGTTCTAGAGACTTTGAGGCGACACCAAATGTATGTCAAATTCAGTAAGTGTGAGTTTTGGTTAAACTATGTGGCCTTCCAGGGACACGTGGTGTTCGGGGAAGGAATTTTCTTGGATTGGAGATGGTAGTGTTGTTCAGAAGTGGCCAATTTCTGAGTCGGTGCCCAAGATTCGAAGATTTTTGTGATTAGCTAAATTCTATTGGAGCTTCATTCAGGATTTCTCGAAGCTCGTGGAGCCTATGATGTGATTGACGAGAAAGGATGTAATGTTCATTTGGTCAAAGGCTTGTAACGATGCATTTGAGAGCCGAAAAGGAGGTTGACAATAGCACCAGTATTGCTCATTTTAGATCAAATGGGAGGATTTGAAGTATTCTATGATGCCTCTGGCATGAGACTTGGCTGAGTATTGCACCAGCATAGTCGAGTCATGGAGTATCCATCGTGATAATTAAAGACCCATGAGAAGAACTACACTACTCATGATCTTGATTTGGTTGTAGTTATTTTTGCATTACGGATCTAGAGACGCTTCTTGATATGAGAGCATATAAAGGTGTTTACGGACCACAAGAGGCTGAGGTACCTTTTCATGCAGAAAGAGATGAACATGCGGCAGCATCGATGGATAGAGCTAATGACGGATTACGACATTTGCTCTTCAGTACCATCATGGGAAAATATTGTGCCTGATGCATTGAGTCGTCTTCCAGCAGTGATGGCTATTATGACTTAATGGTGGATTTAGCAGGAGATCAGACGGATGGAGATAGAAGTGATACTACCAAAGATGACTGCTTTTCTGATAAACCATCAGATACAGTCAACATTGGTAGACAAAATTAAGGCCGTACAGGCAGGAGATGCGAAGCGGCAGAGGATTAGAGAATTGGATTGGCTGGACAGAGACCATAACTTCAGATTCATGAGTACTGGTCCTGGAGATATGGCAGCCAAATCTGTATCCCGTCTAGAGACATCAGATGAGAACTGTTGAAGGAAGCTCACAGTTCTCCATATTCCATTCATCCAAGTGGGACAAAGTTGTACAAGGACATGAGACATCATTGGTGATGGCATGGGATGAATAAAAGCGTTGCTTGGAGCATGGCCAAATGCACTGTGTGCCAACCGGTGAAGGTTAAACATCGTTGCACTATCGAATTGTTGCAGCATTTGCTCATTCTGGAGTGGAAATGGTAGCACATCACGATAATCTTCATAACTGGATTACTTCAGAGTACAAAGAATAATGATGCCATTTGGGTAATCATTGACCGGTTGACCAAGTCGACGCATTTCATACCATTCAAGGCCAGTCGACTGAGGTACTTACCAAAAAGTATATGGAGCTAGTTGTGAGACTACATGGGGTTCCTGTTAGCATTTTTTTAGACATGGATACTCAGTTTACATCTCACTTTTGGAAGAGTTTATAGGAGCACTTGGACACTCAGTTGAGCTTTTAACACAACGTATCACCCTCAGACAGATGGGAAATCGGAGAATGCGATACAGATCTTGGAGGATATGCTGAATGCCTATATGTAGACTTCAAGGAGTTATAGGAAGATCACGTGCACCTCATTGAGTTTGCATACAACAACAACTATCAGACAAGCATTAAGATGTCACCATTTGTAGCACAGTATGGGAGGAAGTGTCAATCATCGTTGAGCTAGGATGATGTTGGTGATCGAGAGCTATCTGGACCTGAGTTGATCGTGGAAGCAGTTGATGTGGTACAGACCATCAAAGAGAAGCTACATTTGGCACTGGACAGATACAAGCATTGGGCAGATCCGAAGCAATGACATCTGGAATTCCAGCCGTTCGACTATGTCTTCTTGAAGATCTCCCCCAATAGAGGATTGATTTGGTTTGATCGGAGAGGAAAACTCAGCACCTGGTATATTGGACCTTTCAATGTATTAGAGCAAGTTGGAGAGTGGTGTATAATCTTGCAATGCCTCCATACTTAGAAGGTGTGCATAATGTATTCCATGTATTCCAACTACGAAAGTACGTGGAGGACCCAACATGCGTAATTGACCATTCAAAGATTATTGTGTGACCAGACTTGACGTATGAGCAGCAGCCTATGAGGATCATTGATTGGCAGCAGAAGACCCCATGAACAAGACTATCAATTTAGTGAAGGTGTTGTGGCATCGAGACTCGGCTGGGGAGTCTATATGAGATAGAGATGATAAAATGAGAGAGTGATATCTTTATTTATTCAATGTATCTTAGTTCTTTATATTCCAAGGACGGAATTTGTTTAAGGTGGATAGAATGTAATAGTTCAAGATTTCATGAGATATTTTCAAGAATTGATTTCTATTTTTCTTCTTTCTTCTTTTCCATTTTCTTTATTTTCTTCTCTTTCTCCTAACCCAGCCCAAAGTCCTCGACCCACTTAACATTTTCACTCACCTTTTTTCTTTTTCTTTTCTTCAAGCCTAACACCACCGGCCCACTATTTTCTCTTTCACATTTCTTGAAGCCCACAACCTCAAGCCTCCACCCTTCTTTCCTTTTAGACCGATGCCTCACTTTCCATCAACAAAACGAAGAGATCGAACCCTAGCTTTCAAAATTGAGCCGTCGCCCCTCTTCAGTTCCGTGAAGAATCCACCACAATCTCACGTAATAACATCTCATGATCTTCTTCAACGTCTCTCTCCTCTCCCTATAACTTCTCTCTGCAAGTTTCATGACTTTACACTTGCAAAAAAAAAATCATTTTTTCCTCCAAAACTTTCAGATTTCGATTTTTGGGTGTTCTTTGAGCCTGGAATTGTGTAAGCTTTCAACTATCCCATGTTCAAACAAATCGTAGCCGTGGATCGGCAATGTGATAGGGTTTGATCAGGGATTTCAGCAGTTTTTGGCTTCGAATCACGGTATAGACTTATTTATCCTAAGCTTTCAGTTAATTCATTTCAGTTTTAATTTTCAAATTTTGTAGAATCTTGGCATGGATGATTGTTTAACCATGATGTCTTTCCCACCTTTAGAAATTTTGTTGAGGAATTATGAAACTGATAACAAAATCTTCCGCTTTCCTTTTGAGAATGTTTGTTTTGGGAGATGATGAAATCATGCCATGATTTGAGGGATTCTCTCCCAAGGATTCCATGGCTCTCGGAACACATGGGGCATCACGACAACTCACGTCGCTGCCCTTTCGTTCTTTCTCTTCGGTTGGGATTTCGAGTGGTCTTCAGGTGTCACAATCTACTCTCCATTATGAGTCATGGCTTAAAGAGGTTAACTACACTTTTAGTGACACTCTAGAAACTCATACCTGGTTACTCTATGATCAGTAGATTACGTGCATGTTCTTGTTTACACTGATCATATCTTGTTACTTTTCTGTATGTAGTATATTGTTGCATGCCAGTTATATTTGTGCGATTGACTGACTGCTTAGTTAGATATTGTCTACTTTACTAAGTAGTCGTATAATTCCTATTGTCTCCGCTAGGTGACGAATAGGAATACACAGAGGCACCTGAGTACGATGAGACGGAATTTTCCGGTTCAGAACACAAATTTTTTAATGTTGGTTGAGAGTGAGTGTTATCTGTAATTTCTTTTCATTTAATAGAGAGATTGTACTTTTCTTTGTTGCATTAGTATTGTATAGGGGTGGCAATTTTCGCCCCGGCACAATAGCACGGCACGTGCATGGTAGGATAAGACCGTGCTTGGGCTGGCAATTTTGGCCTGAAATCCTTATCGGACCGGGCCGGCCCGGCCCGGTTCATTTTCGTGCCGGGCCTGGGCCAAGCTATTCGGCCCATTGGGCGGCACGGCACGGCACGAAATCCTTTTGAGCTTGCTTGACCGCCCCACTTCAATAGTTCAATTCGTATTAATGAGTACTATCAATTCGTATTCTATTTCTATATAATCCCCGACCCAACGAGAGGCACTCATCATTGTATAGTGTATAGTACTCCATATTGTTAATTACTTTAATTTGAATGTGAAAGATCATCCGTAAATTTAATTCTTAGTAACATCTAATTGAAGTGTACTTACTCCATAAAATAATTAGACCAAACATGAACTTTGAAGAGTGATACCAATCTTTCACATACATAATTCTTTCAACCCTATTGGACCGGGCCGGACGGCTCGAATTTTTATCGGACCGTGCCCGGGCCGTACCGGAATGGCCTGAAGTCTTATCGGGCCGGGCGGGCCTAGTCCTTTAAGAAAACTGGACTGGGCCGGCAAGTCCCGATAAGACCGGGCCGGCCCGAATAGCCACCCTTAGTTTTGTACTCATCGACTTGAAGGAATATGGAATAAAATGAGTATCTTCAATCCAGTTATTTCCTTCTTTGCTCTATATTGTTTTCACTGATACTTGCAGAACCTGCATTTATTCGTACAGGTGTGATGGCACCCGAACATGGGGCCGTTACAATCTTCCTCTCCGTCTATGGCGCTTGGGGCCCGATAAGTCTTTCTTCCGAGTTCTCCTCCTCACAAATTTCATTGTGTTTGACGACGCATGTTGCAATAACTAATATTTTCAAAACTGTGTAGGTAGAAGCTAATCCAGTTTCTTTCTTGTGCCGCTATCAAGAACGACAGACTTTACGTTCAACAAATGAAGAAAAATTCCAAGTCCACAGAAAAAGAAGGGCATTTTATCTCCAAAGGATGAGCAAGGATTTCATGTCATTTTCCTTGAGGCCAATCCTCAATGGAGACACGACAATGTCTTCTTTATATTCCTAGAAAAAAACAACAAAAGAGAGCAACCCATGTGGCGGGTGAGGTTCTTCATGCCCCCTCTCTCTGACCCCAATCCAACCTGAAACTCGGTTTCGAACACCACAAACCAGTGTTCTTAATTTCATGCTTTGTGCCTGCCATGGAAAAGATCAATTTATAGAGATTTATGATTAAATATTCATCTCATTACAAGAAGTGCAAGATCCAATTCATGCAATTATACCATAAAAATTCCGCAAAAGAAATAAAGATGCATTAAGAGTGGATATTTGGACTCTTGGGGGTGGTTGCAAAGCAGTCCAAGTGCCACCCACATGCTGCCAAGTGTGCCATTGCCTTGGCGCCACCTGGGCTTTTGAGTCCCTTGCAAGGGCAGCAACCCTTGTTTGTAGCTATTCTTGCTAAGCTAGCGGCCTAGTAAATGAAAAGAGAGATTCTCCCCGTAGAATTGGGGAACGATGACTTTCAGTCAAATAATAGTGACTCGCGGTAATAAATCTTTTTGGGGTTAATTTCAGCAAAATTAATCCTTTTAGAAACAACGTTGCATAAAAACAATCCACTTTCGGAAAAAACAAACTTCTCCCTCACCCATCCCGATGAAAACAGAAAGCAACAGTAAACACCCAGAAAATAAAATTTTATATGTAATAAAAAAACGTTCTCAAAAGCTTTATTCCTCAATTAACACTGAACTGTAAACTAGAGGAAAACCCTCAAAGCTGTCATCTTTTTCTTTATTTTTTATTTCTCTTTTCCTCTCTAACCCTTTCCATTTTCAACTCCAGAAAGCCCCCATCGTCTCCCCTCCCCCCTCTCATCAAATCCCCAACTTTCTCTCTCTAGAAATGGATCCCGGAGACCAACAACAACAACAACAACAACAACAACAATCAGCAGCAGCCGTCCCCAAAGATTTAGCGTTATCGGAGCTCCAAATGGTCCCTGCAGATAGAGATGATCTGCAAAGAAAGCAGCAGCTGGCCCCTAAGCGGAGCTCTAATAAGGACCGGCACACAAAAGTCGACGGGCGCGGGCGCAGGATCCGCATGCCCGCCCTCTGCGCCGCCCGAATCTTCCAGCTGACCCGAGAGCTCGGCCACAAGTCCGATGGCGAGACCATCCAGTGGCTCCTCCACCAGGCCGAGCCCGCCATCATCGCCGCCACAGGCTCCGGCACAATTCCCGCCTCCGCCCTCTCCTCCGTACCCGCGGTCACCGCGGCCGCCGGGGGCGGCGGGCCCCTCAACCCGAAACCCGACGCGAATTGGGCAGTTGGGTTGTGGGGTGGGTTCAATTCGGGCTTCTTGAACTCGACGGCGGCGGCAGCGAACCCGTCGACGAGCTCCAACATGGGGTTTCATGGGCTTGAGCTCCCTGGGGGGAATTTGGGGTCCATGAGCTTCACTTCCATGCTCGGCGGGCAGCATGGGCAGATGCCCGGCCTGCAGCTAGGGCTATCTCAAGATGGCCATATTGGGGTTTTTAATCCCCAGGCTTTTACCCAATTTTATCAGCAGATTGGGCAATCTAGAGTTGGAGTTGGAGTTGGAGATCAATTGCATCAGAATCATCATCCGCAGCAGAATCAAAATCAAGAACAAGGGTCAATGGGGAAAGATGATTCTCCGGATTCGAGCCAGTAGTAAATAGATTAGATCTTCTTTTGGGTAATTTGTGGAGAATGAGGAAATGAATTGCATGTTGGTATTTTTGGTTCTTCTGCTACTTGGCGAGGTTCTCCGCATATTGGTACTTAGCTATTGATTTCTTGTTGTTGAGATTGTTTTGGGTAGTTTTAATCATGTGTCGGTGATTCTGATTGTTCAATTTTGCAGGTGTAGATTGAAGAATGAGCCGTATTTTGGATGGAGGGATATATATCTATTTTTTTTCCTTTCAGGTTTGTAGATATTGTATGAGTTTTGAGCAATTTCTGGTTTAAATTTTGTTGGAATTGCGATTGGCTTGTTTTTTTTTTTGAACAATAAAGCTTGTCATTTCATATATTCATTAATGGTGAGAGTGCTTTAATTTATCAAAAGAGTTGCCTTCGTAAACAAATATTGCATAGAAATTTCTATGCATGCTTGATGATTTGGGGTTTTATAGCTTTAATGACTGTTTTTTGTTAGTTCTTCTTTGGAACATGGCCTGGATTTTGTTAATTTTGCGTTATGTTATTCACACTTCATCTTTTGTATATTGCTTCTTTTGTAGCAACAATTTAAGTTTATCAGATTTAGGCAATCTAACTTGTGTAACTTTTGAACATGATAGCATTATAGCATGCATGCTGCTATTTTAAATTATCGCACTTTTTACATACCTTTTGTTTTAAGTAAATGATATTATTATTCTTCATGCGCAAACAAATTGTTGTGATGGTAGTGTTACCATCTGTATTGCTTTAGGTTGTTAGGGTACTATTTTCGCTATGTGGTGCGATTATTTGCAAGATGAAGGGGAGGGCTTTCTTGGATTGCTACATCTAATGCTACTGGAGCTTTGAGTCATAGTTCTCTCACATGTTATCCATAAACATTTAGGTGACTCTATTGTATTTTAGTGTTTTTTCCTTATGTTCATCAAGATAAACACACTTAACTAAAAGTAAAATAGGCTGTTTACATGTTGCAAGTTGTATAGGAACAAGTAATCACGATCCAACAAGTAATTCTAAGAATGACAAGGGAATGGTACCATTAGGAAATGTCTGAGTGTCAGGACCAAGTTGCGCAATCCCTTACCAAACACATTTGGGTTGCAGAAATACTGCTTGAATGAGTGGATTGAAAAAGTAACCAAGAATTTGCACGAGAACACCATGAACCATGCTATAAAATATACCGATTTTTGGATACTAACATCATCGATTGTTAAATTGGATGGAAGAAAATTTGCATTTGCAAACATAATACATGAAGTCTAACCTTTTTGAATATATATTCATGGGCACAATTGATTTATTCATTGGCACAATCGATTTGAAACCTTATACACGTGGCTTATACCATATAATTGAGATGCTTCAGCTCGATAATACCTTTATTGGTGAGCATATTCATTTGAGATAATCATACTTTAGTCATGCCATCTTAATTCTCATCTAAATAGATAGTATTTACTCAGCATATGCTTAAAATCTTATGCCAAGTGTTAATTTGAGCTGTAATGTACACAATATTTTGCCCTTAAGTTCACTTTTTGAGCCAATTCCTTGAAGTTGTAAGCTTGATTGTCATTTTCTTGCACAACAAGAGAAAAGAAAATTATGCATTGACACTCTGGATCTGCAAGCCATTGTCATAAAATAACACCTAAATATAATAAACACACGAAGAAAACGATTTATTTGATTGCCCATGATAATGAAATAGCCGACTGATTTAAAAGAGAAGAGACACAAGCAAAGTTTATCATTGATCTATTTCATACTTATACATGATCTCTTTGGGGAGAGACAAGTAAAAATCCAAAAGCAATCTAAACAATTACAACTAAACACCCGAAGTAGTTACAACTAAGCTATCAAAACAGTTATAACTAAGCTATCAAAACAGTTATAACTAAGTATAGTTACAACTAAGTGCGATTTGAGGCGATGTGTGACTAAGTCTTCTCATACCTCCTTAAAACAGTGCGACAGAGATGATGTGCAGTTTGGCACAAAGATTTTCAAATCTGACAGTAGGCAAACTCTTAGTAAAGATGTCGGCCGGATTATCAAGAGAAGGAACATACTTTACTTGAATTTGGTCGTCTAGAACTTGCTCACGAATATAGTGATAATCTATAGCAAATGCTTCGTGCGAGAATGAAAAGCCGGATTCGACGAGAGGGATATAGCTGACTTATTATCACACCACATAAGTGGCTTGGCACAAAGAGAAATCTGAAGATCCTTTAACAATAACTGAATCCAAGTTAATTCCTTTGTTGTGAGCGCCAATGATCGATATTCAGATTTCATAGAGCCGGGGGCCACAAAAGTTTGTTTCTTTGCACTCCACTTGAGAGGATTTCTGCCTAAAAATACATAGTAACAACTAACTGAACGACGATATGTAGGATTCCCATCCAATCCTCATCAGAAAAGGCAAGAAGAGCGAGAAAAGAGCACTAAAGTAGCAAACCATAACTTGGAGTGGCTGTAGAATAATGCAAGATGCATTTGGTGATTGTCATATGCGACTATCTGGCGGCATGAAGATGTTGGCATACCTGATTTATAACAAGCAAACACAATGTCTGGTCTCGTCAACATGATATATTGGAGTGCCTTGACTAAACTGCAATAATAAGTCACATCCATGATGCGAGGGCCATTGTCGATAGGCTTATTTTTGGAGCAGATATGGGTTTGGTTGGGCTTGCATTGGGCTAGTTCACATTTATGAAGAAGATCTGACGTGTATGTTCTTTGATGGAGAAAGCATCTCTGTGTGCCATGTTGTATCTCCAGACCAATGAAATAGGATAGATTGCCCCGGTCCTTGAGAGAAAATTCATCAACAAGAAGATGAATAAACCAGGTGATGTAGTAGGAGGACGAACCTTTGATAAGGATATTGTCAACAGAAAATTCATCAGCAAGAAGATGAATAAACTAGGTGATGTAGTAGGAGGATGAACCTTTGATAAGGATATTGTCAACGTATACCAACACAACTGTCTTGTGAACATCATGGTGCTTTTTAAAGAGAGACGTGTTTGCATGACTGGAATAAAAACCATGTTGCCGAAGAAAATCAGAAAAGCCGGCGTACCATTGTCTGGGTGCTTGTTTGAGGCCATATATCGCCTTTTTTAATTTATACACATGCTTTGGCCAAAGCAGATTACAAAAACCTAAGAACTGTTCCATATACATATCCTTATTTATCTAACCGTGAAGGAACGCATTTGAGACGTCCAGTTGGTGAATTGGTCACCCAAAGTGTAGCGCCAGTGTGATGAAGAGACGAATTGACTCGTGCTTGGCAACATGATTGAAGGCTTCTGATGAAACCCTTGGCGACTAGGTGCACTTTGTAACAAGCCACAGAACCATCTGGATTGGACTTCATCCTTTAAACACACTTGCATCCGATGACATTCGCCTGAGGAGGAAGTGGTACCAGATCCTACGTACCTTGAAGCATTAAAGCATCATACTCAACCTTCATATCCTATATCCAATAGGCGCTTCTGCCTCTATGTATATATGAAATGGGCTCGTCAAGAGAGAGATGGGCATGAAGATTCAAGGGTTCGCGAGGCTTGCATGTTCCAACCATCGATCTTGTAGTCATGGGATGAGGAGTCGGGAGAAGGCTGCGAGAGGATGAAGATGGCGCTGGAAGAGTTGATAGAGAAGGCGGGTGTGGAGCGGGAGTCGGGTTGGCGACCATGGTGACTAAATTGGATGGGGGCGCTAGATCAGAAGTACGCGGGAGATTAGAAGGCGCGGTAGGGCATTTGGTAGGGCCGAGCAAGAAAGTGAAGTTGGAGAGGGTAATGATGCAGCAACGGGGAAGAGTGGGGTAGCTGGACTTGGGGGAATGGGATTGACAATGGGTTGTGGAGGATTTGGATTAGGAGAGTGAATATGAAAAGTGAATGTCTATTCTTCAAAAATCGACATAACGAGAGTTATAGACCTTGTCGTTTTGAGGTCAAGCATTTATAGACGTTCATATGTGTCACGTACCCAAAAAAATACACACGATTGGGAGTGTGCTTGAAATTTTATTCTTAGTGTAGGTGCAGATGCATGGAAAGCACATGCAGTCGAAGACCCGAATCCACTTATAGTCCGGAAGCTTCTTGTGGATGAATTCATTGGGGACTGATTTTTCAATGTCGGCGTGGGAAGCCAATTAATAAGATAAACGACTATCAAGGCTTGTATCTGGCCAGTATTGCATTGGCATTGGCATTGGCATTGAAGTTGGAAGAAGTAAAGAGAGTTGTGTCAATAATATGGCAATGTTACCATTCGGTAACACTGTTTTGCTCGGGAGTGTAGGGGCCGATGTTTGATGTATGATCCCAAGTCGGTGAAAAAGGGACAAAAATTGAAGATTACAAAATTTGCCCTCAACGTTAGATCGATTTTTTTTAAATTTTGGACTCATATTGTCTTTCAACCATTGATTGAAAATGTTGAAAGACACTAAATACATCAAATTTGTGAGTTAAAGAATATAACCACACATAACGAGAAGAAGCATCAATAAAACTGACGTAATACCTAAACCCCTTATTTGACATAACAAGAGCGGGAACACAATCATCGAAATGAATTAAAGATAACACAGAACTAGTTCGAGAGTTTGACAAAGAGAATAGCAAATTGTGAAACTTGCTCATAGAGCATGGGGAACATGACTTGCGAGATGGAATCTATATTGACAACTTGCGAGCAACCTATGAAACAATAGCAAGAGCTGAATGACTAAGGCAGACATGCCACCGGAAGAAGACGAGCTGGCCGCCGACATGGATTAGACAGGAATACATAATGGTATGGGATAAAGCCCATTTTTTACTTAGACCTTAGAGGAGTACTCGACCCGTTTGGACATCCTGTATGACAGAACCAGATGATGAAAATTGAATTGAACAGTTGTTATCACAAGTGAATTTATAGAGTGTGTAAATTTCTGGCAAAATACAGTGCATGTAAAATATTGAGTAGATGAAAGGAAGAAGACGACGAAGATGAATGGAGAGTGACCAATGTTGGCATTTTTGGTTTTTGCACTAGTGCCGACAATGATTCTTTTGGTACCGTTATAAGGAAAATGGGTATACTACTGAGTAGCATCTGGAGTAACGTGGTCTGTAGCTCAACTGTCCAAATCCCAGTTAGCAAACTTCGAAGTTGGCGGCTGGGTGAAGTGTGTCTCGGCCGAAATGTGATCTGATAGGTGGAAGCAGTCATGAGTATGATGATTTTGCTTACTGCAAGGCTGACATAGAATCGGATTGTCCAATGGAGTGCACGGAATCGAGCGACGACGCTGAGAAGGACCTGTGGGTCTGTGGCCACCACCACGTGAATCATGATTATGCGTAGAGGCAGATGGTGACTGAATGCGGGTTTGGAATTCGTGTTGAAAGCAGATTCCGCTATGCTAAACGCGTCCACCCGTTAAGGCCCGCGACCCTCGCGGCCTTCAGAGGAGGCACTGCAATCGGCGCTAGCAAATAGGGACGCGGTAAGAGCAGCGGTGTGGGAGACATCGGCACGATCCAACTACATATTTGCCTCCTCAGCTAGGAGGCAGCTCCGAAGTTTCTCGATCGAGTACGGTCTTTTGTGGTTTCAGGCGACTGTTCGAAACGCTCCATAAGTGGGAAGAATGTTGTTCAAAGTTTGATGCACCATTTGAGTCATCGTTACTATGTCGAAACCATCCGTAAGAAGCTAATCATAAAGCGCACCTTCGCCAATTCTAGGTAGATAATCATGGATTCGCCTTCCATGGTGAGCGCGTTGAGTTCATTCTGAATAATTGCGACGTGTTCTTTAGAAAGAGCAGCATAGCGAGTCTCAAGCTTCAGCTAGAGAAGTTGCGATGACATCATGCCAAGAACAATGCCGAGAGCGGAGGTGGTGAGTGGCTTGGAGACACGTACATAGATGTTGATCTGTAAGAAGCCAAGACTCATGCTTGGGATTGACGATAGGTGGAGACTGCATCGGTGACGACCGGATTCGTAATGGTAGGATGCGGGATATGAGTAGTGCCATCAAGATACCCATAGAATCGATGGGCTTTAAGAACTTTGACCACCTGCGAATGCCAGAGGATATATTTGGTGGAGTCGAGACGCGTTGTGATAAGAGACATAAACTTGGAGATGAGAAATTTGTGGTTAGATGGGATGTACCCCATTGAAAGGGAAAGAAAAGAAATTTAGATGTAGAAATTTGAGGTTGTGTGGTTTAGATGTAGGAGACAGTAGAAGGCTCTAATTCCATAATGAAATTGCCGACTGATTCAAAGGAGAAGAGAAATAAGCAAAGTTTGTCATTTATCTTTGATCTATCTCATACTTGCACACAATCCCTTTGGGAAGAGATAAGTAAAAATCCAAAATCAATCTAAACAATTACAACTAAACAACCGAAGTAGTTACAACTAAGCTATCAAAACAGTTATCACTAAGTACTCTAAATAGTTACAACTAAGCATAGTTACAACTAAGTCTGATTTGAGGTGATCTCCTAAGTCTTCTCATACATGAGACTTGTGAAACAAAAAGAACATCGGTGCCTCAAGACCATCATAAATTCTCTGGTCTCTTGCTGATTATTCATTAAGCTTCCCAATAATCCTAAAAAGTGTGGTAGTCAGTAAGGAGGCAAACAACCAAAGCCAGCTTGGGTCTCAAAGCAAGATACCATATAAACCCGAGCACCAAACAGTATCATAATAGAAGATTAAATCTTTAGCATAAAATAATCAAAATTCGAAGGTGATCATGTATCTGCATTCAAGTCATATCTAACCAGAATCTTAAACCTGTTTTAATCCCATGATTACAGTAATAAATCATCTTGTCCTAGATCACCCAAAAAAATCAACATGCTCTAGAAACCCCAAAGAAATCAGCTCAAACCAAAATTTTCAACACGTACTAATTCATGTTCCTCCAACCCCAATGATCTTGTTGAAGATCTCCATGACAAATTAATGTCATTCAGCAACCCTGAGTATCGTTGAGGTTGTGACTAGAATCCTGCTAACAAGCGTTCATGTGAAAAATTGCAAAGAGACAAAAGGCAAACGAGGGAATTGTAAATCCCATTGCAAAAGGAAAGAGATGGATAGATGAGTGGATATGATTTGACCCAAGACTCCAGTTGGTCTTCCCCTTTTAGGTCATATTGTCTTTCATGGTTATTAACCAAATATCCATCAACACTAATGTGGTTCTGTTGCTAAAAATGATATCATAGTTCACGGTGAGCGCTAGGTTCAAGGATATAATGGCATAATAGACTTATAGTGCAGGCATGCAACTCGTATTATTGTCGGACCTTCCCAAACATGGAGCCTATGATATAATAGAAGCAGATAGTAGCTCTGTCTTAGTGATGTAGAATGTTTAGTTCATGCTTCAAGAAAAGTTTCAAAGCATACTTGTTAAAAGTTAGCAAGTCAGGCAATCTTTGAAGGTTTAGGTTCTCTAATTGGGTTCTTATCGAAAACAAGCAAAGATAAAGATTGTTGAGGTTACGTTTCAACAACAAACACGCATTTAAAGATCGGCAAAAAGGAAAATGCCAGTTATCATTTGAGCCGAAGGTTTAGGTCTCTAATCTGCCTCATACTGGAAAAAGAAAGACCAAACGAGACAAAAAGCTGGTCAGTTGTGGTTTGAGCCAACACTCCAATATGTGTTTTCCATTTTTTGGGTTATATTGAGTCATGATTATTAGCCAAACACGTGAGGTTCACTAGCATGAACCATGTGGTAGTCAAGTTTGTCGTCATTGTCATCTCAACTTAAAGCTCTACTACTATTGAACCGTAGCAGAATCTCAAATCTGGGAACAATTGGAAAATAATGGCAAGCCAAAATTTATCGAATAACACAAGAACAATAAGAGTGACTACTACGGTTTCACCCCTCATATACTGTGAGCAAGGGCTGAGATGCAGATCCACTAAGGAAATGGCAAACAAACGCAGCAGGCAACAATTGTTCCAAAGCCCAACACAAATATTGCTATAACTCTCTTTAACTTACTGTATAAAGAGAAAATATACCTTAAAGAGAGGATAAGTCCAAGCCATATGGATACTCAAACAAAACCACCAAATAAATCTTGATCACAGTTTATTAACATTGATTTAAATATCAGCCAATACGACCAATATATCGGTATCGGACCCAATCCGGTCTGATACCGATATAAATGATGCTTTGTTAAAATGAACCCAATGTGCCAATATATCGGCCGATACGGTCGATATATCGGCCAATATCGTCCGATACTATTCATTATTGGTTTTTTTTAAAATTTAAACGTGTTTGGATTGAATCGATCCACACCGATTACTTTATATTATTTCGCAAATGTCGCTCACCCTCACCCCTCCGTCTCCCATCAAACCGACGAAAAACACTTTGTTTGCGCGGTAAAATTGGGATTTAGGGTTTTGATTCTTTGAAAAAATGATGGAAATTAGAGATAATTCGAGCAAAAATGTAATTTTTTTGTTTTTCTACTTAATTCTAGATTTTTATCATATATTTTGACGTGTGCAGACTGATATTGTTACAAAATGTGGGGGTAATATTTTAATTTATTTTCTATTTCTGCAATATTTTAAGTTTTTATATTTCGTTAACTTTTAGACTTGTAGTATTAGTGTATTATATACTTGTATGTTATTGTTAGCTTAATACTTTTATCGTAACTTTATGTGATCCTATTGATGATATTTTTGTAATATGAACAATCATGTATATTTATGATATTATAATTGTATATTTATCATGTCCAATATGAACAACCCAATATTTGCTCGTATCCCCTATTTATCCCCAGATATCTGATACCGATATCCAATGTGGCCAATCCAATACGATACCACTATCCGATATTTAAAACCTTGATTATATATTAGAAACCATAAAACTAGTGTACTTCAACACAAGGCCAAATCAAAGCTGCTACTCCAATAACTAAGAATAAATTAGGGTATCTAATTTCTAAGTTTTCCAATTCAATATAACTATCAAATACCGTAGGTATTGCCACCTTGACATATGTCCATCTGTGATCAGCCTAGCCAACATGAGGCTATATTGGGATTACATTATCTAGCCCATTGGTCTTAAGACTATCTTGGGATTGCATTATCTAGCCCGTTGGTCTTAAGAAATTCCTTACAGCCACCTTAAAAGAGTACCTTTCATATGTCGAAATAAAATTCTACTTAGTTTCTCGAAGTTAATTTTTTTAAGGTTTCCCACAGTTCTAAATATTTTTATGTTTTTACGTTAGATGGGAATAACATAAATTTGTTCATGTCCTATAAACATGAGTAAACCATTTGCCAATATGCTAGATTTTTGCACCATAGCTGTCCACCCAATGCCCTTGTATGCATGTTGACCTCAGACTTTTATGAGTTGCTTTTGACCTGGCTTCATCATTGTAATGATGTAGATAGAGGCAAGAACAGTTCAACATACTAAGGGAACCATCAAGGAGAAGCCATGTATGTATGTATGTATGTATGTATGTATGGGGAAGGCTTGGGAAGGCTTTATTATTTGCTGGGTGCAACTTAAATGTGATCACACCAACCAAACTACATGGTGAGCCTCCCCAAAAGGTGATTCAGATCATCCATCTTGATCTAAATGTTACAAAACATATATGAATAAAAAGTTGTCACTTGAAAGAATTTGGGCATCTGTTTGTTCTTTTTGTCCCTTATCTAACCACTGTTATTCTCATCATTACATGAACGTTTTATGATCAAGCGAGGACTCCGTTTCATCTTTGGTTTTGGATCCTTTTGGGTTAAAGGTTTCACCAGGCTTTTTTAGTTCCAAATGTTTTGTTTGGAGTGTATGTCTCAGTTTTGGTGTGAAATATGCTCAACTTTAAGCGCGTATAACCACTGGACATGTCATCTCAGGTTGTTTGCAATGTTGCATATGTTATGGCAAAGGAGTATATAATATAAACATGTACACTAAGTGGAGGTTAATCATCAGAACTTGGCTTATAAAATTCAACCGATTAACCCAAGTATTAATTCAAATCAATATGAAAGTTTTCAATCTAAAGTTAAATTGAGATCATAATCGAAGTTAAATTAACAATGAAAATTTGAGTGGATGCTATTAATAATAAAGGACCTTGGATTTCCCTTTATTCATTTATTTTTGAATGTTTGGTAGTTTTTGTTGGATGCCGAGGCAAAGCTCAGTAGCCAAAGACAGAATCTTTCGAGGGGAGGAGGAGAAAACAAAGAAGTATCTGTGTAAACAATAGTGTGCAGGAAACTGGAATAACTGTGTTCCAATTACACTATATCTGTGTACAGACAAGCACTTAAGTGTGTACAAAATACACTACAAGTGTGTACACAAAACTGTGAACCCAAATTTGAATGAATGTGGAAGAACGATTTTTCAGGAATTTTTCACACGAGGCAAAGCTGAAGCTCTTTCTTCTTCGTCTTCTTGGATTTTTTTCTACTGATCTTGATCTTAGAGATCTCACTCTCTCTTCTTTCTTTTTTTTAAAATTACATATACATCATTCTTTCACTTCTACAACTTATAGTTCATATACATTCAATTATGCTCTGTCAAGCGCTTACATCAACTAGTACAAGCATTTACTAGACTAGACAAAATACACAAATCTCAAGGGACTTGCTTTCTCAAAGAACAGAATTAATTTGCATACAGCTGATCTCCTTTTTCTTCAGCAGCTGAACATACTTAGCTTTAAGACTGTACACACTTGTTAACAACTTGGACATACTTACCTTTAAGGTTGTATACACTTATTAACAACTTGGACATACTTATGAAGCTGGCTGCACACACTTATTGAACAGCCGAACACACTTCAATTCTAAATTAACTCCAACATATCCTCCCTTTAATTCAGACTGGGTCTAAGCACAAACTCATTTCTGAATTTGATGAATTGTTTGATGTCCAAAGCCTTTGTAAACCCATCAGCTAGTTGATCAAATGACTTGCAATGTTGAAGCACAATTGCTTTTTCAGAAACCAATTCTCTTATGAAGTGATACCTTGTATCAATATGCTTGGTTCTTCCTTGATTGATGAAATTCTTTGCAAGATGGATTATAGATTTGTTATCAAAAAAAATAACAGTACCTTCACCTTACTCTTGCTTCAAATCTTCTAGAATTCTCTTCATCCATGCTACTTGGCATGATGTATAGGACAAGGCCATATACTCAGCTTCTGTTGTGGAGAGAGCAACTGAATTCTGTCTTTTGGTGCCCCCATGTGATACATGATTTTCCCAGTAATAATGTGTATCCTGTCAAACTCCTTCTATTCTCTTCACTACTTCCCCAATCACTGTCTCAATATGCTATCAGCTTGCAAGCTTCATCTCTGCCATAAAACAGACCAAGTTCGTTGGTTCTTGCAATGTATCTCAGCACTCTTTTGGCTGCTGTCATGTGAATCACATTAGGCTTATGATAACTCTTGCCAATTGATTTACATCATATGATAGATTTGGTCTTGTGTGTGCCAAATACATCAAACCTCCCACTATACTTCTGAAATGCTTCGCATTTACTCCAGCAATAGACTCAGCTACTACAAGCTTTGCTTTGGCATTGAAAGGGGTTTTCACAAATTTGCAATTTGCCATTTTAAGTCTATTCATCATAGGTTGAGCATACTTCTGCTGAGACACATGTATTCCATGCTCTGTTTGTTTGATTTCTAGTCCCAAGAAGTAATGCAGTTTTCCTAAATCACTCATTTCAAATTCATGGTCCATTTGTCTTTTAAATTTGTCAAGCCAAGACTCTTCATTTGCTAGTATAAATAATGTCATCTACATAGAGACATAAAGCTAGAAAATTACCATTTTCTGACTTGACATAGAGTGTAGCTTCAGACTCACTCCTTGTATAGCCTTGTTTGATTAGGAATTCATGTATTCTTTGGTACCATGCTCCTGGTGCTTGCTTCAATCTATACAGGGCTTTGTGAAGTTTATAAACTTTTGAGCTCAGATTTTCTTTAACAAATCCTGGAGGCTGTTTAACATACATTTCTTCCTGTAATGCACCATTTAGAAATGCTGATTTCACATCCAGATGTCTAACTTCCCATCCTTTGGAGGTTGAAACTGCAAGTACGGTTCTTATAGTTTCATATCTGGTAACTGGGGCAAAAATATCTTCATAATCTTCTCCATAGACTTGAGTAAATCCTCTATCCACAAGCCTGCTTTTAGCTTGTTTATGGAGCCATCAGTGTTGTATTTAGTCTTATACAACCACTTAACATCCACTGCCTTCTTTCCTTGTGGTAGCTCACACATGCTCTATGTTTTGTTCTTCTCAATGTCATTAATCTCCTCATGCATGGCTGTCCTCTATTCATCTTCAGCTCAAGCTTCAGTAAAATCTACAGGTTCTACAGTAAAACAAGCAAATAATTCATAAGCCTCATTATTGGTATCTCCCAATAATCTTGTCATCGCATTCTGATTCACTTGGAGAATTTGAGGAACTGCTGCTGGAACTACTAGCACGTGAACTGCTGGTTGTAGCATCTAGACTATGATTTGTTGCATGTGAACTGTGATTTGTGATACTTGAGCTATGATTTGTATCTGGCCGATCTGCTTCAGGTAATGCATCCACTTCCAACCTGTTGTAGTCTGCCACAGTTGGTTCCTTTCCATTCCATTTCCATGCTTCAGTTTCAATGAACTCCACATCTTTGCTAGTAATCACATTTCTTTGTATTTGGATCATAAATTTTATAGGCTTTGGATTCAATGCTATAGCCTATAGATATTCCTTTCCTACTTTTATCATCAAGATTTCCTCTTGCATTGGCAGGCTTCAACACATATGCTTTGCAACCAAACACCTTCATGTTAGTAACTTTGGGCTTGTCTCTATTAGTGCTTCATAAGGAGTCTTATTCTTCACAGCCGAAGTGTGACTTCTGTTAATGACAAATATAGTTGTTGCACATGCTTCTGCCCAAAACTCAAGAGGCATTTTCTTATCCTTCATAGTACTCCTTGCTAACTCTATAAGCACTCTGTTTTTCAGCAACACCATTTTGATGAGGTGTGTAACTGGCTGTCAATTGTCTCCTTATGCCATTTTCTTCACAGAAAGCATTAAACTCTCCGCTGCAGAATTCTCCATCTCTATCTGATCTGAGAGTGCCAATTTTGCATGCCAACTTTCCTTCAGGTTTATATTTAAAAAATTCTTGAAGAAACTCAAGGCTTGAGACTTGAGCTAAATCCAGCAATATCTACTGACATCATCCACTACTATCATGAAGTATTTTGATCCACCAAGGAAATTAACAGACATTGGGCCGCACATGTCTATATAAACCAATTCCAATGGTCTTGAAGCTCTCCAGTTTGAATGTGAAGGGGCTTTCTTCTTCTGTTGCTTTCCTAAGATACAAGCTTCACATTCATGTTTCCCTTTAACTTGCTTTAGTGATGGCAAACCATACACTATCTTCTTTTCAGATAATTCAACTAAGCCAGCCACATTGAAATGGCTAAATCTTTTATGCCAAAGTTCTAAGTTATCTTCAATTATGATACTTATAAAGTTGGTATTGTTAGGAGCAGCAAACATAAGAGGAAACATCTTGTTATTTGTCATTTTACTCGCACAAACATGTTTCCTCTTCTTCTTATCATATATCCTGCATTGATCTTCATCAAACGTAGCACACAGGCCATTCTTCACTAATTGACCAACACTTATCAAATTATGTTTTAGATCGGGCACATCTTTAATTGATTTCATCCCTTCATTAGTAAGCACAACAATATCACCAATTCCTTCTACACTAGCTTTCTTATCATTGCTAAGTCTTAACATCTCTAGCATTAATATGTTCAAAATTGATGAATAAATCTTGCTTACTTGTCATGTGATTACTGCATCCACTATCAAGATACCAAGTGAGGGAGTTATTGACTAGAATATCATCAAATTTTGACAGGAACAAGTTATCAACTTCGCGAGCTTCTTCTTCCACATAGTTGACTTACTCCTTTCCCTTGTTTTCTCTGCTATCTTACTCCTTTCCTCTGTTTTCTCTGCAATCCTTCTCATAGGGTATGTTTGGATTGAAAGAAAATGTATGAAAGAAAAGTGAAATGAAAAAGAAAAAGAAAGAAAAGTGAAATGAAAATGAAATGAGATTCTTTCTCGTGTTTGGTTACCAAAGAAAATTTTGAAGAAAATTGAAAGAAAAATAATGAAATTTCTTCCATTATGTTATTAATTCAAAACGAAAAAAAATTAAGAGGTATTTTTGCTAAATAATTTAAGAGATGTATTTGCTAACTTTATAAATAATTATGCTTAAAAAATTTAAGATGTATTTTAGCCTCATAATAAATTAAAAATTTGTTAGTAGTTCTGAATAATTTACGAATTCTAACAAATAATTCATTCAGAAAGTTAGCAAATAATTTACGAATTCTAACAAATAATTCTCTAACCCTACAAATATTATGATTCGTAAATAATGTGATATTAAATAGTACATAAATAATTTACAAATTATATGAAAATGTTGGAAATAATTTGCAAGCTATTTGAAAAATTCGTGCATAATGCGCGAATTTTTCAAGCAAAACGCAAAAATTACACGAATTATTCGCTAATTTTTCGAACATGTTCATGAATAAAAATATTTTAAATATTCATGATTTTCAAAATCAATTCCGAATATTCACATACTATTTTGAAAAATTCGGAAAAAATTCGCAAAATTTGAATAATTTGGGAATTTTAAATATTTCATGTGTAAAATTTTGATAATGATTCATGATTTTTTGAAAAATTCATTCATAATTTTTTGAAAAACTTCATGATGAATTCATTAAAAATAGCTACTAATTATATTTGTTAAAAAACACTAATGCATGAATGTGAGAATAGTTGGTTTTGCTTTCTTTTTCCTCATTTTCCTTAGGTCAAGAAGAGGAAAACTTGAAAGAAAAGTTTTAATATTTATTTTCCACTCTTTTCCTTCATTTTCTTTTTCTTTTCACTTTTCTTTTAAGCCAAACAATGGAGAATCATTTTCATTCTTAATTTCTTTCCTTTTCTTTCCTTTTCCCACTAACCAAACACGCCCATAATGTCCATACTTCCAACATTTCCAGCACTTTGGAGCTGTATTGTTTTTATACCAACAGTTTTCAACTTTGTGGCCAGTTCTTCCACAATGAGAGCACCCTTTCATCATGGATTCTTTGGGCTTATATCTGTTCTGAACTTCAAATCTAAGCTGATACATTTGCTGTCTCCCAGTTCTTCCACCTCTCCAATTACTTCTTCCTCTTCCTCTGAAGTTATTTGAGCCATGATATCTTGCATGACCACTAAAAGGGTCTGCCATTGCTAACTGGTGAACTTATTGTCACTTTTGAATGAAAGTCTTGGTTTATTCCTTCATCATCTTTGCCTCTGTTGAGTCTATCCTCATGAGCAGAAAGTGAGCCAAGTAAATCACTTGTTGTATAAACTAAGGTCTTTTGATTCCTCAATTGCTGCTGCTACAAAATCAAATTTTGGTGTCAAGCTTCTCAAAACTTTCTCAAATATCTTTTGCTCAACAAGATCTTCACCCAATGACCTCATTTGGTTATCAGTAGCTGTGATCCTTGAAAAGAAGTCTTGTATAGATTCAGATGGCTTCATTTTCATATTTTCGAAATCTTTTCTCAAAGTTTGAAGCTTTACAGTGATTACTGTTAGGGTTGAATTTCTGCTGATATTTGTTGGCATTAGTGGCACTATAGATGGAGAGATCTGTTTGAGGAATCAGAAGTGTTTTTGAGCAGATTGAGTAGTAATGTTGAACATAATGTCGTTCAACAAAATGTTCAACATTCGGGAGCTGGAATTCATGTTCGTATACAGAAACACTGCTGTGGTTTCAGATCTGATTTGCTGCCTAAAATGACGTGGATTTCTGAATTGATTGTGGAATATCTGCTTGTGAGATTTCTGGAAAGCCCTTCCTAAATCTGTTGCTAAATTGAAGGGATGTTGGGTTGAAATAGAAAGAGAATATCTCGTAGATTTGTTGGTTGAGAAGATTATTTGCTGCTGATCTTTTTATTGTTGTTACTGTTTCCAGAAGATTTGAAAGAATCATTTCCTATCTTGGTTCAGTTAATTGTGGGTGAGCTGGAGATATATTTGGAAGCTATTATCTCTTGTTGGTTCGGTTGGAAAGAATCATTTCCTATTGTTGATTCGGTTGGAAAGAATCTCGCTCGGTTGAAAAGAATCATTATTGTTGCAATTGAAAATCTGTTGGAGATATAATTGGAAGTTGCTATCTCTCGGGATTTGTTATTGAATTTGTTAGAGAGATTTTCGCCCGCAATTATTGGTTGGAAGATCTTATTGAAGATATTGTGGAACCACTTGCCCAAAGTGATTCCTTAATTTGTGGACGGCCGATTCTGCACGTGATTTTTTGCGAGCGACCTTCCTTATCTACTCCGGTGATTGAGGGGGAGCGTTATTCGAATGTGTGTGCGGTTTTGCGGCGAGGGACGGTTTTTTGCGAAAACTTGATCGAAGAACTCCGGGAGGAGGCCGACGGCTACGCACGTAAGATCAAGGGAGTTGATCTAGTCGGTTGTGCAAGGGGAGCTTGCGGGCAAGGGGAGCTTGCGGGCAAGGGGAGCTTGCCGATAATACTCCATGGGTTGGTAGAGACCACCCATCACGGTTTGTATTGAGGGGGAGGTTGTTCCACCTAATAGAATCACGATAATTAGTGATTATACTCATTGATTATTTTAGTGGAGTATTCTGATTTTCTGGGCGTGGCCCCGCAGATGTAGGTGTGCGCACCGAACTGCGTTACCAAGTTTCTTGTGTCACCTTGGTGTTGATGTGTGTTTAATCTTTGTGTTTTTCTATTATTCCTACGTACTGAACTCACAATTGGTATCAGAGCAGGTCACCCGTGTTTCTTTGTTAACAAAGAAGGCGTGATCTTGGATTTCAGTACTTGAATCATGGCTACACGAGAAGGTGCCTCCGTTGTTCGTCCTCCACTGCTCACCGGTACAAACTACACTTACTGGAAGTCTAGAATGCGTATATTCATCAAGTCCATTGATGAGAAGGCCTGGATCGCTGTCGTTGAAGGATGGACACCGCCGATCGAAATTGACAAAGATGGCAAAGAACACCTCAAGCCGGCAAGAGACTGGAGTCGGATTGAAGAACATGCGGCCTTGTGCAATTCTAAAGCAACTAATGCTATTTTTTCGGCTGTAGATGAAGAGCAGTTCAAGCTAATCTCCACATGTGAGTATGCCAAAGAAGCATGTGATATTCTCCAGAATGTTCATGAAGGAACAAGTACCGTAAAAGCTTCCAAACTCCAGATGCTAGCTTCTCAGTTTGAAAATCTAAAGATGTATGACAACGAGACTGTTGCCGAATTCAATGGGAGGTTGAGAGATATAGCTAATCAGGCCTTCCAACTTGGCAAGAAATATTCACAAAAGAAGTTAGTTGAGAAAACCTTGAGATCTCTTCCAGACAAATTTTCGGCCAAAGTTGCAGCCATTGAGGAGGCCAGAAATACGTCCACCATGAGGCTGGATGAACTTATGGGGTCACTTCAGACCTATGAAATAAATCTGATGCAGAAGAACGTGGACAAAGTAATGGCCCTGGAAAAAGTAATGGCCCTGAAAGTTGAAGCTAGAGAAGTCTCTAAAGAAGATGATGTATCGGGTGTAGATGCGGATATTGCCGTGTTGACTAAAAACATCAGTAGAATGCTGAAGAAGATCAGTAGTAAAGGGAAAAAGAAAGGAAAAGGGATGCAGTGTAGAGTTTGTAAAGGATTTGGGCATATACAGGCCGAATGTGCAAACACTCTGAAGAAGAAAAAAGGGAAGTCCTCGACCAGTACCTGGAGTGAAGATGAGTCTGATAGGAGTGCTGAAGCTGAGGAAATCGCCAGAAATTACATTGCCCTCGCAGCCTCTCAGAAGGAGCGACCTGATTACAACACTAGCATCCATGTTGAATCTGATGTTACAACATTACATACAACATCAGCCAACAAATCAAACAGTGTCAGATCCAGTGTTGCAACATCAGGTTCAACATCAGGTTCAACATCATCCGCAACTTCTACAACTGAATCTGAGTCTGAAGTCGATAGCGATGAGGAAGTTAGTGACAATGATATCCGAAAAGCATACCAGATGATGTTTGAGAAGTGGGTGCAAATCTGCAATATCAACAAAGTCTTGAAGGTGGAGAATGAAAGACTGAAGAAAGAGAAGGAGGAGGTCAAAATTAAATGTCTGAAAGTTGAGGAAAATTGTAGAGAATTGGAAAGAAACTTCAGAAATGTTCTTCTCAGGGTAGAGAAAGCTGAATGCACATTGGATAAGTGGAATTCTGGGAAAGCAAAGCTGGATGACATCTTGAACATGGGTAAGATTTCAGGAGATCGCACCGGAGTGGGATACAATAGAGGAGCTTTCTATAATGTGTCTGCTGAAAGAAGAAGTCAAGTTACCAAAGAACTTGAAAGAATGGGCCAGCACAAGGAGCATGATCAGAAGAAGCAGACTAGAGGCGTAAAAGGTGGTCGTCCTACATGTGCTTACTGCAAGTTCATAGGCCATACAGTGAGAAACTGCTTCAGTCGCATGCGACATTGGTCAGAAGGAAGAAATGTTAGATACCCTGATATGAAGATGAAGAAGCAATGGGTCAGAAAGTCTGAATTATACAGCAAGAACACTACAACTTCAGAGAAAGCATTTCATGTTGTGACTAATGTTGTAACATTAGATACAACACAGAACAATGTTGCAGCAGATGTTATGACACCAGACTCGACATCTCCCCTCGACAATCACTGTGAGCAACCTGCGCCAAAGTCTCATGAATCTTCCTCCAGAAATATCAGAGTACTATCCCGCTGCTCTACTCACTGCTCTTCCTCCACCGGTGCCATTGGATCTTCACATGTACTCTCTGTCAACACCGCCGATGTTTTCAATTCTCCAACTACTTTTCGGCCCCTCAGAACTCGACTTCTACCCTGGACATCATTTCATTCGTCACCCTACTATCAGATGTAAGGTATAGTGCTCCCTCTCTTATTCCGCTGTGCCTGAGATTTTATTTGCTATTAAGAGAGACAGAGGAGCCTCTGGATGTGCCTCGGTTGAGTTTTTCTGAATTTTCGTTTGGAGTTGTTAGACTAGCTAAAGGGGTGAGAATGTGGTGTCTTTTCTGAATAATTTGGCTGTATTTTTTGCGGTGATCACTGCTCGGGTTGCTCTAGTAAGGGGGAGAATGTGTTTTGGATTATTGTGGCTCAAAGGGGGAGAATGTGTGGTTGACGCTTACTTTGGTTTGTGCCACATAATGCCAAAGGGGGAGATTGTTAGGGTTGAATTTCTGCTGATATTTGTTGGCATTAGTGGCACTATAGATGGAGAGATCTGTTTGAGGAATCAGAAGTGTTTTTGAGCAGATTGAGTAGTAATGTTGAACATAATGTCGTTCAACAAAATGTTCAACATTCGGGAGCTGGAATTCATGTTCGTATACAGAAACACTGCTGTGGTTTCAGATCTGATTTACTGCCTAAAATGACGTGGATTTCTGAATTGATTGTGGAATATCTGCTTGTGAGATTTCTGGAAAGCCCTTCCTAAATCTGTTGCTAAATTGAAGGGATGTTGGGTTGAAATAGAAAGAGAATATCTCGTAGATTTGTTGGTTGAGAAGATTATTTGTTGCTGATCTTTTTATTGTTGTTGCTGTTTCCAGAAGATTTGAAAGAATCATTTCCTATCTTGGTTCAGTTAATTGTGGGTGAGCTGGAGATATATTTGGAAGCTATTATCTCTTGTTGGTTCGGTTGGAAAGAATCATTTCCTATTGTTGATTCGGTTGGAAAGAATCTCGCTCGGTTGGAAAGAATCATTATTGTTGCAATTGAAAATCTGTTGGAGATATAATTGGAAGTTGCTATCTCTCGGGATTTGTTATTGAATTTGTTAGAGAGATTTTCGCCCGCAATTATTGGTTGGAAGATCTTATTGAAGATATTGTGGAACCACTTGCCCAAAGTGATTCCTTAATTTGTGGACGGTCGATTCTGCACGTGATTTTTTGCGAGCGACCTTCCTTATCTACTCCGGTGATTGAGGGGGAGCGTTATTCGAATGTGTGTGCGGTTTTGCGGCGAGGGACGGTTTTTTGCGAAAACTTGATCGAAGAACTCCGGGAGGAGGCCGACGGCTACGCACGTAAGATCAAGGGAGTTGATCTAGTCGGTTGTGCAAGGGGAGCTTGCGGGCAAGGGGAGCTTGCCGATAATACTCCATGGGTTGGTAGAGACCACCCATCACGGTTTGTATTGAGGGGGAGGTTGTTCCACCTAATAGAATCGCGATAATTAGTGATTGTACGCATTGATTATTTTAGTGGAGTATTCTGATTTTCTGGGCGTGGCCCCGCAGATGTAGGTGTGCGCACCGAACTGCGTTACCAAGTTTCTTGTGTCACCTTGGTGTTGATGTGTGTTTAATCTTTGTGTTTTTCTATTATTCCTACGTACTGAACTCACAATTACCTTTGCAGATCCAAGGAACTCCTTCAAAATATCCCAAGCTTCTTTAGATCTTGAAGCATTCATGATTCTGAGAAAGATAGTCTCATCTACAACTTGCTGAATCCAGTAGAGAGCTTTAGCATACTTCTTGATCTTCTCTTTATGAGCATTTTTTTGAGCTGCTGTGGCTCCATCTGCCAAATCAGCAACACCATCTTCTACATGCTCCCACACATCTTTGAAAATGAAGAAAGTTTTCATCTTGATGCTCTAATATTGATAGTTGATCTTATTCTCTTTGTTACTCTAGATTGAAAGATGAGAAAGAGAGATTGATCAGAATCCATGGATTACTATCAACCTGAGACGCTCTGATACCACTGTGTTGGATGCTGAGGCAAAGCTCAGTAGCCAAAGACATGATCTTTTGAGGAGAGGAGGAGAAAACAAAGAAGTATCTGTGTAAACAATAGTGTGCAGGAAACTAGAATAACTGTTCTCCAATTATACTATATTTGTGTACAGACAAGCACTTAAGTGTGTACACAATATATTATAAGTATGTACATAAAACTGTGAACACAAATTTGACAAAATGAGGAAGAAAGATTTTTCAGGAATTTTTCACATGAATTTCAGGCAAAGCTGAAGCTCTTTTTTCTTCTTCTTCTTGGATACTTTTTCTACTGATCTTGATTTTAGAGATCTCACTCTGTCTTCTTTCTTTCTTTTTAATTACATATACATCATTCTTTCACTTCTACAACTTATAGTTCCCATACACTCAATTATGCGTTGTCAAGAGCTTACATCAACTAGTACAAACATTTACTCAACTAGCCAAATACACAAATATCAAGGGACTTGCTTTCTTAAAGAATAGAATTACTTTGCATACAGCTGATTTCCTTTTCTTCAGCAGCTGAACATACTTAGCTTTAAGGTTGTACACACTTGTTAACAACTTGGACATACTTATCTTTAACGTTGTACACACATGTTAACAACTTGGACATACTTCTGAAGCTGGCTGAACACACTTATTGAACAGCCGAACACACTTCAAGTCTGAATTAACTCCAACAGTTTTCTGCCTGATTGAAACTTACCAAAACTTTACCAAACTGACCGATAGCAGTAATATTACATCAGAAACACAGCAAAACCGGAACTATATGTCAATTTCTGATGGCACCCAACAAAAACTAGACGGAATGTGACCAAAACCGAGATGAAACAGGGAAAACTATATTCAGTGGTTATAATTATTTAAAACACAATTTTCTATCCCCTTGTTTTTTGTGATATGTATATCAAGAAGAACTGTGTGGATCCCTATTATGGTGGCTCATCATCAAATCATGTAGGTAAGATAAGACGTCAAATCTAATGATACAGTGGCAATCTTTGTTCATGACCAGTGAAACACTTTAAAACAGGGTTTGAGGTATCGGCCGATACCATTAGGTATCGGTCGTATCGTATCGGTATCGGCAGTTGACGATACCGAAACCATTGGTTAGTTTCAGTATCGGCCGATACTGAACGATATCGGTCAGTTTCGGCCGATACCGACCGAAACTGACCGATAACATTCAGTACCGGTCGAAGATGGAGGAAAAAGAATGTGTAATCAAATAAAAAATTTCTAAAAAAACCCAAAAAAATTTCGTGAATCAATAGGTTGCATAGAAAGCTCGGTTAAAAGAGCGGAGAAACCCATTGGGTTTCGGCTTGAAAATGATGAAGAATTAGACGAAGAAAAGTCGGAACCAAGAAAAAATTGCTGAAAAAAGAAGAAAATGGGCAAAAGGAAGATGATGAAAAAATTGAACTCATCTCATCGCGTCGCCGACTCGCCGAACATGCCTTGTGCCTCGCCGAACCCGGCTCGACCATCTAGCGGAGAGTGAGAGAGAGCAAAGGGAGAGAGAGAGACCCGAGTCGCCTTTCAGGAGATGACGCGTTCTTTAAAAGGCAAACTTGTAAATAAGTGGTATGTGCGTAAAGTAAAATAGTTTGTGCGCATATCAAGCGGATATTTTGTGGCAACCCTGTAAATAAGTGGTATGTGTGTATAGCAAAATGGTGGGTGCACAAAGCAATGCCCAGCGTTTTTTGGCAAGCTTGTAAATAAGTGGTATGTGCACAAGGTAAAATGGTGGGTGCACAAGTATTTAAATATTTAAGTATTTAATATTTAGTATTTAATACTATTCATTTACCTAATATTTAGTATTTAAGTACTAAAATTTAGGTATTTAGTATTTGATATGATTACGAACTCAAATTTAATTTATCTATTTAGTATTTAGTATTTGATGTTATATGATAATATTTAGTTTGTTAAGTATTTAATAGTATTTGATAGATTTAGATTTAAGAACCTCCGAAACCATCACGGTGTGTATATAATATATACATATTTAAAGTATCTTCGAAACCGAAACCGATATTCTAAATGAAACTGTCGAAACTAGCGATACGGACGAAACCAAAACTTGCTTACGAAACTGTTGAAACTGGCGATACCGATATCGAAACCTAAATTTTAAGAAGAACGATACCCACACCGAAACCGAGACCTAAAACTTTGCTTTAAAAGTTAAAAACGCTCGCAACACAAGGTCTTGTTGGGACCGAACAACCTAAACCATAGATTTTTTGCTCCTGTCAGTCATCTATGGCTGCTTGATGAATCGGTACAAAGCACTTATAAGATGATTTGATTTTTTTTTGTTTTAAGCAATTTATGAATTTGACTTGTGAATACCTTGCGTAGAACACGGAATGTTTTAGGAGTTGTGTGTGTGTCGAAGAGGGAAGAGTATACCTAAGATGACTCCACCCTGTGTTCCATTACAATGCTCCACCCTGTGTGTTCAGTCTCTCTTGATTCTTCAAGACAAAATGAGCAGGGTTCCAATTAAGATTGTGGCGTTTTGTCTCTTTTCTTTTTTTTTCTTGGTGTCTTGTGTGGATTTCTGCTTTGTTTTTTGCCGAAATTTCCAGCTGCCCCGTTTGGCCGCCCCGTGTTACTTCCCTTTGTTTATCCATATAACGCGATATATGATTCCAAGTTTTACCATTCTTTTCTCTGCTACATTCGTCGGTGTTTGCTTGAAATATCCCTGCAAACTGAGTCCTCAGTTTACCAAATGAGTTGCAGATGGCTGTTTACATGCAGATGCTGAGGTTTCTACTTGCCCAAGTTATGGTGACACTGTTCTCAGTCGATTTTGATTCTGCGCGAGTTTTAAATTTACAGTGTACTTCTTAGCTTGTTTGGCCCTAGACTTGGGTTCTTCTGGTAACTTTTTCTTGAAAGATGTTTGCATATTGGTAATAATATGATGTGATAATTCTTAAGATTTCTGTTTAGTTTCTTCATTCGCACTTTTATTATGAGAATTTAGCCAAAGATGAAATTTAATAAAATACAAAAAGTTATAATTCCTGACGAACGACGAATGGGCCTGAAGAGAAGCAGATCGACCGCTCGGCCTAGAGCCTGCGGCAGCCCGACACCCTCTGCAGGCTCTCTGCAGGCTCTGGGCCAAAGGCCTCAGGAGCAGAGTGGGATCCCACGGCCTAAGACCAAAAGCCCAATTGACCTTGGGCTTCCTGCGAATGAAGAAATCCCTCCCTAAACCAAGCCCCCGTTGATGGGCATTCAAGCCACCATCAATGCGGACAGGCGCGATGGGAGGAGCCATGAATGCCATGAACGCGAGGGCGTATGAAGGGGAGGCGTTGGCATGACACTCTCCTAGAAGTAAATCGACTGGCCAAAGGCCAAAGGGACAAATTCTGGATATTTGACACCCAGGTATACACTCTCCATACACCTGCTTTCAATATATATTTCTCCCTCCATAGCTTGGCCCGAGAACTCGTGCACGGCCTCTCAGTGAGCTGTACTCGATTCCAGTGAGCACACTTTAGTCAAATTCTGACTTAGGCATCGGAGGGGACTTGGTCGGAGCCAAGGTCCGACCCCCTGACGAGTTGCTCGTTTTGCAGATCGAAGGAGACACCATCCCGTCGAAGCTCAACTTTGGCGCATGATCGCTCCGCCCCGAGCATCCCTGCACCTCGGCCCGCTCGGCCCCGAGCATCGCCGCACCTCGGCCCGCTCGGCGACCGATCCCGGAGGTCATCATCCAGCTGAAGCCCAACTTCAGCATTCCGTCGGTCGGCTCGGAGCATCTATGCAACACGATCTGCTCGGTCGACAGGCCCCTAAGGTCCTCCACATTTTCCACGTCAGCGATGACCTTCGGACCTCTGTACTACCATGCTGTGGTGAGAAAACACCCTGAAACATCTGGCACCATCTGTGGATACGAGATCATCACCCACATCTTCCACCATACTTAACATGGAGCAGCACAACGATGGAGGGCCTTACATGCCACCTATCCCAGAGGATGACAACTACTCGCCGCCTGACACTGACTTCAACCATTCGACCGAAGGGACAGCCAAATCGCATCCGATAACCCGCAAACAATTCCACATGTTCGCCAGGGAGATGAATGACAGTATCCAAACACTGGCAGCAGCAGTACAACAGCTCACTGACCCACAACACTCTCAGGGTGAGGGGTCCGCCGGGATTCCCAAACCACTCAGGGCGGCGCCCCACACTGTGCTCCACCGTGGTTGCGAACCTTGACGGAGAGTACCTTGACCCAGGGCAAAGGTTCCGGGCGCCATCGTTCTCTCCTCGACGATCCCGAACCCCCGTTTTCCCCCGAAGCGAGGGGACAAAAAGAAGCGTGCAAACTCAGGACGAACCGTCCGTGGCCACATCCAAATGATCACGGTTGGCCCGAGAACGATCCAACAACCGCCCAACACTGACGACCGATGAGGGAAGAGTAGAAGCCCCCGTCGAAAGCGACGAACAAGCCGCAGAGAGTGGCGCCGAGGAGAGACCTCCCGGTCGCCAACCCCGAAGCCCGACTCATGCGACCATGGGGGCTATCCCTCTTACACCTTCGCCGACCAGCCGCGCAAACCCCCTTCGGTAACCCCCGGGGACGACCGCAACCGGCTGGCGAAGAGCATCACTTCCTCACGGGTGTCACCCAAATTCAAAGTATCAAACTTGGTGAAGTAAGATGGCACCGGAGATTCCCAAGAGCATGTCCATGACTACAAGGGGATCATGGAGTTCCAGGGGCCGACGACGCCCTACTCTGCCGAGGCTTTTACACCACCTTGTAGATATCAGCAAAGGAGTGGTATAACGGTCTCCCTGATCAATCCATCGGGAGTTTCTGAGATCTTTCCCAGGCCTTCTACCGACAATTCATGGCCAGGCAAAGGAGGAAGAAGAGCTCGAACCACCTGTTTGGCGTGGTGTAGAGGCAGGGCGAAGCGCTAAGGGATTGCATGCTGCGCTTCAACGCACAGAGGCTGAGCGTGGAGAACTGCACCGAGGAGATCATTATGGCAACCCTGAAGAAAGGGGTACAGTACAAAGATCTCAAGAAATCTCTGCACCACGACCCCCCAAAGGACCTAGATCAGCTCATGGCCCGGGTAGAACTATTCATGGCGGCAGAAGAAGCCATGGCTGCGGAAGAGGAAGGTCCCCGCAAAGCTCCCGCTGAGACAAAGAAGAACTCAAAGCGCGACAAGAGCGCCACGATCTAGAAGATCGCAAGCTGGGAGAGAAGAACCCCTGGGGGCGACCACACAAAAATGAAGCAGCTCCTGTCAAGCTGAATGCCCCCCCCCCCCCGCGAACGTTGTCATGACACATGCCCAGAGCGAATGCCATTTCAATAAGCCACCCCCCAGGACGAAAGGCGACATGAAGGATGAGATGAAATTCTGCAAGTACCACAAAGACTACGGGCACAACACTGACAACTGTTGGCACCTAAAAAATATATTGACCAGCTGATCAGCCGTGGGTACCTGAAGAATTTCGTCGATGCTCTAAAGACAGGCTCGGGAAAAGGCCCCTCTAGGCCAGTGGATAAAGGAAAGGGGATAAACGTTCTCTAGACTCCCCTCCGAATCATCGAGTGAGCGGGGGGACGACGAGGAAAATAAAAGGGCGACATCACCTCGCTCCTATCAGGCAAGTAACACTTGCACGTTTTTATCTTACCGCTTTTGTGTCTTTCCTTCAATAATGTACCTTCCTTTTCAATAAAACACAGAGAGTGCCCTTGTACTTGATCGTTTCCCTTCCAAATGCTCGTACACCACTTGTCAAGCCAGACACAAAGGAACGAGACTGTGTCTTGCCGTAAGGTAGGGAGCAACTCCCCCAGCAGGCCGACTGTACGATTGGCCGTAAGGCTGGCGGCCACTCCCCTAGCAGGCCGATCGTACACTCGATTTGCAGTAAGGCTGGGGCAACTCCCCCAGCAGGTCGATCGTCCGATTGGCTGTCAGGCTGGGGGCCGCTCCCCCAGCAAGCCGATCGTAAACTCAGTTTGCCGTAAGGATGTGGGCAACTCCCCAAGCAGGCCGGTTACCCCTACAGGCTGACCATTCGATTGGCCGTAAGGCTGATTGTAAACTCGGTTTTTGTCGTAAGGCTGGGGGAAACTCACCCAGTAGGCCGACCGTCCGATCGACTGTCAGGCTGGTGGCCACTCCCCCAACACGTCGATCGTAAACTTGGTTTACCGTAAGGCTGGGGAAATCCCCTAGCAGGCCGATCGACCGTAAGGCTGGGGGCCCCTCCGCCAGTAGGTCGATCGTAAACTTGTCTTGCGGTAAGGCTGGGGGCAACTCCCCCAGCAGGCCGACTGTTCGCTTAGTTGTAAGGCTGGGGGCCACTCCCCCAGTAGTCCGATCGTAAACTCAGTTTTCCGTAAGGCTGGGAGCAACTCCCTCAGCAGGCCGACCGTCCGATTGTCCGTCAGGCTGATGGTCGCCCCCCAGCAGGCCGACCGTAAGCTCGGTTTGCCATAAGGCTGGGGCAACTCCGCCACTCCCCCAGCATGCCAATCGTAAACTCGGTTTTTGCTGCAAGGCTGGGGCAACTCCCCCAACAGGCTGACCATCTGATTGACCGTAAGGCTGGGGCAAGTCTGCCATAAGGCTGGGGGCAGCTCCCCAATTATGCTGACTGACCGATCGACCGTAAGGCTAGGGGCCACTCCTCCAACAAGCCGATCGTAAACTCGCTGATGTAAGGGTGGGGGCAACTCTCCCAGCAGGCTGACCGACTGATTGACCGTAAGGCTGTGGGCAGCTCCCCCAGCAGGCTGACCGACCGATCGACCGTAAGGCTGGGATAGTGCCCCTAACAGGCTGACCAACCGATCGGCCGTAAGGCTGGGGGAACTCCCCCAGCAGACCGATCGCAAACTCAATTTGTGATAGCAGCTTTACTACATGATCGACCACAAGACCGAGGACCCCTCACTCCACGGGCGGGTCATAAATTCAAACCCGCTGAAGGACTGGGGGCAACCTCCACGGCGAGACGACCATTCGATCAACTAAATGCTCTCGCGAAAAATACTTTCCTTAACTCGAACTTCTGACTAACCAAGGTCAGCCCGAGCTGTGGAAATGGGGCAGCCAAAGCAGGAAAGCATGATCTCACACCAAAAGGAAGAAAACCAAAAGCAGCCATTCCACAAAAGGAGGGAAGATCACATTCAGAATAGTGTTCATATATTTTTACAGATGGAATAACAAGAAAAGACCGTCTACATTGCTTCTGATGCAGGGGCCGTGCCCGACAACAACTGGGTCTGTTCGTCCTTACCCACACCCCCTGTCTAGGCAGGCTCGTCGAGGGCGGCCGATGGATGAGGAAGCGCTTGCCGGATCCACTCCTCGTACCTTTGGAATCCCTCAAGGAAATAATTCGCTATCCGCAGAGCCATGATCTCCTCGTAACCCCTCTTGACTTCGACAACGATTCGTTGGGGATCAATCAGCTTTAGGGAGGCGATCTAGGACCGAAGCTCAGCCATCTATTTCCTCCACCTCTCCCGACCGAGAGCTAACGCATCCTCGGCCTCCTTCTTTAAAGAGGACATGATTCAGATGTTCCCTTCAGTTACTTATCGAGAGACATCGACGACCGATAACGCCCCCCTTAATCTCCCAACCTCCGACGAAAGCTCGGCAACCTTGACGAGTGCAAACCGCAACTCCCCGCGAGCCTCCTCAATAGCTTTCTCGGCCGCCTCTACCCTGCGACGC
The DNA here is from genome assembly GCA_030789695.1 of Scilla litardierei. Lineage (NCBI taxonomy): Eukaryota > Viridiplantae > Streptophyta > Magnoliopsida > Asparagales > Asparagaceae > Scilla > Scilla litardierei. The sequence goes on along the minus strand of CM061138.1, from coordinate 70,482,863 downwards.
TCTCGTTCGAGGGCTGCTACGGCCTCGGCCATTCCCACTGAATGGCGCCGCATCTGAACAGCCATAGAGGACATCTGCACTATGTGAAGAAGTTAAGGATGTTCAGAATCATGGGGAAACATACGAGAGAGGTGTTAGGTATTGGTGTTTTAGACCAATATTATTTAGATGATGATCACAACATTATATTATTGCTAATGACTCTCTATGTTTTAGTCTCAGGTTTGTAAATTGAAGAAATGTGTTTTGGAGACTAAATGCTTGGTGCAGGATGGACATCAAGAGGAGCATTGCCAAAGCTTGGAACTTGATGAAGGGAAGCACATCAAGAGATGCCAAAGCTTGGAAGATGATGGGAAGCATCAAGGCATCAAGAGCTTGAAGCCTTAGACTCTATGAGATGCAAAATATAATCCATGTAATTTCTATTACTTGCATTTCTCTTTTTGAGTCTAGGATTTTGTAATGTCTTGATTGATGGTCATACTCTTTCATGCATTGCATTAACCATCTTAGAGAACCTTAGGATCATTATAGAATCTAACCCAATAGGTTCCACATGCCATGAACTCCAATTGGAGTCTCTGGCCTTCCAAAAGGCAACTGCTGAAGGAAGGACATTCGACTGGGTGATCTCCAAGCATCTGACCAGCTTTCTACAACCGACTGTTGTGCACAGCTCAAGTCAAATTTTTCTTGACCCTTTCTTGAGCTTTTGGTGCATGCGACTGAAATTCATTTGACAGGTGCCTGTCTACCATTAGGCGCCTGAACTTTGTTCTTCAGTCGTCTAAGTGCCAATGTGCGTATCTTGTATTTTCTGGGCATCAATCCACTTTGTGATAGTCAACTGATGTAGAGTTTACAGTCGCCTGTCTATCTTCAGGCGCCTGGACTTTGGTCATCAGTCGTCTAAATGCACAAGTGCGAAAGTTGCATTTTCTCGGCTCCTTTCCATCCCCTGTGACAGCTGCCTGCTGAAGTATATTCAGGCACCTGCACATTGTACATGAGTCTGTGTAATCTTCTACAGTCGTATGTATGTTCTGACTCAGATTATAGCCATTGGGATTAAATCTAGCTGTTAGCCGGTTGCATGTCCGCTCTTATACAGGCGCTTGTCGATGATGTTTCAGCCCAAATTCTAGCCGTGGCAGAATTTTTCCATTGGACTTTTTGCTTGGTTTCATGGGGTTTTTGGGGCGTCCTATATATAGGAGTGGGCTTAGTTTATTTAGAACTCTTGGAACTATTAAAGATCATTAAGAGATCATTACAGCCACTCATATCTCTCATTTCCCTCATTAGAGCATTTTTCTCTTCATGCATTGAAGCTAGCTCAAGGGAAATCATCCAAGTGCATCAAAGCTCATCTCAACACTTGGAGATCCTCTTCCATGACTTCTTCTTCATATTGAGTAAGTTCATCTCACGGCATATGTACGAGTATTTATTTCATCTTATGAAGTGAAACCCTAACTTTCTTTGTGAAAGTTAGTTTCTCTCTTTGTGAGAGTTTACCACTAACTTTCTTTGTGAGAGTTAGTTGCTTTCTTTGTGAGAGCTAGGTACTTTGTTTGTGAGAGTTGGATTCTCTTTGTGAGAATTCAAATTCCTTGTGTGGGGTATCTCTTTGTGAGACTGTATTCACTACCTTGTGTAGGATCATAGTGAATATTGGTGTGGTTGTATGTACCCAAGTTGGGGAACCACGGTAAAATCTTTGTGTTAGCGTTTGCTTGATTGTGTTATTTAAATTCCTCTTGCACTTATCATTCTGCATTTGCAAGTTTAATTTTTAATTACACGATTATTGTCATTACTGTATTCACCCCCCTCTCGAGTGTTTGTTGTTAGTATTGCAAGGCATAGACAGTCCTTACAATTGGTATTAAAGCGAGGTTGAAGCATACAATAACGATGTCATTCAACGCTTCTTCCACATCTCAAGAAGAATGTCTATCAACCATACGCCACCTGCTCTTTAACGGAACAAATTATCCAAGTTGGAAGACCAAGATGATGATTTACTTGGAGGGTCAATACCTTTGGGATGTCTCGGAGTCTCCATTTGTGAAGCCTACTACTCATGCGGATACAAGGACAAAGGCGGAGAAGGACTCGATCAAATCTAATGCGAGCGCAATGAACACATTTCATTGTGTAGTCACTCATATTGAGTTCAACAGTATCTCAATGTGCAAAATGACAAATGAGATTTGGCATACATTGTAGATTTCTCATGAAGGGACGTCAAATGTAAAGAAATCTAAACAAAGCGTTTTTACTTCTAAATATGAATTGTTTAATATGCATAAGGAGAGAGCATCTCGGAAATGTTCACATGGTTCACGGACATCGTGAATGCCTTGGAAGGACTTAGAAAGGTGATTTCCCAAGAGGATCGAGTAGAGAAGATCCTTGACTCTCTTACACCCAAATGGGAGTCAAAGGCCAACAGTATTTTGGAGTCAAACGACATGTCCAAATACACCGTTGAGGAGTGCAATGGGAATCTCATGGCATATGAAGTCAAGCTTTAACACAAAAAGGAGATTCAACCATCCAAGCCCGAGAAGCCGGAGAAGCAAAAGGGGATTGCATTCCATGCCGAGAAGGAGTCAATCAAATGGAGAAAGAAATTCCATCAAGAAGATTCAAGTGAAGATGGAGAGAATGAGGCTTGTGGTGATGAAATCTTGGAGTTTGCCAAGCATCTAAGAGCATTCTTAAAGGCAAGCAAGTTAAGTCTTTTCAAACTTTGCCTCTAGATCTAACAAGATTTGTTTCAAATGTAGTGATAAGGGTTATATCTCTACCGAATGCCCTTCCAAACCCTCAAAAAATACTTACAAAGGAAAATGGAAGAAATATTGGAAATGCAACTCCAAGTACAAGAACAAGAAGAAGTGTCTTGTTGGTACTTTTGATGACTCAAGTGAGGACTCATCAAATGACGTAGAAGAAGACAACGAGAAGGTAGCCCACATGTGCTTCACGACATTGGAAGATCTCTCTTCAAGATCTAGTAATGAAATGGTGGAGGCTTGGCTCAACACCAATGCAGAATTTTTGCTTTATGGAAAACGGACAAGAGTTTTCGTCAAGCTCAAACGAGAAGGAATCCGGTGATGAAGATGAGGAGGAGCCAAAGCTATCCTATGAGGAGCTTGAATATCGCTACAATGTGGTCTCCAACAGGGCAAGTAAGTGCATCAACTCATACTCTAAATTAAAAGCAAAATTTAAAAATGCTATGCGTAGGGTGCATGAATTAGAATCTCCTAGTGTAAATATGAATGATGTGCATGTTTGTCGCACTAGTGAGAGAGACACACTTCTCTCTCAAGTTAAGAAATTGACCATTTCTAATGACAAATTGCTAGCTCAAAACATTCGCTTAGAGACTCGCATTCAATAACTTACGTTGAAATGCAAAGAGGAATCCCAAAAGCTCATAAACTTTGTTCATGCTAGGGATTCACTCCACGGTTTGTTGGAAAAACAATATCTGGTAAACCATAGAGGAGGTTTGGGATATATTCCGAATGTGGTATCCAAACCCACCTCTAATTCTTCAAATGATGCAAATTCAAGAAATATTTCTAAAGCACCTAAGAAGAATCACCATGCTTTCTTATATGGGTAAATGACACTAAAATACCCCAACGTTTGGGGCTTTGTCAAGTATATACCTTATCGTTCACTTTGGTAAATTTTGATACCCAAACGTTTGCTGAAATGTAAAACGTGATACCCTTTTCAAGTTTTCCGTCCAATTAGTGGATCACGTGATACCACGTGAAAGAAACTGGACAAAAATGCCCCTCAGCAGCAAATAAAATTATGAAGCGGAGGAAGGAAAGTTGTTGGCGCTTGTTGCTGGGTCTTCATCAACTAGGGCAACGAGCTGCTGCAAGGAAGATAGATAGCTGCGGCAAGGAAGATAGCATACGGGTAAGTAAGGAAATTTAATTTGTAAGTTAGAACAAGTAATTGCCCCAAAAAATGTACTGATTAAATGTTTTGATGTTATTTGAAGCAAGAAAATGAGTGTTGGGGATAGCAATAGTGCGAGATCAAGGCAGAGTTATGGAGATTTTGAAACAGATCATGAAGATTGCAAGTACTGCCACTGTGGGTTGCGGACGCCAAGCAAAATGTCATGGACAAGAGCAAACCCAGGAAGACGATTTTGGTCGTGCCCAAGTAGGGATAAGGAGAAGAGGTGCAAATTCTTCTTGTGGAAGGATCAACCACATTCTGAGTGGTCAAGAATGGTGATACTAAACCTAATGGATGCAAATGAGAGAAGGTTCAAGGTGGACAATTCAGCACATGCATTTACAGATAGGAGGATGGTAGATAGAGAGAACAAATTGGATAATGCAATAGAAATGTGGGAGGAAAGTAATGTCCAACTGCAGAGGTTCATAAATGAGTGTAGATCAATTAAGATATATCTGAGCTCACTAATTGGTCTTATAATTATGGTTGTAGTGATGATGTATATGTTACATTAAACAATGTTAAACTTATATTATCTTTGATGCAACATGCAGCTTTATTGTGTATCCATATCCATGATTCTGATTGAAAATGATATAACCTTGTTATTACTTGTGGAGAAGTGAATATGTGTTTTTAGTGTATAATAATGGAGCACATGCTTGCAATTATACAGGAGAACAAGCAGTTCAGCAACAAAATACTGGAGCAAACACTATATTTCAATTAGGGCCCTTTCAATTATACACTGTTAATTCTGGAGCACATGCTGGCAATAGATTGCAATTATAAATGAGAGCACATTACATTCAAGGTTGCAATTATAAATGAGAACAAGCAGTTAAAAATGAGAGCACATTACATTCCAGGTTGCAATTCTGGAGAACAAGCAGTTGCATGAAGCACATTACACATATCAACATATAAGACTGGAGCACAAGATTGCAATTATAAATGAGAACAAGTTAAGACACATTCCAGGTCAATTGATTCACATTCCATGAACAAAAAACTGGAGCAAGAAAATGGAACAGAAAAGGCTCAGCAAATGTTGATGCACATTTCACATACCAAGAACAGATTCAGTGTAAAAAGCTGGGGAGGAATAGCCACAAAACATGATATATTACATCAAATTAACATATATTACATCACATAACTCAGTGCATACACCAGATTGTAGCCATAAAACACCACAATGACCTCACACAGTTTGCATACACCAAAGTAGACAATGACCTCACACATTGGGCCCAAATTACAGCCAAGTAATAGTTTGTCAACACATTATCATACACTAAAAACTCCAATGTGCCACACATATTCAGAATTACACATCAGCTTCTGGAGGCTTCACTCCCTATTGATTTTGACTTCTTCCTACCTCCTTTATGCATCTGGCCTTGTTGTGGTGGAAGTGGCTGTAATGAAGATTGCACATTGAATACTGCAGGTAAATATGCCTAAACTAAACAAGTAGGATAGGATAAAATTGAAATTGCAACTTGATATACCTGAAGCTGAGGCACACTACATCCATCCCCAGTAGAAATATTGCTAGGACCATTTTTTCTTCCTCTCATGTGCCTCTGACCCTGATGCTGGGGAGCAAGCACTGTTGTGGTAGAAATATTTCTAGTTGCATTTTTCCTTGCACTGTTGTGCCTCTGGCTTTGCTGCAGGGGAGGAAGAAAATGTGGATGATATATACTACATCAATCAATAAAAGAAATATTTCTACTTACATTTTTTCTTGCACTGCTGTGCCTCTGGCTTTGCTGATGGGGAGGAAGAAATTGTTGTGGCACACTACAGCCATCCCCAACAGAAATATTGCTAGGAACCCTTTTTCTTGCACCTATGTGCCTCTTGCATTGCTGCTTTGGAGGAACCTGATGGACAGATATATTCAATATTGTATCAATATGTGTACTGCATGAGGAAAATTGCATTTAATTATGACTCATGTAAAAAATTGCATTCAATATGTGTACTGGAGGAACCTGGTGGACAATTGGGCTTGGCCTTCTACCCATGACATTGATCCCAGCACCCATCAACAATGACAAAAAATCTGGCTGACCCTCTTTGCTAAGCTCCTTAGTTTGAGCTGGTGGCCTGCCTCTATGTAGACCAGTACTTGTAGATGGCTTAGGTACAACTGCATTCTTACAGCTCCTCTTGTTGTGCCCTACTTCTTGGCACTTTTGACATGTTTGGGTCTGACCCTTTCTAGAAAGTTGGCTTGAGCTTGACCCAGTTTCAAACTGACCTCTTTTCCTCTTCTTGGCAGGCCTCCCAGGCTGCTTGGTAAACTTTGGGGGCACTAACTCTGAGTAAGTAGACTTAGGCCAAAATCTTGAATCTGGAATGGGTGAGATCATGCCTGCATATGCTTGCAAATATGTAGTCCTTGTGTAATATCTATGAACAAAATTTTCAGGATGTTTATTTTCAGCCATCAATGCTGCACATGCATGAATGCAAGGGATCCCTGTCCTATCCCAATATCTACAATCACAAGTCTTAGTCATCACATTCAAAGTGTATACACCATTTTCTGCTCTTACTTCATACTGCCCCTCACCAGCATACACCACAGGAAGAGTAGTACATTTCCTTTTGAACTTCAAGATTTTCTCAAGAATCCTAGGGCATGTCTCTGCACTCCACTTGGCAGCACTTGTTTTCTTCTTTTGAAACCTTATCATCAACTGCCTCCTAATCATTTCCAAGCATGTTATGATAGGTTTATCCCTAGCCTCTAAAATAAACTTGTTAAAAGATTCAGAAATATTGTTGACTAGTAAATCACAACAACTATCATCTGTGAAGTAACATCTACACCATGCCTCCATCCTCACCCCACATAGCCACTTCACAGCTTCAGGAGAGGTCTTATAGAATTCCTCAATGCCAGCTACACAGTCTTCTTCAACATAAGCTGTTGCAATCTTCCATAACAACTTCCTATATATCATTGGCCTGAACTCCTTTCTGAAATTCTCATACATATGCCTTACACAAAATCTATGGTGTGCTGTAGGCAATATATCTTTAAATGTCTCCAACAATCCCTACACAAAAAACCACATTTAGAAATGTAGTAATAAACCAAGTAAGTGTAGTAAGTGTATTCAATTACTGCAGTAATCAATTACTGCAAGAAAAAACCAAGTAAAAACCACAATTCTAGTCATAAAAACTTGCTTGTATTCATGTAATGCAGTATACATAGTAAGTAGTAACTGTACCTTCTGTCTATCAGAAATGAATGTGAACTGCTGATCATTGTTAACATCAAGAGCCTCAAGCAAGCACGTTAAAAACCAAGTCCATGTGTCTTTAGATTCATTTGTGACAATAGCTAAGGCCAGTGGAAACATTTCATTGTTCCCATCACGACTGGTTGCACTCAACAGCACTCCTCCAATTTCTGTCTTCAAGAAAGTTCCATCCAGGCCAATAAAAGGTCTACATCCATCTTTGAAACCCTTGAACTGACATGGGTATGTGATAAAAATTCCATCAAAAATGGGTTCATCCTCATTCTCACTTGGCCTTGTCCTAATCTTGCAATAAGTCCCAGGGTTCCTCTGCAAAAGTGCATGAGAGTAGTTCCACAGTTGTTTGAACTGTTTCTTGTAAGATCCTTCAATATATGCATTTGCAAATCTCCTGGCCCTGTATAACTTGTTATCTTGCTTAATGTCAAGGCCAAAGTCTCTACTCAGAAACTTTCTCAACACATGAATTGGCATCTGTGGTTGGTCTCTGAAGTGCTCAACATACTTTTTGGCAATCCATGGGGAGGTCACTTGAGAATTGCTCCTAACAACATGGCACTCTACATGCTTTGTAAGCTTCTTCACTATAAAAGTCTCTCTGTTTCTATCCCCTGATCCTGAACACACCCAACCACACTTGTTAATGCATTCTACACTTATTCTCCAGCCCTCATTCTTCTTGAATGTAAAGTCATAGCCATTTCTAATGGCATGCTCCCTCAACAACTCCCTAAATTCATTTGGTGTGGCAAACTTCATGCCAACATCCAATTGAGGGTTATCCAAATCCACCTTCTGAACAACATGTCCCCCTCTGATGTGCATCTCATCTTCACTGCCTTGCATGCTCCTAATCACATCAGAGTCATCTGAATCTGTTGCCCATTCATTTTGTGGTTCACATTCAGGGCCTCCATATACATGCATTCCATCAGTCTTCCTATGGCTGGGATGCACAGTTAATTCAGCATCTTCTTCAGCCATTATTTCATCCACCACTCCTACATCATCTTCACTACTTCCACCTTCATCATCTGCATCATCCTCATCTGTAGGTTCATATTCAGAATCAGTCTCTGACTCATTGTTGTCTTCTCCCTGTATTCCATCAATTGGTGATGTCCCCTCTGTTGCATTGGCCCTTGACTCATCATTGTATTCATCATCTGCATCATCCTCATCTGTAGGTTCATAGTCAAATTCACTCCCTGTCTCATTGTTGTGTTCTCCATGTACTCCATCCATTGGTGATGCCCCCTCTGTTGCAGTGGCCCTTGACTCATCATTATCTTCTTGTGGTGGCTCCAGTAGTGAACCCTTCATGCAACATTGTGCTTCATCAACTGTTGGCTCATCTAATGCTTTAGCTAATTGCTCTTGTTCTTTATGTACTGTTCCCTCCTCTAGCTCCTTATCTACATGCTCTGTTACTGCCTCTTCTGTTGGCTCATCTAATGCTTCAACTAATAGCTCTTGTTCTTTATGTAATGTTGCCTCTTCTGTTGGCTCATCTTCTTGTGTTTGTACTGTTGTCTCAACCATTCCCTCATCAACCTGTTCTTTTTCATTATGGCCTGTTTGCACTGTTGCCTCAGCCAATCCCTCATCCAACTGGTCTTTTTCTATATGTCCTGTTGCCTCATCCAGTGCCTCATCAAAATCAGTTTGTAGTGAGTATGGACAGCTGGGGTTAACATCAATTTCCTCACACATTTCAGCAACATATGAGTCTGCAGTTTGCATCATACTTGTCCAAGTTTCAGCCTCCTTTCCCTTGACAGTTTCCTCTGTGCTTCCCTCCTCATTTGGTACTGAAGATGGACATACATTATCATGTTCAAAATGAATCTCTGCTTCCCTCCTCCTTCCCCTTCCAGCCTTATTCCTACCATCTGTGTCCTCCCCTTCTGACTCAGTCAAGTCAACAATGCCATATTTTGCAGTGTAACTATCTTCTATTTGCTGCCCTTCAAGTTCATGTGCAACATACAAGTCAACAGTTCTACTCCCCTGCAAGTTCAATATTGTTGATGCCTTCTCATCATCATCTATTCTCATGCACCAACTAAAATCCTTTCTCCAAGGCTTGTAGTATATGAAGCACCTTCCTTTATGTCCCAACTCCTTTATCAGCATTTTTATATTGTCCAATGACAACAATCCAACAACACAGTCTGTGTAAAATACCTGCTGCCCACCCTCATAACCCCCTTCATAACCAAGTCTCAACAGGCCCCCATGATGTATCTTCAAATTAACTTTGTGGCTCTGCAAAAAAAAAAAACCATTTAACAAGGTGTATAATATGCATAATTTAGCATAACAAATTATTTTGCACATATAGGATATTATTGTGCACATATATAATTGCTTCTGTTGAATGTTGCCAATTAGCAGGGTACTCATTGTGTCACATATACCATGTTGCATGTCATTGTGTCACATATACCATGTTGCATGTTGCATATTCCATAATTAGCATAATTATCTTATCTAATTATTGAAAAATATTACTCAATCATCAAGCAGTTCAATGTTTCTAATTTACTCAAAAATTTACTCTCCCAGCATCAAGCAGTTGAATGTTGCTAATTTCTTTAAGTCTTGGCAAATTCTACTACTTAGCTAACTACTTACATCATCTGTGCTTTAATTAACATACTTCCCATGCATCTGAAAATTTCCAATTTAGCTAACCTACAAATTTCCAATTTACTCTATTTCTTCTACCTCCGACCAATCAACAGCTTAATCTTCCAAGCATCTGAAATTTTAACATAATCCATAGAAATAAATCATTTCCCGTTTTAAATTTACACATATTTCCAAAAAAAAGAAAAATTACTCACCATCGTGAGCTTTATCACAATCTTCTTCACCTCTCTTCAAGCTTCTTCTAGCCACGCCCACCAGCAGCCCCTCTTCCGGCCCTCTTGCTTCTGATGACCTTCATGCCCGCGATTTCTCTTCAATTTCATGGATTCCTGATCTTTCCCCCAATTTTCCCCCAAGCATTTGCCGCAGCTTCCTTCGTTGCACGGTTAAGCCTCGACATCAAATCAGTTACCCTTTTATTTAGTTCAGGGGCATAACGGTCCAACGTTACAAAAAAAGTCCCCCGTTAGCAAAAATGAGTTTTGGGTATCAAAATTTACCAAAGTAAACGATAAGGTATATACTTGACAAAGCCCCAAACGTTGGGGTATTTTAGTGTCATTTACCCTTCTTATATAACAATAACACTAACAAGAAGCATGTAAATCACAAGATGATGAGGGAAAAATGAAAATTCATCATTTTTTGCTAAGAAGCAAACCCCTCATTCTTTGCATGCCAAGAAACATTTTTCTACACTTATGCATGCCACATCCACCCATCTTGCAAAGTCAAGACAATTGCCTAGGAAATCCTTAAGTCTTTGAATTCTCACTAAGTGTAGTATGCAAGAGAGGAATAGATACATCAACTCTTTAGGTAGGGATGTGATCACCTCATGTGATTACATTAGGAAATCAAACTCCTCTTGGGTTTGGTTTCATAATGTTTAAGTCTCTCATACATGTGCATATTGCATGTGTATTTTGTCTTAATGATTATTTTTAAGCATATCCATTGATTGTGTGTGATTTTTCATGATTTTGAAAATATTTTCAAATTATTCTTCATGAAAATGGGATCTTGGGGATTACATTGTTATACATGTATTTATTGATCTATATGTATGACAATGGGGGAGTTAATATGTCATGTATGTTTAAAAGTATTTTAAAACATATTTTAACTCTCATTTTGGGTGATTTTTGAGATGATGTTATACAATTGGTTATTGTGATCACAAATTCAACCCATTGGTGTTGCCAATATTTTCCATGCTATATTTTCTATTGGCAATGTCATTTGTATCAATGATGCTTGATTTTTCTATATCCATACATTGATACAATTTTAGGCCCATGGCTCCAAGTATTATTATTTACAATTGGTAAAGTTACTTTTTCTTTACAATTGGTATTAGATCCTAGAAGTCAACTTTTTGACCCTTTTCTATGATTTAGGGGGCATGAGATAGTGATTGATACACACTTTAAATTTATAATTAGGTATCAAACACCTCTTAATTTCTTGTTTTATTTGTTACACTTTTAAGAGGGAGTCAATAACAAGAGTTATTTCTTGTATGCTTGATGTCCACCTTTTTGACAATGACAAGGGAGAGAAGGATATGAATTATGTAAACCATACATATGGAGAGTGTTATTTATTTATTACAATTGATTTATATAATCCATGCCACCTATATGTTACTATTGATTTGTTACAATTGGTTATCTATTTTCAATTGGTGCATATAAGTAGGGGGAGCTCATTCGCATTGTTCTTTATTTGTTTATATTTTACATAATGTGTGTCATCATCAAAAAGGGGGAGATTGTTAGGTATTAGTGTTTTAGACCAATATTATTTAGATGATGATCACAACATTATGTTGTTTCTAATGAATCTCTATGTTTTATTCTCATGTTTGTAAATTGAAGAATTGTGTTTTGGAGACTAAATGCTTGGTGCAAGGATAGACATCGAGAGGTGCATTGTCAAAGCTTGGAACTTGATGAAGGAAATCTCATCAAGAGGTGCCAAAGCTTGGAAGATGATGGGGAGCATCAAGGCATCAAGAGCTTAAAGCCTTAGACTCTATGAGATGCAAAAGGTAATCCATGTAATTTCTATTACTTGCATTTCTCTTTTTGAGTCTAGAATTTTGTAATGTCTTGATAGATGGCCATACTCATTCATGCATTGCATTAACCATCTTAGAAAACCTTAGGATCATTATAGAATCCAACCTAATAGGTTCCACATGCCATGAACTCCAATTAGAGTCTCTGACCTTCCAACAGGCGACTGTAGAAGGAAGGGCAGTCGACTGGGTGATCTCCAAGCGTCTGACCAGCCTTCTACAGTCGATTGTTGTGCACATCTCAAGTCAACTTTTTCTTGACTCTTTCTTGAGCTTTCGGTGAAGGCGACTGAAGTTCATTTGATAGGTGCATGTCTACCATCAGGCACCTGAACTTTGTTTTTCAGTCGTCTAAGTGCCAATGTGCGTATCTTGTCGTTTCTGGGCACCAATCCACTGTGTGTGACAGCCGACTGATGTAGAGTTTACACTCGCCTGTCTATATTCAGACGCCTGGACTTTGGTCATCAGTCGTCTGAATGCATAAGTGCGAAATTTGCATTTTCTCAGCTCCTTTCCATCCCATGTGGCAGCCACATACTAAAGTATATTCAGGCGCCTGCACATTGTACAAGAGCCTGTGTAGTCTTCAACAGTCATATGTATGATCTGACTCAGATTATAGCCGTTGGGATTAAATCAAGCCTTAGCTGGTCGCATGTCCGCTCTTATACAGGCGCCTGTCGATGATGTTTCAGCACAAATTTTAGTTTATTTACAACTCTTGGAACTATTAAAGATCATCAAGAGATCATTACAACCACTCATATCTCGTATTTCCCTCATTAGAGCATTTTTCTGTTCATGCATTGAAGCTAGCTCAAGGGAAATCATCCAAGTGCATCAAAGCTCATCTCAACACTTGGAGATCCTCTTCCATGACTTCTTCTTCATATTGAGTAAGTTCATCTCACGGCATAGATAAGAGTATTTATTTCATTTTGTGAAGTGAAACCCTAACTTTCTTTGTGAAAGTTAGTTTCTCTCTTAGTGAGAGTTAACCCCTAACTTTCTTTGTGAGAGTTAGTTGCTTTATTTGTGAGAGCTAGGTACTCTCTTTGTGAGAGTTAGATTCTCTTTGTGAGAATTCAAATCCCTTGTGTAGGGTATCTTTTTGTGAGATTGTATTCACTACTTTGTGCATGATCATAGTGAATATTGGTGTGGCTGGATATACCCAAGTTCGGGAACCAATGTAAAATCTTTGTGTTAGCTTTTGCTTGATTGTGTTGTTTAAATTCATCTTGCACTTATAATTCTGCATTTGCAAGTTTAATTTTTAATTACGCGATTATTGACATTACTCTATTCATGCACCTCTAGAGTGTTTGTTGTTAGTATTGCAAAGCATAGACAGTCCTTACAAGAGGAGAACCAACCTGCTGGCTTTGCCATAGCATGCAATCCGCCAGGCTCTCAGGCCTAGCCCTCTCCAAGAGGGAACAATCACTTGGGAGGATAGAATTCTCCGCCAAGTGGACCGCCACTCCGAAATCCGCAAAGAAAGACTCGTCGGACGGTGCCTCAGGGGCAAGACCGACCGAGATGGACCAACACACCGGTAGCATCCGAGCTAGCTCAGAGGGGGGCCTTATTAAAAACATAAAATTAAAATGTAACTTACTTACGTTGATCGTATGCCAACAGATGAACATGAACTCGTATCGTTGATCCTTCCACGACATGCACAGGTTGAAGATATCTGTCCTTTTCTACAGGGTAGAAAGAAAATAATTTAATTTTACAGACCACGGGCCAAATGTGAGCTTTATGGCACCAATGTATAGCGACCCGCTACCCGTTTTTCAAGAGGCAACCCCGAGATTTTCGTTCCCCATCGTCCCTCCTTAGGAGTAGGGTTTGTGCCTGCGAAAAACCAAATATACTAAATGCATAATTTTGATTGAAATAAATATGTGTACAATATACACTGCCGTTGGAAGCACCCCCAGCTTTGTTTGACAAATGCTCGATAACATCCAGCTGCATTTTAAAACATCCGGCTGCCTCTTATTTGCCTCTTCGTACATAGCGGCCGTTGGTACAGCAGCACCCTCTATTGCAGGGTTATACGGAATATATACCATCGGCGCTGCCAAGACATGCGATGTGGAAGTCGGAGACGTGGAGGCGGCATGTGACTCGGCTGACCTGCGAGTATCAATATGTATATCCTCAATACCACCTGCATCCATACGCCATAATACAATTGCGAATTCAATTAGTTTAACCAACAGGAGAGAACATTTAACATATAAATATGCGTACATGTCCCAGTTAGTATGTAGGGAAGGGGAGACATGTCATGTAGTGCCTGAAAATATATAAAGAATTTTATGCAATTAGTTATCCAAAAATTAAAGGTTCACATTATACAAACATACTAAAACAATAAAATAAGCGTACATGTCCCATAGGGCGGGGTGGTATTTGCCACAGGGGAGCCATGTCTAGCAGTGCCTGAAAATGTATGCAGCATTACCAATTAGTTTTCTAAAAAATTAAAATGCGCACATTATACAGACATACTAAAACTACAAAATATGCATACCAGATAAAGATGGCCGGGGGGTTTGTGCAATAGGAGAGTCATGTCCTGCAGGACCTGAAAATGTTTTATAAATTTTAGTAATTAGTAATCCAAAGAATTATTCTAAACACATTATACAGTAATCCTAAAACTACAAAATAAGCATACATGTCACAAAGGTGGGGGGGGGGGGGTCAGGGGGGTCCATATACCTGCTGAAAAAACCTTGGAAAAAACTCTCTTCATCTGCACTTCATAATATTTATTAATAAAAAGAAAAATTTATGTTTAAGTGTTGTAAATATTTGTGTAATTTATATGAATTAAAAGTGTTGTAAACAAAATGCAGAAATTCATACTCTTTATTGATTCCAGGTGTAACGGTCTGTTTTCGATTGTACGCTTTGTCGTGCACGTAGTCTTGTTCGTGCACGTATTTATTTTAGACTTTGTCTGTATCCGAACCCTATGGTGTGATATGTCGTTGTGACCCTCTCGGAGAGTATTAAATTGTGAAATTATTTTGGAACGTCATTTCACAGGTCGTTCTCCCACGATTTGACTTTATTTGAGGAGACGTCACGATTTTCACTTTTGTCGTGAGGCTTTTCTATTTTTTTAGTTTCGTTTCTCGTCGTTGAAATTGTGATCTGTCTCCTTAGTTTTCTTTCTCTCGTCGTCCCGGTCGCCCCATTATTTATTTCACTATTTTTGGGCTTCGTTTGACCTACTTACACTTTTGGCCCAACCTATTATATTTTTAACCCTAAGTTTCATATGACACATATCCCCTATTATTTAATAAATCCTTCATCATCCAATGTTAACTTAGCCAGCCATTTCTTAGCCTTGGCCGCACTATTCACGCATGGGGGAGAGAGGGTGAGATACTTTGTTTTTATAATTTTCTTTATAACAATTCCAACCTAAAAGCAACCCTAACAACCCTAGACCAAGTCCTAGACCCACTACCCACGTTTAGCCTAGTCACGTGAGCCATACCCTATTAAAATAACCTAGGTTTACACTTATTTTTTTCACAGCCCAAACATCTATCAGCTGCCGGCCCTATTAACCTCTCACGCAAAAACCCCCGAGAGCCCTTCTTCTTGCACTCTCCGACCTTAAACCACCGTCGACCGGCCTCCTCTCCCTTCCCCCGACCTTCCTCCTCCCCTCAGGCTGCCGTATCTCTGCCCTAGCCACTGCAAAAGTCCTCGCAGCCGCCGTCTCGCACGGAAATCCCCCAGCAGCAGCAGCAGCAGCAGCTTGCAGCAGCAGCAGCCGCCGCCGCCGCCCGTGCCCCCTGTCATCGTGGGTCGCCCCCTCTGATCCCTTGCGCCGCCATGGCAGCTTCCTCAGGCCGCCTTGCTCTGAAACAGCGAGGGTGCTCGCTGTTTTGCGTTTTAACGACGTATCGACACGTCGTATCGCCTCCCGTCGTTCCCTCTCGCTGTTGGGATCTTCCGACAGTCCTCTACCTCTCCTAGGGGTGTTTCTCGACGTTACGATCGTCCCCTATGATGCTCAACGTCGTAGTCTCCGTGTACGTCGACCCGTTCGTCCCGGTTCGTTGTTACGGCTTCCCAGAAGCCGTACAAATGTCTACCGATCACTTGCTCGATATTTGGAATCTTGTTCACTGATCTTGTCGCTGTTTGAGGATTGACGAGCGTGGAATCTAATTTTGAAATCTGGACTGGGAGCGCGTTCTATTATTCCAACCCCTGGCGTCGCTACCCGACGCCAGTGTAGCTCTCGTGTCGTGTAAGGGTAACTTTCTGAATACTTAGGATCCCTAACCCATGCATGCTAATCAAGATAAAAATCGGTATTTTAATTGTCTAGTAAATCACTAATAAAGATAATTTAATTGGGACTGTAGGCTGGTGGATCCGAGCACATAGGTAGACTGGACTGATTGGACGGTGTTTGCAGAACGGTTGATTGCAGGAAAGTGAAACTTGCCAATTTGTACTTTAGGCCATGTTTTAGGCCATTCCCCGTCTTTATCGTAAAGAGACTAGGCGACGAAATGATACTCTCCTAGACGCAACTTTAAGATCTAGCTTGACAATGAAGCTAGATCTGTCACCCTGCCATGTCATTCATGCATTATTGACTGTCATGTTTAATTTCCATATATGTATGCTCATTATTTGTCCTCTGCCATGCCTGTCACGTTTAAATTCCATATCTGCATGCTCTTAAATTGTAATTTTGCCATGCCATGCATCCTATATGTCATCCCATGCTTGAATGTTGCATTCGTAGCACACGCTACTCATACTTGCTTGTTGAGGCTAGGCACCTGCGTTGCAGGCACAACCCTATGCCAAATACACTTCTTGGCTCGTGATTCAGAAGCGGGCTACATGTGTTGGTCAAAAGCCAATGCCCGATACACGTGGAGGGGTAGGGTTAAGCGATCACTTGAGCTTAGGAGTTGGCCTGTACAGCCACTTCAGCCAAAAGGCATAAACTCTGTGCACGACGTGTTACTTGACTTGTAAAATCCATGTGAATGTTTACTAGCTTTACTACCTTGCCATGTCATACTTGTTGCACCTTACTACTTGTTGCATTCATATCTTAAACTGCCATGTCATCGCATACTCTTAGAACTGCTAGGTTGTTTCCTTCTTTTAGTTTCCTTGCACAAGTCTCTTGTAGACTTGCTGACATGCGCCCTCGTCTCTTTTGGGTGTCGCATGTTAGTTGCTGAGCCAGAGCCCGTTGCTGAGGACGAGCTGTTTGTTGATATTGAGCCTGAGTCCACCATTGACGTGGAGTACGAGGACACCGGCGACCAGTCGTAGAGACATAGTTCTGTGTTGCTTCTGATTAGTTCCTGTTAGGTTGTCGGTGCGTAGCACCTTTCCTTTTCTGTACTTTTATTTTCTGTTGGCCATGCTTGGGCCTTTAGACTCTTCTTTTTAGCCTGGTGGCTTTTCTGTGATGTTGGACTTTATTTGTGGACGTTCTGAGATTGGAATAATATTATCTGTCTCTCTTCTTTATTATTATTTTTTGTTCTGTTTCGCATTTGCAAGGACCTATACTTGGTTATTCCAGACGCTTTACAGACTGGAGCCTCACAGCTCCAAGTCTGAGCGGACTTCTCACACCTCGCCTCCATTTTAGGGAAGCGGGTCGTGACACTAGGTAAAATCATCGTAGAAAAATAAGTTTTCTACATTTACATGTTTTTATTGCTTAGTAATGGAAAAATTTCAACAAGTTGGGGTTGATGTTGAATCCCTTTGTGACCGAGTCCAAATGGTAGATGAAAGGACTTTGTTTATTATGTTACTTCGTCTTTTGCACTCCGCTACTACGATACATGTACCTATGATCACCAAATAGGGCATATCCACACGCAACGGTGTGATGTCATCAGTCATTTCATTGTTTGTCTCGATTGAAAAATCATCCATGAATTCACCGGCTAAGAGTACAACATCGACGTCGTCTTCATTGCCCTCTTGAGAACCCGTTTCATCCCGTGCATATGCTCTAGGCGGATTTCTAATAACCACCCAAAAATCGTCTACCATTATATCTTTAACATAAAAATATTGTTTTGCTTGCGAGGCAAACATGAACTTCTCTCGCGGATAGATTTCCTTCTTCAGATTAACGACCGTGAAGCCCAAGTCATCCTTCTTCTTTACTTGCTCACACCACCGTACCTTAAACATAACATGGCTCACTTCCTTTCAATAGCCATAAAAAATCTCAACCACATCTTCAACCTGGCCATAATAGAAGATTTACCCTTCTTTTAGTTGTTGATCTTTGGAACTTGCATATGACAAATGTGAAAAGGAGGAGAAGATTCCACTATTTTGGGTGCATCGGTCCTTCTCGACTTCAATGGTATTAAATCTATAACCATTGATAGAATAACCTCCATTACGATGTACTTTGCCTTCAGGACCTCTGACGTAGTTTTGGATCTCCTCGGATAACTGTGCACCACGAACATATTACTCTGCCACCTTTAAGATAAATAAGAATCACATTCATATATGCACGTTCTCGATATTGATTTTTTGATAGGTATGCAATTATCGTGAAAAATCGATGAACGTACCTTCAGTTTCAGCCATACAGGAAATTCTTTAGAGTGTGCATCTGCAACCATTTTGTTAGGAATTTTGACGTGCAATCTGATTTGGACTTCTTCCTTATGAAGACTGAGAGACAAGTAAAGAAAGCTATTATAACTTAGAAATTAAACCACTTACAAAAGCGAATAACTCAGCTTTATTACCTGCGATAGGAGTCAAATATCGATAGACTAGTCATTACCCGTGCCCATAGGGCACAGTTTATTTAATGGCTGAGTTTTTCTCCCCCACAAATTTCAAGTTCCCCAAAATTTCATGTTTTTCCACAAAATTTCAAGTTTCCCCCCCAAATTTAAGTTTTCCCCCAAAATTTAAGTCCCCCAAAATTGTCATTACCACCTAGGACAAACTTGCCACGTAGGACAAAGCTTTGTCCTAGTAGGATAAGATTCAAAATCTTCATAGAACTGGAAAAAAATGGTCGGAAGGGGTGAGAATAAAAAGTGTGGGTGGGTGTGTGGGGAGGGTCCATGGGCAAAAATACAAAAACCGGGGTTGTATGTGCAAAATTCCCCACCTCCTCTTTTATCCCTCAAAATCTTATCTCTTATATTTTCTCTTTTCCAATTTCCCCGTTTTATATAATAGATATCCAAATTCTCTTATCCAATTTCTCATGTCCAAAATTCTCTTATCAATTTCTCTTGATAACATCCGTCTTTTATATAATAGATATCTCTTATCCAATTTCTCTTGTCCAATATCTCTTATCCAATTTCTCTTGATAACATCTCTCGTTTGTAATATAGATATCTCTTATCCAATTTCTCTTGATAACATCACTCTTATCCAATTTCTATTGTCCAATATCTCTTATTTAATTTCTCTTGATAACATCCCTCTTTTATAATATAGATATCTCTTATCCAATTTCTCTTGTCCAATATCTCTTATCCAATTTCTCTTGATAACATCCCTCTTTTATAATATAGATATCTCTTATCCAATTTCTCTTGTCCAATATCTCTTATCCAATTTCTCTTGATAACATCCCTCTTTTATAATATAGATTATTTAGAACACGTGTGTCCTCTCCATAATCATTATAGAATACTCCATCAGGAACTCTTGCCTGACGATTTACCCTTATGTCTACACCCGTAAATAACGAGATATAAACATCAAGGTCTCATTTAACGTATAATTCTTGGATATTGACCCTTTTGGACATGCACGATTGTGCACAAGTTGCTTCACGAACCCTAGAAACATACGGGTCAAAATCATAAAAAGATTCAAAATCACATTTAATTTTGGTTCGAGCAAAATAGAATATTATATGGCATAGCCATGCACCTTTCAACGGGGTACATCCATCGCTATTGTACCGACCCTGCAATATGGGCCTCCTTTGCAAGGTGCATAGTAAGATGAACCATGATGGTTAAGAATGAAGGCGGGAATTTTTTTCCTTATTATACATTGTAAGGATAACCCGCGCCTCTAAATCTTCAAACTCACCAACTGCTATCACCTTCGAGCAAACCTGCCTGAAGAACTCATAGAACTGTATCAAAACTTTTGCCAGCTTCTTATCGACATGACGTAATGCAACTCGAAGCAGCTGATGTAGCAAGATATGATAATCATGTGTCTTCAATCTAAATATCTTCATCTGATCTACGTGCACACATCTTTATATATTTGAAGCATATCCATCTGGTGTCTTCAAGGACTTGAGAAACACACAAAGATTATGAATTTCATCTCTTGAAAGGGTGACCCGGGAAGCTGGTAGGTCGTACTTGTAATTTTCCTTTTGGGCCTGCAATTCAGGACGTATATTCAATTCTTTTAAGTCAAGCTGTGCCTTTACTCCATCTTTCGACTTGTTGGTGTCTTGCATCAAGGTATACAACAGAGTTTCACATATGTTCTTTTCGATGTACATGACGTCCAGTTTGTGACGTATTTTCAAAGTCCTCCAATATGACAATTGGTAGAAAATACTGAACTTTGACCAACCACTTGATAGTATTCGAACATCTGCTGTGTTAGAATCTATGTGAGACATTCGAGCCGTTCTTGTTGTAGATTTGCCCTTGCCCTTGCCCTTGCCCTTTCCTTTTCCCTTTCTAATCCTCCTTCTAATACCAAGAGGGTTCTCTTTGCTATATCTGTTCTTTCCAAACTTCACTCTCTTCAAATGGTGAAGTGCTTCAAATATATCCTCTCTGCTTAGCTGTTCTGGTATTTCTCTGCATTAGGTTTTACCGTCGAACAACTGTCTATGTCTCCTATAACTATAACCTGCATGCAACCATCTTCTCTTCTGTCAAAAGCAAAACTTACGACTATATTTCAGGAATGTGCCCTCATAACCTGTCGTGCAAACTGGGCATGCCATTCTACCTTTCGTCGACTAACCAGATAGATTAGCATACGCCACAACCAGAGTGTTTAGCATACGTCGGGAAGTTGTTTATCGTCCATAAAAAATTAGCATGCATGCAAAAACTTTGCTTTGTTAATGCGTCGAAAGTGCCCACACCTTGTCCCCATAAAAGCTTCAAATCTTTAGTTAATGGTTGCAGAGAAATATCGATATCATTTCCAGGCGAGTATTTCCCAAGTATCAATAGTGACAGTATCATGTTTGGTAACTTCATGCACATATGAGGTGGGAGGTTATACGAGGTCAACAACACGGGTCAAGTGGACCAACCAGAGCTCATCACTCCAAACGGATTAAACCCATAGCTTGAGAGACCAAGCCTAAGATTCCTCGACTCCCTTGCAAAGTCGGGATAAATATGATCGATATACTTCCATGCTTCCCTATCAACAGGATGGCTCAATTTTCCGACATCTATGTGGTCGGTTGCATCCCATCGCATTTTTTTGCCAATTCAGAAGACATGAAAAACCTCTGCAGCCTTGATATAATTGGAAAATAACAGAGAACCTTCGTCGGAGTCTTCTTCTTAGCTTAGACTGTAAGACCATCCCTGCTTGACCCTGTTATTTGTTCTACTTGCCACCGGGACACATGACACGTTGGACATTTGTTTAGGTCCTTGTTGTCTTTGTAATATAGAATGTAATCATTAGGGCATGCGTTAATTTTCTTGTAATCGAGCCCTAACATATTAATGATTTTTCTCGCTTCATAATGAGTAGCCGGAATGCTTTCCTTACCACCCAGAACTATCCTTCTCAGCAAATCCAACAACATCTCAAAATGTGTAATCGCCATTCCGCTAAGTGTTTGGATATGCAGACGTCTAATCATGAATGATAGCCTCGTAAACTTAGTGCATCCTTCGTATAAATCCGACTCATTATTCTCCACTAATTTCATCAAGCGATCAAAGTCAATGGAATGAATATCATCATATGAACGGTTTTCGCTCGGAGCACCAATATTTTCTAGTATTGTATATATGTCATCTGCCATTTAATCTCCATGCATAATAGACTCTTTTGCCCGAAGCATCTCATCTATTATGGCACCTTCACCATGGTAACACCAAAAATTATAATTGGGTCGAACCCTTGAGAAAGCAATTGGACATGAACAATATACTTATGAAGGATCTCATTGTTCTAGCACATTTTGCAAGGGCAACGAATGTTGCCACATGACATGCGTAGAGGGTTGTCATCAGAGTACGCTAAGAATGCATCTATTCCCTCTATGTATTGTTGGTTTCCAGTCATAGTTGGATCCGATATTTCCATAAACGAATTGCCAGGAACCACCTACATCTGTAATTGACGATGAAATTTACATGTTTAGTTACTATCACACATTTACGAAATGTGAGTTTTGTGGGCTTTCTTTTCGTTACCGGGTGTAAATGGGAAGGCTTCTATCCCATTAGATATGCAATGCGCCGTGTAATCTTGAATCATATTTTTTGCATTTGTGTGTTCTTTTATTTCATGAGAATTTCGACAGCACCTACCCATTGTTATCCAAGTAACTGTAGCGGGAAGAAAGTGTATTCACAACTTCTTCCCGCATTTGTACTAGAAGAACAATGTGTAGATGCTGTCGAAATTCTCACGAAATTAAAGAACACACATTTACATAAAACATGATACAAGATTAATAGCGATGCATTTGCATATCCAACATATTCACACGGGACAAATCCAATAAATATTTATAAGTACATTCCCAATACATTCCCAATCACATGCGGCCACGAACTAGTTGACCAATCCGAACACGAAGGTGTTGATACCGTCAACCGATCCGTGCACTCATGTGATTCAAAAATACTACATATAACATTTATTGGATGGAAAAATCTACCGCTCGAGTTACTCTCTCTCTCTGTGTGTGTGTGTGTGTGTGTGTGTGTGTGTGTGTGTGTGTGTGTAAATTTTTTGGAGGGGGAGGTTGAGCGGGTTGCGTCCTCCTCCTCCACGTGAATTCAGAACATACTAATTTCATTTTGAATTTAACTCAAATTATATGATAAATATACACTACTGTACGTATGATTAGACAACAATTCATTACGCTAACAACAATTTAAATGATAATGGTCAATACCTTGACTCAGAGCACTACCCACCAATTGGAGAGACAAAAATTAAGAAATCCCAGTCAACATAGACCCTCAAAACACTGAATCATGCGAGATTTGTGTGAACATGAGAAACACACATGAAATTAGAGAAAATATTAGGGAGGGAGATGGGGAGGGGGAGGAGGGCGGAGGGGCAGTGCCACTGAGGGGAGGGGAGGAGGAGGGTTGGGTAGGGATGGGGGGTTATAGGGTGAGGGGGAGGAAAAGGGAGGGGAGGGGAGGGGGATTGTAGGGTGAGTGGGAGGGGCAGGAAGGGGGAAGGGGTGGGGGAGGGGGAAAATGGGTGGAGGGGTAGGGCCATAGAGAGGAGGAGGAGGGGCAGGGGCAGGGGCATGGAGGGGGATTGAAGGGGGAGGGGGAGGGTGAAGGGGATTGTAGGATGAGGGGGAGGGGGAGGGGGAGGTGGTGGGTGGGGCAGTGAGGGAGGAAGTGGCAGGTGGGGCAAGGAGGGGGAGGATTCGATGACAGGTAGGGGTAGGGAGGGGGTCAGTGAGGTGGAGATGTCGGTGACGGAGTACAGGTGATCAAGGGCGGCGATGGAGGGACCGTTTTCAGGGGCAAAGGTGGAGGGGGGTTTGTACGTTTTAGGGTAAGGGAAGGAGGTTATGGAGGGGAGGATAGGGAGGTTGATGGCAATTGAGGGGTCGACAGCACCCGTCGACGACCCTGCTCCCCCTTGTAGGATCTAAAATAGGCCTGGGGGGGGGTGAATAGGCCAATGACCAATTATCGCTTGATAAAATTTAGTCTAGATAAAACTTAAAAACTTCAGACAGATAAATGTGCAAAAAATAAACAACAGAAGCAATCACAAAGTATATACAGTATTTATCCTGGTTCCCTCCAAGACATACATCCAGCATTCAAAGTATCCACTAGATTTATAGTATCCAGTAGTACAGACACACGAACTTAGTGCACCGACACTGATTCTCAAGCCTATACCCTAGCTCACCAAAGCTCAAATACTACAATACTAGCAGTACTACCCTGTCTAACTTGCCCTTCACAAGTTAAGTCTCCAACAAACTCAGAGTAGAAAGAATTACGTTACAAACCGATCAACAATATCGTAAATCACACAATATAAATAAAGAGTAAGAGTTTAGAGTTCTCATTTGTGGATTTTGGCTCTATCCCCGTAGATCAGCACTGAAAGAGCTCTGCAACGCTTCTGACGGATCTTAGTTTGGACCTCTGTGCTGAAAGATAGCTCTGTCCCTTCACTGGTAGTCGTACGGACTCCTCGGTTGACGTGAAGATGGATCTGAAAATTTCCTTTAGGGAAGGCTTTTTCTTTGGCTCATGATATAGTGCTCATCGATACGAACCCAACACCGCAAACGGTTCTCAATTTGGATCTCTAGAACTCAACTTATGGATGATTTAGTGAAGAGGTATACATGGGTACATATAGGGTTAAGAGTTTGTGGGTTTGCACTGTGCGAAGGGATCCGCACGCATCGGCTTTGTGGGTCAAACCGTGTACAATCCACAACCTGCAAAAAAAACGGTCTGTCGGCACCGTTCGATCGAGGATGGACGGCTGAGATTTGGCCACGTCGCCGCTCGTCTGCGCTCGCCAACGAGGAGCCGCCCGCAATTGTTGACTTCGAGTCGGCAGCTTTGCAGGCCGTTGGATGATGATCCAACGGTCACGATTCGTCTACGTCGGCTGCGACTCGGCTCAGATACAGCGCCACATTCGGAACAGTACCGTATGTGTATTTTTCTGAGTAATTTCACTGTATTCTTGAGTATTTGGCCTCCAAATAATTCCATAAAATTCTAAACAATTCTCAAAAATCCCATAGCCCCATATTTACATGGTAGAATTGTTTCACCTTATTTCACCACTTGTAGAAAAATTTCCGTCTTTGTATACTTACATTTTCTTCGTATTCTTCCTTATTTTGGCTTCAAATAATTTCCATAAATCCTAAAAAAATTCTCATGATATTTATAGCCTATGCTTTACTCTAGGATAGAGTTTCATAGTTATACTTCACTTTTTTCTCTGCTTTCGTTATTCCAAATGCAGTTTCATCGTTGTATTTCAACGTACTTGAGTACGCACATGCTTATACTGACCAAGCATGAATGTTATACTACATAGGGACCTATTAGAACCTGATACACACTTAACAAACATATTAGAATAGTTCAGTAGGGTTTGTGAACATCAAACAAGCATGAAGTAGTTGTTTCCAATATTCTCCCCCTTTTGATGAGAACAAACCAAACATTAGGATTACACCAAAAAACTGTGAAGTGTGTGAAGTGTTAAGCATGAAGTGTGAGCATGAATGACAACAAGATTAAGTGCAGGCAAGCAGGGCAAAGAAAATATGCGCCCTCCTATTGTCATGCTCCCCCTATCTCTGATACTCCCAAACAGTTTTAAGGTTTAAAAAACTTGTCATGCTCCCCCTATCATGTCCATGTTCCCATTCCCAATCTTAATACACTCTCTCCCCTTTGTTTTCATAAAAAAACGCATAAGAGAGTAAATATCATATGGCTAATGGAAAAGTAAACATTATAAAGCAGAACAAAAAACATACATTGATGACCACCACGAACAATTAAGCAATATGCACTAATTTATAACTAGCATAATTCATCTTCGTGCTCAAGTGTGATAATCAAAAGTTAGTACAAATAGAGATGTAATAAGAAATACAGCCTGTCATATCCAACTTTTCAACTAAATATATGTACTTCAAAGATTGAGTTTCCCCTTCTCATGTAACATGAGTTCAAGGTACCAATTCCAAACATGACCTATAAGGATTTTTAAATGTGGAATGGCAGTGCTTGACGGATTTAACACCAACGCTAAGAAATTGCCTTTTATAGCATAAGTTAGATGTCTGAGGGTAGTATCAAGGACATGGATCGTATCCATTTTTCATACAAAGCTCTGTGTATATATAATTTTTTTAAGAAACTTGTCTTTGTTATTCTTTTTGTAGGCGGATATATACTTTGATGGGAGATTTTCTTTTTATCCATGCCTTGAAACATCATATCCCATTAGTTGAACATAATTTATTCCACCAACAACCATTTTTCTTATTCAAGATTACAAAGCCATATCAAAAACATTTTGATCTGTGTAAGTGTGATTTGAAGATATTAAAAACGTTAGTTACTCATTAATGAATATGACCTAATTAAGCATGAAGTCTTTGAATGCAAGCATTGTTAAGAATATAATATCTAAAATCCATATGACATATGTTTTGCTTAAAAGACGATTCTGATGAAAAGTGCAAAATGAGGAGATAGACATTTCCCCCTTTTAAGATATTTTTCTTTTTCATGTTTTTAAAATTTTTTTAATAGCACACCACACACAAAATAAAAGCACACCCAAAAAATATTTTCACTCTAAATATGATCAATAATGCCCAGTCTAGACGTAGACGACAAAAGCGATCTTCTGGCAATGGTTTCATAAAAATATCTGCCAACTGAGAATCAGTAGAAATATATTCAATGGATACATCCTCTTTTGTCAAATGATCTCGAAGGAAATGATGTCTTACATCTATGTGTTTTGTTCGAGAGTGATGAACATGATTGTTAGAAAGATCTATAGCACTCCTACTATCACATCTTAATGGAACTTTTCTAAGATCCAAACCGTAGTCAGACAAGGTTTGCATCATCCAAAGTACTTGGGCACAGCAACTGCCAAGGGTAATATACTCAGCTTCAGTAGTGGATAAAGCAACACTGTTCTGTTTACGACTAGACCAATAAACTAATGAATGTCCTAGCATAAAACATGTTCCACTAGTGCTCTTTCTATCAATCATACTACCAGCATAATCAGCGTCAGCAAATCCAATTAAATCAAATAAACCACATGAAGGATACCAAAGGCCTAAAGAAGGTGTGTGAATCAAATACCTAAAGATCCTTTTAATGGCAATTACGTGTGACTTTTTGGACAAGCTTGAAAATGTGCACACAAACAAACAACAAACATTATATCGGGCCTAGACGTTGTTAAATAAAGGAGAGAGAGCCAATCATACATCGGTAAAGCTTTTGATCCACATCGATTCCTTTTTCATCTTTTTCAAGCTTCGTCGTGGGACTCATGGGAGTTCCAATTCCTTTCGCCTTCTCCATCCCAAACTTTTTCAATAGTTCTCTGATGTACTTGGTTTGCGATAGGAAGATGCCTTCTTCAGTTTGCTTGACTTGGAATCCCAAAAAGTACTTCAGTTCTCCAACAAGGCTCATCTCAAATTGATCCTGCATGGCCTTCTCAAACTTTTGACATAAAAGATCATCAGTAGCACCATAAATAATATCATCAACATATATTTGTACGATGAGAAACTGATTATGATCATGCAAAATAAAAAGTGTGTTTTCTGCACTACCCTTTTTAAAATCATTTTCCAAAAGATAAGTACTAAGACGATCATACCAAGCTCTAGGAGCTTGCTAAAGACCATATAACGCTTTTTCAAGTTTAAAAACATGATGTGGAAAATCATGACTTTCAAAACCGGGGATTGTTCAACAAACACATCTTCTTTTAGGTACCCATTCAAGAATGCACTTTTAACATCCATCTGTTTAAGCTTAAGTTTCTTATAACTTGCAAAGTCTAATAAAATTCTTATAGCTTCCAATCTAGCAACTGGTGTAAAAGTTTCATCAACATCTATGCCTTCAATTTGATTATAACCTTTAGCAATCAATCTTGCCTTATTTCTGATTACTCTTCCAGATTCATCAAGCTTGTTTGTATATATCCATTTGGTACCTACAACAGGATAATCTATGGGTCGTGGCACTAAATTCCAAACATTATTTCTATCAAATTGATTCAATTCATCATGCATAGCCATTACCCAACTTTCCTCAATCAAAACAGATTCAATAGTCTTTGGCTTAATTTCGGATATAAAATCCCCATGAATGCATAAAGCACAGAGATTACTAAAAGAGGAACAAGTTTGTATACCTGCCGTGGGTGCTCCAATGATCAGTTCTGGTGGATGGTTTGGATTGTATCTTAGCACTCATCTGTTCAGTGGTTCTTCCTCTTGGTTCTTTTCTTTTTCAGCATGTTCTTGTGCTTGACTTGGTTCAGTAATGTCCCTTGAACCGTTATCATTCTCTGCAATTGCATCACCTTCAGTTTCACTGCAATTCAAAGAATTATTCTCAGTTTCATCAAATTTAACATTAATTGATTCAACAATAGTTAAAGTGCGTTTATTATAAATCCTGTAAGCTTTGCTCCTTTACCAATATCCTATAAGCACTCCTTCATCTGATTTGGATTCAAATGTACCAAGTTGATCTCCAGTGTTTAATATGAAACATCTGCATCCAAATACTCTAAAATATGAAATATTAGGAGTTTTTCCATGCCAAAGTTCATAAGTAGTTTTCTTTACTATTGGTCTTAGCATGACTCTGTTACAAACATAACAAGCAGTATTTATTGCCTCGGCCCGAAAAGACATAGGCAATTCATACTCATTCAGCATACTTCTAGCCATTTCTTTTAAAGTCCTATTCTTTTTTTCAACTACTCCATTCTGTTGAGGTGTTCTAGGAGAAGAAAATTCATGCAGAATTCCTTTTTCTAAACAAAAGTTTTCAAAGATTGCATTTTCAAATTCTCCTCCATGATCACTTCTAATTTTTACAATTGAAAGATTTTTCTCATTTGAAACTTGATTGCAAAAGTTTTGAAAGTTTTCAAAAGAGTCTGACTTTTTTGCTAAGAAATAAACCCATGTAAATCTTGAAAAATCATCGACCAATACTAAGCAAAACTTCTTTCCATTTAAACTAGCAATATCAGTTGGTCCAAATAAATCCATGTGCATTAATTCTAAGATGAGTGTAGTTGCTATTTCTCTAAGTCCAGTAAAGGTAGATCGAGTTTGCTTACCTTTTGTGCATGCCACACACAACTTACTATTCTCGTATTTCTGATGTGGCAGTCATCTCACTAGATTTCTGTTCTTCAGTTTCTGCAACAACTTCATTCCAGCATGTGCCAATCTTCTGTGCCACAGTGATGCCTCGTCTTCCCTACTAATCAAACATTTAGCTATTATTAGTTCTTCAATACTAAGTGTATAAACATTATTTTTCCTATTAGCCATAATCAAAACATTACATGTGACAGTATCAATGATTTTATAAAATTTTGCATCAAATGCTACGTTCATACCTTTGTCACAGAGCTGGCTAATATAGATAAGGTTGTGTTTAAGATTTTCAACCCATAGGACATCCTTCAGTTGAAAAGTGTCGTTACCTACAACACCCTTTTCCAATTACACAGCCTTTTCCAATTACCTTGCATTTTTCGTTGTCCCCAAGTGTAACACTCTCTCCTTCTTGCGTTACGAGGCTAAGGAACTTTTCGTAACTTCCTGTCATGTGTCTTGAGCAGCCAGAATCCAAATACCACTCACACTTTTGTTCCTTAGCCAAGCCGTGCACCTATACATAAGAAAAACAGGACATGTGTGACCTAGACAACCAAATAGGTCCACGATGGTTAGTGACAGTGCCTTTAGGAACCCATACTTGTTTAAATTTGATTTTCTTGTTTCCATACAAACAGTTCCTATATGAATGAACGACAGAACCATAAGTATAACATTTAGCATGAGCTGGGTTTCTTTTAACAACTCCATTGTGAACAATCTTCTTTTAAGCATATTGATTTCCATATCCTAGACCTTGTTTATTGTTTCCATGTGATTGATAACCAAGAATGATGGTAAGAGATTTCTTTTCTACACCAAATTTCTTAATACTTAATTCTAAGTCAGAGATCTTGGATTTTAGGTAGAAGTTTTCATTCACAAGCATTGTACTTTTACTTATAAAACCCTTTCTATTTTCATCTTCATTTTTCTTAAGATTTTCAAATTTCTTTTCAAGACTCAAAATCTTTTCTTTGGACTTGCTATCTTCTAGTTTTAGAATGGCACAAGTTTCACATTTAAGAGTTTCATGCAAACTAGTTTTTCCTTTCAGTTTTGAAATTGTAGCTTTAAGATCCTCTATTTCAGATTTCATTTTATCTTCATTTTGTGAAATATGAAAATTTTCCTGATGTAATTCAAAGTTGACTTCTTTTAAAGATTTTAAAGAGGATTCTAGATTATTAATTTCTAAGTTCATATTTTCACAAATATTCATAAGTTCTGGTTGAGAGAATCGTGTACCTCTGATTTGTCGAATCCATGCCTCCAATCAGACATAAAGATGAGTTAGCAACTTCCTCTTCTGGTTCATCCTCGTCATCGTCATCCCACGTCACAGCAAGTGATCTTCCTTTTGATTCTGACGGGGCATCCTTCAAAGTTGTACAATTCTTCATAAAGTGTCCTTGTTTCCTGCATTTGAAACAATGTACAGACTTAGTAGTATTCTGTTCAGAGGAAAAGGTTGAAGGATTAAACTTATTAAAGCGATTGAACCTTTTTGACATTTCAGACTTTCCATGCGGTGTCTTGATGTATCTTCTGAAGCCTCTGACCATAAGGGCTTGCTCATCATCAAGATTGTTGTCGCTTTCTTCAGCTTTGAATGCTATGGACTTAGCAGCTTTGGCTTCTCCCTTTTCCCGTGACTCGATGGTTTTCAGCTCCAGCTCATGAGACATCAGGTTCCCAATCAAATCATCCAAGTTCAAATTGGAGAGATCTTGAGCTTCTTGGATTGCAGTAACCTTTGGATGGAAAGTACTTGGCAAGGCTCGAAGGATTTTCCTTACTAGTTCCACGCTTGGGTATGTCTTTCCAAGTGCCTTTGAGTTGTAGACGACGTCTGTAAATCTTGCATACATGTCCTTGATCGTCTCTGCAAGTTTCATGTGGAAGCCATCGTATTCAGTGCTGAGAAGCGCTAGTTTGGATTCCTTGACTTGAGACGTTCCCTCATGTGTTACTTCCAGAGTTTGCCAAATTTCATGTGCAGTTAAACAGTGAAAAACACGATTAAATTCAGTCTTATCAAGTGCACAAATTATAGCATTCATTGATTTTCCATTTAATGAAAACAAATTTTTATCATTGTAATCCCATTTATCCTCAGGTTTTAGGATTTCAATTTTCTCAATTGTTAAGACAGGTGATGAATATCCATTAACAACAATTTTCCAGACATTATAATCAGTAGATACTAAATAAATTTTCATCCTAGCTTTCCAGTAGGCAAAATCAGTTCCATTGAATTTTGGGGGTCTAACAGTGGATTGTCCTTCAGCAAATGCTGAATCATAAGGACTCATTGTAAACTAGACTTAAATGGTCAAGCCTGGTGCTCTGATACCAACTGTAGGATCTAAAATAGGCGTAGAGGGGGGGGGGGGGTGTGTGTGTGAATAGGCCAATGACCAATTATCGCTTGATAAAATTTAGTCTAGATAAAACTTAAAAACTTCAGGCAGATAAATGTGCAGAAAATAAACAACAGAAGCAATCACATAGTACACACAACATTTATCCTGATTCGGTCCCTCCAAGACCTACATCCAGCCTTCAAAGTATCCACTAGATTTATAGTATCCAATAGTACAGACACACGAACTCAGTGCACCGACACTGATTCTCAAGCCTATACACTAGCTCACCAAAGCTCAAATACTACAACACTAGCAGTACTACCCTGTCTAACTTGCCCTTCACAAGTTAAGACTCCAACAAACTCAGAGTAGAAAGAATTTCGTTACAAACCGATCAAAAATATTGCAAATCACACAATATAAATAAGGAGTAAGTGTTTAGAAAGCTCATTTGTGGATTTTGGATGTATCCCTATAGCTCAGCACTGAAAGAGCTCCGTAACGCTTCTGACGGATCTTCGTTTGGACCTCTGTGCTGAAAGATAGCTTAGTCCCTTCATCGGTAGTCGTACGGACTCCTCGGTTGACGTGAATATGGATCTGAAAATTTCCTTTAGGGAAGGCTTTTTCTTTGGCTCATGATATAGTGCTCGTCGATACGAACCCAACGCCGCAAACGGTTCTCATTTAGGATCTCTAGAACTCAACTTATGGATGATTTAGTGAAGAGGTATACATGGGTATATATAGGGTTAAGAGTTTGCGGGTTTGCACTGTGCGAAGGGATCCACACGCGTTGGCTTCGCAGGTCAAACCGCATACAATCCGCAACCCACAAAAAAACGGTCTGTCTGCACCGTTCGATCGAGGATGGACGGCTGAGATTTGGCGACGTCGCCGCTCGTCTGCGCCCGCCAACGAGAAGCCGCCCGCAATTGTTGACTTCGAGTCGGCAGCTCTGCAGGCCATTGGATGATGATCCAACGGTCACGACTCGTCCACGTCGACTGCGACTCGGCTCGGATACGGTGCCGCATTCGGAACAGTACAGTATGTGTATTTTTCTGAGTATTTTCACTGTATTCTTGAGTATTTTGCTTCCAAATAATTCCATAAAATTCTGAAATAATTCTCAAAAATCCCAGAACCCCATATTTACATGGTAGAATTGTTTCACCTCATTTCACCACTTGTAGAAAAATTTCCTTCTTTGTATACTCACGTTTTCTTCGTATTCTTCCGTATTTTGGCTTCAAATAATTTCCATAAATCCTGAAAAAATTCCCATGATGTTTATAGCCTATGGTTTACTCTAGGGTAGAGTTTCATATCTATACTTCACTATTTGCTCTGCTTTCGTAATTCCAAATGCAGTTTCATCGTTGTATTTCAACGTACTTGAGTACGTACATGCTTATACTGACCAAGTATGACTGTTATACTACATAGGGACCTGTTAGAACCTGATACACACTTTACAAACATATTAGAATAGTTCAGTAGGGTTGGTGAACATCAAACAAGCATGAAGTAGTTGTTTCCAACACCCCTCTCCTCCTTCCATTGGAAAGAGGAGTTAGGGAGCAGGGTTGTCGGTGGTTGGAGGGGGATGAGAGGGAGGGGTTGGAGGGGGCGCTAGCCCCCGTTGCCGCCCCCAGCTCTTGCTCTTCCTTCAGATCTAAAGGAGGAGAGGGGGAGCTGGGGGTGGCGGGGGCCGATGCCCCCTCCGACCCCTCTCTCTCCCGATTTAGGGCATGTTACATCATTCGATATGGAGAGATGAATGGGCGCGGTCATTATCTCTGCTCGACGGGGATGACAGCGTCGGAGTTAGCGGTAGTTGGTGGCAGATCGTCAGAGTCAGAGTCGTTCGATCTAGGGTCTCTCTCTCTCTCTCTCTCTCGATCGATGGCTCATAAGAAGGAAATGGAGGGCTCACGCGACACCGGCAAATTTAGGGTTTATTTGCATGGCTACAGACTATCGGCCATGGACGAATCCGGGGTCAATATTTGTTGGAAAATCTAGTCCCACCCCAAAGTGGTTTTGATGATGATCACACCAAATGTTGTTATGTACTAATTATATTGTTTAAATATGTAGTTTGTGCAAGCTAATCGAAACTCGAAACATATTCCAAGAAGAAGAACTATAACTACACGCATAGAAGGTGAAGATGGATTGAGCTCACGTTCCATGGCTACGTTCTGAAGCTTTAGTTTAAGCACAAGAGGAGCTCAAACTCAAGTGAAGCCTATGCAACTAGCTCAAGCTCAACCATAGCTTCAAGTACTTCATAGAGTCTAGTGTGTGAGTTGTTTTTTATTTTTCTTAGGATTATTTCAAAGCCAAGAAAGAATATGCACACACACAAAATGATTTTCTAAAATGTTTTTAAAACTCTTTTTAACTCATTTGAGAGTATATTTTCCATAGAAGCAGAGTTTCAACTTGTAGTCAACTACAAACACACAGTAGTTCAATACCCTGATTTCTGCCTTCTCCCTGAAAAATGTACTCTGGGAGTTGACTACCAAAAGTTGGGAGTCGACTACCAGCTGTAGCAGATTTTCTCAGAAACTGCTCTGGGAGTCGACTACCAACCTTGGGAGTCGACTACCAGCTGTGCGACCAGATTTCCTTGATTCACTCTTTCATTTATTCTAAGCTAATTTTTTGGGCTGAAGTCAAACCTAATTTGAATTATTCAAATCCCTTCTTAGCTCTATAAATAGAGAGACTTTTGAGATCCTTTTCAACACCAATTCTCTTGAGCAAATTCTCTCATAATTCTTCAAGATCAAAGCTCTCAAAGTTCTTGCTCTCAAGGTTTTTTTGCCAAAGCATTTTTAATTTCAGATCTTATTTCTACGTTTAAATTTCTAATTCTTGTTTTAAGATCTATTTTTTTGGCTATTAAAAGTGTTTTCAAATCCTCTACTCTCAATTTTTATAATTCTTCAAAAGATTTTTGAAAACATCTCTTCCTGATCACAACAGATTAATTTAATATTCTTTGCATGATCAAAGGAGAATTTCCTATAAGCCACTTAGAGCACTGTTAAGGCTAAAAATGACCGAGA
Organism: Scilla litardierei; assembly: GCA_030789695.1. NCBI lineage: Eukaryota > Viridiplantae > Streptophyta > Magnoliopsida > Asparagales > Asparagaceae > Scilla > Scilla litardierei. The sequence continues at coordinate 70,448,196 of CM061138.1, read as the reverse complement.
CAGTTGTCAAGCTGGCGTGGGCTCTTCGTGCTGAGTCGGAGTCTCATCTGTAAGTGAATTGTGACCCTAGGTTGGGAGAACATGGGTCGAGTGATGGATGTAGATGATGATACGATGCTCGATCGACCCTGGGACAGCTGATCCGTCGATCGTTCGAGGCTGGGAAGCTCGAAAACGACCCTCACGGTAGATGGCGATTTGTCGATTTACACCATAGAGACTTGTTAGGGGGGGTCGGATCTGGGTTCTGACCCAAATCCCCTCCGATGCTTAAGTTAGTATGGGAACTTAACGATGAGAGTGATCTTGGAGCAGTTGAGATCGACCTACGGACGTTCCTCTCAGGTCTGACGTCGCAAGCTCTGTAATGTAAGAAAATTAAGCTGAGAAAGTAGAGGTCTATGTCTTAGATCTTGTACCTTGGAATTGGAACCACTTTACCTTTTTTCTTTAGTCTATTTATAGGTCATTCCCTCTTGATTGTATGTAACTGTCCCTCATTGATTTGGGCACGATCCCCTCTGAGATTCGATATAATAGTTGTCCATTTATTTGGCCCCATTAACCTTCCCCTGAATGTCAGCGTGACCCTAACGGTCATGCGGACCGTTCGTTTGACTCGGCAATACTTCACTTTGAGCGATGGGTATTGGGTTGTTGGCACCATTTGGGTCGGGTATGCAGATATTTCACCCGGAACCGTGCCCGTGCACTAACAATGGCCCCCATTATTCGTGCCTCAGAAACTACGCTGATTGAGACCGAATGATGTGTAATCTCATTAAATGTGCACGGTTTTCGAAACATTTGATTTGATTTGTGCCGCCAAAACCTTTTCGTCTTTGAATTGATCTCTGCCGCTTCTTGTGGCTGGCTTTGGACACGTGTCGTCCATCGACCATCAGTCGATTGAATTCCTTTGTATAAAAAGAAAAGCCAGGAAGAAGAAGAGATCTTTCTATTTCGCCTTCTTCCTTGCTTTGAAAGCTTGCTTCCGGTGTCACCTTCCCGTAGATCGCTTGCTCTTCCTAAGGTACTCGCCCTTGACTGGCCTTGACTCTCTTTTAGATCCGTCTGGTATGTTTGCACCTGTTAGGATGAAGGAGCCGTCCTATGCGGAGCTCATGGATCGGACCAGTCCTTCCCATTCGTCGGAAGGATCCGAGATTGAAGGTTCCCCTAGTTATCTTAGAGATGGCTCCTGGGGTTTCTCTTGATCTAACCACGGAGGTCTGGTCAGATTGTCTCTGTCATTCTTTTAGGGTTAGGGTGCCCAATTTGGATGAGAGGGTTTGCTTCCCAGGGAAGAATGAGGTTGGAGTGTATCTCAAATATTTTCGCCTAGGACTCCGATTTCCTCTTCATCCCTTCATCATAGAAGTTTTATGCTCTTTGGAGCTTTCCATTTGTCAATTTGCTCCTCAAGCTTTTTCCCCTTAGTTTGCTTCATCATGCTTTGTGAGCTCTATGGGGTTCGACCATCCTTTGGGCTATTCAAGTACTTCTTCTGGATAATACTTGACCCTCGCCAAGTGTGGTACCTTATCGTTGCTCGCCCGACAGTGAGGCTAATACACGACCTTCCGATTTCCGACCCTGGGTGGAAAGACACATTTGTGTTTGTCGTCCTTCCCAACCTGGGACCGATGCTCAATAGTTGGAGTTCTCTGAATCCTGAGCTCGTTGAAGAGTCCCGGTTATCATTGGATGAGGTCAAAGCCTGGTTGTCACCGGGCGAGGTTGAGGCAGCAAAGCTTCTTCTGGGTCGACCAAAGCGAGAGAGGTCGACTCAGTATCTGTTCGATGTTCGAAAGTTGAAGACCCTTTTGTGGAGCCCGGGTAATGTATTTCAACTCTATGCCTTTATCTTCGCCACTCATGATAATTATATCTGTTGTCTGTAGATATGCCTAACGGAAACCGTCGGAGTGATGATTCTGGGATGGACTGGGTCTGGAGGGAGCAGCGGAAGAAAAAGAGGAGCACAGAGAGGTCGAGTGCTCGTGCTGAAGGGTCGGTCGCTCGTGCCGAAGGGTCGAGCTCTCGATCTCCCCTCCCAGTCAACCAGAGCTCTACTTCTAAGGGGGAGGTCAGGCGGACCTCGAGGCCTTCTTATCATGCCCCCTCAAGGGAGGTTTCAGGTCAGAACTCAGTTCGACCTGTTGCACCCCTTGCCTCCGTCGTGGTCTCAGAGCCACTGGTGGTGGTTGACGTCGATGCTGCCGACGTCGCTGAGCCGACCGAAGATGTTGGCCAGAAATTGGAGATGCCCTCCCAAGGGGAGGAGGATCCAAGAAAAAAGGAGGTGAGTGGAGGAGGAGGATCCTCTCCCTTCGCCCATGGAGAAAGGTATGAGGGTTGTCCCTCTCGAGTCTCAGGGGATGATCGAAACTTCTTCGATGCCTCAGGCTCCTGTGACGCCTCTCCTCGATCGATGGCCCTAGGTCAGTATTGTGTCACCCGTCCCTTTGGTCGGCCTGATCCCTACAAAGTTTGATCGAGCTTTACTACTCAATCTACTTTCATCTCGCTCCTCAAGGCCCGTACGAGGTGACCTTTACCAACCTCCCTTCGACGTTGGAAGGGAGGAGTCGGCCCTGTTGGACTTTGGGATGACTGCTCGATTGGTGGAGAACTCGATTCTCTCCAGGGATCGGGTGCTTCTTCAGAGGTTGGACCTCAACGGGTGGCCAACTTCATTGTGGGGAACGGATACCAGGTACGTCGTCTACCTTTTGTCTATTGACGCCCGAGTTAACTGTCCCTGACTAATCTTTTTTGCAGATGTCCATTCTCGGTGTCGTGCTGCATCGTCTGTTGGATCTGGATCTAAGCCTAGATGGGTGGGGTGAATAGGCTATTAAAAATTCTCGTGCAACCCACGAGCAATCACACGCAGTTATATAGCATAGATACAGATATGTAGGATAAATAGAAACAATCACAGAGTACGCAGGAGATTTACCCTGGTTCGGTCGCACCCACAACATACATCCAGCCCCCAAGAAGATACTAGCATTAATATGTTCCTTTTGTACAACTACAATGAGTCCTGAACTACCTGCTCCCCACCTAGTTTGTACCACACTCCACCGGTGCAGAACACTATCAACCTAGTAAATTCTCTATCTTGACTAGCTACAACTCGTCAAAACCCTCTTGTCTAGCTCCCACTAGACAAGTCCCCAAAACACAAATAACGGTAAAGTTTCCACTACAGAGATCTATACAACTACACGAAATAATAATAAGGAGGTAGAGAATCTCAGTTTGTGTAGCGACAGTCGTCTCTGTCAATTAGCTCAGGTCAGATCGTATCTGACAGGATGTCGTCGCCAACGTCACGTCCTCGCCTCTAAAACTTGTGCCCTATGTGACATGGGCTCCTCAAAAGTTGCGGCCTAGGTGTGGATACCCCTTGAAGACTTGCGCAATGTGATGAAGCTCCTCCTTGTAGATGTTGCGCAAGTTGTTGAAGCTTCTCCTTATGATGTTACGCAATGAAGTAGAAGGGAAGTCACTTGTTGTTGCAGCCTTGAGCTTTGCTCCCTCATATATTGCGCAATGTAGATGTGCTTGGTTATGGAGTTGTGCAAGGTAGTTGTGGCAATGAGATCTTGGATCTTTGGCCTAGGAGATGATGAAATATATGAAGTTATTCAGAATACAACTCATGCTAAAATAAATACCACTGATTTAATACAGATATTAAAATCAGAAAAATATCACCATGTTGTAGGGCACTGAGTTGTGATTGTCATGGCACAAACAGCGATGTTGATAGGTCTGGGTGCGGGGGACATTCCATTATCATGTCGATGAGGCCAACGCTGGGAGGTGTCGAGGCATCCTCAGAGGATTTTGATGGGTGAGTCGACATGGTTGAGGTGTTTCGTCAATCGGGATGTCGACTCATGGTTTACCACAGACGGCGCTAAACTGTTAATGCCAAAAATGACTGAGACAGTTGTCAAGCTGGCGTGGGCTCTTTGTGCTGAGTCGGAGCCTCGTCAGCAAGTGAAGTGGGACCCTAGGTTGGGAGAACTGGGTCGAGTGATTGATGTAGATGATGATGTGATGCTCGATCGACCCTGGGACAACTGATGCGTCGATCGTTCGAGGCTGGGAAGCTCGAAAACGACCCTCGCGATAGATGGCAATTCGTCGATCCAAACCACAGAGACTCGTTAGGGGGTCGGATCTGGGTTCCGACCCAAATCCCCTCCGATGCTTAAGTTAGTATTGGAACTTAAGAATGAGGGTGAGCTTGTAGCAGCTGAGATCGACCCACGAAGGTTCATCTCAGGTCTAACATCGCAAGCTCTGTATTGTAAGAAATATAAGCTGAGAAAGTAGAGTTCTATGTCTTAGATCTCGTACCTTGGAATTGGAACCCCTTTACCTTTTTGCTTTCGTCTATTTATAGATCGTTCCCTCTTGATTGTATGTAAATGTCCCTCATTGATTTGGGCACGATCTCCTCCAAGATTCGAGATAACGGCTCCCATTTATTCGGCCCAATTAACCTCCCCCTGAATGTCAGCGTGAGCCTAACGGTCGTGCGGGCCGTTCGTTTGACTCGGTAATACTTCACTCAGAGCGACGGGTATCAGGTGTTGGCACCATTTGGGTCGGGTATGCAGATATTTCACCGGGAACAGTACCCATGCACTAACAAGCACTAATTGCAATATTCTTACTTGGCTATAGGTTTTGTGGGTGTAAAAACCAATATCCACTAATTCATTGTGGTGTATTGGATTTGATCTTAATTTTTGAGTCCCTTGGAGATAAGGGTGTTGGAAATCCTAGCTACAGCTAGGTGGTGGTGTTGGAAATCCTTGTTGTAGGCAAGAAGTTTGTAAAAGTCCTTGGGTTGTGAGGCAAGGGAAAATCCTCATTGAATGTGAGGTGGTTTGTACTATTTACCGAAAATAGTGGATTAAAGCCTGACAGAGATTTGGGGACTGGACGTACCCAGGTTGTGTGGAACCAGGATAAAAATCTGTGTGTTTGTGATTGTTATTTATTCACTTGCATTTACATTTCGCTGCTTAACTTTATTATTTCAAGTATTATTTTGTGTTGATTAGGATTAATAATTGGTAACTCTTTATTAATTGTTGGGAGATTTCTAGATGAATTTTAATTTGCAAAATCACTATTCACCCCCCTTAGTGTTCTCTTTGCCATCTCAGGTCCTAACACTTGGTATCAGAGCGTGATTATAGATGGCATAACTGTTCGATTCCCTGAAGGACAATCTTCTATCCGACCACCACTTCTCAACGGATCAAATTATGGATCTTGGAAGAATCGGATGCAAAAGCAGCTTCTCTTTTTTTTCTATGAGCTATGTAAAATGGTGGAGAACCCTTATGAAGTGCCCACTCTTGAGGAAGAAAAGTGGACCAAGAAGGAGATGGACAAAGTGTCTCTAAATGACAAGGCGATGTCCATTCTATATTGCGGACTTGACACAACGGAGTACAATCGCATCTCCATGGCTACCTCCGCGCACCAAATATGGAAAATCCTTGAGGTAACACATGAAGGTAACCAAAAAGTTAAATCGTCAAAATATTCTCTTTATGTTGGCAGGTATGAACAATTTATGATGGAGAAAGGTGAGAACATAACGAAGATGTACATGAGGTTTATGGAGATCGTCAACACACTTGCGGGATTGGGAAAGAAGTACACACAAGAGGATCACGTATGCAAGATCCTTAGATCCCTCACTCCCGAATGGAAATCCAAAGCTTCGGCTATTGGAGAAGGCAACGAAACGTCAAAGCTAATCTTGGAGGAGCTCATTGGTAATCTAATGGCGTTGAACTCTAACTGCAAGAGAGAAAGACCAAGGAACACGGTGAAAACAATAAGAACCTTGCATTCAAAGCCACATCGGATATGGAGGAGTCCGATGATGAAGTTAATGAAGAGATGGAGAAACAAATGGCACTCATCTCCAAAGGATTCAAGAAAATCCTAAATGCACGTAAGTCCTACAACCGTAAGTTCAATTCCACTAATGATGTTATTTGTTATGAATGTAATAGACCAGGTCACATGAAGAAGGAGTGTCCTCTAAAGAAAAACAGAGATAATAGAACGAAGTTGTACAAGTGTAAAAGGCCAAACAAAAAAGCATTTGCAGCTTGGGATAAAAGCGATGATGAAGAGGATTCCGATAGCTCATCATCATCAGAAAATGAAGGAGAAGCAAGCAAAAGGAATGAGAAATCCTATATGTGCTTTATGGCACGAGGAGACCCTAAGGTAAATTATAACCCTAACCCTAGTAATATCGATAGTAGCGATGATGAGGAACTTGATTATGAGGAGGAATTCCATAAAATTTATGCTTTATATGAGGTCCAACTCAAAGAGCTTTTAACTCTAAAAAATATGCATAAATATTGTGGTTCTAATTCTACTAATTACGAGCTAGAAAAGATTAGGAAATCGAACCTAATATTGATTAGCAACAATAAGGATTTAATTGAAAAGAATAGGTTGCTCAATTTAGAACTTAAAGACCTAGGAAATAGGTTTAGAGACTTAGAAAAGAACATGACCGCTATTAAGGCAAAACACACGGACTTGGTTAATAGTGTAGCTAAATTCAATAAGTGTAAAGAAAAATTAGAAAGCTTGATTGGATCACAAAACCCATCAATTAGCAAACATGGCTTTGGTTACAATGTGACTATTTAAAATGCTAGGATTTCTCATCATCAAGCTAGAGTTCCTAAAACTGAAAATGGATATGTCAAAGTTTGGATTCCCAAAATTGGGACCGTCCAAATAAAGACAATTACATTTCTAGTTTTATGAACAATGTTCATTTTTGTAGAGACTATAGATTTATTTATGGGAAATCTCAACCCAACTGGATTTAGTTCCCTCTTTGTTGATAATTATATTATTATGTATGACTAATCCCACAGACCCACAAAGAAAGGATACCAAAATTATATATTTGATTTTCAGGTACCAAAATTATAAGGGATAAGTAGAAGAGCTCCCAATGATTCTCAAGTTACATGCATGAATTTAGGGGGAGACCCAACTTCAATGATGAAAACTTGAGGGGGAGCCTATGTAATTTTTTTTCACTTGGTATGTATACTATTATATTTTTTATGATGACAAAGTGGAGAAAAAGTGAAAGCAAGCAAAAAACATGAATGAGTAATATATGATAACCGCATCTAAGAAGGGGAAGTAAGTACACTTACTCATTGTTTTTATAATCATATTATTCATATGTTTTTTCATTTGAGTGTCATCATCAAAAAGGGGGAGAGTGTTGGGAAATCTAGTCCCCATCCCAAAGTGGTTTTGAGGATGATCACACCAAATATTGTTATGTACTAATTATATTGCTTAAGTGTGTAGTTTGTGCAAGCTAATCGAAGCTCGAAACATATTCCAGAAGAAGAACTATAACTACACGCATAGAAGATGAAGATGGATTGAGCTCACATTCCACGTCTACGTTCTGAAGCTTTAGTTTAAGCACAAGAGGAGCTCAAAGATGAAGCTGAAAGAATGTGCTCAAGCACAAGCTAAAGAGGAGCTCAAACTCAAGTGAATCCTATGCAACTAGCTCAAGCTCAACCATAGCTTCAAGTTCTTCATAGAGTCTAGTGTGTGAGTTGATTTTCATGTTTCTTAGGATTATGTCAAAGCCAAGAAAGAATATGCACACACACAAAATGATTTTCTAAAATGTTTTTAAAACTCTTTTTAAACTCATTTGACAGCATAGTTTCCATAGAAGCTAAGTTTCAACTTATAGTCAACTACAAACACCCAGTAGTTCACTACCCTGATTTCTGCCTTCTCTCTGAAAAATGTACTCTGGGAGTCGACTACCAAAAGTTGGGAGTCGACTACCAGCTATAGCGGATTTTCTCAGAAACTGCTTTAGGAGTCGACTACCAGCTGTGCGACCAGATTTCCTTGATTCACTCTTTCATTTATTCTAAGCTAATTTTTTGGGCTAAAGTCAAACCTAATTTGAATTAATTCAAATCCCTTCTTAGCTTTATAAATAGAGAGCCTTTTGAGATCCTTTTCAACACCAATTCTCTTGAGCAAATTCTCTCATAATTCTTCAAGATCAAAGCTCTTAAAGTTCTTCCTCTCAAGGTTTTTATAGCCAAAGCATTTTTAATTTCAGATTTTATCTCTACGTTTAAATTTCTAATTCTTGTTTTAAGATCTATTTTTCTTTTGGCATTAAAAGTGTTTTCAAATCCTCTACTATCAATTTTTATATTTCTTCAAAGGATTTTCGAAAACATCTCTTCTTGATCACAACAGATTAATTTAATATTCTTTGTGTGATCAAAGGAGAATTTTCTATAAGCCACTTAGGGGACTAATTGCAATATTCTTACTTAGCTATAGGTTTTGTGGGTGTAAAAACCAATCTCCACTAATTCATTGTGGTGTATTGGATCTGATCTTAATTTTTGAGTCCCTTGGAGATAAGGGTGTTGGAAATTCTAGCTACGGCTAGGTGGTGGTATAGGAAATCCTAGTTGTAGGCAAGGAGTTTGTAAAAGTCCTCGGGTTGTGAGGCAAGGGAAAATCCTCATTGGAGGTGAGGTGGTTTGCACTATTTACCGAAAATAGTGGATTAAAGCCTGACAGAGATTCGGGGACTGGACGTATCCAGGTTGTGGAGAACCAGGATAAAAATCTGTGTGTTTGCGATTGTTATTTATTCACTTGCATTTACATTCCGCTGCTTAACTTTATTATTACAAGTATTATTTTGTGTTGATTAGGATTAATAATTGGTAACTCTTTATTAATTCTAGTGAGATTTCTAGAGGAATTTTAATTTGTGAAAAACCTATTCACCCCCTCTAGTGTTTTCTTTGGCATCTTGGGTCACAAAAATATTAACTATTGGCCACAGAATTCTTCCTGGCTGAAGATTTAAGGCCACTGATAAATTTTTACCCAGATTCCGTGGCAAAAAGTTTAATGACACGGGTAAATCCGTGGTAATACTTAATATTGTCGACGGAATACTCCGTGGATGAAGCTTTCTTGACACAATTTTATTTTTACTGACGTTCCATGTCTATAACTTTACGGCCACAAACAAATTCGTGGCCGATAGTGGAATCGGCCACGGATTTGTCCGTGGTAGATAATCCGTTGGCCATGTTTTTATTCAGCCACGGAAACATGGCCACAGACAAATCCGCGGACTATCGTGGCCGATAGTCCGTGGCCGATAGTCCACTATCGGCCACGGATTTGTCTGTTGCTAAAGATTAGTGGCTGAATACCCTTTTTCTACCAGTGTTGTTTCACTCACATGAGCGTTTGCTTTAGATACTAGGGAAGTAAGCAAAGATAAGATACAATAATGAAGCATCACATTATTGGTGATGAGATCATAGAGATGATCAAATCATAGATACCCAATTCTATCTTAGTCTTACTAGTCGGATCGAATGCACATTCTAAGATGATGAATACATGCATGTAGAGAGTGGGATGCAGCAGGTTAGATCACATAGAAAGTGATCTAAGAGATGATCTATATGGTGTTGAGAGAATCTCAATGCCTTGTTTTGAAGATTCATCATAGGATGTGTTCATATTATACATGTTTTGTGACCATTGGTTGACTATTAAATGGATCCCTACTTTGCTACAATGTGAGTCATAATAAAGGAAATGTTATTCATAGATGAACCCTAGCAGTTTGACCCAATTTTGATGGCCATAAGTAATGCTGCCTGGGTTAAACGAGATTAGGAAAGCTGATGACGTAGGCCGTAAGGATATGTGTTCCAACAAGCAACATATGATCCACTGTGCATTACTTCGAAAATGCTTAGTTCCTCAAAATAAGTGAACTTGGTCTTGAGCTTACTCAGATAGTTAAGTATGCATCAAGACAGGGAGATCAATCAAGTTTAAGATTGAATGAATAGATCTACAATCCTCTAGATACCTTTCTTGGCATGTTTTATCGAGCATGTTTTAATCAAATTAAGATAGTAAGAATGAAACCAGAAATCTGGCATTCATGAGTCAACAAATGTACTGGGAATTAAAGATCGTGTCTCTAGAACTAACCAAGAGTGGGCATAGATTAACACTAATGGAGCCTTCTCTTTTCATTCGAATAGAAATATTGAGAGGATACATCATTAAGAGCATGAAGGCTCATTATTTTAGGCAGTACTAGTAGAAGACAGTCAGCATCATCACATGAAGGAGTACTCATAGTGACTCATATATTAGTATGACTCCTTCAATTTCAAAGATGGAAGCAGGGCTCATTTGCAGTTGCAAGGGTCACAGGTGCAGTTGGATCCACACTTGCAGCCTCCATTCTCGACTCCTCCCATGGCAGACTCAAATCCGTCGAATTGCCTGCAGGGTTGAGGTACAGTCAGAAATTTGACTCTGAAAAAAAAGATAGAGAAAAGAAACCAAAAAGAGTGAATATATCTTCTTGATTTTTTTGAATATGATAGACGCGGACCCTTTCATGGGTGCTAGTCCGAGGACCATGGTTTGAGTGGTGGTGACGCTGCCCTCAGCCAGCACAGGGTTCCTCTTGCAGCTGCACCCACGAAGAAGATATTATTTATTTAAAAAGGGCCGGGAGAAAAGAAAAGAAAAGAAAAGAAAAGAAAAAACTCAGCTCTTAGTTATGTCATTAGTTAATCATGAACAAAGCTTATTTACTGCAAGACTTAAGATTAAAAGAATACCCATTTGACAAGGCAAACGAAGACGTAAACAACAATCAAATAAGCTCATAGTTATTTCCCTAAGATCTCAAAAAAAACCCAGTACAAAATCACTAAGTAATCATGAACATAGTTGAGTGGAGTTCTTATGGTTTCCGTAATAAGTCAGTTATGGATTACCAGCCACAGCCGTTGCAGCCACATCCACTGCCGCACTTGCAGCCAGATGAGCAAGCTCCACATGAAGACATTTTGATTCCCTCGGAATTAAAAGACAGAAAATTAACAGGAAGGATGAAGGACAAGCACTTGGAAAACTCTTAATTCTTAGCTCTGGATGAAAGAAGAGAAGGGCTATGAGCTCAAATTTATAGAGAGGTGAGTGAGAGAGCGACGAACATCAACCGAACACGTGTCAGCATCTCTTCCTCTTAAAATGACCTAATAAAATTAAAAAACCAAGAAAGGAGAACAGAGAATGATGGAATCTTGACGTTAAAAATTACGTTTTGAATTTGTGTCTGTAGCCTGCGTTTCTTTATGCAGGTGTGAACGCATCATTCTCCTCGAGCCCTGTGTTTTTGTTGTCTTGCTTTCATGAATGCCTCATCTTACTGCCGTAAACAACCGACTTTGTTTTTTATTCCACGCGATGAACAAACCGTTGACAATAAAGCGGTGGAAACGGGTAACGGGGATTGACGAGCCGGGTCCCGAACGTAAACTGAATTTCGTCAGGTTCGGGAAACTAAAATCTGTATGGGACACGGTTGATATCCGGGCCACCTATATCGGTTCCGGATAACTCTTCATGGTCCCCTCCCTGCCGTCATTATCTTGTTGTCTATTGGGCGGAATACTAGGACTAGGGGTCTGCGGGTCCGGGTACCCTGTGTTTGTATGTTACCCGGATCCTATCCGATAAGGGACTGGTTCCTAAAATTTGGACCCGGACCCTACATAGTTGGACCCTATACCAGGAAGCTACCCGGACCCTATGGTTCCTGGTAGATTCCGGGGACCCTGTAAAAAAACTCTAATTTGTGATGCATTTCTGATGCAGATCATCAGAAACAAAGATTCAAGAATGCTGAGAAATTTTCGAAGGATTCGATTACCTGAGCTAGATATGATCTGATCCTCCTCCTGTTTGGTCTTCTTGATGGATTTTGCATCACGGGGACAGCACATCATTGCCTCTGAGAGAGGGGGGGGGGGGGGGGGGGGGGGCGCAAATGAATGCAACAAAAAATGAGAGGCAAAAACAGGGTGTCAGTGTTCTCCAATTACTGACAGATACATGACACACTTATTTTGAACCTGAGATTTGCTAAATATTTTGTGTTTAAATACTTATTTCGCTTTTGGAACTTTACATGATACTGTTTAATGATGCAATAATAAACATTTTCTTAATATTTATTGGTGGTCTTATTATTAATTTGACCCCACTCTTAAGGATAGTTAATATAGTTGGCTGATGAAAACCATAGTTCTTTGGATCTTGTACGGTACTTAAGGCCATTCAATTCTGCATCATTCTTGCATTAGTATTTGGTGACGGGTTTTTACTTTTTTAATACGGACGTAACGGACCCGCACACCCCAAGGCTTTTATTAACCTAGGTGCTAAAGTTAATGGGTCCGGATATCGGTTCCGGGTCCGGTACCCGTTCCTCATAGATGGGAACCGGAACCGGACCCTGACCCAATTCGAACCGGTTCCTAATTTTTCTACCCGGAACATACCCGAAACTAATGGATATCTACGCAGAACCTACCCGTTCGGGTAGGTTCCGATCGGGTATCTGGGTACCCTGTACCTGTGCACACCCCTAACTAGGACCGTTAGATCATCAGAGATAAGGATAAGCAACATCCAAATAAAGCACTATGAAGATTGTAACTGTACGCCGTCAGCCGGCCAAGGGAACATCAAAGAGATGTGATACGAAAAGAAAGAACAAATACAATACTTCTCTATTCACAGGGGAGAAGAAGCACTCAAGATCTCTGTAAAAGCTATCACCACAATCTCTCAAAGTTGGCTCTCAACAATGGTGGCTCAAAGTTCTCTCAACGTGTTCCCCCTTTTAAAACCCTTGCCTAAACACCATATATATAGCCCTAGGGCACAATAGGTGTTCTAATAGAAGATGAATTCCTATTTGATTAGAACTATGACTCAAACGAAATCCTAATCCAATCACAACTCTACTTCGAATAGGACATCGCGTCCTAAGGTGGGCCTTTCTGTGATGTCGAACTTCACGGTGAATGCTAAGCTGACGAAGTACCGAGCCGAGCTACCCGAAGCTCGGGATATATAGTTGCCGATTTATGAGCCGCCGATTCTCCGAACTGAGAATTCATGCACTGAAGGGTTTTCTGGGTCCTTAGGCTATAAAATCGACGTCCGGTACAAGTCGGTGAGACAAAGAAATTAAATATGCAGCGTAAAAACATCTTATAACATTTTCAAGAGAGCCCTAAAGAATAAACCTGTTAGTGCACGTGTACGAACCCAAATTGGGTATCCGCATACTCGGCCCGTTTAGCATCTGTGACCCAATATCCTTACGCTCCGAGCAGGATACAGCTAGGTCGGACGAGGGCTAGCACCGACATTTAAGGAAGAGTTAATGGGATAGAGTAAATGAGCAGCCGTTAGTTCGAATCTCGGAGAAAATCGTGCCCTAATCAATGAGGAGCGGTTACGTCTAATCAAGAAGGAGCTACCTATAAATAGGTCGACAGACAAAGGTAAATGGGTCCATCCTCAAGGTACGAGATCTAGTACATAGAACTCTATCTTCTCACGCTTAACATTTTTATATTCGAGCTTGTGTCGTCAGTCTAGAGACGAACCTCCGTGGGTCGATCTCAGCTACACCAAGCTCCCTCTCTTCCTTAAGTTGCCTACTAACTTAAGCATCAAAGGGGATTTGGGTCGAAACCCAGATCCGACCCCCAAACGACTCACTGTGATGCAGATCGATGATCGCCATTCGACATCGAGGGTCGGTGTCGCGTCATCAACCTCGAACGATCTACCCAACGGCCGCTCATAGGTCGATCGAAGGTCGCATCATCTCCAACTACCAGCATCTGACCCTGGTTCTTCCAACCAAGGGTCCCACCTCAACTGCTGACAAGGCTCCAGCTCAGTGTTACGAGTCTCCGTCAGCCTGACAAATGTCCTGGTCAATGTTGGCCTTAACAGTTTGGCGCCGTCTTTGGAAAACCACGAGTCGACATCTCCATCGACGAACTGCTCGACCATATCGACTCACCCAACCACGTCCTCCGTGGCTGCCGCAGGACCCCCCAGTGTCGGGACCATCAACATGATAACGGGAGGTCCCCCGCAACCGGAGCTATTAACCTCTCTTCAAAGCTCCTACGTTGGGAGATTGATGACAGTATCAGTGGGGCAAAAGCGCCCCAGATGTTCAACGCATCATATCTCCTTCTCGGATGAAGATCTGGAAGGGGTAGAACTACAGCACGGTGATGTCGTGGTCATCACAGCCACCATCAAAGAGATCGACGTGAAAAGGATGCTCGTGTACACCGGAAGCTCGTGCGACATACTCTTCTTCACTACGCTGGAGAGGATGAAAATGTCGTCCAAAGAGTTGACACCTTGCACAGGACCCTTAGTGGGGTTCACCGGACACTCCACCCCAATAGCAGGCATCATCACCTTACCGGTGACCCTCAGTCCGTATCCTCAACAAATCACTCGCCTAACCAAATTTATAGTGGTGAAGATCAACTCGGCATACAACGGGATCATCGGAAGACCGCTGCTGAACGCCATAAAAGCGATGGTCTCAATCTTCCACCAGACGATCAAGTTATAGACCCCCGAAGGGGTTAGAAGAGCGAGAGGGAATCAAAAGTAGACGCAGTCGTGCTACACGCTGTCCACCGCCATGAGGAGGATCAAGCAGGCAGATCCAGTCGACCCACGGATCAAAGATCGATGGCCTGTCGCGGTCTTAGAAACAGAGAACATCAGTGTCTCTAACGAGGAAGGAAAAACAGTCTCAGTCGGTTCATTGCTCCCTGACGACCTAAAAGAGCGATTAATGGCCCTTCTAAGAGAGCATGCCGACATCTTCGCATGAACCCTGAAGGACATGCCCGGTATCGACCCTGAGGTAGCATCACACAAGCTGGAGGTCGACCCGACCTCCAAGCCCATGAAGCAAAAGACGAGAAACATGGGAGGCAAAAAGATGAAAGCTGCTAACGAAGAAGTAGATCAACTTCTGGAGGCCCGCTTCATTCGAAAAGTCAAGTACCCCAAATGGCTCTCGAATGTCGTGATGGTCAAGAAGGCGAATGGCAAGTGGCAAATGTGTGTCGACTTCACCGACCTAAACACGACGTGCCCAAAAGATAGCTACCCCTGTCACGAATCGACCATCTGGTCGACAATGCCTCGGCCTACTAGCTTCTCAGCTTCATGGACGTCTTCTCCGAGTATAACCAGATTCAAATGGCACCGAAAGATAAGGAGAAAACTTCTTTCATCACTGATCGAGGTATATTCTGTTACACCAAAATGCCGTTCGGTTTGAAAATTGTAGGGGCTACATACCAACGCATGATGAACGACGTCTTCGAGGCTCAAATAGGGCAAAACCTAGAAGTCTACGTCGACAACATGTTGGTTAAGTCGAAGAAGCCAACGGATCACCTCGCAGACCTCTGGGAGATATTTGCACAGATCCGGCGAAACAACCTTCGACTAAACCCTGCCAAATTTACATTCGGGATTCGTTCGGGAAAGTTCCTCGGTTTCATGCTGACAAACCGAGGGATCAAGGCCAACCCAGACAAGATTGATTCCATCATCACGATGAATGATCCTTCGACTCTTAGAGAGCTACAGAGGCTGAATGGAATGATAGCGGCTTTGGGATGATTCCTGTCTAAGTCAGCCGAAAGGTCATTACCTTTCTTCAGGGTACTGGGAAATGCGATACCCTTTGCCACGAGTGGCAAGCGAATCTTCGAATGGGATGCATACTGCAAAAAAGCATTCTCAGAGTTGAAGGAATACCTTTGCACCCCACCGCTCTTGACCAAGCCAGATAAGGATGACCAGCTCATCCTCTACCTGGCTGCCGCTGAAGAGGCAGTGAGTTCATCAAAGAAGACACTAGGGTACAACGGCCAATCTACTACATCAGTCAGGTCCTCCGAGGCGCAGAGGTCAACTACTCAAGGATCGAGAAGATGGCATTTGCGTTGGTCCAATCTACCAGGAGATTACGGTCGTATTTCCAAGCACACACCCTTAGAGTAGACCCTGAAGAGGCTCGATCAATCTGGGAGAATGACAAAATGGGGGGTCGAACTAAGCGAGTTCAACATCCAGTATAAGTCGAGGACCGCCATCAAAGGGCAGGCTCTCGTCGACTTTATTGTCGAACTCACCTACGACAACTTGATGGATCCTACCAAAACAGAGTTAGGATCGATAATATGAAGTTTAGACTTACGCTTGCGTATGTGGCACGGTAGTCTACGAACTTCGCCTTCGGATTCGCCACGACGGATCGAGTCTTCTCACGAACGGAGTAAGGCTACTAAATCCACAATCTAAATCTCTACTTTAGATTAAGAACTTGGATAAAGAAAGAGAGGAAGCATTTCGGCAGAGCTTCGCTAGGATGAAAATGCATGCAAGAATGCCATGCAAAAAGTGTAAGAAATGGCTTACCCTTGGGTCTTATTTATAGCCCCCAAGGTAGTTATTTTAGGGTAACTTGTTCCTTTGGAACAATTTAACTAAGGTGTACCATGATACATGGCACATTATAAGCTTAAGTTGTACCATATGCATGGTACAATATAAGCTTAAGATATTCCCCCTTTATTAGCCATATGTCGCATGCACTTATGCATATATAATGCGACTTTCCTACTCATCCAGAGATCCTCTCCGCAAGGGAACAGATTCCCTTTGCACACGACTTCGTGTACGCGACGTTCGAGGTCCGTATTCCCTCGTACATCCCCCACAAGGGTGTACTAACGTCTTCCATATCCAACATCTCCCACTCACACTTGAGGGGATTGTAAGAGAACGTCTTTCTCTTAGTTCTTTCATCTATCATACCGAGAAATAGACCGTGCGACCGTCATGCGCGTAGAGTCTGTTGTTGTGCACTTGTTAGAGATACACAACGACCTCGAAGGTGCAAAGTTGAGTAGTTCAACGCATGCTTTACCCTAGATTATTTCTTCACATTTCTTATACTTTATATTCAACAATTGAATCCCATCTGGATTACAATTGGCTGGCCAGCTTTGAATCATTTAAAGTCCAAATGTGAATATGAAATCAATCTTCCTCTTCTTGCGAACCTTTTGATCTTGACTTGATTCGCTTTTCTAACGTGCCCCGCCGAGCCGAATTACCATAGCCCATTAGCAACACGCTAAGATAGCGATCATCTCGTCAAATCTAAAGGAACCAATTGGAGTCCTTGAGGGTAAGAGTTAAGACCCATATGGCCTTTGAGTCTCACATAATAGCAAACACTATTGCTACTAACTCAGTGGTCGAAATGCATACGTGGTATGAACACGTATTACAACATCACTCCTTTCCCATGGAGAGTATGTCTTAATGATGTTGTACGGATGAAAGATCAGACACCACAGTGCCTATCTTTTGAGTCCCCTTACTACTCAGGAAATATTCCCGGACTCTCATCCTGCATAAGACAGATAGGATTAAAAAATCCAATGAGATCTTTTTATCCTTGTGATACAGATCTCAGATCTTTTGTAAGCATCCATATGATGCAGATCTTTCATTCGACTATCTTTGTTAAAGTCATGACTCTAAATCATTCGTCTAATGATTTTGACTTTAAACTAGTCTCATCTCTATCTTATCCATCTGATAAGATAAGGCGGTTGCTCATGTGAGAAAGCCAACCTTAATCTATCCGACATACACACAATTCAGCTGAGATTTCAAAAATGTACACAAACATTTCTTTAAGAAATTCATATGCAATGAAAAAGAACTTATTCTTTTATTAAATTTGATCTTTCTCAGACATGGGAATATATATTGGTACAACTCAGCTCTTACGCAATCCTTGGGATGATAAGTGTTTATAAAACACATTTCTAGGGATCGCTTTCGTAAGCTGATCCTCTATCATCTCATGCGTAGATATGTACCTTATGTCTACCTTCTTGGTTTTATCATAGTCTTTTGCAAATCTGCAGTTCCTTTAAGATACTGCATTATCCTCTTAACCGCTTTCCAGTGTTCTTGCCCTGGGTTGGATTGGTAACGACTTACCATTCCAACGGCAAAACAGATGTCCGGTCTTGTATGCATCATAGCGTACATAAGACTATCAACTGTACTGGAATATGGAACTTTTTCCATAATTTCCTTTTTCTTTTGGTTCTTTGGACATGATTTCAGATATAAATTATCGCATCTGCTTATAGGAGTATCAATTGGACTTGCCGTCCTACATATTAAACCGTTCTAGAACCTTCTTAATATAAGTCTCTTGTGAAGGAGAAAGAAGTTTCTTTGAACGATTCCTTGAAATCTTAATTACAAGGATATATGTGGCTTCCCCAAGTCTTTCATCTCAAAACTGATGAAAGTCAAGCCTTGATATCCATCACAAAGCCCTTGTCATTTCTGGTTATTAAAATGTCATCTACATATAGAGACATAATAACATGCTTGCTTTTAAATCCTCTTGATATATACGCAGTTATCTTCATCAAGCATGAAAAATCCATTTGATAAGACAACTTCTTGAAATCGTATATACCATTGCCTCGAGGATTATTTAAGACTATATATGGACTTACGAAGTTTACAAACCTTATGTTCGTTTCCTTCTTTTACAAACCCTGTTGGTTGTTCCATATAGATCTCCTCGTCCAATTCTCCATTGAGAAAGGCATTTTTTACATCCATCTGATGTAGTTTGAGGTCTAAGCAAGCTACCAATGCCAGAATCATGCGAATCGAGGTAAAACGCACAACAGGTGAGAATGTCTCTTCGTAGTCTATCCCTTCCTGTTGCGTAAAACCTTTCGCGACAAGGCGAGCTTTATATCTATCTTATAGAGCCATTAGCCTTATGCTTGATCTTGAGAACCCATTTGTTCCCAATTGCTCTACGTCCTCTGGGTAAGTTAACTAAGTCCCAGACTTGGTTAACTTTCATGGATTTCAATTCCTCCTTCATCGCTTCCATCCATTTGTCTTTTGCAGGGCATGATACGGCATATTTGAGATTCTTCAAGTCCTTGTTGACTCGAATTTAGATCAATTCTAATATCACTCCCACTTGAAATGTCGTTTAGAATTGCTCCCACTTGGATCATTATTCCCGTATGGAATAGGATAATCGTCATTCGTATAATCCATTGGTGAAGGTTGAAAAGTATTTTCGTTTTCACCAAGAATTCTCCCACTCGAATGAGGTAATCCTTCTTGATCATAAATCTCAAATAGAGATAAGTCCTGACTTATCTCGCCCTGTCTTGGAAAACTCGTTTTCCAAGAAAGTGACATCCCTCGACTCAAACTCAATTAGCCCACCATTGTCTTCTTGACTAACAAAAACATAACCTTTGGAGTTTTCTGCGTATCGTATAAAGATACGTTTCCTTCCCCTTGGCCCAAGTTTGCCATACTTATGGGAGGAAATATGTGCGTTGAATGCACAAACTCAAGGTTTCAAAAATGTTTAAGTCAGGAGACCTTTGGTTCCACAACTCATAAGGAGTGGAGCTAACTGATTTCGAGGGTACGTGGTTTAAAATGAAAACGGCCGTCAATAATGCATCACCCCAAAAGGTGATTGGCAAGTTAGCTTGAGCCATTATTGAACGGACCATTTCCATTAAAAATCCTATTTCTCCTTTATGCAACACCGTTTTGTTGAGGAGTATAAGGCATAGTTACCTGATGTACTATGCCTTTGTCATCACAAAGTTCTTTAAAACTTGTTGATTGATATTCACCGCCCCTATCGGTTCGCAAGATCTTAATTTTGCGATCTAATTGATTCACCACTAAACTCATATAGTTTTTAAAGCAAGCCAAAGCTTCACTTTTGTGGGATATCAAAATAGATATGTCCGAATCGGGTGAAATCATCAATAAAAGTGATGAAATAGGACTTTCTGCGTCTTGTCTAGACATTTATCGGACCACATATGTCCGAATGGATAAGCTGTAATGGAACCTCGGCCCTTGTGCCGGTTCCAAACGGCTTGCGACAAGATTTCCCCACAAGGCAATGTTCACAGGTCGACATTTCAACCTTTAAAACATTGGATAGAAGGCCACGTTTGGTTAATCTATCCATACGCGTTGGTCCAATATGACCAAGCCTTGTGTACCAACAAATTATATTAGACGCATTAGTCAAAGAATTTGTCACAAGGAAATGAGAAATCATACATTGTACTTATTACAATGAATCCTTTAAATACATAACCCAGAACCAATAAAGGAATTATTATTACAAAATAGGTCCATATTACAATGAAGGAACCAGCTATAACCAAGACCCATTAAATTGACCACAGTTATAATATTCCTTTGAATATATGGAATGAAGTAGGAAAGTGCGGCCGTTGTCCAAGACTAGCTTGCGAGTCCCAACGCCTTTCACTTCAACACGTGTGTTGTTTCCTACATTGATCCACTTCATTCCTTGGGGTATCCGGTGATACTCCACGAAGGACCGTCTGTCCTTTGCTATGTGGTTGGTGGCACCTGAATCAATTATCCAAAAATGGATTAGATTCCACAAGAAATAGTGGACTAGAAACACATATGTAACTAGTATTACAAGTTACCTCGTCACTTCCACTCGTACACGAACGAGCATAGTGACCGAGCTTGTTGCACTTGAAGCACTTGATCCTTTTCAAGTCTTTCTTCTTGTGCCATTTCTTGTGCCCACCCTTATGTTTGGGTTCCTTGGTAGACTCAGGTTGCTTATTACGTTCATTAGAAGACTTCGAACGATCTTTACGTTTCTTTCCCCCGTGTGAGGAACTAGCAACCATGTGCACTTCTGCACTTGGCTTGGCAGCCGCAAGCCGCTCTTCCTCTAATTCGAGGTGCTTGGAAACATCGTTGAAGGTCTTGATGCTCTCATTATGAGTGAGATGCATCTTCATCTGATCCCACCCATTTGGTAGGGAACGTATGACTGCTTGGATTTGTTGCTCATTTGTGAGCACATGACCTGCATCCTTTAACTCCGAGATAAGGTTCGCCATATGTCGCAGATGTTTCCCCATGGAATGATCTGGACGTTTCTTATATGAATCGAACTTTATAGTTAAGGAGCGAAGTTTGGACACCGATGTGCCACCGAACTTCTCCTCTAGCTTGGACCATATGTCCATGGCTAGGTCATGTTCTCGGAAGATGCGCATTATGTCATCAGCCATACTGCTTAATAACGTAATACGCGCTATCTTGTTCTTCCGAGACCAAGCATCAAAAGCTTCCTTGTCTCGTCGGTGTTGGGCCGTAGTGCCCAACTCGGGTTCAATCATAACGTTCTTTAGAGTTTCGAGCACTTCTTGCTCCTCTAGAACGTATTGTATCTTGATGGACCAAAGTTTGTAATTATCGCCGTTGAGTTTTTCACCTTTGTTTAACTCAGCGACGATATTCTTTGAAGCAGAAGACATTTTACTTTTAAAATGCTGCAAAAGACACAAAAACGAAGGTTTGATCAAAACATTGCATAAAATTTCTTAAAATATAACTCCCACTTGAAATGATAATAGAATATCCCATTTGGATAGTTCTAAAAATTCAAATCCCACTTGGAATTATATTGTATTTGATAAGTTACTTTCGAAAAATATTGAAGATGTTGTTCTAGAATCGAAAAGGTCTCTATGATTCCAATCACCATCTAGAACAACCTTCAATATTCCCCCATCACTTATCAAACAATCGTACTCTTATAGTACTTCGCAGCGGAACATCAATTTTGAAAAACATATCTTTCAAAATGGAATAGGTGAGAGTTTGCGCAAAGAATTTTAACGCAACAATTGCCAAGCCACGAGACCTGTTCTACACACCCATGGGTTAGATAACCATGGCCGGATCGTGGTAGGACTTGGAATTCTAAATTGCGCTATCCCGATTAAGGACGGGACATAACCTATTTGAAAAACATCTTTTTCAAAAAAAATTTGAAAGCACGTTGGCTAATCTCCGTAGAGTAGAGCACAACGTCACAAGTACATTGGCTAATCTCCGTAGAGTAGAGCACAATGACATGGCTAATCTCGCATGAAGTAGAGCACTATGGCTAATCTTCAAAGAGTAGAGCCCAACGAAAAAACTTCATTAAAACGTTAGTCCCGTATGAACTAGTCGGCACTGTAGTTAGCCCCGTATGGGCTAATCGGCACATTCGAGTTTGACCAATGCCTTTTGTCACCCCGTATGGGTCAGTAGGCAAGTTTGCAATCGACCTAGGCCTTCTGCCAGATTGGTCGACCAAAAACACCAAATTGGTCGACCAATTTTTGGTCTGCAACTTCTTCCCGGCCAGGGCCTCTGCCCTGGCCGGGGCTTGGCCAAGGGCCGGCCAGGGCCTCTGCCCTGGCCGGCCAAAGGCCCTGGCCCCTTGGCCAGGGCCTCTGCCCTGGCCGAGGCCGGCCAGGGCCGGCCATGCCCTGGCCGAGGCCAGGGCGCCGGCCCTAGCCACTGCCAGGGCCAGCCAGGCCGGCCTGGCCTTGGCCGGCCACTGCCGGCCTGGCCATGGCCGGCCATGGCTTGGCCATGGCCGGTCATGGCCAAGGCCATTTTGGGCATTGGCCGGCCATGGCCCCTTTGGCCATGGCCGGCCACCCCCTTGAATGGGGTTGCCGCACACATTCCTCCCCCTTGATGGGGTGGTCGCCGGTGGTTATTGACCGTAGCCAACCCCCTCCGCAAGTGGAGGGGGGGTGCATGGACTTCATAGCCCATTTGGCCATGGTGCACATGCACCAAATTTCATCTTACCCGATGGAAATAACTACCATCATCTTTCTCGATGAAGCACCCGTTCGTCGATGAAGCACCCGTTCGTCGAGAAATTAGTTATTTCCTAATGGCCGTGTGCCAAAAATGAATAACGTACTACGTGAACGGTCGGTTCTTCCCGTCACGGAGAGTTCCTACCATATCCGTAATGATAGGAGACCCTAACGTGAAAAGAACAACCGCTGCGTTCTCTCCGTCACGAAGCTTCCTACCATATCCGTAATGGTAGGAGACCCATTCGTGAAAAAGACAACGACTCGTTCATAGTTTCGACGGGGCGGCAGTTTGACCGGGGCGAACCCTTATGGCTCTGATACCAATGATGGATCCTGCCAAAACAGAGTTAGGATCGATAATATGAAGTTTAGACTTACGCTTGCGTATGCGGCACGGTAGTCTACGAACTTCGCCTTCGGATTCGCCACGACGGATCGAGTCTTCTCACGAACGGAGTAAGGCTACTAAATCCACAATCTAAATCTCTACTTTAGATTAAGAACTTGGATAAAGAAAGAGAGGAAGCATTTCGGCAGAGCTTCGCTAGGATGAAAATGCATGCAAGAATGCCATGCAAAAAGTGTAAGAAATGGCTTACCCTTGGGTCTTATTTATAGCCCCCAAGGTAGTTATTTTAGGGTAACTTGTTCCTTTGGAACAATTTAACTAAGGTGTACCATGATACATGGCACATTATAAGCTTAAGTTGTACCATATGCATGGTACAATATAAGCTTAAGATATTCCCCCTTTATTAGCCATATGTCGCATGCACTTATGCATATATAATGCGACTTTCCTACTCATCCAGAGATCCTCTCCGCAAGGGAACAGATTCCCTTTGCACACGACTTCGTGTACGCGACGTTCGAGGTCCGTATTCCCTCGTACATCCCCCACAAGGGTGTACTAACGTCTTCCATATCCAACACAACTGCCCCCAGGAAGAGGTATGTGCAACTAGCGCAATTCCTGAGGCTATCCCCACGCCCTCAACCAGCAGGGCAAAATACGCAATCGAGGATGAGGGAACTTGGATCGTTCACGTCGATGGTTCGGCCACACAAGCCGTAAGCAGGGCAGGGATAATCACCCAAACATTCGCGGGCGACATATTTGAATATGCCCTTCGCTTCGATTTTAAAACCACTAACAATGGTGCAGAATATGAAGCGGCCATCAACGGGCTCCGACTGTATCGAGCCCTGGGGGCGAGAGTAGTCCAACTACTCAGTGACTCCAGCCTCGTTGTCCATCAAATAAGTGAAACCTTCGAGGCCCGCGATGACTCAATGCAGAGTTACATGCAAGTCGCTAAGGCAGAGCTTGCCACATTTGCACACGTAGAAATTCATCACGTGCCACGGTCGAAGAATCATCGAGCTGACGCCTTGTGTAAGCTTGCATCGTCCTCCCCCAAGGGACTCGGTCGGACCGTGTATGTACAATGTCTACCCCATCCCAGTGGACTGGCACAAGAGCTTCTGAGCCTAGACCAGGGGGCCACATGGATGGATCCGATAATTCGTTCCTTAAACATCGGGGAGAAACCGACTGACCCAGTGAGGCACGAAAACTTGAGCGGAAGGCCTACCAATTCGTCCTGCTGGATGGTTCATTGTACAAAAGGCGATGGACCAGGTATGCCATCTTCCCATACCTTAAATACTTAGCCCCGCAGGAAGCACACTACGTGATCCATGAG
Source organism: Scilla litardierei (assembly GCA_030789695.1). NCBI lineage: Eukaryota > Viridiplantae > Streptophyta > Magnoliopsida > Asparagales > Asparagaceae > Scilla > Scilla litardierei. The sequence goes on along the minus strand of CM061138.1, from coordinate 70,423,670 downwards.
ATCCATGAGGGCAACTACGGGAACCACTGTGGAGGGAAAGCCATAGCCTTGAAGGCTATGAGACAAGTGTACTTTTGTCCAACAATGTTCAAAGATGACGCCGAATACATTCGGTGGTGCTCGACCTGCCAAAAGTTCTCAAAGATCAGCTCAGCACCACCGACTGATCTGATCCCCATCGTCAGCCCAGTTCCCTTCGCCAAATAGGAACTGGACCTCCTTGGACCATTCAAACAAGCGAGTAGGCAATGGAGATACCTGATAGTGACGATCGACTATTTCAACAAGTGGATCAAACCGGAGCCTTTATTCCGAATCACCTGGAAGGATGCTCGAAGCATCACCTGGAAGTCCGTCGTCTGTCGTTTTGGCATCCCATAATCCATAGTAACGGACAACGGGACACAATTCGACAGCACCGGTTTCAGAGACTTCTATACAGAGCTGAAGATCAAGCTGCACTTCGCCTCTGTCACTCATTCCCAGTCAAACAACTTGGCAGAATCGGCCAACAAAAACATCCTTGGGCCCCTGCAGAAGAGAATAGTCGGGCTCAAAGGAAATTGGCTGGACGAGACCCCTGGCATATTATGGTCGTACAGAATGACCCACAAAACCTCGACAGGGGAACTGCCCTTCATGCTGGCCTAAAGATGCGAGGCCGTTGTCCCAGTCGAGGTCGATGAACAACCACTTCATCTCCAATACTACGATGAAGAAAGAAACTCAGAGGGCCTCAAGCTCAACCTACAACTGGTGGACGAGGTCCGTGAATGGGCGTTGGCGACCCTCATCGAACAGAAGGGGCACATGGCCCACTACTTCAACTCGAAATCTGCAAACGCAGCTTCCGTGTAGGATACTTGGTGCTGCGGAAGGCCGCTTTCACTCCCGAGATACTCAAGCAGGGAAAGCTCGCTGCAAAATGGGAGGGGCCCTACACAGTGATCGATGTACTTAGTCCTGCCACCTACCGACTCGCTACTTTGGAAGATAGGAAACTTCCTCATCCTTGGAATGTGGAACATCTACTGAAGTATTATCAATGATTGTTCTAAAGGGGTAAAATGACCATTCATTTTTTATTCTATGCATGTTCATTCTGAATGCAGAGTAGATTGTTATTTGACGTTAGTCGAACAACTCTCGTCGACCATAAGTCGAAGGGGCCTTGCCCCTCACCACTGAATGACCCTCGTCGGTCGTAAGTCGAAGGGGCTACTCCTTTTGCCACCGAATGACCCTCGTCGGCTGTAAGCGGAAAGGACCACTCTCCACGCCACCGATCGACCCTCGTTGGTCGTAAGTCGAAGGGGCCTCGCCCCTCGCCACCGAATGACCTTTGTCGGTCGTAAGTCAAAGGGGCCACGTCCCTCGCCACCGAACGACCTCTCTCGGTCGTAAGTCGAAGGGGCCACTCCCCTTGCCATCAAACGACCTCTCGTCGGCAGTAAGTCGAATGAGCCATGACCCTCGCCATCGAACGAACTTCGTCGGCCGCAAGTCAAAAGGGCCATGCCCTTGCGACCGAACGACCTCTCGTCGATTGTAAGTCGAAGAGGCCATGCCCCTCACCATCGAACGACCTTCGTCGGCAGTAAGTCGAAGGGGCCTCGCCATCGAACGACCACCTTATGACCAAAGGAGCGTGATTCATGGTTTGAGAGGTTATATTTCTTAAGTGAATACACGTAACTTATCCACGACATAACTTGCCTAAAGATTTCTATGTGCTTTCAAGTTAGGTTGTCGAGGGGCCATGCACATGCATATATTCAGAAAATAAAAAAATGCAGATAAAGAAATAAAGTCGCAAAAAATTTTTCTTTATTGATTTCAAATCGAAGAAATTACAAAATCAGGAGTTACAGAAGGACTGCCTAACACCTAAAAGGGAGGGGGAGCGTTTCCCTGACACTAAGACGTTGGTAAAATCCTCCATCGTCTCCGTGAGCTTAGCAGTAAGCTCGACCTTCTCCCTCGCGACAGCTTCCTCGAGCCTAGCGACTTTGGCTTGGAGCTCGGCTTTCTCCACCTGGCTAGCTTCCACCTACCTCTCAAAGTCATGGACCTTGGCCCGAAGATCGATCATCTCCTTCCTGAAGGCGTTGAGCTCTGCTTCGAGCTGGGACCTCTCCGTCTGCCATTGGAGCTCAGCAGACTTGTGGAGAGCCGATAGCGACGAAAAGCTGTCCTTAGCCTCCATTGCCTCCCACTCGACCGTCGCCTTATCAGCAATGGTCTTTCCCAAGACCTCCTCCGCCTCCTTTGCTTGTGCCTCGAAACAGAGGGCTCTGCACCTCGCTTCAGCCACCTGTCGACCTCCATCGATCAAGTCGGCAGCCTGGCAGTGCAACACGACCCCGAGAACAGACATCTGCAAATAAAACAAAGGTCATCCAGGAACATCGACCAACGGGGGTATCCAAAAGCAAGGGCACAGATGACATACCTGGTATTCGCTCCCCACGAAGAAGTTGGCCATCTGCTCGAGGTCCAGCTTCTGTAAGAACTCCAAATCCTTGGGGAGAATTGAGTTCTCCACCACCCTAGCGGTCACCCCGAAGTCCGTCAAGGCCGATTCCTCCTTTCCGACGACGAAGGGGGGCAGGTGAAGCTCACCTTCGACCGGCCCCGTGGACCGAGATAAGAGCCGATTGAGCAGCAGCGCTCAATCAAAATCCCCAGGGATCAGGCCGACCAACGGGATGGGCGACACGATGTCACCCCACGGCCACTGATCTGTAAGGGGCATCGTAGGGCCCTGAGGCATCGAAAGGGTCTTCGTCGCCTCTGGGGTCTCGAGGGGAGCAACCCTCTTGCCCTTCCCCATGGGGTCTTCTTCATCCACCCACCTCCTCTTCGGAGACCCCTCATCCTGGCTGGCAGCTCCCTCTTCTGGCTGACCCCCCCCAGTCGGCTCGATGACGTCGACAAAATCGACATCAACCACCTCCATCGCCGCTGCAACCACGACGGAAGCCCGGGGGTAGGGGACCGCGCGGGAGCTTGGCTGGAGACCTCCCTCAAAGAAGCTCGGGAAGGGGGCCTAGAGGACTGCCTGGTCACGTCCCCTTCGGACGAGGATCTTTGGTTGACATGTAGGGGGGACCCAGAGTCCGATCCCTCGACACAAGCACTCGATCGATCGGTTCGAGCACCCGACCGTTTGACTGTCTTCTTCCTCTTCCTCTGCTCCCTTCAGACGCAGTCCAGGCTAGACTCGCCACTGCATCAGTTGTCGTTGGTCATATTTGCAGGAAACAAAGATAATAACCGTGAGTGGCGAAGGTAAAGATGTGGATTCGAGGTACCTTACCCGGGCTCCACAGAAGGATCTTTTTCATATTGTCGTCCATCAAATAATGAATCGACCTGTCTTGTGTCGGTCGACTCAATAGAATCTTCACTGCCTCGGCCTCGCTCGACGACAACTTGGCTCTGACCTGCTCCAAGGACAGACGTGCAACCCCAGGGTTCGGAGAGCTCCAACCACTGAGCAATGGGCCCAGGTCAGGCAAAGCGACGAGCGACGAGCACGAAGGTATCCGTCCACCCAGGGTCAAAAACTGTGAGGTCGTATATGAGGCTCGTATCTGGGCGGGCAACGATGTGATACCACACTCCGCGATGGTCGGCTATTATCCTAAAGAAGTACCCGAACAACCCGCGGGTTGGACAAACCTCGCAAAGCTCTCACAACTCGAGGAAGCCAACTAGGGGAGGGAAGGAGTAAGGAGCAAGTCTACAGATAGATAGCTCCAAGAAGCACAAAACCTCAATAATGAAAGGGTGAAGGGGAAATCGGAGTCCTAAACGGAAAGATTTGAGATACATCCCAACCTCTTTCTTTCGTGGGAAGCACACTCTCTCATCCAAACTAGGCACCCTAACCCAAAAGGGTTCAAAGAAATAACCTTGCCAAACCTCTGTGGTCAGGTTGAGGGAGAACCTAGGGGTCATGTCTAAGATAACTCCAGGGACCTTCGAATTCCGATCCCTTCGACGTATGTGAAGGTCGGGCTCAACCCAAATTCCTTTCCCCATCTTAGTAACTTCCACAAGGCGAGGGGGCCGGAGGCGCTTCGCCAGTTCCTCAGGGGTTGACACCTTGAACACTACTAGAGCAACATGCCTGATCAATCTACAGCGAGTCAAGATTGAAGAAAGGCGATACCTTGAGAAAGAACAAGCGATCTTCGAGAGAAGCGACGATGGAAGCAAGCATGCGAAACAAGGAAGAAGATGAAGCTGAAAAATCTCAACCTCTCTCTTCGAAATTTCTCTTATATGTTAAAAAACCCAACTGACTGACCTCGGATGCATGCCACGTGTCCAAAGCCAGCCACCAGAAACGACGGAGATCGATCCAAAGGCAAAAAGGTTTTGGCGGCACATATCAAGTCAAATGTTTTGAAATCTGTGCGCATTTAAAGAGATTACAGATCATTCGGGTCCAGTCAGCACGATTCTTGGGGCCCAAATGAGCCATTGTTCGTGCACGAGTACGAACGCAAATTGGGTATCCGCATACCCGGCCCGTTTAGCATCCGGTACCCAATATCCTGGAGCTCCGAGCGGGATACCGATGGGTCGGACGAACGGGTCGTTCGACCATTGGGCTAGCACCGACATTTAAGGGAGTTAATGGGACCGAGTAAATGGTCAGCCGTTAACTTGAATCCCAGAGAAGATCGTGCCCTAATCAATGAAAGGGCGATTACGCCTCATCAAGAAGGAGCTCCCTATAAATAGGTCGATAGACAAAGGTAAAGGGGTCCATCTTCAAGGTACAAGATCTAATACATAGAACTCTATCTTCTCACTCTTACCATCTTCATATTCGAGCTTGTGTCGTCAGTCTAGAGACGAACCTCCGTGGGTCGATCTCAGACACACCAAGCTCCCTCTCTTCCTTAAGTTTCCTACTAACTTAAGCATCTGAGGAAATTTGGTTCGGAACCCAGATCCGATCCCCATAACGACTCTCTGTGGTGCAGATCGACAATCGCCATTTGACATCGAAGGTCGGCATTGCGTCATCAACCTCGAACGATTGACCCAATGGCTGCTCATAGAACGATCGAAGGTCGTATCTTCTCCAACTACCAGCATCCATCCGTGGTTCTTCCAACCAAGGGTCCCACCTCAACTGTTGACAAGGCTCCAGCTCAGCGCTACGAGTCTCCGTCAGCCTGACAACTGTCCTGGTCAATTTTGGCCTTAACAAAACCCTAGCCAGAATCTTTACTATCCTAGGGTTGGGTCCGCCCAACCCATAAAGATAGATCTATAAAACTATTTCAATTATAAACAGATGTAAATTAAACTACATACCTTTCAATTCGTTTCCGCAGAATACGAAGAATCATTTTCAGCAACATTTCTTTATCTCCGAAGCAATGCCCCGCACCGATTCTCCTGAGCCGAACAACGTCCCGAACCGAACCACATCGCGAGGCCAGCAACACCCTTGTCGTCGAGCTAGCCACACACTGAAGAAATTTTCATATTGAGTGGATCCTCTGCCAAGACTTCGGATCCAATCTGAACTCCTTCGTAGCTTTGCTAGAGCCCAATCAAGAGCAAGAAAGAATTAGGGAAAAGATGGAATTCAAATTTAAGATTAGATTCGAGCTTGCTCACGTTTAATGGAGCTTCTTGATGTGTCCATATTTTCCATACTTTTATTGCACATTTTTCATAGCATTTTCATCGTCCAAAGTTCACTTTTCTATATATTATCGCAATTTTCATTATATATTTGATTTTCGTAGAGATTTGTGGATTTTCTGGAACTTTGGAGAGATTTGGAGCAATCATGAGACATGGACACATTCGAGCTAGCTGGAGCATCAATGGCAAGGTCCACTAGGTGCTTGACGAAGTAGAGAAGAAGATTGGTGGAGGAAAAAGAGAAGAGAAGGAGAAAGGAAGCTCAAATAAGCTATGTTCTGATTTTCAGTCAGCTCGATCGAGTGGAACTGTCCACTCGAGCCAAGCTGCTGCGCCCAGAATTAGAGCTCCAAGGCTGAAGATACATGCATCACTCGGACCGAGTAGAGCCACAACTCGGTTAGCACGACTCGATGGCTACACTTCAGTTTCCAACACTTAGCCGAAGAGCTCAAAGCGACTCGACCGAGCTGAGCAGCTACTCGGTCAAGCTGAATGCACAACAAAACAACATTTTTCGAAGCTCTTCCAGCCATCTGCAGCTCGACCGAGCAGCCGAACGACTCGATCGAGCGGAAGCAAAGACAGAACGACATCCTACTATCAGCCACGAAATTGTCCGAGGCCAAATATCCATGGCTGTTGACCCTTTTACCACCAATATACCCTAGGTTTAGGGGGCTTGCTTTATTATTCTAGTTTTAGTTATAGAGAGATTTTTAAGCCGTCGTTATTGTTTGGAGACAAAGACTTGATTTTTATTATTGCAATTTGCTTTGGAATCTTAGGATCTTAAATTTCTGGAGTTTAGTTCTTCGTCTCTATTGGTTTGGTAATGATTTCTCGTCTCTCTTATTTAGTTTTGCTGTCTATTCTTGCGATTGACTACTATTGTTATTGCTATCGCTTTTGTCGATATTTCTATGAATCGTGAGTAGTCGTTTCTAGGGCTAATGGATGAGCCCTAGGATCTTAGGATTTAGAAGTAAAGTTACGATTTTTATGTTGTTTTGGTATAAAATGGATGTGATTTGGTTAATCCAGTCAAGTTCGTAGGAGATTCTATTTAGGGTTTATGATCCATGATAGTAGCACACATCCTAGCTATGCTATCCTATGAACTTAATTAGGCTCGTTAGTGAATTCAATTAGAGTTCGTGATCCACGATAGTGGCACGCACTTTGATGGTTTCCACCGACGTCCTATATTACTAATTGATGATCTACAATAGTAGGATCAACGTGAGCCATCAAATCACAGATCGAAGCTTTAACCCATGATAGTGGTGTGAGTAAAGATTGAGAATAGTTGTTGTTCGTAATGCACGGATCGCGTGCAAGGCCATCCACGATGGTGTGGCTAAGCACGAGATAGGTTAGATGATTGGTACAACGATAGTTGGCCATGAATTCCATATTTTAGATCCGACAATCTCTCCCTATAAAACCAATTCAATGTAGAAATTATAGCCTGGCATCGACATCCGATGATCGTAGTGGTGACTCCTATTGCCCTTGTCTTTATTATATTGATAATTTGGTATATTAAATACTTGTGACAACCAATTAAACACCCTCAACTGACATTGTTTTGTGACTCTGAATAAACCCAAGACCTTTAAATCAACTGCCTCCCTGTGGGATCGATATCTTTCTATATTACAAAGATTTGACACCATGCACTTGCGGTACGTTTCCAGAGTTGCATTCGGAGCACATAACTTCTCAGATCTGGAGCTTGGTGCGAGTTTCAAGGAGGGGGTTGGCCCCTATTTATATAGGTGGTTGACTCCTCCCCTATCTCAATTATCGATGTGGGACTAAAGGTTTGGAGGAGAAAATTTACTTTAAGTTTAACCTTCACGAAGGTCAAACTTCAACGAATTTTTCATCCCTCGCCATTGAGCTTCGCAAGTGATATCACATATCAAATCGAAGAGCACTGAATAGTGATCGCGTAGAAAAAACGGGGCTCAATTCTCACTTTGTTTGACCCCTCAAACATGTGTCCAAAGTTAGCCCAAAAACAAATTTTCGCTGAAAAATTCAGTAGCCAGCAAAAAAATAAGCTGAGGGTTCAGAACCCAGCTGTGGGGCCCACCGTGTGGGCCCCACCGGCCTGTCGCGTGCCCAACATGCAGGGCGCGTGCAAGGCACATGCCTTACTTGTGGAAAACTTACAACTCCTCATAAGGTTTTGATGATATATAAACATTTATATGTGTATACTAACTTTATAATGAAGATTTTATAGCCCTACTCAGATCAAATAATAATCAGACTACACTTTGCAAGAAGCATCAAGTTCAAGTTGAAGCTTATCGACAATTTTTATAACTTGTGATATATGATGTAATCTTCATTTTCTTTCTTGCAAATACTTGGAATGTGAAAGACTTGATGATGGCCTATCTTAGTTGTTTAGGGTTTGTCCTCAAAAATGAGCCAAAGACCAAATTGGTCGACCAATACCCTCTTCTGGTCGACCAATCACAAATTCCAAAAATTCAGAAAATTCCCAAATTTTGTCAGAATTATTCTTAAGTCATTAGGATCATTTTCTGATAATTTCCCCAAATTTGATTTTTCAAATTTTTGGTCGACCAATCAGGATGGTTGGCAGACCAGTCGGTTTTTAGAATAATTATAATATTCTGATTTTTGATTAAATAATCAGTTTTTATAACTGATTATATCAGTTTCCCAAACACCCCCAAATTGTCATAATTTTGCCCGTTTATGTCTGTTTGTGGCAGTTTTGGCTGTCAATTTTTGTCTTTTTTCGAAACAGTGCCTCAACAGTCAAAACCTAAAATTGGCAACAATATTGGTCAACCATTGACCCATATTGGTTGATCAATTTGACAAAAACATTTCAGAATTTTTTTTGAAATATTAGGCAGTTGTCTAACGTTCAAAAACTAACTTTTTGGGCTATAAATAGACCCTCAGACCTCTGTCTAAAATTCATGAAAATTCACACATTCTCTCTTTTCTTAAATTTACTTTCTATCTTTAGAAAGTGAGTGATTTTCAGATTTCTTTGGGGAACATCTGCAGAAATTCTTCCTCAATAAGAAGTCCATTCTCCAAGTGTGTTCTACCATCAATTCTCATCTAGAACCTTGGAGAATCCATCACCAACCTTGCATCATAATTCATATATTATCAAGCTATATGTGATATTATTTCATACTCTTTCTTTACTTTATTTGGTGAATCTCTTGTTGAAGAGATTGTACAATTTTGCAACACGGGGAGTGTTGGTATCTTTGTATGATGATTGCTTATGTGGAGCAAGTGATTTTATTGGATTGAAATGTTTACGGGATAGAGGACTGGATGTAGGATCACGAGGATCCGAACCAGGATAAATCTCTGTGTTTGCATTTGAAATTTTCTGGATTGTGTTCATTTATTTCCGCACTCTTATTGCAATATTTTATTTACATTTAATTTTGCAATTTCGTCGTGATTTACACTATTCACCTCCCCTCCAGTGTATTTAGTGTGCCAGGAGATCTAACATATGGTATCAAAGCATGGTTAAGATGGCCTACACCAATCCGACGAACAATTCAACGTCTTCATCATAATTTCCAGATGGGCACTCTACTACAAGGTCTCCACTATTCAACGGCTCCAACTATTCCTATTGGAAGACAAGGATGACAATCTATCTTCAAAGCATCGACTACGAACTTTGAAACATGTTAGAAACTAAAAACGAGAAGCCTACAACTCCTTAAGCCCAATGGACCGCTACTGACAAATCTACTGCAACTCACAAATCAAAAGCGATGAATGCACTATTCTACGTCATGGACAAGAATGATTTCAATTGTGTCTCTCAGGCCAAATCAGCATATGACATCTGGCATTCACTCGAAGTAACACATGAAGGAACTAGTAAAGTTAAGGAAACTAAAATTTCTGTTCTTGTTCGCAGGTTTTAACTATTTAGAATGAAGGACCACGAGACAATTGGAGAGATGGTTACTAGGTTCCCTAACATCACAAACTCTCTAATTGCTCTTGGTAAGGCATATACTCAAACAGAACAAGTCAGGATGATTCTTCGTGCCTTAACACCAGAATGGAAGAAGAAGACCACAGCCATAGAGGAAGCCAATGACTTATCAACTCTCACTGTGAAAGTCACGTTGGTTGCTTGATGGCCAACGAAGTTCAACTCCACATCGCAACGAACAATCTGACTCAAAGAAGAAAGTGCTTGCCTTCAACACATCATCAGACATCGATGATTTAGAAATGGACGATGATAATGTTACATTAATCACTAAAAACTTCAAAAAGTTTCTACGTAGAGGTAAATTTAATAATTTCAAATCTAAAACTACTGATGCTTCTCTATGTTTTCAGTGTAACATGCCTGGACATTTGAAAAAGGATTGTCTACTCCTCAAACCAAAAGAGAGAACATCTAACAATTTCTGAAAGGACAAGAAAATCGATAAAAGGAAGCAGGTATTAGCAGCTACATAGGATTCTTCATCTTCTGATGAAGAAGAAGAAACCAACGAACATACTAATGAAGAAAATGCTCACATGTGCTTTATGGCACAAGGTAATGATGAGCTAAGTAGTTTAGATAATGAAGAACTATTATGATCTTTAATGATTTATATGTTAGATTTAAGAAGTTAAATTCTCAATATAAGGCATTAGTTCTTTCACATCAAGAAATATCTTCTTCATCATTATCATTAGAAAATCTTGAAAATGAGAAGGAATCTTTGTCTTCTCATAATGCTAAATTAATCCATGAAAATGAGATTCTCAAATTTGAGAATCACAATATGTTGTCTCGTATTCCTCTATTAGATAAAGATATGTCTTCATTAAAGTTAAAATTATTCTTGTCCATATCAGCGTGTACTCGGCCGAGCATCGCCATACCACTCGACCGAGCACCGAGTCATCCCTCGCCTGAGTGGAGCCAAGACGACGGCATCAAAAATGCTGAACTCTCTGGAATCCGTCTGCACAGTCCCAAGCTCCGACTCGGCCGAGTGAAGAACGCCCATCGCCAGAGTGAAGAAAAGTTACTCGGCCGAGTGACTCCCGAGGAGACGACCCCCAAGACCCCCAACTCTCTGTAATTGTACATGGTTTGTCACTCGGCCGAGTGACATTTGTCACTCGGCAGAGTGAGCCGCGCTGCCTGTAGCGTAAACTGCGATTTTGAGGCTGCGCAGGGGCATTTTCGTCAGGGTTTTTTGGGCGATTTTGGGGAGTATTTAACCCCAGTTTTTAACCTAGTTTAGGGAGGCTTTTCAGAACTTTTTGCAGCCTTTTTAGATTAACTTTTTAGGGATTAGATTTAGCTTTTAGGGAGGAGAGAAAGTGATATTTTGTTGGATGCCATCTTGTTCTTCATTGGTTTGTCTCTCTCTCTCTCTCTCTCTCTCTCTCTCTCTCTCTCTCTCTCAAAAACTCCATTTTTATTGATAATTTGGATATAGCTATGAATTCCATTGATTTTACTTGTGAATTTATATTGCATTCTATTATGAATTGTGAGTAGTTCCATCGTCTTAGGGCGTAGGGATGAACCCTACGAGCCCAATTTCAAATTTGTGATGAATTGGTGAAACTATTGCTAGGATTGAGTAGGGTTAGTTTGGGATTGCTATAATACGAATAGCTAGGGATTCATACCGATTGGGATTTGCAAGAGATTGGATCCCAATTCGATAGGAAGCCCTAGAAATTCGAATTGGGTTGCAATTGAATTTCTCCGGAATTGGTTTGCAAGAGATTGGACCGAAACTAGGGTTTTCGATTGCAATTCTATACTAATACCCGTTTGTAAGAGATTGGACGGATAGGAACTATCCCAACCTAGGTCGTAGCTCGAGTTTGCACGAGAGTGGGCTCGAGATACGATTGAACGATGATGTTGTTCTTCACGCTAGTTTGCCTAGGTTAGGGTTTGTAAGAGATTGGACCCTACCCTGGGTTGGCTATAGACAGACAATAACGCGAGAGCGTGAGCTTGGTTCTACATTTAGTTGTAACTAGTTCACCCGAATTTCAAATCTAGCAATTGTTAAAACCTATGAATCACAATGATGAGATACGGCAAGTAGCGGGGATTCCCTATCCCTAGGCGTCTTTATTAATTGGTTATTTCTTTTATACAATTGAACGACTGTGACCGCATTACTGCGAACGTTTCTCGACTATTCTTATAGCCAGGTGACTGAAGAAGACACTGTTATTAGGCCTCCCTGTGTTCGATACCTGCTCGTCGCTACACCGTGCGCTTGCGGTAAGACTACAGTGTCGCCGCTCCGGGACGTGTATTCGGGGCGCGTCAAGTTTTTTGCGTCGCTGCCGGGGAGGCAATAGTGTTTGATTCTACCTACCTAGCTATTTTTCTTTTTTTTTCTATTATTTCTATTTTTATTTTACCCTTCTGTTGTGCTAACTATTTCTTTGAAACTCTGTTTTCCCTTGCATGTACACGAGATCCTCGGCGAACCCCGAAGAGATACTATACGATCCGGAGATCGAGCGTACATTGAGGAGGATCCGAGCGGAGAGGAGACCCATTACGGAAGGAAATTTTATGACCCATCCTGAGACACCTGAAGAATTGGCAGAGCGAATGGCGAGGATTATTTCCATAAGAGATAGGCTTCGGCCTAAGACTTCTTCCACGACCTCGTCCATAGCCATGCCGGAGTTGGCGGCCGACAAAAATTTTGAGTTGAAGACCGGATTGGTGGTCCTTATGCAACAAGATCCTTTTCATGGGAACTCCCATGAAAACCCTCATTACCACATCCAGCTCTTCATATCAAAGTGTGCCACCTTCCAAATGCCGGGCGTCTCCGTGGATGCTATCAGACTGCGCCTCTTCCCTTTCACACTCAAGGACAAGGCCTTATATTGGTTGAGGATGCAAGCTGAAGGAATCTTCACCACTTGGGATGAATTGGCGAGTGCCTTCGTCGACAAATTTTACCCGCCCTCCAAGACGGTGAAGATAAGAAGTGCTCTCATGTCCTTCAAGCAAGGACCACAGGAGACTCTCTATGAAGCATGGGAGCGCTTCAAGGACTTGCAACATCAATGCCCCCATCATAGCATTGAGGATTGGGAGCTTGTCCACGGTTTCTACAATGGACTCCAACCGGGCACGAAGCAGATTATTGATGCCACCGCAAATGGAGCCATTTTGTCGAAGACTCCCGATGAAGCTACGGCCTTGCTTGAGGAGATGGCCTCGAACAACCAACAGTGGATCGACGAGCGAGGACACTCTTCATCCTCCTTGAAGCCGTCTAGCATTTATGAGGCCAAGGCCGTCGCGGAGCTAGCCAACAAATTTGATTCTCTCCACAAGGTAGTGGAGAGATTGGAGAAATTCATTACGGAGCCTCAAGGAGCCCCTTCTACATCCACGCCGACAAATCATTTGAGCGATTGGCAAGACCAATCCCAAGCCATGTATGTAGGAGGAGAGCAAGGAGAAGGAGCTTTGGAGCAAATTCAATACGTCACGGGAAATTCTGGATATTGGGCCAATCCGGCCGCTAGAAACCATCCGGGTTTCTCATATGCTTATAATGATGGTGCATTGAACCCCCGCAACAACAACCTCCTCAAGCTCGAGCTCCACCATCACAACCAAATTATCCACCAAGGGGGCCACCGCAACAAAACTTCCCACCGAGGCAACAAGTGGGACCTTATAGGCCACCCGGGTACAATCAAGGGTGGAGAAATCCCAACCCTCCGCAAGCTCAACCACGTCCGGATTTTGAAGCTAAGGTGGAGGAGTTTATGGCGGAACAAAGAAAGATCAACGCCACGTTGAAGGCGGGACAAGATTCTCTCGCCACCGTCGTCGCTCAAATTGGGGAGCAACTTGCGTTGCTCAATAAAAACAATCAACAATTGCCGGCTCAACCCGAGCCGAATCCACGGGGCAACACCGGCCATATCAATGCGGTCGTTGCGGTTACAACAAGAGGAGGGAAGGATACCACTCCCCCCATGACTCAAGACAAGGAGCCCGTGGTGGAGAATCTAGAAGAAAGCGAGCCGGTAATTGAAGTGGCAAAGGAGAAGGAGCCGCAAGACAGAGAAAAATCTAGAATGGAGGAGCTTATTGATGAGCGCCGATTTATGCTACCGGTGCCCTTCCCTCAACGGCTAGCTAGAGCCAAGATGGAGAAACGGCTAGCCAAGTTTCTCGAGTATTTGAGAGGGGTGAGCCTCAATATCCCCTTCCTCGACGCTATAGTGGAAATCCCATCTTACGCCAAGTTCTTAAAGGACTTGATCACGGGAAGGAAGAGGAAGGAGAAGATAATGCTCACGGAGGAAGGGACTTGGTTCACAAAGAGGGAAAAGGAGCCCGCCAAATTCAAAGATCCAGTGAGTTTTCGGATTCCTTGCACTCTAGGCGGCGTCCCCCTACAAAAAGCATTGGTAGATTTGGGGGCTAGTGTTAGCCTCATGCCTCTCTCCATGTTCCGGAAGTTGAATACCGACACGGATTTAAAGCCTACCGACATGCGGATTCAACTAGCGGACAGGTGGATTACAAGGCCGGTTGGGATCATAGAGTACATCCCACTCCAAGTTCCGGGGGGCATATGTTTGCCATGCGATTTCGTGATAATGGACATCAAGGAGGAGGGCGATACATCGCTCTTACTTGGACGCCCATTCCTCGCCACCGCCGGTGTCATCGTCGATGTGCGGGAGGGGACTCTTACCTTGATCGTCGGCAACATCGAAGTGGAGCTACATATACCGAAGGCGATGAAGCACATGCCGTATCATGAGGAGCTAGATTACATGGACCTCCTTGATAAGGTCATCGAAGAGGCGATCCCCCACTCCATCGGCGCACCCCATAATGACGGCTTCGAAGAAGGCCTAGATTTGGCCGAGGAAGAGAAGATGGAGCACTCCCCCGATATCTCCATGGTGATTGATGATGGCGACGCTGATGTCGTAAGAATACGGGAGCTCTGCAAGCTCTCGAAGTTGAGGACTCCGAAGAAAGCTCCACCGATACGACGATCGGTGTCACCGGCAAAGTCAAAGACCGGAGCAAGCTCTAGCTTGGGGGAGCCACCCCCCCAACATTGCCCATGACGAAGGGGCGCTGGGGAAGACCACACACCATCATGATCCAAATCCGAGCGGTCTTCCCGGCAAATTCGACGGGTGCATCTCATATACACCCAACATCCCGCGCTAAGTTGAAAATTTAAAGGGGTCGAGCTCAAGACCTTAAACGAGCGCTTGTCGGGAGGCAACCCGACGGTTATCACATTTTTTCTATTTTAGTTTCTACTTTTGTTTTAGACTTTATTAGTGTTTTTGAGTCGTTTGCCCGAAAATTTTTGACAACGGGTCCTATTTTCTTTGACAGGAGGAGGAAAAAAGATATCTATTATATAGAGGATGACCGAGGCGAAGAAGAGCACTCCAGGAATGCGCTCGAGGCTTAGGAGGAAGAAGAAACCACCTGGAAGAAGAAAAACAGAGAGTAGAGCCAAAACGGAGCCCCGAAGCAGAAAACAGAGCCCCACTCGGCCGAGTACCATAGCCACTCGGTCGAGCAAAGAAAGCCGTCCGCCCGAGTGTAGCACCAACGAGGGAAGTCTGATGTACCCAACTCTCTGTCTTTTTTGTGATTTCAGTATAAACTGCCACTCGGCTGAGTATATTTCTTCACTCGACCGAGTGAAACTGATACACTCCTAGGGCGAAAATTGCCGAGTAGCTTATGCCACTCGGCCGAATGGACTTTTTCCACTCGGCCGAGGGTGACAAAGCCACTCGGCCGAGTCGTAAGCGGAGGGAGAAAATTTAAAAAACTTTTTCGTTACGATCACTCGGCCGAGTGAATTAGTCACTCGGCCGAGTCGTAACTTCCCTTATATAAGGCGAATGGGCTCGGCGCGATTTTCGAAACGCCTAAAATCAGTTCTCTCGCCCGAGCCCGCGACCCTTCAGCTCCCTCGCCCGCGATCGACTCCCACTCGCCCGATCCCCCACGTCGCCGGCCCCGATCACCGACCCACCGCCGGCGACTGCTCCGGCGACCACCCCCGCCGCCGGCAACCTTCCTCGCCGCCGGCCAAGCTCCGGTAACCCCTATTTCGCGAAAAATCCTATTTTCTCCCCATTTTTGACGATCCGAGTACCCATTGAGCCCCTAACTCAAATCGATTTCTTTATTTATCTGTTATACCCCATCTCCCCCATGTATTTTGAATTTTATACGAGGATATCATTGTTTGATGCGCAGGCTATCTTGGGGGAGCTTAGGGGAGCTTTCGGACGCGCTATTGGCTTCGTGGAGGCGGCGTCTTCGCACCTACCCGCTGTTTTGCTCTCACGGCGTGTCCAGGTACCTTCGTTCCATCTTTTTAGCACGCCGCATTTTATATTAGTTGGGTGAGCACTCGGGGCACACATGCCGCCCCGTACACGGCCACGCACTCGGGGAGCTTCCGCCAAGCGGAAGCAGACGGATGAGCCCGGCCCCTCCCACGCTAGGGAGGACTCCCCTCCACCTTCACCACCTCACCCCACACAGCCATTACCAGCCGACCCCATCCACCCGCAGCCACTTCCAGCCGATCCCGTTCACGCACAGCCACCACCGGCTCCCGTTGTCGGGCTACTGTGGATTACGTTCAGAGACGACGCACAGCGCGTCTAATTTGAGCGTATCACCCAGCGCGCGATAGTACCCTCCAGGTTCGCCCATTTAGCTGACCTAGACCGCCTGGGGGTTCTTGAGGGGATGCTCACGTTGTACGACAACGTGGGTTGGCGAGATTTTCTTTCTGTGTCAGCAGACACATACGTCCGTCCGACACTCGAGGTACTCAGCTCGATCGCCCAGACCGCTGAGGGATGATCCTTTAGACTTATGGATCAAGAGTGTCAGATCACTCTCGATATGCTTAGAGCATTCTTTCAGTGGCCCGCAGTCCCCGCGCCCGACCGAGCCTACGCCCCCACACACATCCCTCCCCCATCTTTCGATTCACACACCTTTTGGGCCAGGATCACGGGTTTACCTCAGGCCTTTGACCCGAGTAGGGCTAAGGCCTCGGCCATAGTCCTCCCCTGCCTTCGCATAGCACATCGCCTTATGGCGACCACTTTTCTAGCGAGGTACGAGCCTGGGACGATGTCTACGCCTGAGCTCTATATGCTCTACGCGATGACTCGCCCCAGAGTTCTGGATAGGGATGGTGTTAAGATGGTCCCCGCCGTTGAGATTGACGTCGCTAGCTAGTTTTTGGACCGAATCATCGTATCGGTGGGCGCTCGATCCCCGATATGTTGTGGCGGCCTGATCACCCTGCTAGCCCTGATGACCGGCGAGGACCTTCCGGCCGACCTGCGTTGACATTCGGGCCACACTTCACTTTCGATAGACGTCATGGCCCGGATGAAGATGCTTCATCCGCACGGCCAGCGGCACTGGGTATGGTTGCACGGTCCCTTCGGTGCTGACTACATGATCCTTCCGAGCCCCGCTCAGACACACATAGGACCAGCACACAAGGACTGGATTCCGATGATGGATCTCCTGATCCCCGCCGGCTACGTGCTTGAGGCCGAGGAGCCTGAGCAGGCACCCCCTGCACCTGTAGACCCTGTGTTCCCTTAGCCTGAGCCTGCACTTTCTGCCGCTCCCGACACCTCTGCCCCCACTTCTGCCGGTGTCGGGAGTACACTTGCTGAGTCACCGTCCACTGCCACCACGTCTACCACCACCCCCACCACTGATGTGCCCCTGTCGGTTGAGCCACTCACCTCTCTACTACCCGAGCGTCCACCCACCATACTTGAGAGTGGTGAGTCTTCCTTTGCTTCCGTCATGGAGACCATATCCACTTTGATCTCCGCTGGGGTTTCACCTTTTGGACCCCACACTTCCTCCCAAGCGGTCGACCCTTCTGTCTCCACCGTAGCTGTCCTATCTGAGAGCGTCGTGACATCTGTTCCCACGTCTGTGTCACTGACCTCTCTTGCCGCCTCGTCACTGATTTTGTCTTCCACTCCCATTGCTGCTGCTTCCACCTCACACCAGCCTGCGTCCCAGCCTCGCACTGAGGCTGGGCATCCACTAGTGAGCACAGCCCCCATTCCACCTATGCCTGCTGTCCCGATCACCTACACTGCCCGTGTCAGACAGCCCCGACCTACTCAGCCTAGACCTGTCCGTCCCTCCGCTCCACCACCCCCTGACGCCTTAGTTCAGAGCGTTCGCGCTCTTGAGGGGGCGATGAGTGGACTCAAGGGCGATTTTAGGGCTCTGTCTTCCACAGTCACCGCCATGCAGCACCGCCTCGAGCTACTTCCCGGCATTCACTTTTGCCTGACCCAGATTCTCGAGCGACTGCCACGACCACCACCCACCCAGCAGACTGTTCCACGACCACCACCCCCACCACCACCCACCCAGCAGACTGTTACCAAGCCACAACCACCCCCACCTCCACCTCAGGACGGAGATGGCAAAGCACCACCAGCTTAGGCACACCCTTGATGCCATTGATATTTTTTGTCGTTATGCTGTCCATTCTCTGCTTGGTCCTGATGATTTTTGCCACCTCCCTCCTCCCATCACTATTTTTGTCCACCTTTTGATCATATCATTCTATATCCTTTTTCGAGAGATAGGGAGAGTATTTTTGGTGACACACACATATCTACATCACTCTTATCCTTGCATGCATCACATCAGCATCATATTTTCATTTTGTTATTTTTTATTTTTCTTTCTTTTTATCATGCATACCCACCCCCCATCCCATTATACGTCTCTCGGTGTGCCACACTTCACACATTGAGGACACTGTGCACTTTAGCTTGGGGGAGTGAGTTCTCACACTTTTCGCTTTTATCACTTTTATTTTTAGTTTTTTTTTCACGTTTTTCCACTTTTGCACCCATTTTTCATCACGTTTTTTCTTTTTTTACCATGCATCACGTTTTTCTTATTTTCTTTGTGTGCTGCATTGTAAATAGTTTTTATTTTTCTTTAGTTTTTTTCTTTCATCTCCTGCTAGAGATGACTTTTCTGTTATGATGACGACGTGGTGTTAGCTTTTCTCTATATGCATGCTATATTTGTCGTGTCATAGCTTTTTTATTTCTGATATCATATGCTATGTTCTGCCTCGCATTTAGAAATAGTAACCCACTCTCTTTTGGTGTATGAAAATGGATGAAATTCTATTATTAGCTGATGTCTGATGATCCATATGTATGCTATCGTAGAAAACACACCAAGATTCACGCATTGATTGCTTATATCTGGAGTACTGCTTTCTTTTCTCATATCACTTCTTATTGCATGATTTGTACGCTTCACTTCAGGTTGATTGAATTATTACTAGCAATGATAAATCTGGATTAGTTTACTTTTTGAGATTAAATTGAGTAGATTATATTACCCTGCTGAAGTTGTCATGCACGTCCTATAGAGTGAACTGAGAGATACATTTATTTCTTTCTCCACATATCTTGAACATAATTTCTCTATTTTATATTCATTGGTGAATCTCCCCTTAGCAATTCTATTATTGGCATCCCCCGTTATTAAATCACATGCTCCAAATTCCCCAAAACCCAAAGAAAAAAAATACTTGTATATCCTTCTCTTTGATTTGGGATCATTTGTGTATATATGCTATTAAAAAAAGAGAAAAGAAAAAGGAAAAAGATTTGAGAATAAGAAAAGAAAAGAGAAAAGAAGTTCGAAAACGATCCCATCTCATATCCTTTCTCTCTTTCTTCCCTCTATCGTTTTTATTTTTGTTTTCTTTGACTTTTGGAGCTTCATAAGAAACGTGGATGTAAATATTGTTTTGTATATGCCACCACGCTTATAGATAAGCTTGGGGGAGAGAATCCAATGATGTGTGAGAGAGTGACTACTTGACGGTGCATGACAACCTAGGCTAAGTAATATTTTATACTCGGTGAGATTGCTAAAGTTTCACGGAATCCAGAAATCTACGCTTAGCATTCATTTCATGAAAACCACACTTTTTCTATTCTTTCTACTCTATCGTGTGATATCTCTTATACTCCTTATAGAAAGCATTCAATTGAAAAGTGTGTGATCTATGGTATTGTATACCGCTTTAGATGCTTCAGACGATGTTAATCTTAGAATTATTCCATTTTTCATGCTATATTGATATTCTTGGGTTTTCTATTTCAAATGCACCATTATACTATGATATCAAAATAAAGGTATTTGACATGTGGTTTATATTCGATGCATGCTATATGAGTAAGTAAAACCCACGTCCTGAGAAAATGATCTAGCAACTTCCCTCTTCGTTTTTTATTTTGTTTTTCATTTTCCGTTTTCCGCCTTTCCGCCGTTTTCTTTATCTTTCTCCGCCGGGTTCGCTTTTTACTCATCTTCCTCGAGGACGAGTAAGAGGTAAGCTTGGGGGATTTAGATCACTCCGTATTTTACACCATTTTTCTGCATGATTGCATGCCATTTAGATCGCTCAAATCGTGTTTTTCACGTTTATTCGACGATATTGCGATGCTTTTCACGATTTGTTGTTTTTGTCGTATTTCAGGAGATTTGGAGCGATTTGGAGTGATTCTGAGATGCACCCACTCTGGAGTGTCACCGACGACTCTCTTGAGGGGTATTTTGCGATTGGAGAGTAGTGGAAGAAGAAAGAACGTCGTAGGAGCGACGAGGAGGCAAAAACATGAAGAATGGGCATTTTCAGCATGCCACTCGGCCGAGTGAAGGAGTCACTCGACCGAGCATAGACAGCCCGCTCGGCCGGCCAGATCAGACACGCAACATGGCCAATATCAGCGTGTACTCGGACGAGCATCGCCATACCACTCGGCCGAGCACCGAGTCATCCCTCGCCTGAGTGGAGCCAAGACGACGGCATCAAAAATGCTGAACTCTCTGGAATCCGTCTGTACAGTCCCATGCTCCGACTCGGCCGAGTGAAGAACGCCCACCGCCCGAGTGAAGAAAAGTCACTCGGCCGAGTGACTCCCGAGGAGACGACCCCCAACTCTCTGTAATTGTACAAGGTTTGTCACTCGGCCAAGTGACATTTGTCACTCGGCCGAGTGAGCCGCGCTGCCTGTAGCGTATACTGCGATTTTGAGGCTGCGCAGGGGCATTTTCGTCAGGGTTTTTTTGGGCGATTTGGGGGGGGTATTTAACCCCAGTTTTAACCTAGTTTAGGGAGGCTTTTCAGAACTTTTTGCAGCCTTTTAGATTAACTTTTTAGGGATTAGATTTAGCTTTTAGGGAGGAGAGAAAAGTGATATTTTGTTGGATGCCATCTTGTTCTTCATTGGTTTGTCTCTCTCTCTCTCTCTCAAAAACTCCATTTTTATTGATAATTTGGATATAGCTATGAATTCCATTGATTTTACTTGTGAATTTCTATTGCATTCTATTATGAATTGTGAGTAGTTTCATCGTCTTAGGGCGTAGGGATGAACCCTACGAGCCCAATTTCAAATTTGTGATGAATTGGTGAAACTATTGCTAGGATTGAGTAGGGTTAGTTTGGGATTGCTATAATACAAATAGCTAGGGATTCATACCGATTGGGATTTGCAAGAGATTGGATCCCAATTCGATAGGAAGCCCTGGAAATTCAAATTGGGTTGCAATTGAATTTCTCCCGAATCGGTTTGCAAGAGATTGGACCGAAACTAGGGTTTTCGATTGCAATTCTATACCAATACCCGTTTGCAAGAGATTGGACGGGTATGAACTATCCCAACCTAGGTCGTAGCTCGAGTTTGCATGAGAGTGGGCTCGAGATACGATTGAACGATGATGTTGTTCTTCACGCTAGTTTGCCTAGGTTAGGGTTTGCAAGAGATTGGACCCTACCCTGGGTTGGCTATAGACCGGCAATAGCGCGAGAGCGTGAGCTTGGTTCTACATTTAGTTGCAACTAGTTCACCCGAATTTCAAATCTAGCAATTGTTAAAACCTATGAATCACAATGATGAGATATGGCAAGTAGCGGGGATTCCCTATCCCTAGGCGTCTTTATTAATTGGTTCTTTCTTTTATACAATTGAACGACTGTGACCGCATTACTACGAACGTTTCTCGACTATTCTTATAGCCAGGTGACTGAAGAAGACACTGTTATTAGGCCTCCTTGTGTTCGATACCCGCTCGCCGCTACACCGTGCGCTTGCGGTAAGACTACAGTGTCGCCGCTCCGGGACGTGTATCCGGGGCACGATCACATAGCAGATTTACCCTAGTTCGGTTGTCCCAACGACCTACTAAAGCCCCAAAGCAATTAGTAGCATTAATATGTTACTAGGTACAACTCTTAAGCTCCCCGATCCCCAACTCTACACTCACCCGGTTCAGTACCGCACTCACCAAAGTGCCAAACACTATTAATCTAGTAACGCTCTCTCTTAACAAGCCCTAACTCGTCAAGATCCTCTTGTCTAGCCCCAACTAGACAAGACCCCAAAAGAATGTAAAGTTTCACCTACAAAGATCTATACACCAAGTACACGAATATAAAGTAATAAGAGTTTAGAAAGGCTCAGTTCATGTAGGTGTCGTCGTCTCTGTCAATCGGCTCAGGTCAGAACTAATTTGACAAGATGTAGTCATCATGGCTGCCTCTGGATGATACAATGAAGTTGCGGCTATGGAGGGAGATGCTTGCAACTTGCTGCCTAGGAGGAGGAATTTGAAGCTTGTGCAATGTTGAAGATGACTCCCTTGTAGCACTTGCACAATGTGTTGGTTCCTTGAAGCTTGTAGCACAATGTGAGGCTTGGGACTTGAAACTTGCGGCCTTGGCAAGAGGATGAAGCTCCTCGATGACTTGCGCACTTGGAGGAGGAGCCTCTTGAAACTTGCGCACTTAAGGATGAAGCTCCGTGTATTCGGCAATGAAGAGGATGGATCCCTTGGCCTTGCGGAATGGTGCTTTGGAGATGCAAAATTGTTATGTTGCGGCAATGGTAATGAGAAGCTCCTCTTAATATGTTGCACAATGTAGATGACCTCCTTGAAAACTTGCAGCTATTGGCAATGGTAGATGACCCTTGAAGCTTGAGCAATGTAGAAGATAGATCCTTGGTCCCTTGCGGCAAAGAATGAGGAAGGAGAGGATGATCTTCCTTGGGATGTTGCGACTATGAAGGATAGATGAGCTTTTGGCTTGTGAAATGAAAGAGATGTGGAGGATGTTATGTTGCGCAAGAGGCTTTTTGGCAAGGGGATGTGTTTGGCCGAAATTTTCTTTTGGTTGCCCCTCTCTTTTCTCTCCTTTGGATGTGGGTTTATATAGATGAGGAGGGGATCAACTAGAATCAAATAGAATCCCATAATTGAAGAAGATTTGATGAAATCCTAACTTGAATAGAATTAGAACTAATCATAAAGAAGATCTCTTCTAATCACAATAGGATATGTAGTTTGAATTTGGATTGCAATAGGATGTGAATTTGACTGGCATTGTGGTTTGAATTGGATCTCATTTAATCACAAATTGATTTGCATGATATCATCCATATCTCTCCATCTTTGACCAAGTCTCTATTTATGTAGGAGGGATTTGGTTCAACCACTTTTGATATGAATGAGATCTCTCCATATCTCTCCATATTTGACCAAGTCCAAATTGCAATTTCTCTGTCATTTTGACTAAGTCTTCTTTCCATATTTTCCTATCGTTTTGACCAAGTCTCCCTTTGAGTATTTACGAGCTTGCGACTCCTGAAAACACTTAGCACTCACATCAAATTGTTCACACACGTTTGTTATTATCAAACACGAAGTCATCGATCGTTGTATCCAACTACATGTTGTATCCAACAATCTCCCCCTTTTGATGATGACAAACCAATATAAGATTTGAGCAATACCAATCCAAATAATATCATCGTGACATGTATGTGTGTGAAGTGTGATGATGGAGGAAATAATACAAATACAATTATATGCAATGACGTTTAACATATATGCATGCTCCCCCTTTATTCATGCCCCCCCTTGAACATATATTCATTAATCACAATATTCACATATCTCATTATTCATTAGCATTCATTAAGCATATAACACTAAATATTTTTCCAAATATTCTCCCTCTTTTGTTATTATCAAAAATGTACTTATGAAGTCAATTTCATCCACATATTAAAAGAAAGTATTATAAATTACAACAAACACTTGCATGTAGACATTTGAAGAATAAGCACTTCAAATTCAATGAAAGTTATAACATAGACTTCTACACCATCGTGTAAGTGTGATGATTAAACATTGAAGCACATAAGGAGAACTTTTAAGAAATTAAACCAAAACCAATCCACTTTTCCATGTAACATTATATTATCTAGGATTGATTTTCTCCCATCTCATTAAAAATGAGTTCAAGTTACCACACCCAAAACATAGCCTATGAGGACTCTTAGGTGTGGGGTGGTATTGCTTGATGAGTATAACACCAATGCTAAAGTTTACTCTTAAAGCTTATGTTGGATACTCGTGGGTAGCGTCATTGCCATGGATCGTATCCATTTTTCATATGGAGCTCTTTTCTTTCTTTATCTCACACACACACACACACACACACACACACACACACACACACACACTTCTTTTGAGCTCTATTTTGTATCCAAGGAAAGACACATTATATCCCTTAGATTTTCAGTTATTTTTCATCCTACTTCACTTTACAATATTTCATAAAAGATATCTCCAAATGTACTGCAACATTTAATACTTGTGGAAGTGAAAGTGTAGGTGTGGAAATCGAATTATTCTAATTATTGAACCTGTCATGGTTATTTAGAAAATCAAACATGCACATATAGCTATAACAATAATACATCAATTTCTACATGGATATGAATGTCATTCATTAATACCAATTTAATGATTCAAAAGAAAGATACACGTTGAGAACCATTTTTCTAGCATTTTGTATTTTTCATTTTTTTTGTTTTATGTTTATCAAGAACTAAAGCCTCTAACAAGCAAATGCTAGTACACAAACAAAAACAAATCAAGCACTCAAAAATGCTATGACGGTATATATTAATCTCAATCAAGAAAACATACCTTCGCGATGTCGTTTGGCTAAGGAACCTTTTAATGAAATGCAACGTCTAATACATAGTTCCTCGCCACTCCATATTACCTACACGAAACATGTTATGTGTGACATTGGAATCTAACAAGATCCACTCACGTTAGTTATCAAATTTTTTGGAACCCATATTTGCTTGAATTTAATGTTCTAGTTCTTATATTTGTAATAAAGAGAAGTATGACCAACACAACCACATGTAAAGCACTTTGCATGAATATTTCTAGCTTTTGTTGTCTCAATGTGACCTTTCCTATAGTTTGACTTTTCAACACGTTTCAAATCATATCCAAGTCCACGCCTATTATTGACATATATTTGGTTTCCAAGAATTATATCCAAAGATTGTTTTTCCACACCAAATTTCTTAATGGTCAATTCTAGGTTCGTGACTTTAGATTTCAAATTAGTATTTTCGTTCACAAGCAAAGTGCATTTACTAATGAAAGCTTTCTTATTGTCCTCTTCATTCTTTTTCATGTTTTCAGCTTTCTTTTCAAAATCAATTATTTTTTCTTTAAGCTCATTATTTAGCATGCACATATTTTCAATAAACTCTTTATTTTCAGTTTCTAGCTTAGTAACTCTTTCTTTATGCATGCTAATATCTTTAACAAAGTAGGACAAGAAAGACAATCTACTTTTTCAATATAACTAGATTTTTTCAACAAATTAATGGTAGAATCACATGCAACAATTTTTTCTTTTAGTTCATCGATTTCTAATGACATGTTGTAATTGTCTTGTTGCAGTTCATCATTAGCATTTCTATACTTTTCAAATATGAATTCATGTTTCTCTATAGTTAATTCTAGGCTTTCAATTTCACCTTGCATTTCATTAATAGTCTTCAGAAGTTGAACTTTGGTTACCTTATCAAAATTTTCCATCAAGCAAAGGGATGTAAGAGCAGCTCCTCAGTCTCATCCTCGCTATCTCATCTTACGTTACTGCTAAAGATTTTCTGTTCTTCTCTGCAATGTTGTTCTTTGATTGTGGGCAATTCTTCATAAAGTGTCCCTGATTTTTACATTTAAAACATTGACCATCATCAGTAGTATTCTGTTCAGAGGTATTTCTAGCAGGATTAAATTTGTTAGAGCGATTAAACCTTTTTCGCATTTCAGCCCTTCCTTGAGTGAGTCTGGATGTATCTTATGAAACCTCTGACCATCAGTGCTTGCTCCTCATCAAGATCATTGTCTTCATCTTCATTAGCATGAAGAGCTAGTGGTTTGGGAGCCTTGGCATCTGGTTTCTCTCTTGCTTCGAAACTTTGCAGTTCAAGATCATGTGACATTAAGTTTCCTATCAAGTCTTCCACTCTCATCTGTTATAGATCATTGGCTTCCTGAATGGCTGACTTTGGAACGGAAGGAGCTCGACAACGCCCTCAAGATCTTCTTAATTTGCTCCAGGCTTGAGTATGGCTTTCCAAAATATCTAGACTTGTAGACGATGTTTGTGACCCTCGTAAACAACTCCATGATGGACTCTGATGGAAGCATGCGAAAGCTTTCATTTCAGTGCTGAGAAAAGCAAATCTGGACTCCTTCACTTGTGACGTTCCCTCATGCATCACCTCCAGCGTATGCCATATTTTCTGCGCAGTTAAACATTGTGAGATATCATTAAATTCAGTTTTATCCAAAGAGCAAATAAGTGCATTCATAGCTTTACCATTCAATGAATAAAGTCTCTAGTCAGCACCATCACATTTATCTTCAGGTTTAAGAATTTCAGTGTCTTCAATTTTAATCATAGGTAGTTTATATCTTTTTTCAACAATTTTCCACACATTATGATCAATATACAATAAATAGATTTTCATTCTAGATTTCCAATAAGCATAGTCTACACCATTAAACTTAGGGGGTCGGGCAATAGACTGTCCTTCAGCAAATGCTGAATCAGAGATATTCATGGTTAATCTAGCCTAGATCCTCTAACCTCTTCTAATACCACTTGTTGAATCTGGATCTAAGCCTAGAGGAGGGGGTGAATAGGCTAATAAAAATATTCTTGCACACACACGAAATCACAAGCAGTTATACAACACAAATAATAAGATGCAGGGTAAATATAAAGCACACACAGAGTGCACATAAGATTTACCCTAGTTCGGTCATTCCAACGACCTACTCCGGCCCCAAAGCAATTACTAGCATTAATATGTTACTGAGTACAACGGTTAAGCTCCCCGAGCCCCAACTCTCCACTCACCCGGTTCAGTACCGCACTCACCAAAGTGTTAAACACTATTAATAAAGCAGCGCTCTCTCTTGACAAGCCCCAACTCGTCAAGACCCTCTTTTCTAGCCCTAACTAGACAAGACCCCAAAAGAATGTAATGTTTCACCTACAAAGATCTATATACCAAGTATATGAATATAAAGTAATAAGAGTTTAGAAAGGCTCAGTTCGTGAAGGTGTCGTCCTCTCTGTCAATCAGCTCAGGTCAGAACTAATCTGACAAGATGTAGTCGACACAGCTGCCTCTGGATGATGCTCTGAAGTTGCGGCTATAGAGGGAGATGCTTGCAACTTGCGGCCTAGGAGGATGAACTTGAAGCTTGTGCAATGTTGAAGATGACTCCCTTGTAGCACTTGCGCAATATGTTGGTTCCTTTAGGCTTGTTACACAATGTGAGGCTTGGGACTTGAAACTTGCGGCCTTGGCAAGAGGATGAACCTCCTTGATGACTTGCGCACTTGGAGGAGGAGCCTCTTGAAACTTGCTCATTTAAGGGTGAAGCTCCTTCTATTCGGCAATGAAGAGGATGGATCCCTTAGCCCTGTCCAATGGAGCTTTGGAGATGCAAACTTGCTATGTTGCGGCAATGGTAATGAGAAGCTCCTCTTGATATATTGCACAATGTCAATGACCTTCTTGAAAACGTGCGGCTCTTGGCAGTGGAAGATGACCCTTGAAGCTTGAGCAATGGAGAAGATTGATCCTTGGCCTCTTGCGGCAAAGAAGGAGGAATGAGAGGATGAGCTTCCTTGGGATGTTGCGGCTATGAAGGATAGAGGAGCTCTTGGCTTGCGCAATGAAGGAGATGTTGAGGATGTTATGTTGCGCAAGATGCCAGGGGTTGTGTTTGGCCGAAATTTTCTTTTGGTTGCCCCTCTCTTTTATCTCATTTGGATGTGGGTTTATATAGTTGAGGATGGGATCAATTAGAATCAAATAGAATCCCATAATTGAAGGAGATTTGATGAAATCCTAACTTAAATAGGATTGGAACCAATCATATGGAAGATCTTTTCTAATCACAATAGGATATGGAGTTTGAATTTTGATTGCTATAGGATGTGAATTTGAATGGCAATGGGATTTGAATTGGATCTCATTTAATCACAAATTGATTTGCAAGAGATTCTCCATATCTCTTCATCTTTGAACAAGTCTCCATTTGTGTAGGAAGATTTTGGTTCAACCACTTTTGATATGAATGAGATCTCTACATATCTCTCCATATTTGATCACGTCCAAATTGCAATCTCTCCATCACTTTGATTAAGTCTTCTTTGCATATTTCTCCATCATTTTGACTAAGTCTCACTTTGAGTATTTACGAGCCTGCCACTCCTGAAAACACTTAGTACACACATCAAATTGTTCACATGCGTTTGTTATCATCAAATACAAAGTCATCGATCGTTGTATCCAACTATACGTTGTATCCAACAATGAGCTGACACAGCTCGGTTGGCCACTTATATAAAACAATCCGACCCCAGCCCCAATTTCCCCACTCAAAATTCCTAACACCCGAGCCCGAGCCCCCTCTCTACCAAACCCTCACTCGACCCAAACCCTCGCTCGACCCGATGCCCCACGTGACACCCGAGTCCGACTGACCACCACTCGGTCTGCCTCTCCCCACCCTTCCATCCACACCTCCCATCTCCACTCTCTCCCCCACACAGCTGTCTCTCTCTCACTATTAATTTCAGGTATAAAAATGAATTTATTTAATTTTGAGCCCTAAACTCTTTTAATTAATTAATCTGCAACTAATACTCTTCCTATCATATTGTGCGGTACATTTGGAGCATTACGAGACTACGTTTGGGCTGGAATACGCTTATCTTCTTGGAGCTAGCTTGGAGGAGGACCGACTTTGAGGCTACACACAAACATCCTGCTTCCGATCATCACGCTTCATGGACTTGGTACACTCGTTCGTTTATATATTTTACATTTCCATATCTCGCGTTCGCATTCCTTTGCACACCACACATGATGCCTCCTAGGACATGGGGGTAGGAAACCCCCTGTGAAGAAGAGGAAAGCCGATGAGTCTCGTGCGTCCTCTTCTCATCGGACACACATACGACGTCAATCTTCCACTCCATCTCCATCCCCACCACCCTCACGTTCTACATCTCCCACACCACTTGCACTTGAGGGACCACAAGCTAGTGCTGCCATTCCAACTACCACACCCATACCCCCACTTCATCCATCCCAGGCGACCCTGAAGACATATGACATTGTCTTCAGGAACGATGCACACCGTGACAAGTTTGCGATCATTTCCCGACGTCCCATCACCGCCACTAGATTCCCTCACATTCCAGCCCTACAGAGTCTAGAGATGTTAGAGGGTGTCCAGCGCCTATATCAGGCCATAGGTTGGGAGCACTTTTTGTAGATGACCACGACCACCTATGTTCACCTCCCTTATGAGGCGATGATCTCCATTTTGTGGTTTGTGGTGCGACCAGGGAATCAAGTTCAAGCTTTTGGATCGTGACGTGGTAGTGACTTTCGACGCGATCTAAGCCTTCTTTAGTTTTCCACCCATCCCGAACCCTACTCAGGCCTATTCACCTAGCACAGATCCACTATCTTTTCGTGCTGAGTGTTTCTGGAGACGGATAGCATGTCTCCCACATTTTAGCCCTAGCGGGGCGAAGTCTTCCTCCATCATCCACCCGTGTCTTCACTACGCTCAGCGCCATCTAGCCACGACTATATTCTCTAGGGCTGAGCTTGGCACCATTTCCTTCCCTGAGTTGGTCTACCTTAGTGAGATGACAATACCCGTTAGACGTGCTGATAATGGTACACTCCATCTTCACCTCCTGTCAGACACGGCCTGTTGGCTGTGCAACCGCCTGTTTTACACTTCCACCTTTGTTACGGAGATTTTTTGCGGTGGTTTCTTCACCTTCTTTGCCCGCATGCTAGGACTTGACCTTCCTGCTGACATCTTGGTTTCGACCAGGCCCACCACACTGATGCTTGCCATGCTTGCACGCATGCATATCATTCGGCCCCACGGTGAGCACCATTGGGTCTATCTTTTAGGTCCTCAACGAGAGCATCACATGATCTTACCCTGTCCTGACCTCACACACATTGAGCTCGTCCACTTGGATTGGCTACTTCCTAGCGTGCTCCCCATTCCACCCATTCACGAGCTGGAGCCTAGAGCACCTGCTGCTGAGGAGGGCGATGATGATTGGGCACTCAGTTTTGATGAGGAGCCAGAGATTTCCGATGTCCCTACCACTTCCGCCACATTAGTAGGCACCTCTGTCCACACTTATGTCAGTGCTCCTACCACCTTCACACCCTCCCCCATCCCAGCCACCACCATTACAGCCGAGAGTTCTGGGGTAGTTTCCACTACTGTCCACGAGATCACTACATTATCACCTTCACTGCCCACCTCTGAGGGAATTTCTATATCCACTGATCATGCACCTACTTTTGAGCCCACGCATATTGAGCATGTCCCCACCGAGTCTGACGACACTACTGTACCTACCTCTACCGTCTCTACACCTGTGGACTCCACCCTGATCACTCCTACCACATTTGAGTCCACACCTACACTGTCTACACCTCCTTCTGGCAGCACTTCTGTCCCCACCGCTGCCATTTACACTGAGAGAGTCATGATATCGACGTCTCTACCTACTGGTATCCCTATCCCGACCTCTGCACCTGATCTCACATCTATTCCTGCTTCCACTTCTGTTGAGATCCTACGTAGGTCACCTTCACCTGATTTTGCTTTTGACCTCGTGCACTACATGCCTGAACCCAGATAGAGAGGGGAGCCTAGTGGTGCATGTCAGCCTAATAGCTCCTGCAGCACTAATGAACGCCTGATAGCAGTTGAGGCTGAGATTGCTATGCTGAGGCGTTACTTCCTAGCCTTCACCCGGACAGTCGCTACCCACCACCAGTCAGTGCAACGGGACATCACAGAGATTCTAGATATCCTTCGAGCACATGGTGCACCACTTGCTACACTTGCACCAGCTGCTCCTTCTGCACCAGTCACACCACCGGTTGCACCACCTCATGACCTTTCTACACCACCATATGATGATACTTCTAGTCCACAGCAACGGGACCCATTACCACCTCCAGAAGGTGGTGCCGCTGCCTGATTAGTTCTTTGCGCATGTTCTCCCCTCTCAGCTTTTTCAGTGCCCATCTGTCCACACGAGTCCTAGTATTGCATAGCTCTGGGGAGAACCCATTTCATTCATTGTATATATATCATACCAACATTTGCATGCATGTTCTTGCATTTGCATTTGCACTAATTCGTTTTTGTATAGTTTTCCTTTTTCTAGGATTTCTCATTTACGACCCACCCAGCTCCAGCATCATTCTCTGTCTTTCACACATGTTCTCAGTAGTGGGGACACTGCTGTGTTTAGCTTGGGGGATGAGCGCTATCGTTTTTTATTTATTTTTCTTTCACGTTGCATCTTTTTCACCTTATTTTTCCATCCATTTCCACCACATTTTTTAGCATCATATTTCCTTTCTTTTTGGTGTGCATGCATGCTTGTTCTTATTTTACTCCATTTTTCTTCTTTTTCTTTTGTTAGATGAATTCTTTGTGATGATATTTTTTATTGCTTTCATTGCCGTCACGTCACTCATTTTCCATGACATGCTACTTAGAGTCATTTCATAATCTTAATCTTCATAAGTGCTTGCAAATATATTTCTTTTGACGACCTCTCTGGTGCAATGCTAGTGTCTAGTATGCTCTCATTGGAAATACACCAAGATTCACGCATCACCAGCATATCTGAAGCCTTGCTTTCAATTCTTATTCATGATTCTTGTTGCATGCTTGATGTGTTTGAAAAATCTTACTGCTTGACTTCACTGCTTATGGATATGATTAGCAATACCAATGCTTATATATGAGTTTAGTTGATGTATTATCTTACTAAACTATTTGTGCACACTTTTGAGTGAACCGAGTGTTAAATCTATTCCATCTCCACATATATCTTTTATTATCTACATGTCACTTGGTTTTACTCCCCAAAGCTATTTCTACCGCATCCATTTCCAAATTCCTTGCTACTGAAAAATTTGCTCCAGAAAAGTTCAAAAAGCTAAAAAGGAGCCAAAAATAAAAAATACGATCACTACCGCTCCTATAGAAAAAAATCAAGAAGAAAAAGAAGAAACAAAAGTTTCAAAAGTGAAAAGAAAAGTTAGAAATTCATTACTTGGAGAAATACTTATACCCTTAGGAAAACCAAAAAAAAGTCCTATTCTACCAAAAAAAATCTTGGATGTGACACCTCAAATCAAGCTTGGAGGTGAGACCTTTTGACCAAAAGAGTGAGCATGACATTAGAGTGGAGTTGTGCATGAACTGAAAAGCATGAGCTGAAAAGTTTGATCATACTTAAACTTAGCGAAATAATTTAGTTCTGGGGATTTCCTATGATTTAAAGCAAGTACATGCATGTCTTGACTTCTCTTCTATTCTTTATTACGTGCTTGTTGTGAATTCTCCATACTTCAGTTATAGCTATTGATTGAAAAGTGCATTGTCAAGGTTGTGCATATTTGGTACTATGAAACACATGATGTATATATGAGTTGATCGCATGAACTTTAGAGAGGCCCCTTTTGTTCGATCTTAAACTCGCAAGTATTATGTTCCTTTAAGATATGAAATCTCTTGATAGCATGTGATTTATTTTCTGAGTAGCCGTGATGTGTAGTGAATGGCTTGAGATCTGAGAGAATAATCTAGCGACCCCCCTTCTATTTGCATTCTTTTTCGTTTCTTATTTTTACTCTCCGGTGAGATTCATATTCATCTTCCTCGAGGACGAGTAAGAGGTAAGCTTGGGGATTTTGATGTGTCCATATTTTCCATACTTTTGTTGCACATTTTCATAGCATTTCCATCGTCCAAAGTTTACTTTTCTATATATTATCGTGCTTTTCACGATATATTTGATTTTCTAAATATTTGTGGATATTCAGGAACTTTGGAGCGATTTGAAGCAATCATGAGACATGGACACATCCGAGCTAGCTGAAGCATCAATGGAAAGGTCAACTAGGTGCTTGACGAGGTGGAGAAGAAGATTAGATGAGGAAAAGAGAATAGAAGGAGAAAGGAACCTCAAATAAGCTATGTTCTGATTTTCAGTCAGCTCGACCGAGTGGAATTGTCCACTCGGGCCGAGCTGATGTGCCCAGAATTAGAGCTCCAAGGCTGAAGATACATGCATCACTCGGATGACTAGAGCCACTACTCGGTCGGTACGACTCGACGGCTACGCTTCAGTTTCCAACACTTCATCGCATTCAAAGAGCTTAAAGCGACTCGACCGAGCAGAGCAGCTACTCTGTCGAGCTAAGCACACAACAGAACAGCATTTTCGAAGCTCTTCTAGCCGTCTGTAGCTTGACCGACCAAGCGACTCGACCAAGCAGAAGCAAAGACAAAACGACATCTTGAGCCTAGCAGCGGCCCTATGCAGCTCGACCGAGCTCGACCGAGTTGGACATCTACTCGGTCCGAGCACCCAATTGCTGAAGCCGAACTCAGAACAAAGAAGTGGCTACGAAGCCCTAGCTCGGACCGAGCGGCACTGCTACTCGACCGAGTAGGGCGCCGCATGCAGACTTTTGCAGGCCAAGCTAGGCCTTTTTCAAGATTTTTGTGGGGTCCACCCCCTTTGTATTTAAACCTATTTTCTACCCTAGGTTTAGGGGGCTTGCTTTATTATTCTAGTTTTAGATTTAGAGAGAGTTTTTGAGCCGTCGTTATTGTTTGGAGACAAAGAGTTGATTTTTATTATTGCAATTTGCTTTGAAATCTTTGGATCTTAAATGTCTGGAGTTTAGTTTTTCGTCTATATTGGTTTGGTAATGATTTCTCGTCTTTCTTATTTAGTTTGATGTCTATTCTTGCGATGTTGACTACTATTATTATTACTATCACTTTTGTCGATATTTCTATAAATCACGAGTAGTCGTTTCTAGGGCTAATGGATGAGCCCTAGGATCTTAGAATTTAGATGTAAAGTTACGATTTTTATCTTGTTTTGGTATAAAAGGGATGTGATTTGGTTGATGGGATTCTATTTAGGGTTTGTGATCCAATATAGTGGCACGCATCCTAGCCATGCTATCCTATAAACTTAATTAGGCTCGTTGGTGAATTCAATTAGAGTTCGTGATCCACGATAGTGGCACGCACTTTATTGGTTTCCACCGGTGTCCTATATTACTAATTGATGATCTACGATAGTAGCTTTAATGAGAGCCATCAAATCGTATATCGAAGCTCAAACCCACGATAGTGGTGTGAGTAGAGATGAAGAATAGTTGTCGTTCATAATGCAGGGATCACGTGCAAGGCCATCCACGATGGTGGGGCTAAGCACGGGATACGTTAGATGATTAGTACAATGATAGTTGGTCATGAATTATACATTTTAGATGCGACAATATCTCCCTATAAAACCAATTCAACGTCGAAATTAGAGCCTGGCATCGACATCTGACGATCCTAGTGGTGACTTCTATTGCCCTAGTCGTTATTATATTGATAATTTGAGATAGGAAATACTTATGACAACCAATTGAACACCATCAACTGATATTGTTTCGAGACTCTGAATTATCCCAAGACCGTTAAATCTAATCCTCCCTATGGTATCAATATCTTTCTACATTACAAAGCTTTGACATCGTGTACTTGCGGTATGTTTTCGGAGTTACATTCGAGGCACATCACTTCTTATATTTGGAGCTTGCTGTGAGTTTCACGAGTGGGGAGGTGGGGGGGGGGGATTGGCTCCTATTTATATAGGCAGTTGATTCCTCCCCTTTCTCAATTACCGATGTGGGACTAAGGGTTTGGCGGAGAAAATTGACTTTAAGTTTAACCTTCGCGAAGGTCAAACTTCAACGAATTTTTCCTCCCTCACCGTTGATCTTCGTAAGTGATATCACATATCAAATCAAAGAGCATTGAACGGTGATCGCATAGAAACAAACGGGGCTCAATTCCGACTTTGTTTGACCCCTCAAATGTGTGTCCAAAAGTTAGCCCAAAAGCAGATTTTCGCAGAAAAAGTCAGCCGCCAGAAAAACAATAAGCAGAGGGTTCAGAACTCGACTGTGGGGCCAACACGGTGGGCCCCACCGGCCTGGCGTGCGCCCAGCATACTGGGCGCATGCAAGGCACGTGCCTTGCTTATTGAAAACTCATAACTCCTCATAAGGTTTT
Organism: Scilla litardierei; assembly: GCA_030789695.1. NCBI lineage: Eukaryota > Viridiplantae > Streptophyta > Magnoliopsida > Asparagales > Asparagaceae > Scilla > Scilla litardierei. The sequence goes on along the minus strand of CM061138.1, from coordinate 70,388,287 downwards.
GATGATATAAAACATTTATATGTGTATACTAACTTTATCTATGCAGATTTTTTATCTCTACTCAGATCAGATAATCATCAGACTACACTTTGCAAGAAGCACCAAGTTCAAGTTTAAGCTTATCGACAAATTTTTATAACTTGTAATATATGATGTAATCTTCATTTTCTTTCTTGCAAATACTTAGAATGTGAAAGCTTTGATGATGATCTATCTTAGTTGTTTAGGGTTCGTCCTCAAAAAATGTGTCAAAGTCCAAATTGGTCGACCAATACCCTCTTATGGTTGACCAATCACAAATTCCAGAAATTCAGAAAATTCCCAAAGTTTCCCAGAATTATTCTTAAGTCATTAGGATCATTTTCTGAGAATATTTCAAAATTTGATTTTTCAAATTTTTGGTCGACCAATGAGGATGATTGGCAGACCAGTCAGTTTTCAGCATAATTATTATATTCTGATATTTGATTAAATAATCAGTTTTTATAACTGATTATATCAGTTTCTCAAACCACCCCAAGCGGCCATATTTTTGCCCGTTTATGTCAGTTTATGGCTGTCCGTTTTTGTCTTTTTGCGAAACAGTTCCTCAACAGTCAAAACCTAAAATTGGCAACAATATTGGTCGACCAATTACCCATATTGGTCGACCAATTTGACAAAAATGTTTTAGAATTTTTTGAAATATTAGGCAGTTGTCTAATGTTCAATAACTAACTTTTTGGGCTATAAATAGACCCCCAGGCATCTATCTAAAATTCAAGAAAATTCTCACATTCTCTATTTTCTTAAGTTTACTTTCTCTCTCTAGAAAGTGAGTGATTTTCATATTTCTTTGGAGAACCTCTGCAGAAATTCTTGCTTAATAAGAAGTCCATTCTCCAAGTGTGTTCTAGCATCAATTCTCATCTAGAACCTTGGAGAATCCATCACCAACCATTCATCATAATTCCTACATGCACAAACCAAGCTAGAGAGAGGTGAGCCTAGTGGTGTACTTCAACCAAGTAGCTCCCACAAACTAATGCACGCCTAATGTAGGATGAGGCTGAGGTAGCCATGCTGAGGTTGCCATGCTTGGGGAATGTCCGTTATCGCTTTATATTTATTTTTCTTTCACTTTGCATCTATTTCACCTTATTTTTCCATCCATTTCCACCACATTTTTTTTCTTCTCATCATATTTCCGTTCTTTTTGGTGTGCATGCATGCCCATCTGACTAAGTTGCGGATCTGACGGGCATCGGCTCAAAGTATCACTAACAATGTCCCATCATCTTCTTGCTCGACACAACCGACCTGAATTGCACCCGTGAGATCAAACATGGAGAGGTGAGGAGAAGAAAGCTACAAAGTCGAGGGATACCAACCACCTCGTATGATTGTGAAACCCTTCCCAACATGTGTAATCTGAGGGCTACGCCTAGGAAAGAGAGAGTCCATCACGCCCGCTGACATAAACGCTTGCACCTCAGGACACGAAGAGGCCGAGTCGATGCGACTCACATATACTATGAGATTCCAGTGGACAGACCTGTTTCTCGAAGGGATGCTGATGTTGGCCAGTTGAGAGGAGCAAACGGCTGTGGTTGGCACCCGCCTAGTGCGTCTCGATCGGACAGTTACCATCGTTTCCTGCTAGTTCTTGCTTGGAGCAGGTTAAAAGGTAACTGCGCTTATCCTCTTGCCTCCTCCTTTGCTCTTCTTTGCAACAAGAGTAGGTTAAAAGATATTGTGTAGTCTTCTTCATAATTAGTAGATTAAAGGTTCAAATTTCTTATTTTGTCTATTTAGGAAGAAAGGATAAAAAAAGAATCTGATAAAGTCTTAACTTTTCTTAAGAGAATGTAACTTGTGAAACTATATGCTAAGTCTTCAACTAAGAGATCTAGACAGTATATCATCACAAATAAGATAAGATCTACGGTAATGTGACTGATATGTAGAATACACAAAAGAAGTGTACAATTATCTTTCTTCATTTGTCAATGGTAGATGGAGTCACGAGTTGGATCTCCACCAAAATTCATAGCATGACGTGATAGCCATGGAATTTATTTCGAATAGATGAAGGAAGAACTCTCTTAATATAAAATATTGTTGTAATAGATTTGACGGGATTGATTGGTAGAGAAAATTGTATGTCCATATTTATAGGTTTGTTGGTTACTTAGTAACGAAGCAGTCCTCACCACCGTAGGATTCCTAATGTAAGGCCCATTGGGGCATCTTAACAACTAGGGTTCACATTAGTTCACATTAGTTCGTATATGGTCTGAAGCGCAACCCCTCAGGGTGTAGTTCGGGTCAGGTTCGATGTGGGTAAATGCTTGCTTTCGTGTTAACATTGAATAAACCCTACTTAAGAATGAGACCTAGAAAACATGAAAAAGCCAAATTGGATGGTAAATGCTTGCTTTCATGAGTCAATAAAGCTACCGGGAATCAAAGATCATGTCTCAAGCAATAAGCAAGAAGGGGTAAGAATCAACACGAAAGGTGCCTTCCATTTTCATACAGATAGAAATATAGAGTGCATACACCATCAAGAACACGAAGGCTCATTATTTTAGACAGTACTAGTAGAAGACACGGACACCACCATCACCATTACATGGAGGACTCGTACACATATAAGAGACTCATATATCTCCTCCAATTTCAAAGTCAGAAGCAGGGCTCATTTGCAGCTGCAGGGGTCACAGGTGCAGTTGGATCCACACTTGCAGCCTCCATTCTCAGCTCCCATGGCAGATTCAAATCCGTCGAACTGCCTGCAAGTCGAGATACGCTCAGAAAATAGTATTTAAAAATAAAGAAAGAGAAAAGAGACAAACAAAAGGTATTCATATGTTCTTGATTTTTGATCAGGACAGAGAGACACGGACCCTTTCATGGGTGCTAGTCCAAGGACCATGGTTCGAGCGGTGGTGGCGCTGCCCTCAGCCATCACAGGGTTCCTCTTGCAGCTGCACGCAAGAAGAAGTGATTATTTATTTAAAAAGGAGCAAAAAAAAGTTAAGTAAAAACTCAGCTCTTAGTTATGTCATTAGTATATCATGAACAAAGCTTATTTACTGCAAGACTTAAGATTAAAAGAATACCCATCTGACAAGACAAAAGAAGACGTAAACAACAATCTAATAAACTCATATATAGTTATTTCCCTAAGATCTCCAACGAAAACCCCCGGTATAAAATCACAAATTAATCATGAACATAGCCAATATGAGTTCTCAGGATCTGTGTAATAAGTCAATTATGGATTACCAGCCACAGCCGTTGCAGCCACAGCCACTGCCGCACTTGCAGCCAGATGAGCAAGCTCCACATGAAGACATTTTGATTCCCTCGGAATTAAAAGACAGAAAATTAACAGGAAGGATGAAGGACAAGCACTTGGAAAACTCTTAATTCCCAGCTCTGGATGAAAGAAGAGAAGGGCTATGAGCTCAAATTTATAGAGAGGTGAGTGAGAGAGCGACGAACATCAACCGAACACGTGTCAGCATCTCTTCCTCTTAAAATGACCTAATAAAATTAAAAAACCAAGAAAGGAGAACAGAGAATGATGGAATCTTGACGTTAAAAATTACGTTTTGAATTTGCGCATCTGTAGCCTGCGTTTAGCATCGTTATGCTCGAGCCCTGTGTTTTTTGTTGTCTTGCTTTCATGAATCCCTCCATCATCTTATTGCGGCAAACAGACTTTGTTTTCATTCCACCAAAAAAAACTCGGTTCATTTTTCAATGACTTAATCTGACCATATACATGTAGTGGTCAACTTCACCCCCCAACAGAGATGCATTTGGAGATGGTCTGCTTTTTGAGAGAATAAAAGCTTTTATTAGATAAAAGAACGGTCCACCCTTTGCTTCAAAGCTTTTCCTTTTTTTTTACGTCCAGCATTCTTTCTTCTTCATCCAAACTCTTTCCTCTCCTCCGTTTTATCCGTACCTACCCTACATTCTTCTTTAAAGTTTGATCCAAATTCAAAAAAAAAAAAAAATAAACTTGTTGATGGTTGTTTCAGAGTGTTTTCTCACTACAGAGCGTTGACCGTGGATAACCCGGTCAACGTGGTCAAGGGGCCCGCTTGGGTCCCTCGGGGGCTTCGAATCGGTGCAGATGGGACGAGGGGAAGCCTCGGCCCAGGTTGAGACGCTCGGCCTCGGTCGGACGAGCACGGCCTTGGAGGAAGGAAGACGAGGGGTAGCCTCGGTCGTCCAGCTAGAGACGCGGTTGGCGAAGGGCGAGGGGAAGCCTCGGGCCCAGTTGAGACGCTCGGCCTCGGTAGGATGTGCTCGGCCTCGGAGGGCGGACGGTGAGGATAAGCCTCACTCGTCCAATTGACTGTGAGGTTGTAGAGGGGCGAGAGGGAGCCTCGGCCCGTTGATCAGACGTCCACCTGCGTAGACGAGAACGCTCGTCAGGGGGCCGGACCTAGGTTCCGGCCAAATCCCCTCCGATGCCTAAGTCAGATAGAGATCTGAAAGAGGAGGCCCGGCGGAGACGGTTCGACTCGTGAGGAGATCGGAACGGCGTCTCACGGCGCGAGCGGGGGAGGAAGGAGATAGGATGGGGGAGCTAGGTCGTTGATGGAGTACCTTAGGTTTTAGATACCTGAGATGTGGTCCCCTTCTTCGTCGTCTCTCTAGCCCTTTTGTAGAGCTCCCAGCGTGATTGCCTCTGGACCACGTCCCACGCACGCCCTAGATCGTGCCCCATCAATCCGCCCCCTCGCCGCCGCTCTCTTCGCCATGCCCGCACCTCCCCATTACCGCTATTTAGTGGTCGCGCGTCCGTGGGAACGGTTTTCGCAGGAGTGGGCGAGTGACCAGCGGGTTATCGGGGGCCGGGTCGGATCGACATTCGAGAAGATCCCTTATAGGGCCTTTGTTGAATGGGCTTGAGCACGCAGATGGGCTCTCGACCAGTAGTTGGGCTCCTGGGCTCGTGTCTTTTGGGTCTTGGTCAAATAGGCGTAACAATTGCCCCCATCGGTCGGGTTGATCGGCCTCGGCCGGTTCGGCTCGGCCGATGTGACTTCTGCCGATTTTGACAAGCTCGCCAGTCGATGCCGACTCATTTATTAGTCGTCATCATGAGTTGGCTCGTTCGATGCTTTTTAAGGTGCGGGTTCCGAAGCGCCGTCGGCCTTCTGATGCTGCCACGTGTAGCTGCAGGCTTATCCCCACCGCTCGCGGGGTCGTCTTAAGTTGAGAAGCCGAGGGGTTCGTGAGACGCCATCCCGTCGCTTTCTTCTTTGCGCTGATCCCTATTCTGCCTGAGCTCTGCCTCATGTCGTCTTCCTCTGCCACGGGTTCGGTTCGGTCGGAGCGCGACGCAGCTCCAGGTCCGGCGGGTGGCACTCCTTCGGCGATTAGTCAGCACGGGGATGATCTTTCAGGGGTGCCCCCAGAGGTCTTGTTGTGGCCTTCGTCGATCTGCGCCACCGCCATCGGGAGCATGCGTTCCGCCTACTTGCTTCCGCCCTACTCGGCTCGTGCCCCCGGAGCTGACGAGCGGATCTGCTCCCCTGGCCCCAACGAGGTCGGAATATATGAGAAGTGCTTCCGCTTCGGGCTTCGTTTCCCGCTCCATCCTTTTATCGTTGAGTTCCTTCAGGCCCACAACGTGTGCCTGTGTCAATTCTGTCCTAACGCCGTCGGGCTCCTCGTCGGGTTCGTCGTTGTCTGCATGCTGAAGGGTGTGGCGCCCTCTCTTCGCCTCTTTGCCCAGTTCTACCGCCTGAGCCACCACCAGTCGGGGGCGTGGATTTACATCAGCGCCCGCCCGAAGATGTCCCTGGTGCTGGGGTTGCCGAGCTCCCTGAAACGCTGGAAGGGGGAATACGTGTTCGTCACATTCCCATCGAGTGTACCCTTCCCGGTTCGGTGGGAGGCGGCTGGTGCAGTCATCCTCGATCTGGGGGAGCCGACGGTTGCCGAGCAGCAGACGGCGAAGGACATGCTGGCGATTCCTGCGAGGGAGCGTTCGATCGATGTCCTCTTTAGCGACCACAACTTGCGCAAGACGGTGTGGCCCCTGGGTAAGCTTCCCCGAGTGCTCGCCATTCAAGGTCACCTGGGCTCTGCTCGGTCTCTCATCTCTTCTTTGAGTGCAGGTGGGTTCCCTCTCGGTCCTTCTCCTGCCAGCGCCCTCGTGCAGGTCCCCAACCCGGATCCGCGCAAAAGGGATCATGTGTTGGAGGTCCGGAAGAAGCAGCGGGTTGTGACCACGACCGGAGGCTTAAAACGGAAGAAGGTGTCGTCTCCCTCCCCCCCTTGCTGGGGTCTTCCAAGAGGGTCCGTGAGGGGGTCGAGGGGGTCGATGTCCAGCCGACTGCTGATCGACCTCAACCCACCCCCGTTGAGGTTACTTGGCCGTGGGCCGGCCCTTCACCTCTCCCAGACGGCTCTCTCCCTGACGCCTACAGTCGGAATCTTGGCGCGTTCCGTTCTGCTCCTGGCGAGTTCCCCTCGTCAGGGGAGGGTCTTCTTTGTCCACGCTTCCCAGTGGGGGAGAAGGAATCGGTGTTCTCGAGCCGCGGAGCCGCCGCTCGTGTGGCCGAGAACTGCTGTCTCCCTCCCGATCAGGTGGTGTTGGACGGAGTCATAGGTGACTGCTTGGCCACCTTCGTGATTCAGGCTGGTCAACAGGTAGTGTGTTTCTGCTTATCCTCCTGCTGTTCCCGCTATCTTACCTTCGTTGCCTTGGTGCAGCTGTCCTCAGTGGGCCTCTCGATGAGGCGCCAATTCGTGGTTCTTCCCAAAGCCAAATCCGATGCTGGGCGGGGCCCTGAGGCCCCCGGCGAGGAGGAGGAGGCAGGTCAGTTGGAGGAAGCGCGGGTCCAGTCCCTGGATTCCCGCGTAACTGAGCTGTCCTCTGCTCTGGAGGTGGCGGACCGGGAGAGAGCCTTGGCTCTGGCTGCGAAGTCGGAGGCCGAGGCGCGGCTCGCCGAGCTTTTGAAAGGTGCCGACGCGTCTGGAGGAGCCGAGCAGATCCCCAACCCCGCTGCTGCCTCCGAGGCCTTGGAGCTCTCCGATCGTCTGGAAGCGGCGGAGGAGCAGGCGAGGGCCCTTGCTGCCCAACTTGGCGAGAAATCCCGGGAGATTGAGAAGGAGAGGGCGGAGCACCAACGCCAGATCGAGACCTTAGAGGCCCGGATGCGTGGGCTCGAGGAGGTGGATCCGGCCCGGATCGCTCAAGATGCCGTGGCGGAGTATGCCACCTCCTTTGTGGAGACCGCCTTGTCGGAGGCGTACGAGAAGGGCTTCACCCGGTGCCGGTCCGAGATCCAAAAGAAGTTCCCACTCTCGGGGGTCAACTTCGAGGTTCTTCGGGTGTACCCTGCCGTCGAACGGAGTGGGGGGGAACCCTAGCGTGCCGCCAGCCTGTGGCCCCGCTGGTGCCCCTGGAGAAAAATGATGGAGGGGAATGCCCCTCGGCCTCTTCGTGCGCCTCTCTGTATATCTTTTTGCTCTATCTGGAAAGGAATGAATTTAAAATAAATTTATTTCATAGGAAATGATACATTTATTGAAAGTACTTGCGCAAATGTTCCACATTCCAAGTGTGAGTGAGAATCCTCCCCTCCATGTCGGCTAGTCGGTAGGCTGCGGGTCCGAGGACCTCGAAGACTTTGTAGGGTCCCTCCCATCTAGCCGCGAGCTTCCCTTTGCGAGCGGTATCAGTGTTGAAGCCCGCTTTCCGGAGGACCAGGTCCCCAAGGTGGAAGCTTCTCCCCCGCACCCGAGCGTTGTAGTATCGGGCCACCTTCTGCTTCTGGCGGACGATGGTGGCCAGTGCCTGCTCCCGTCGCTCGTCGAGGAGCTCCAGATTGAGCCCCAGGCCCTGCGAGTTCCGGTCTTCGTCAAAGTATTTGAGGCGGAGAGATTCTTCACCCAATTCGACCGGTACCACCGCCTCGGCCCCGTAGGTGAGCATGAACGGGGTCTCGCCAGTAGCCTCCTTGTGGGTCGTCCGGTATGACCAGAGTATCCCGGGGAGCTCTTCTGGCCAGTTCCCTTCGGCGTCTTTCACTTTCTTCCGGAGGGGCTCTATGATGCACTTGTTGGCCGCTTCTGCCATCCCGTTGGTCTGGGGGTGCGCTACTGAGGCGAAGAGGAGTTTGATTCCACATTCCTCGCAAAAATCTTTAAACCCTGCGGAGTCGAACTGCTTCCCATTGTCTGTGACGATGGCCCGTGGTACTCCGAATCGGGAGATGATGGAATTCCACAAGAAGCTTTTCGCTTTCTTCCACGTGATGGTGGCCAACGGTTCGGCCTCGATCCACTTGGTGAAGTAGTCCACTGCCACGATCAGATGCTTCCGCTGCCCTCGTCCTGGTTTAAACGGTCCGAGGATGTCGAGCCCCCATTTCGCAAAGGGGATGGGGCTCACGATAGGGATGAGCTCTGACGGAGGAGTCGAGATGTGGTGGGCGTACCTCTGGCATTCTTGGCATTTCTGGACGTAGCTTGTTGCATCTTGGGCCAGGGTCGGCCAGTAGTATCCCTGCCTCAAGATCTTCTGCGCGACTATCTTGCCCACGTGGTGATTCCTGCAGATCCTGTCGTGAACCTCCCGTAGGACGTAGTCAGCTTCCTGCGGTCCGAGGCACTTCAGGTATGGGAGGACGTCCGTCTTGGTCCAGCGTCTCCGGTAGAGCGTCCCTTCGTGGATCACGTATCGGAGCGCCTTTCTCTCCAGGGTTCGACGTTCGTCCCCATCGGTCGGCACCTCTCCATGAATGAGGTATCGGATGATCGGGTCCATCCAGTTGGGTTCTTGGTCGATCGCCATCACCTCGTGCTCCTCCGTGCTGGGGGGCGACAGGTTCTCCACGTAGATGGTGCGGCCCAGTTCCTTTGGCGAGGACGAGGCCAGCTTCGACAACGCATCCGCCCGCGCATTCTCTGATCGCGGGAGGTGTAAGACCTCCACGTCCTTGAACTTGGACATCGCCGCTCTGGCGACAGGGAGATATCTCTGCATCGCCTCCTCTCGTGCCTCGTAACTCCCCAAGAGTTGGTTGACAATGAGCTTCGAGTCGCTGAGGAGGCGGACGGACTCGGCCCCGAGCTCCAGGGCCAGCCTCAGGCCGTTGATCACTGCTTCGTATTCCGCCACGTTGTTCGTGGCTGGGAACTCGAAACGCAACGCGTATTCTACAATGTTCCCTTCCGGAGATCGGATTGCAATCCCGGCCCCGCCTCCTGACTGTGTGGCCGACCCGTCCACATGGACTATCCACGCTCCTGGACCCCCTGGCTGAAAGTGGTCAGCCGAAAGAAAGGACAGGGGTTGAGCAATTACCGTCGCCGGGCCTTCTTCCTCCGGGGGGCCTTTTCCTTCTGTTGTGCACTCGGCGATGAAGTCGGCTAGGGCCTGCCCTTTGATGGCCGTGCGCGGTTTGAATCGGAGGTCGAACTCGCTCAGTTCCACTCCCCAGTTCAGCATCCTTCCCATTCGATCGAATCTCTTGAGGTTCTGCTCCAGTTGCGAGTCGGTCAGGATCAGTATGGTGTGGGCCTGGAAATAGGGCCGGAGCCTTCGTGCTGAGAGGACGCGGGCGTACGCCAGTTTCTCCATGGGTGAGTATCGCATCTCCGCCCCCTTCAAGATCCGGCTCGTGTAATATACCGTCCATTGCACCCCACCGTCCTCCCGGATTAGCACCGAACTCACAGCTTCCTCCGCGCACGCCAGGTAAAGGCTCAGCGACTCCCCTTCCCGTGGTTTGGACAGGAGAGGTGGGCTGCGGAGATACTCTTTGAGGTCTCCGAACGCCCTGGAGCAGTCTTCGTCCCAAAGTATCGTCTTCCTATTGTCTGGAGGTTCCGCGATCGCTTTCCTTAGGACCTTGAAGAAGGGGAGCGATCTTTCCGCTGATTTGGAAAGGAATCGCCCCAAGGCTGCGATGCGCCCGTTCAGCCTCTGTAGCTCTTTGATCGTCGTCGGCTCGCGCATGTTGATCAGCGCCTCGATCTTGTCGGGATTAGCTTCAATGCCACGGTTAGTTATCATAAATCCCAAGAATTTGCTAGATCTTACCCCGAACGTGCACTTCGCGGGATTGAGCCGAATGTGGTGTCGCCGCAACCGCTCGAAGGTCTCCCGCAAGTCGGCGATGTGGTCTTCTGGTCGCCTTGACTTGACAAGCATGTCGTCGACGTAGACTTCCAGGTTCCTCCCGATCTAGGAGCTGAAAACCTTATTGACCATTCTCTGGTAGGTGGCCCCCGCGTTCTTCAAGCCAAAGGGCATCTTCTTGTAGCAGTAAGTTCCCCGGTCCGTCGTGAAGGCTGTCATCTCTTCGTCCCGGGGGTCCATCTGGACTTGATTGTATCCGGAGTAAGCGTCCATGAAGCTTAGCATCTCGTACCCCGAGGCGTTATCCACCAGGTGGTCGATGCGCGGCAGGGGGTAGCTGTCCTTGGGGCAGGCCTTGTTGAGGTCACTGAAGTCCACGCACATTCGCCACTTCCCGTTGGGTTTCTTGACCATCACCACGTTCGACAGCCACTCCGGGTACCAGACCTCTCATATGAAGCCGGCATCAAGGAGGCGCTCCACTTCCTCGGAGGCTGCCTTCATCTTCTCGCCGCCCAGGTTGCGCTTCTTCTGCCTAACCGGCTTGAAATTGGGGTCGGCGTTGATCTGGTGGACGATCACCTGGGGGTCTACGCCGGGCATGTCTTCCGGTGACCAAGCAAAGATGTCCAAGTTCGCCTCCAGGCATTCGATCAGCTGATCCCTCAGGTCCTGGCTCAGCCCTCTCCCGATCGAGACGAACCGGCCCTCGATGTCCGTGACCGGGATTTGCTCCTGCTCCTCCGCAGGGGTGGGCCTAGGCCCATTCCTCAAGTCGAGCGCGGCCATCCGGTCGGCTAGACGATCCTCGGGACCTTCCTCTGCCAGTTGATAGCAGGTAATCGGTCTCCCCGCGTCGCCTTCGACTTGCCCCATCCCCCCCGGCGTTCGGAACTTGATAGTCTGATGGAGGGTTGAGACTACCGCGCCGACGGCGTTGAGTAGGGGTCGGTCGATGATCCCATTGTATTCCGACCCGATCCCCAATACGATGAATTCCACCGCCAGGGTCACCGAGTCCAGTGCGTCTCCGAGCGTTACCGGGAGATGGATCGTGCCGATGATGGGGGTGGAGTGACCCGTGAATCCAACCACGGGACCCGAGCGAGGTCGTAAGTCTTCTTTCTGTCGCCCCATCTTTTCCAGGGTTGACATAAAGAGGACGTCACAGGAGCTGCCGGTGTCGACAAGCAGCCGTCGTACCATGGTAGTGTCTATGACCACTGACACCACCAAAGCCACGTCCGAGCTGCGCGCCGTTACGGACGCACTCGGTCTCCCGACCGGTGGGGAAGGGGAGGGCTTCCCGGCCCTTTCCTCATGATCCTCCTCGCGTCGGGCCCGTACCCATTCTTGCCAACGATGGCGGGCCCTGTCGCCCCGCGTCAGGGCCCCGCTTTCCTTTCGCCGAGATGAGGGAGGTCGTGTCATCGCAGATGTGGTTTGTTTCTTCGTGGGACAGTTCTTTCCCACAGACGGCGCCAGATGTTTCAGAGTGTTTTCTCACTACAGAGCGTTGACCGTGGATAACCCGGTCAACGTGGTCAAGGGGCCCGCTTGGGTCCCTCGGGGGCTTCGAATCGGTGCAGATGGGACGAGGGGAAGCCTCGGCCCAGGTTGAGACGCTCGGCCTCGGTCGGACGAGCACGGCCTCGGAGGAAGGAAGACGAGGGGTAGCCTCGGTCGTCCAGCTAGAGACACGGTTGGCGAAGGGTGAGGGGAAGCCTCGGGCCCAGTTGAGACGCTCAGCCTCGGTAGGATGTGCTCGGCCTCGGAGGGCGGACGGTGAGGATAAGCCTCACTCGTCCAATTGACTGTGAGGTTGTAGAGGGGCGAGGGGGAGCCTTGGCCCGATGATCAGACGTCCACCTGTGTAGACGAGAACGCTCGTCAGGGGGCCGGACCTAGGTTCCGGCCAAATCCCCTCCGATGCCTAAGTCAGATAGAGATCTGAAAGAGGAGGCCCGGCGGAGACGGTTCGACTCGTGAGGAGATCGGAACGGCGTCTCACGGCGCGAGCGGGGGAGGAAGGAGATAGGATGGGGGAGCTAGGTCGTTGATGGAGTACCTTAGGTTTTAGATACCTGAGATGCGGTCCCCTTCTTCGTCGTCTCTGTAGCCCTTTTGTAGAGCTCCCAGCGTGATTGCCTCTGGCCCACGTCCCACGCCCGCCCTAGATCGTGCCCCATCAATCCGCCCCCTCGCCGCCGCTCTCTTCGCCATGCTCGCACCTCCCCATTACCGCTATTTAGTGGTCGCGCGTCCGGGGGAACGGTTTTCGCAGGAGTGGGCGAGTGACCAGCGGGTTATCGGGGGCCGGGTCGGATCGACATTCGAGAAGATCCCTTATAGGGCCTTTGTTGAATGGGCTTGAGGACGCAGATGGGCTCTCGACCAGTAGTTGGGCTCCTGGGCTCGTGTCTTTTGGGTCTTGGTCAAATAGGCGTAACAATGGTGATATAATGGACGGATTCTGACATTATATTCAAATTTATTTATATTAAAGAATCAATGCTAGTTACATGAAAATTTTCCATCTATGCAATCTTGTAAATATAAATAGAAAAAGAATAACATATAATTCACATTGCACAAATACTAACATGCGAAAATGAACGAGATGTGTTCACCATGTGGAAGTTGACTCGATTTCGGTGCTGATGAGTCATTGGTTATTCAGTCGAACTATCTTGTGCCGAGATAGCTCGACTACGCTCGGATACGACCCATCTGGCTCGGCACAAGTCGAATTGGTCGAATGTCGAGCTAGGGAACTTCAGCACACTACTACATATCCGACTTTCAGCCACGAATAAATCAGATGTCCATGGCCGAAATAACGCCCACAGATGTCCATGGCCGATAATTCGAATAAAATACTATATAAAACAATCGGCCCCGAACAAATCCGTGGCCGATAATTCGAATAAAATACTATATAAAACTATCAGCCACGAAAAAATCTTTGGCCGATAGTGCTATACGGCCACGAAAATATCGGTGGCCGATAGGTATCAGCCACGGATAATGTGCAGAAAGTTGACGCAAACAGTGCACAAAATTAGGGGGCGAAACCCTTCGGCCACGGAATTTTCCGTGGCCATAAATAAGCATCAGCCACGGAAATGACACTAGCCATTACTTTATTGACCACAGATTATGTGCACGAAATCGGCAACTTTGTGCACGTTGGCTGTGACCGATAACTATCGGCCATGGACATTGTCGTGGTCGTCTAGTACTATTGGACACGGATATGTCTGTGGCCGATAGTTTTAAAATATTTTTTTAAAAAAATTGCAGAATTTCCTACATTCCATATACATTTATAACAATCAAATAAGTACATGAATACAACAAAATAAATCAAACAACTAATTAAAAGTAAATGCACACAAATTCATTAAAATACAAGCAAATATAGTATTTATTACATATCCTGCCTCCATGTCCGCAGTTTAAACCAATAAACATATAAAAACAATAAAAAATAACATCATCCAACGTCTCCAAGACCGCACCATCGACATGTCCATTATCGACCGTCATCATCGTCCCCATGCCCGCTCCCCTCGCCAAGACCTACATCGCCCCATTGCCGTCCATCGCCACCGCTGCCACCCTCAAGTCTTGAATGACTACCCTCGCCATGTTGATCCTACCAAATAATAATAATAATTTAGACGGTAAAACAAAAAATATTAAACGAGTAAACACGCCAAATTATATAGCATGAAAAGAAATACGTAAATTTTAGCTTGCCCAGAAACTGTCCAAAATTTGAGTTTGCCCAGAAACTGCCTAAAAACTGGCCAGAGCCAAGCGTGCACTTGAGTGCACGTATGAATGCGAAAACGAAGGGCGCGCGCTCTGGGCAGACTCTACCCAGTTTTTTGGGCAGAAGTCTGTCCAGAACTGGGCAGACTCTGCCCAGTTTAGAGCATCTCTAATCGACCGGGAAATCCGGTGCTTTGGCGTTTTTTGCTCCAATCGGCTGCAAAAAACGGGATTTTTCCCCGATTCTCTACAGTCTCATGCCAAATTTGGCATGAACAAAAGCAAATGGCGGACGTAAAGGCAGGGGGAGAAAATGGAGGGATGGGTTGGAGCTCCCTCCATTTTCAACTCTCCATTTAAGGAATATGTAGGGAATATTCCTTCATAACCCTCCAAATTTGGAGGGTCGGGTTGGAGATGCTCTTACATATTAAACGACCGTCCATTTGAATTATTTGGAAAAATACGCGCTTTTTGAGGGTTGACGAACAAAACGTGTTTTATTCCCGTATTGCGCATTTTATGCGTTTAAACACGTTTCTAGTGAATATATACGCAGAGCCAAAGACAAAGTGTTAAAGGTGATCGGCTATATGGTTATAGGTGATATGTGTATGTGTGTATGTGCATATATATATATATATATATATATATATATATATATATATATATATATATATATAGTCATTACCCGTGCTCATAGGGCACGGTTTATTTAATGGCTGAGTTTTTCTCCCCCACAAATTTCAAGTTCCCACAAATTTCAAGTTTTCCCACAAAATTTCAAGTTTCCCCCAAATTTAAGTTTTCCCGCAAAATTTAAGTCTCCCCAAAATTGTCATTACCACCTAGGACAAACTTGTCACGTAGGACAAAGCCTTGTCCTAGTAGGATAAGATTCAAAATCTTCATAGAACTGGAAATAAAATGGCCGGAAGGGGTGAGAATAAAAAGTGTGGGGGGGTGTGTGTGGAGGGTCCATAGGCAAAAATACAAAAACCGGGGTTGTATGTGCAAAATTCCCCACATCCTCTTTTATCCCTCAAAATCTCATCTCTGTTATGAATAGGACCCATTGGGCCTATTGGGTATCCACCCACATGAGTACCCATTATGAATACTATATAAAGGAGGCTAGGGGTTTCCTAGCCTCAACCCTTCTCCAAATCTGTTTCTCGTTCATAACACGTTATCAGCACGATCACGCTCGTTGGAGGAGACGGCGGCTCGCGGGAAAGGAGATCCACAAATCGCTCAGAAAAAGAAGATCGTAATCTTCTCAACGGGGAGCGAAAAGGGCATCCTTCACCAACCGTCGCCTAGATTCCTCGTTGAATCTAGTAGGTAAAAATCCAAACTTTTAGATCTAAACTTGCTTTTCTCATTAGATCTGCATGTTTTAGGATCAAAAAGTTCACAAACTCGGTTAAATTCAACATTTTTAATAAGATCTGCATGTTTAAAACAATAAAAACTTGTTTTTTAGCGATCAAAACTGTTGAAAACCCCGATTTTTACCCCCGCCTTCGATCCAAATTTCCGTACGCCCGTAGGGCGAAACGGCGGCGTGCCCTTCGCGCCGCCGGAGGAATCAAACGCCGCGGCCTCAGGCCGCGGCACTGTGCCGCGGCCTGCAGGCCGCGGCCAGTCGCCGCGGCCTGAGCAGGCCGCGGCCGCCGCCGCGGCGGCCGCGGCCCGCAGGCCGCGGCCCGCCGCCGCGGCGGCCGCGGCCCGCAGCCGCGGCCTGTCGCCGCCACGACGGCCGCGCCCTACGCGGCCAGCCGTCGCGGCGACACGCCGCGGGCCCCCCCTAGGGTTTCCAGAAACCCTAACCCTAACGGGCCTTTTTCCGGGGGAGGCCCAATATTAACCCTAATGGGTTGTTTTCATGGCCCATAAGGCCAGAAAATTAGCCCATTCACACAAATTATTTTATTTATTTTTGGCCCTAAAAAGCCCAAAATAGTTAAAAGAAAATTTGAAAGGAGTTTTAAGCGGTAAAATAAAACATTAAAATATGGATCAAAAGGCAATAAGTTTTCAAAAAAAAATTTTTTGCACGTCGCACACAATTTTAAATTATTTTAAATGCCTGTGTTTCGATTATCTGCGTGGTTGTATGTCGCGAGTATATTATCTGCGTGGATGTGCAAATATTAGGCTATGTTTTTAGGGATCAGCCAGGTTTCCGACACCGCTTTAAATTCCTGCAATTTTTCTTTTTTTTTGAGAGAAATTTTGTATGTGAGGATGAAAATGTAAAAAGAAGACCGAAGAACACCAAAAAGAAGCTGAAGGCGTTCGCTCAATGAAGATAGGGGCTTCTCTCTGAAGTTCCCGAGTTGTACTTTAATTTTCATGCATTTTATTTTTTGATGTACTTCGGACTGGACTCTTTTTATTTTTCGGTGTCGGCTGGCTGATCCCCATAGCCCTAGGTCATTTTTCTGTTTTCATTGTTTATGCATTAAACTGCGTGGTTGTTTATTAACTTAAAATACCATGTCTCTAATGTTACAATGAAATTCCTTAAACAGCATGCGTGATTGTTAATTTTTAGTAATTAATTATTCACATTATCTGAAAAAAAGCATGCTAAAATCACTTTAATATAGTTCAACGCCTATTGCTAGACTATATACCTGTGATAAGTTTTTAAAAAAATGCCTGCAGCATATAAATAGCATGTGTACATCATACTTATTTCATTTCAATTGATCATAATCTTTAGTTTAAAAAGCTTTACATTATATGTATGATGGGCTCATGGTATGACGATATTTATGACAATAAGACAATAATGATTTCAAAAAATTTAATATCATATCCTCTTTGACAAAATGAACCTGAAGTTTCAAAATCAAATCAAAAGTCAACACTCTCTCTCCCTGATAAAATAAATACGATGGTTTATGCGAAAATTAAAATTGCTATCTTTATAAAAGATGCATACTTTGCGGTAAACAGATATATAAGATCTATGATCTATATAATCCAATATGGACACCAGAAGTTTTCCATAATACCGCTAAACTCTTTAAAAGAGTTCTCTCCTTTATTCTTACAAGGAAAGATTTTTTCTAGCCTTGAATATAAGCATATGCCTGAAGTCGTGGCTTAATGAATAAGTGAGAAATATATTACGCACCCACGTATTTGTTCCCCTCTGAGCATGGTAAACTATCCACATAAAATTTGAACGACTCAAGTAAAAGGCCTGAAGCTATACTCGAGCATTCAAATAGACTTTTTAAAAGTCCCTTATTAAAGTGGAAGTATAAATAATTTGCTCAAACCCCTGCTTATGTCTCCTTATCAAGACTAATTTTCATTGTCCTTTATAAATAAGGAATATTGAAATCAGGGGAAGTTCAGGATCAAACATGACCTGAAATAAAAATAAGGAAAACTCAAAACAGGGGAAGTCTTGGATTAAATGGGAAAGTGAAGATACGATATACCTCGACATGGAGTAAGCAATGGCAAGCCAAAATCAGACCGGAAGTTCTGATAAGAGCCATAATGTTTTTGCAAACATGAAAGTGCATTAACTTATGCCATATAAAAATACATACATATCTAGTCAAACGACGAAAGTCTAATTGACCTTATGTATATTTAGCTACTCCCCGAGGACAAATAAACCTTGAAATCAAATCTATTGTCATAACATAAGTCTTAAATGAGCATAATTATTGTTGTATGTTTTCAAGAGCACACATCACACTATGTCAATTGTTGACTTATCATCAGTATTATTCTCTTGTAGTCTTAATACATTTTATTTTACTGCGTATGTTTTGCTATCTTGAATACCCCAAAAAATAAAACGAGGATGCCATATACTCTCTGAAACTTACACAGTTTCAAAAAGGATATTCGTCAAAACGAAATCCCTAATGACTCAAGAAATAAATGAAGCCTGAAGCTTTGTCCCAAAATGATCCGCACAATAGTCAAAGTGAAGATGTAATCCTTCACACTTTGAACATAGTTCAACTATTACCGGACAAAAATTAACTTGAGCATTTTAATGGACTTTTCGAAAGTGCCACATAAATTCATAAGAGGAATTATTTTGGAACACCAGAAGTGTCCAAGATCGACCAAATTTTGGATCGATATCACCCTGGATTGATGATGCAAGACATCACCAACCAGACGAACCCGAAGATTCTTCAAAAAGGGTGAAACTTTCATTGTCCTATTCAAAAGGGAAAAATGATAATGAGATCATCTCCATTCACATGGACATTGACTCTCCCCACTTCCTCAAATGAATTTAAGATGATATACCATCATCATTAAAGATAATGAAGACCTTTAGGTCTCTTGAGAGTATTTAAGGGATATAAATAGGCTTCGTCCACTCCCTTAACCGGACTGATGATGTACCCTTGGTGTACTCGTCAATATATCCTCTAAATAAATGGTCATTATCCAACCACATTCTTTTATAAAATGGTGGTAACTTTGGATAACACTGGGAAATTTAAATATTTTACAACTGGAAAAATAACGAACACCCTGAAGCTTGTGTTCACACCCAAATATGGGTAAGATAAATCATTAAAATGATTTAAATGGATTTCTTATCCATTAAAAATCCTGTTGTAGGTGACCACATGGGAACATGCAATTACATTGCAAACCATCAAAACGCATCCTTAGAACCTATTTATATGAGTCTGATCACCTCATATAAACAGTTTCCGAAAACCCCTGACGGGGGAAGCGTTTAGAGCACATCTTATAGATTGTGCCATGATGAGTAGACACCCCCCATATCACCACTATAGACCATCAAAATGCAGAACTATTTATCGGAAGTAAATATCCCAGATAAATAGAGTCTGAGCACTCTGAACAGGGGAAGCATTTAAATTCACTTCTCCAAAGACGTGCATTGATGATCCTATTTTAAAGCTTTGATGAGATCCTGAAGATCCCTCACAACTTTAATGTCCCAGAATCAGTTTCAACAGAAATACTACAATCATCCATGAGCCTAAAGCTCAAATGACCATTTAAATCATTAATACCTATGATCTGGTTATCATGAATTGTGATGAGATCCTGAAGATCCACACTTATGAAACTGTTAAAACAGTTATCAGACATAGTTACTGACAATATAGATATTGTCAAAACTTTCACATCCCTGCTACTAAAAATCCAGCTAGGATTGACATACCGAATATATTGGATGCAATCCACCAGTAGCAGAAGTGGATATCCTCAATGGATGAGAGGACATACCACTAGGCTCCAAAAAGAGAGATCTACTCCTGGAGACCGAAAAAACAATACCACCACAGGAAAGTGAGCTCAAATCCAGAACCTTATTGCAACTTGGTTGCTAAGGACCAATTCTGGATCTGTCCATATTCTTTACCCGTCCCAGAACCTTCACTTCTTTAACGCGTCGTGAAGGAGACACCGCTGGGAGAAATCAAATGATTATAGTACGTACGGGGTGAGTTTTGGACAAGAAAGAACACATTTTGTCGACAAATTCTCTCATATTTCATTTTGCCAGTTAAATATAAAATATCGTTTCCACAACTCTGCTTTGCCTGAAGCAAAGAGAGAGTTTTGGCCAAATTATAATGTGGAATGAGGCAATAATAAGGTGAGCTGGACTCACTTATGAAATATGAGGTGTTGGACCTGAAGTCCTGGTATCAAAAATGATATCAAATCATGTGGGATAACTGAGTATTGAAGGAGAATTAAAATAAAATCGTTAGCTATAAGCATTTTAATTTGCTATAGTTTTAGAGGTATAAATCGCTCAAACCAGGAAGTAATCAAGTAAGATGAGCTGAACTCACTTACAAGATGAATCTGATGCATCGACTGGTTTATGTCAAGGCGTAACCCAACGAATGGCAAAAGAGGGAATTTTTGGTTGATGTTGCTATTGGATGTGACAACATCACCGATATAAAATTTCTTCAACTGCATGTACAAATTTCTTTACTTTCCTTTCTTTTTGGGACACATATTAATAATATGATTAAAGGAAAGACAACCTAGACAAAGATCCTTAAAGGACTCATACTAAAAGGTTGTTGTTTGCACCTCTTAAAAACAATATTGTTCTTAAGAGAGCAAATTAAAAGATTTGAGATTATTTTAATAACCCAAAATATTATCGGATCTCCTGAAGAGAAATTACCGAAATATCTGTTAAAGCCTATCTATCAGATATGATATGATATGAAACACCTAGCTAGGCATAAATTCTAGGCTTACAGAACTTTAATCATCCTGAAGATGAACCATCATCCTGAAGATGACGTTAATAAATCATCCTGAAGATGTAAACTTCATACAATGATGATTGATGAAGAAACATTAATTTCATTCTCCACCAAATACACCTATTTGGTTGTATGGATATACATTAAAAGACCCCTTTCCGTTAGCTGGAAGAGGGGAAGAATATATATGGTCCGGAAGTACCTTAAGTGTCTTTGAAACACTCTTTTACCTGGCCAACTGCATGCGTCTCTTGTGAGCGTTAGCAGTATAGCTATTAGCCAGGTACAGTGCAGTGCCCCCAGCGCACCACTGGACCAGAGATATGTAGCTTCTGCGCTATCTCCAAGGGTCGAGGAAAAATCCTCTATGTTAAATGTATTTGCATATGCAGGTTACAGATCATCGCGATGAATGGAATAAAAGGGACGTCCACCTCCTGAAGATCTACACAGAATCCTTCCAAGTCTACATCCTTCCACCATTCCGAGAAGCCCATCACCCAAGGAGCAGTTCAAGAACATACAATGCCAGGTCCTGAAGTACCTCGTAGACAATGAAGATTGAGACGTGGAGCTGTCTACCAAGTTTGCTAGCGCTCCTCCAGTTTCAGCTACTGCCTTATATGAGTGAAACTTGTATAGATGAGTGATGCTTGTACTTTACTTTTGCTTTCGGAATGTTGCTGATGAGATGGATGTATAGACACATAGGAGATAAATGTATAGATATATAGGAGATCTGCAAGCCTGAAGCTTGATCAGATTAGGGGGAGTCAACTGTAGAGTTGTACTCTTTTTCCTTGGCTAGTGGGTTTTCCCACAGGGTTTTCCATAGTCAAGGTTTTAATGAGGCAACCACATTGACTCTGGATCCAGAAGTATCCACCCCTCGACACATCCCCAAATCAGGGGAAGTTATGGAGTGTTGTACTCTTTTCCCTTCGCTATTGGTTTTTCCCACAGGGTTTTCCATAGCTAAGGGTTTTTAACGAGGCAGTTACCCTTAACTTGGATCCAGAAGTATCCACCCCTTAAGATACTCAGTAGTACTAATGAATCATTCAGTATTCATAAGTCGAGTATACCACGTTGGTTGGATAAGGGGAAGTGTTATGAATAGGACCCATTGGGCCTATTGGGTATCCACCCACATGAGTACCCATTATGAATACTATATAAAGGAGGCTAGGGGTTTCCTAGCCTCAACCCTTCTCCAAATCTGTTTCTCGTTCATAACAATCTCTTATATTTTCTCTTATTCAATTTCCCTGTTTTATATAATAGATATCCAAATTCGCTTATCCAATTTCTCATGTCCAAATTCTCTTATCAATTTCTCTTGATAACATCCGTCTTTTATATAATAGATATCTCTTATCCAATTTCTCTTGTCAATATCTCTTATCCAATTTATCTTGATAACATATCTCGTTTGTAATATAGATATCTCTTATCCAATTTCTCTTGATAACATCACTCTTATCCAATTTCTATTGTCCAATATCTCTTATTCAATTTCTCTTGATAACATCCCTCTTTTATAATATAAATATCTCTTATCCAATTTATCTTGTCCAATATCTCTAATCCAATTTCTCTTGATAACATCACTCTTTTATAATATAGATATCTCTTATCCAATTGCTCATGTCCAATATCTCTTATCCAATTTCTCTTGATAACATCCCTCTTTTATAATATAGATATCTCTTATCCAATTTCTCTTTTCCAATATCTCTTATCCAATTTCTCTTGATAACATCCCTCTTTTATAATATAGATATCTCTTATCCAATTTCTCTTGATAACATCCCTCTTTTATAATATAGATATCTCTTTTCCAATTTCTCTTTTCCAATTTCTCTTATCCAATTTCTCTTGATAACATCCATTTTTTATAATATAGATATCTCTTATCCAATTTCTCTTTTCCAATATCTCTTATCCAATTTCTCTTGATAACATCCCTCTTTTATAATATAGATATCTCTTATCCAATTTCTCATGTCCAATATCTCTTATCCAATTTCTCTTGATAACATCCCTCTTTTATAATATAGATATCTCTTATCCAATTCCTCTTTTTCAATATCTCTTATCCAATTTCTCTTGATAGCATCCCTCTTTTATAATATAGATATCTATATTATAAAACAGGGATGTTATCATGGGTTTTTGGATAAGAGTTTTTGGACAAGAGATATTGGTTATGGGTTTGAATTGTATTTGGGTTATAAAAATGAGGGATGTTATGATGAGTTTTTAGATAAGAGATATTGGATAAGAGAAATTGGATAAGGGTTTAAATTGTATTTTTGGGTTATAACATTGAGGGATGTTATGATGAGTTTTTGGTTAAGAGATATTGGATAAGAGAAATTGAATAAGAGAAATTGGGATGGTTTTGAATTTGAAATTGGGGGAAGTTTGTATTTTAGGGGGAAATCTTGGTGTGGGGGGAAATCTTGGTGCGGGGGAAAATTTCGGCCCTCTTCCCAACGCCCTCTCTCCCGTTCTCTTATTTGGGAAAATGTGGGAAAATGAAAATTTGGGGGGAAATCTTCTCTCTCCCGTTCTCTTTCTCCCTCTCCCCAACGCCCTCTTTCTCCCTCACCCGAACCCCCTCCCTCTACTATGCGTTGCGCCGTCCCCCTCCCCCTCCCCCTTGCCCCCCTGCACAACCCATCAGCTTGCATCAGAGACGGTCGCGATCTGACCTATGGCAACCCCTGCACAACCCATCTTCAAGCCCTCATCAAAAGGTTTCTTCATGTTTCCATCATCTTCAATCCTCCACGGCAACCCCTGATCTTCCTTCCTCATCACAAAGCCCTCATCTTCAATCCTCCACGACAACCCCTGATCTTCCTTCCTCATCGCAAAGCCCTCATCTTCACCCTCATCCTCCACACACATCAGTAGGTGAGTTATTTTGAGATTTTTTTTATTTTTGAATAAAATCTTGATAAAATTTTGCTCTTTTGCAGGGTATTCCTTCACGCAAAGCCCTCATCTTCAACCTCATCCTCCATGCACATCAGTATGTGAGTTATTTTGGGATTTTTTTGATTTTTGAAACTTTGCTACTGTGATTGATAAAATTTTAATGTCTCAGGATTTTTGAAACATTCCTCCACGGAAAGCCATCATCTGCAACGTCATAGCCCCAGCAGCAGGTGAGTTATTTTGGGATTTTTCAGATTTTTGAATTGGGAAGTATTTTGATGTAGAGTGATATCTCAGTTGATATCTCAGTTGATACTTGAATTTTTGATACTCAACTGAGATCAAATACATCAACTGTAGAGTGTGAATTTGTGAATGTCACTCTACATCAAATTATCAACTGAGATATTTTCAGTACTCTACATCAAATTTTCACTCTACATTCACCTTTCAAAAAATTTTACGTATCAATTTTTGTGAATGAAGTATCAAATTTTGCGTGGTGAATGAATGAAGTATCAAATTTGAATGAAGTATCAGTAGGTACATTCACTCTACCTACTGATGTACCTACCGATGAATCTGTGAATTTTTTTGAATGAAGTATCAAAGAATTTGCGATGATGATATCAAAAAAATTACCTACTGATGTGTGTGAATTTGTGAATTACCTACTGATGTGTGTGAATTTGTGAATGAAGTATCAAAAATTACCTACTGATGTGTGTGAATTTGTGTGAATTTGTGAATTACCTACTGATGTGTGTGAAGTATTCAAAAATTGCCTACTGATGTGTGTGAATTACCAACTGATGTGTGTGAATTACCTACATGTGTGAATGAAGTATCAAAAATTCAAAAATTCACACACATGTGAAAAATTACCTACTGATGTGTGTGAATTAACTACCTGTGTGAATGAAGTATTCAAAAATTACCTACTGATGTGTGTGAAAATGTGTGAATTTGTGTGAATTTGTAGGTAATTTGTGTGTGTGAATTTGTGTGAATTTGTGTGAATTTGTGAATTTTTGATATCCACACACATTTGTGAATGAAGTATCAAAAATTACCTACTGATGAATGAAGTAAAAATTTGATATCCTGTGAATGAAGTATCAGTATCAGGAACTACAAATGAAAATTTGATGAAGTATCAAATTTGAATGATGTAGATTATCAGTAGGTAGAGTATCAGTAGGTAGAGTGATACTTTCAAATCCTGTGAATGAAGTATCAAATTTTCAAATCCTGTGACTGAATGAAGTATCAAAATTTCAAAATTTTGGGATTCAAACCTGTGAATGAAGTATCAAATTTTCACTCTACATTCACCTTTCAATATCCTGTGAATGATATACTGTGAATGAATTTTTGAAATCACCCTTCATGCACCTTATATACTTCATTCACTGAAAATCCTGTGAATGTATCAGAAATTTCAAAATTTGAAATGTTTGAAAGGTGAAAATCCTGTGAAATCAAAAATCAAATTTCAAATATATTTCATTTTATATTTGAAACATATTTCAAGTTAATGTATCAGACCTTTCAAACATATTTCAAGTGAATGTATCAGAACTTTCAAACATATTTCAAGTTAATGTATCAGGATTTTCACATTTCAAACACCTTTCAAAATTTCAAAATTCAAGTTAATGTATCAGAAATTTCAAAATTCACAGGTGATGATTTCAAATTCAACAATATCATTCACAGTTTGAAAGGTGAATAATAATCATTCAAGTTAATGTATCATGATTTCAAATTTTGCAAATATGTTGATCAAAAACTGAGAGTTTCTATTGGTTATATAATGTAATTCTTCATATGACTAAACTTTGTTATTTTGTACACTATTTTTTTGATGAAATTGTTTTGTGCCATATTGTTTTAGGATTTGGCAAAAATTGATCACTGCCTAGGGCACTCCAGAGTATCGGTATATATGATGCGAGGCGAGCCTCGAGAGGCTTAGATTGGACTAAATTGATATCTATTATCCGCATCGCATTGATAAATCAGTGTCCTTAAATGGAACTGTAAGAAACCATTCCCCAAGTTTGTTGATGGGCTTAAATCAAAAATGTTACAAGTGTTCTTTATGGTTGAAAACTGCAAACAATGCTTAACATTGATTTTTTTGACTCAATAATCAAATGACTAAAATTTAGTTTGCATTTGAAAAAAGAGATCGTCATGAACTTTGTTCAGATATGTCCTACATCAAGAATGATTAACAATGAATGTTTATTTATACTGAATTGATCCATTTAAGGATATCAAACATTGACTTTTTTTTCAAATGACAGAGTTTTTTCAAATGTAATCTGCATTTGTCCTTAAATGGATAAGTCTCAAATGACAATACACAGTTTGCTAAAACCCAGTAGGAATTAATTTTGTATCCATATTATTGTTTGTAGTTTGCATTTGACAAAACCCAGTTTGCAGTTTGCATATAAAAAATTAATTCCTACTAGGTTTTTGTCATTTGCCGGGAAAGTCTCTAATGAAAAAATAAGCATTCACTGTTTGCTATCCATATTATTGAAAAAATAATTCAAATGACAGAGAATTATGATCGCAGTTTGCATTTGAAAAAATTAATTCCTACGGGGGTTTTGTCATTTGCAAGGCAAGTCTCTAATGAAATTAAATTGGAAACCTTTAGATGAAAAAATACTATGCATGTGGATAATCAGGACAATTGGAAACCTTTAGATGATATGGATATTATTGTGGGCTATGAAAGGTATTATCGCAATGTCATTTGCCGGGAAAGTAGTAAAATTAAGAAACTGTTATAAACGGGCTTTGGAGGCCCAACCCGTTAGTGGGTATCCACCCATTATGTAACCCTATTACTATAAATACAGGGCTACGGGGTTCCGTAGCCGCCATGGTTTACAACACGTTATCAGCACGCTCAAAGCTAAGCCGAACCCCTGCCGACGGACGGACGCGACGGACGGACGCGACGGACGAACGCGACGCGAACGGGCTTCCTTCACCGAACGTCGCTAGATCCGGCGGGTAGGATCTAGAGGTAACCCTAAAACCCTAGATCTAAAATTTCATATGCGCATATGTCTAGATCCAAAATTCTTGGATCGATTGTTTAATAAAAATCAAGGTTTTTATTGATGAAAAATCAAATTTTTACAATAAAAACGTTTTGTTGGAGATTAAAAATAGATTTTTTCCACTAAAAATTAGATTTTTATCCCCAAAAACCATGAAACCCTAGGGGATTTTCTCGCCGGAACGCGAATCCCCCCTAGATCTCGCGCCAAAACCCTCGCCCGCCGCCCGAAGCGGCGGAAAAAACCCTCGCCCGCCGCCCGAAGCGGCGGCAAAACCACCCCCGCCGCTGAACGGCGGGCGGCCCCCGCCGCTCCCTGCGGCGGGCCAACCCGCCGCCAGCAGCGGCGGGCGGCCCCGCCGCCAGGAGCGGCGGGCCAACCCGCCGCTGCCAGCGGCGGGCGGCCCCGCCGCCAGGAGCGGCGGGCCAACCCGCCGCCAGCGACGGCGGGCGGCCCCGCCGCCAGGAGCGGCGGGCCAACCCGCCGCCAGCGACGGCGGGCGGCCCCGCCGCTCCCTGCGGCGGGCCAACCCGCCGCCAGCGACGGCGGGCGGCCCCGCCGCCAGGAGCGGCGGGCCAACCCGCCGCCAGCGACGGCGGGCGGCCCCGCCGCTCCCTGCGGCGGGCCAACCCGCCGCCAGCGACGGCGGGCGGCCCCGCCGCTCCCTGCGGCGGGCGGCCCCGCCGCCAGCAGCGGCGGGCCAACCCGCCGCCAGCGACGGCGGGCGGCCCCGCCGCCAGCGACGGCGGGCCAACCCGCCGCCAGCGACGGCGGGCGGCCCCGCCGCCAGCAGCGGCGGGCCAACCCGCCGCCAGCGACGGCGGGCGGCCCCGCCGCCAGCGACGGCGGGCGGCCCCGCCGCCAGCGACGGCGGGCGGCCCCGCCGCCAGCGACGGCGGGCGGCCCCGCCGCCAGCGACGGCGGGCCAACCCGCCGCTCCAGCGGCGGGCGGCCCCGCCGCCAGGAGCGGAGGGCGGCCCCGCCGCCAGTAGCGGCGGGCCAACCCGCCACTGCGATGGCGGGCGGCCCCGTCGCCGGCAGCGGCGGGCCCCCCCCCGCCGCCCGCAGCGGCGGGCCCACCCACGCCGCCCGCAGCGGCGGGCCCCGCCGCCGGCCGCGGCGGGCCCCACCCCGCGGCAGCCGCTCGTATCGGGCCCCCCCGGTGCGCGCTCATGCCCGGAAACCCTAGCCGCCTGAAGCGGCAATCCGCGCGACCATAAACCCTAACTAGGGTTTGACCCCGAAAATTTTTTCGATTTTCAAATCTTTTTCAGATTTAATTACGATTTCGTTTTCGTCAAAATCTGTTAAATTACACAATTTTTATTCATCGCATTTTATTCGGATTATCTGATTATTTACGTTTAATAATTAGGAAGATCCTGCGACCGCTCTGCCGTTAGTCAACTAACCTAACGGTGTATGACGTTGCCTAGTGGTCCAATAATTATTAAACGAAAAATTTTCATTTCCATTATAAAATGCATGTGATGATTAATTGTATGTGTTAATCGTCTGCTATGATATTAAATGCCTGCCGCATTTTTCTACGATGTGATGTATATTTTTGTTGCCTCTAGCATGAATTTCCACTTAAACACTATAAATGCATGCGTAGAAAATTATATGCCCGTCGCATATTTAATGTTCTGTAATAAACATTTTATTTAGCATGCTAAAATCTTTTTGATGTATTTTTAATGCCTGTAGCATAAATATATGTCTGAGATAAAATTATTTATATACCTGCAGAATATAAATAGCATGTGTATACATCATAATTGTTTCCATTCTGGTTAATTGAGCACAACCTTTTATTTTACTGGATTTATATTATTTGTATGATATGCTCATGACATGACAATATTTAATGACAACAAACCAATATTGATTTCAATAAATTTTAACACCATATCCTAGTTGACAAAATGAACCTGGAGTTCAAAACCAAAATGAACCTGAAGTTCAAAATCAAATCAAAAGTCAACACCCTTTCACACTAATAAATATTAACAAGTACGATGGCTTATACGAAAAACATTTATGCGATTTCTTTTAGAAATACGCATTTCGCGGTGAATAGATCTCTCAGATCCACGGTCTGTATAAACCGATATTGACACCAGCAGTTGTCATAACACCGCCAAACTCCTTTGAGTAATCTCACTTTACAAGGTATGATTCTTGAATCTAACCTTATTTTTTTAAGCGTACGCCCGAAGTCGTGGCTTAATAGATAAGTGAGAAATTATAAAATTCGCACCCACGTAATTTTTTTTTTTTTCCCCTAGAGTATGATCCTATATCCACACAATACTTGAATGACTCAATAAAAATGGCCTGAAGACCATACTTGAGTTTTCAAATAGACCTTTATAAGTCTATCATAAACTAGAAAGTGGAAAAATAGAGACTAACTCATTTCCCTTATATGTATCTACTTCGTAAGACCAATAATCATTCTTCCTTATAAACGACAATAAGGAAGACTGAAAACAGGGGAAGTCTTGAATAAAAATGTGAAAGGGAAGATATGATGTACCTCGATATGGAGTATGAAATGGCAACCCAATATCAGACCAGAAGCTCTGACAAGACCCATAATGCTTTTCGCAAAATTAATGGGCATTAACGTATGCCATATAAAAATATATACATATCTAGTCTAAACGACGAAAGTCAAATTGACAGTATGTATAATTCGCTACTTCCCGAGGATAAATAAATTTTGAAAATAAATTTGATCTGTTGTCATAATATGAGTCTAAAATGAGCACAATTGTGGACGTATACTTTCTAGAACCCACATCATACTATGAAACTTGTTGCTCTAACATAATTATTAGTAGTATTCTCTTGCAGTATATATGTGCCTTTTACGCATTTTATTTTACTGTAAATGATTTATCATCCTGAATACTCCTAAAATGAGGATGCCATGTACTCTCTGAAACTTATAAAGTCCCACATAAATTCGAACAGAGGAATTAATTTGGAACACCAGAAGTGTCCAGAATCGACCAACTTTGGATCGATGTCACCCTGGATTGATGATGCAAGACATCATTAACCAGACGAACCCGAAGATTCTTCAAAAAAAGGGTGAAACTCTCATTATCCCATTCAAAAGGGAAAAATGATTACGAGATCATCCCCATTCACATGGACATTGACTCTCATCACTTCCTCAAACGAATTTAAAATGATATACTATCATTAGTAAAATGAGACCTTTAGGCCTCTTGAGAGTATTTGAGGGACAAAAGTGGACTCACACACTCCATATATATGGCTGATGATGTACCTTAGAGTACTCATCTATATATCCTCTTAAAATGGTCATAATCAAACCCCTGTTATTCAACCGCAGTCCAGATTATTATTAATCACAACGGACATATTACATTACTAGGATATTGGTTGGGCTTTTACTTACCCTCATACCACCCTCAAAATGCCGCAGTGGAACTTATTCATCGGGACTAACCCTCCTAGATGAATATGTTCCGAGATCCCCAAACGGGGGAGGCATTAGAGCACATCTTATAGATGGAGCCTTGACGGGTTCATATCCCTAGTTCTCTGCTCAACTTCATTGAAGTTGAGCTTATTGCGGATTTTTGGGATAACACTGGGAAATCAATTTAACAACTGGAAGAAAATTGAACACCCTGAAGCTTTGTGTTCACACCCAGAAATGGGTTATATGTAAATCATTAAAATGATTTAAACGGATTACTTATCCACTAGAAATCCAGTTGTAGGTGACCATGTGGGAACATGCATACCATCAGAACGCCTCCTTAGAAACTATTTATATGAGCCTGATCACCTCATATAAACAGTTTCCGAGAACCCCTAACGGGGGAAGCGTTTAGTGCACATCTTATCGATGGAGTCATGATGAGTTTACATTCCCATATCACCACTATGGACCATTTAGAACATTAATACCTATGATCTGATTATCATGAATAGTGATGAGATCCTGACGATCCACACTTATGAAACTGTTAAACAGTTATCAGACATAGCTACTGACAATATAAATATTGTCAAATTCACACATCCCTGCTACTAAAAATCCAGCTAGGATTGACATACCAACTTTATGGATGCAATCTACCAGTAGCAGAAGTGGATATCCTCAATGGATGAGAGGACATACCACGAGACCCTAAAACAATACCACCACAGGAAAGTGAGCTCATCTCCATATCCTCTCCCTTTCCAGAACCTCCAGAAGAGATAAATCTGGAATAAATAGAATAATGTACGTACACGGAGAGGTATTTGGATAAAACACACTTGTCGACAATTACTCACATTTCATTTTGCCATTGATATCGTTCACAATCTCCGTTTCCTGAAGCAAACGCAGAAATTTGGCCAAATTATGTGGAACGAGGCAATAATAAGTTGAGCTGGACTCACTTATGAAATGTGAAGTGTTTGGACCTGAAGTCCTGATATCAAAAGATATCAAACCTGTGGGCTACCGAGTATTGTATAAATAAATAAAATCGTATGCTATAAGCAAAACGCTATAGCCTTAGAGGTTTATTTCGCAGAAACCAGGAAGTAACCATGTAAGATGAGTTTGACTCACTTACAAAATTAATCAAACTGATGCATCAGGCTCCCTGGTCATGATTGCGAAACCCATGCGATTAGCAAAGATAATTTTAGGCTATGTTGCTATGGATGATGTGACAACATACCTTTATAAACAATCATCCTGAAGATGAATTATCATCCTGAAGATGAAACCTTCATCCTGAAGATGAATTATCATCCTGAAGATGAAACCTTCATCCTGAAGATGAATTATCATCCCGAAGATGAAACAATCATCCTGAAGATGAATTATCATCCTGAAGATGAAACCTTCATCCCGAAGATGAATAATCATCCTGAAGATGAATTATCATCCTGAAGATGAAACCTTCATCCTGAAGATGAATTATCATCCTGAAGATGAAACCATCATCCCGAAGATGAATAATCATCCCGAAGATGAAACCATCATCCCGAAGATGAATAACCATCCAGAAGATGAAATTATCATCCAGTCGATGAAGAAACATGGAAAATTGCAATCCACCAATACACCTACTGGTTGTATGGATGCACATTAAGACCCATTCCGTTCGCTGGAAGAGGGGAAGGATATCCTAGGTCCTGAAGTGCCTTACTCAAATGTCTTTTGTACACTCCTTTATCTGGCAGCAAACACTTTAACCAGATACAGTGCAGCGCCTGCAGCGCACCACTGGACCAGAGATATGTAGCTTCTGCGCTACCTCCAAGGGTCAAGGATCATACAACATGTTAAATGTATTTGCAGATACAGGTCACAGATCATCGCGATGACTGCAACCAAGAAGCGACCAACTCCTGGAGACCAGCAAAGCATACTTCCAAGGCAACATCAATCCCACCATCCCGAGAGGCTCATCAATCCAAGAAGCAAATCATAAGTACGCACAGCCAGGTCCTGCAGTACCTCGCAGACACAGTGAAGACTGGTCAGAGACGTGATGCAACCTACCGAGTCTGAAGACCACTCCTCCTCAGAAGAGATCCCTCAGATCCAGTAACTGCTATAGATGAGCGATACTTGTATAGATGAGCGATGTCTTGTATAGGTGAGCGATACCTTGTACTTTGTATCGGAACACTGTAAGAGATTGATGTATAGATGCCTAGGAGATCTGCAAGCCTGCAGCTTGTACAGATCAGGGGGAGTCAAATGTAGTGTTGCACTCTTTTCCCTTGGCTATTGGTTTTTCCCACTGGGTTTTCCATAGCTAAAGGTTTTAACGAGGCAAACTCATTGACTCTGGATCCAGAAGTATCCACCCCCTAAATACTTCCACTAATCAGGGGAAGTTACGGAAACTGTACTCTTTTTCCTTGGCTATTGGTTTTTCCCACTGGGTTTTCCATAGCTAAAGGTTTTAACGAGGCAGTTATCCCTAACTTAGGATCCAGAAGTATCCACCTCTAGTGATATCCATCGATCAGGGGAAGTTACAGAAACTTGTACTCTTTTCCCTTAGCCATTGGTTTTTCCCACTGGGTTTTCCTTGGCAAAGGTTTTAACGAGGCAAGTACTCTTAAACTTGGGATCCAGAAGTATCCATATACCCATGATCAGATAAGCTCCATGAACCCTGAAGCGTTCATCACGGCTTACAACAATGGATGGATAAGGGGAAGTGTTATAAACGGGCTTTGGAGGCCCAACCCGTTAGTGGGTATCCACCCATTATGTAACCCTATTACTATAAATACAGGGCTACGGGGTTCCGTAGCCGCCATGGTTTACAACAGAAACTATTTTGTTCTTTTTAATTTTGATGTGTCTTAGGCATGCATATGCTATCTCATCAATGGAATTGGTAACCCCCTTGGAATAACATGTTTTCATTGGAATTCATTGGTAACCCCCTCAAAAAAAATGTTGTTCACATAATTATTTATACTGTTCACTCCTCTTAAATGTTATGAGCATGATATTATGTCCTAATATCCTCTCCTAATATCCATGTATTTTCACATGAAGTTGATCATGGGGGGAAATGGTAAGTAGTCAAGTTTGTTGGTAAAGCTAAGACAGTAGCCTCCTGGATGTTTGGTTGGCATCCAATTAGATGAGCCATGTGGAAACATGATGGGCCGTATGTGTTTCCTCCTCCAAATTGACCATCCCATTATGATACCTAATTGTCACATTCTCATAATGTATTTTTTAAATTGGTTATACATGCATTTAGCCTTCCAAACTGACTGCACTTCTAAACACTGAAAATGAGTATATCCTAAATATAATATTATGTGCAACCAAATTACATACTATATTGGATGTGGCTATTTCATGCATATGGATTAGCTTTGCCTACTGTCTTCGACAACTTTACACCATTGAAAGCTAAATTTCATGGCATTGTAATTATGTTGCTCTATCAGATTATGGAAGCATAGTTGAAGAATCATCCAATATTTAGCGGCCACATCACGTAGAAGCATGGCTATTCAATCCACCTGAAAGTAGCCAATACCGCTGTTATTGGGTAATACTGACGGCTATAAAAGATGTAGGGTTTGAAGCACCAAAAGTTAATTTGTTGGTGTCATGTTGGGAAAATTAAAAAAATAAATTCATGAAATAAATATTGTGATTAAACTTTTGCTTTACCCATGTGACCTGGTTTTAACATATATTAACCACATAATAATTGATGATTCTCATATATAAGTATAGACATTTTCAAACTAAAAATATCCCTGAGAAAAAACCTACTGATATGCATTAGAATTTTTTGCTCAATTAGCATATGCATTAGAATTTTTTCTCAAACTGATATGCATTAGAATCTCAGATCAATCTGCGCAAAAAATTATATCAGTTTTAACTCATTATATCAGTTTTGACTACATATCGGTTTTGATTTGTGAAATTGAATGGCAGTTTTGATTTGTGAAATGGGTTAGTTGATATGCATAGTGGAGTTCTGGGAGAATGGGAGTTCCTGGCAACTCAGTTTTTTCTACTCATATTTCATTGCATATTTCTTGAAGAATGGGAATTCAGAGTTGGTTGCATATTAACACAATTAGTGATTGCATATACTTGATTTCCATAGTTATATTAACACAATTAGTGACTGCATATACTGGAAATTTCATGGCAATTTAGTTTTTTTCTTCATTAGTAGAGTTGATATGCATAGTGGAGTTCTTGGAGAATGGGAGTTCATGGCAATTCAGAGTTGGTTTTCCCAAAAAATGCATATTTTGAAAACTTCCAATTTTCAAATTATTAACTTGGAGTTCTTGGCAATTCACAAAAATAGCCACAGTTGATTTTTTTGGTGATTGCATTAGTCAAAGTCGGTTTTTTGTTTTTTCATTAGTAGGGTTGATATGCATAATGGAGTCCTTGGAGAATGGGAGTTCATGGCAATTCAATTTTTTCTACTCATATTTCATTGCATATTTCTTGAAGAATTATATCAGTTTTGGAGAATTATATCAGTTTTTCCATATAATTTTTTAACATATCAATAAAATTTAAATTATATCAGTTTTAACTCATTATATCAGATTTGACTACATATCAGTT
Source organism: Scilla litardierei (assembly GCA_030789695.1). Taxonomy (NCBI): domain Eukaryota; kingdom Viridiplantae; phylum Streptophyta; class Magnoliopsida; order Asparagales; family Asparagaceae; genus Scilla; species Scilla litardierei. The sequence goes on along the minus strand of CM061138.1, from coordinate 70,353,982 downwards.
TTGATTTATGAAATTGAATGTCAGTTTTGATTTGTGAAATGAGTTATATCAGTTTTGATTTGTGAAATGAGACATATCATTTGCATAGTCACAGTTTTTAAATGATTTAACAAAATTAGTTAATATGACTGTGGAAATTCACAAGAAATATTTCCTATTGAGTTCATGGCAATGTTAATATAACAAATTTTGTTAATTTTTGTGATTGCATAATCAAATCTGGTTTTTCCAGTATATGCAATCCCTATGCATATCAACTTCGAGGATGGGAGTCCATGGCAATTCAGATTTTTTGTTATTGCATATCAGTTCCAGTTCATGGCAATTTAGATTTGTGATAGCATATACTCAGTTGCACTGCAATTTAAAACTTCCAATTTGATGTTTTAATACATAATTTCATATTAAGGTAGAAATCATGTTTTTTTGGTGTTGAAATCATGTTGTGATTACAATGTTTTGATTACAACAGGATACTCATATACATATTTCTTTAATCAATTTGGGCAAGAAGATTTTTCTCACATGATGCCAAAATGTTGCAGACTGAGAGCATGATGCCAAAATCTACTCTTTGATCAGGTATTGATTTTTAACCCTATTTTGGTTAAATGTTGGGATAAATTTACAATTTTTATTACATTATTGTTATTATAAAGTTTTTGTTTGAAATGATATTCGGTACTGACCGCTGATCATCCAATTGACCGCCGAGGGTTTTGCTTCTTCATTGCCGTTGCTGCCGGTCAAGCATCATCCACTGAGAAAAACTTTGGGTTAGGGTTTCATTGATCTCATTTGAGTTCTAATGATAGCCTCTCGGTTCCTCTGATCTGCTTGACAGTGAGTGCAACATGCCATGGCCATAGGGTTCAAAATTTCATCGAATTTGTGTCAATAGATTTTCCTAATTGCCATTAACAGTTTTATTTGTTTTTATGAACCCTATGACTTTGTTTCGTTAAACTTTATTTGAACTTTAAAGCTTTTATTGCAGGGTATTCTTTTTGATGTTTTTACAATTTTTATAAGTTCTTTTTGAAACATTTTTTAAGCATTATTACGGTTTTTATTGATGTTGATAACACACTCGGAAGTCTGCAAGCATTTTTTGACCTTACATGTTTGAGTTATCAATATAAAAATACATTAAATTTTTTTGAAACCGTAGAAAAACTTTAAGTTCTTTAAAATTTTGTTGCTGGCAATGTGAGCACGTAGAAAAATTGTTAATGGCAGGGTTGAACTTCCCGTGTTCGGTATGTTTCTTTAATGGAGGGTTGATTTTTTTGTACACTCAACAAATTTTTGAGTATACTCCACAAATTTGAAATGTTTGAGTATACATTTGTTTCAAAAAGAAATGATATCAACATTTGTTTGAGTATACATTTGTTTCAAATTTATATTGATAACTCAAACAGTTGATTACTCAAACATTCCCAATATCCTGAAAATTTTGAGTATACATTCCCAATATCCTGTCAGGCATTTATGAAATTGTTAATGGCAGGGTTGAATTTTGAGTATACATTTGTTCTAGTGTTGAGTATACTCAAAAATTATCAATATACTGAAACGTTTGAGGATAATCAACAAATTTTTTGTACATTTCTTTAATGGAGGGTTAAAATTTTTCTCATATGTATACTCAAATTTATATTGATAACTCAAACAGTTGATAACTCAAACATTTGTTTTTATATTGATATCTCAAAATTACAAGAAGGTAGGGAATAGGTCAAACATTTGTTTTTATGTTGGTACTCAACTTTTTATATTGACAGTTTATAATTACAAATGTTTGAGGATACTCAACAAACATTTCAGTATACTCAAACATTTCAGTTGGGCAAATTTGAGTACCTAAATTTGTAATTTATATTGACAGGAAATTGCCCAAAATTGGGATATCTCAAAATTGACCTATTCCCTATGTTGATATCTCAAATTTTAATATCTCAAAATTGACCTATTCGCTATATTGATATCTCAAAATGTTTGTTGAGTATCCTCAAACATTTGTTGAGTACCCTTCAAACATTTGTTTTTATATTAGTACTCAACTTTTTATATTGACTGTTTATAATTACAAATGTTTGAGGATACTCAACAAGCATTTCAGTATAGTCAAACATTTCAGTTGGGAAAATTTGAGTACATAAATTTGTAATTTATATTGACAGGAAATTGCCCAAAATTGGGATATCTCAAAATTGACATATTCCCTATATTGATATCTCAAAATGTTTGTTGAGTATCCTCAAACATTTGTTGAGTATCCTCAAACATTGACATATATTCCCTATATTGATAATGTTTGAGTTATCAACTTTTTTATATTGACCTATCCTGTTTTATATTGATATCCCAAAATTGATAGGATAATGTAGGGAATAGGTCAATTTTGGGCAATTTCCTGTCAAAAACTGCATTATCCTGTCAATTTCTATTTGCCAATGTAATGCATTTTGCCCAAAATATAATGTAAGTTTCAAAAATTTCAAAAAAACTTACATTCCCAATATCATGTCATGCATTATATTTTTAAAAAAACATGGAAACATAACCTTGCATACTTATGTTTGCAGAATCTGGACTCGGCCAATCCATCTACTGATGATGCCTTTAGGTGAAGGTGATATCCAGATTATTTCTGAGGCGTGGAGTTTGTTTTCCTTGGTCAGTTCCGAATCTCTTGAATGTTTTGATTTTGAGAATGAATTTTGGAGGGGTTACATGCTTCTCTACTTTCTCTGCTTCTTGATTCACGACTCAGGTTTGAGGCAAATAAAGATTAGCATTGATGGTATGTTCTCTCTTTAATTTTACGCACTAGAGATTTTTATGATTATTAGCAATATTTAATGCAGACATTGCAAAGGTTCATATACTCTTAAGAATATATTGCAAATTGAATGCTCAATGAGTCAGCTCAGTTTAATTATTTTGTTTTTGTCTTCTCTTAAGCATATACGAGACTTGATCTATGCAGTCTTTGGTTTCAGATAAAACAAGTAATTACTGCGAGAATGAGGTTTCAGATAAAAACTAGGATACATGAGAAACTGTGGGACTTCATAAAACATGAGTTCAGATTCAAAAAATTTGATGACACTATATTCGAAATGTTAATATGATAGCGACTGTTAAAGAGCACTTCTCACTAATTAAGCTTACAGTTAATTTAATTGGTCACAAATTCTTAATATGGTTCCTCGCATATAGACATGTGTATTCAGTAAGTTCAGTATCATTTTAATGGTGATATGTAGGTGTTCTCTGAAATTTAATTGGTAGTTCTTTGGCTTTGTAATGTATTTTATTGAAGTAATGAATTTTAACAATTGGTCCATGTTGGTTAAAAGAGGAGTTCTAATGGATTCGTTGTGCCCAAAAATTTGATTATATGTGTGTTGGTGTTTCATAATCAAAGGCTTGGTCCTCTTCAATCACAACATGTGAAATCAATCTACATTATTCACATACATTTTTTGACAGCTAGCATAACTTTTTTGGCAGTACAGCTCCCCCAACCTGGGAGGTTATTGGATCACTTAAAGAATACTTCGTCATTCACATATAGTAATTTGTGTTGGATAGTCTTTGATGAAGCTGACAGGCCTGACATGTTTGTTCAACATTTTCCTTTTTGAATTAATATCATTAATTACATTCTTCTGAAACTACAATGCATGCTACATCTGCATAAATAGTACAAATGCATGCTTTATACATATATTGTGCATCCTCATCCATGTTTGTTGAACTTTTTGTGAGTTCATCTTTTTATGTTGTTTTTGTGATATATTTTTAATGTAAACATGATCCTTGAGCTGGGTTTTGGAAAAGATATAGAGGAAATACTGGATTTTGTGGGTTTTAGGTAAAATGATTCTGTTAACAAAGAGAAAGAAAGTTGCTGAGAGAAGTTCTGCATTAAAATTTTGCTTGGTTTCTTTTCTCTCTTTTTGCATTGTAACAGGATTTTGCATTGTAATAGGATTTTGCATTGTAACATTTGCATAAATGGTATAAATGCATTCTTTATATCATATAGGGTGCATCCTCATCCATGTTTGTTGAACTTTCTGTTTGTTCATCTCTTAATGTTGTTTTGTGATATATTTTTAATGTAAACAGGAACAATAAGATGGGTTTTGGAAAAGCTATAGAGGAAATACTGGATTTTCTGGGGTTTAGGCAAAATGATTCTGTTAACAAAGAGAAAGAAAGTTGCTAAAAAAAGTTCTGCCTTAAAATTTTGCTCGGTTTCTTTTCTTTTTCTTTTTGCATTGTAACAGGATTTTTCATAGTAACATCTATGCAATATTTTCATAGTAACATCTCTATTTGAGAATTCATGTCCGTCAGTATCATATCCATCAGTATGAAGTAGCCACTTATTTCAGAAAATTTCATGAAGCTTCATATTGTATGAAATTTCATTTAGAAGCACAAAAATGCGATAACTATTTTTTTGCATGAAATTTTCTTTATGGATCCAATATGAAGGACATAAACACAGACTGCTCTCCATGGATCCAACATCGAAAATTTTCTGTATGGATATCATATCGTATGAAATTTCATTTAAAAGCACAAAAATGCAGCATGAAGTTATCTCCTAGCTAAAAAAGTAAATATCGTACGAAATTTTCATGTCCGTTAGTATCATATCTGTCAGTATGGAGTAGCCTCTTACTTCAGAAAATTTCATGAAGCTTTATAACGTATGAAATTTCATTTAGAAGCACAAAATGCAGTAACTATTTTTTTGCATGAAATTTTCTATATGGATCCAATATGAAGTGCATAAACACAGACTGCTCTACATGGATCCAACATCGGAGGATCAGTAGAGAGACACGACGATGAGGAGGATCAATGAGGAACATCGTCTTTGAGGGGTGGCTTCCATGGAAAAGGGGTGTGTGGCGCTCAATAAGGTGCTTGGGGTTTACGATCCCTCACTTGCCATCAAGCCTGAGGTTCATTTCTGTCTTTGGTGAGAGTTTTTATAATTCTTCTTTCTAAAAGTTTTGATCTTTGGTGTTTTTTTATCTTTGGTGTTGTTTTGATCGAGTTAGCTTTTGCCTTTTGGAAAGTTGTGGCTTTTGTTAGATATTTTTGTGCACAGTTTGGAGTTCACTTCTTTGTTACATATTTTAAGTCATTTGATAAACTGGTAGGTCTAGATCTTGGAAACAAGAAAAATAAAACCCCCCTCTGATTTGAAACAGATACATTATTTCTCTTTTTCCTTTTGTCTATAACTTGAATGAGATTTTCTATTTTTTTCCATGCTAGAAAACCGATGTCAACTGTTTGGGGTAAAGAGCAAATGATTTTTTTTGAAGCATATACAGTTATCATACATGAACAATCTGAGGCCTAATATGTTGAAATGCAGGTCCAGAGAAAAGAAGGATCAACAAGAACAGCTGAATCAACATCAGCTGAAGCAGCATCATCAGCGGGAAGGTGATGGCATCAGCTTTGACACAACAGTAACAGCAACAAAAGAAAGGTGATTGAATGAAGAGAGTTTTCTTGAGAAGGCAATTCCAAGATTAAACACATCTAGCCTGAAAATGGAGTGAATACTCCAAATGAAATCTCTCTACTGTCTTTACCTATTAGAAGAAAACAATTTTGTGAAAGCATTCCTATTTTGTTTATATCAGGGATTATAAGTATTGGAAGCCCTTTTTGTTTCTTTGGTTCTTTTGAGGTTGAGAGAGATCAAATATTATAGAATGTAAATTATTGGTTTAAGATAAATGATTGGAATTATTACAAACTTTTTGCTTCTACACTTATGTTTCATATTATGTTTGTCCTTCTATCTTAAAGAGTTCATCAAATATTATGACATTAATGGAAAATACCTCAAACTCTTCTCATTTATAATGAAATGGTTAAGATCACATCTCATAAAAATATGTCTGATGCTGGGATATTGATAAATGTTTGTTATTATATACATGTAACTCATTCCTATTTCTATTAAACAAGTTTTTTAATGGGTTTGTTGATTAGGACAAAAGGTGTGTAAAAGGACAGTATTGATTGAATCTTGAGGAAACAAAGGGTAGAGAATTAGAGTTAAAATTTGGGTGGGAGGGATTTTGTTGCAATGAATTCCACCATCTTTCGCAGATGCACACTACAAATTATTTTACCGACTCGGTTAGCTGATGAAGTCTACATATTTCAGCACATAATAGGTCGCCATGCCAACCACCATTAGCAGATAGAAGATGTCTGCGCTTGAGTTGTAAGAAGCATTGCTACTGCTACAAAACAACTTTGTTAATACTGAAGCTGCAATGCCTCCTACCCCCTTCCATGCCGAGCCATTTCTCCTCCTGTTCCATTGATGTTACAACGAATTTAGAGCTGTTTCAAATTCTTTGCATCAGTAGCAAGTTCCAGTTTGAAACCAGAATCATCTAACTAGGGGCATTTGTGAAAAACACAGCAGCCAATGGCATCTCACTTATTATCCAATGGCCTCCATAGTTTGGTTGGAAAACTCAGTATAATCCGCATTTGGGGGAAAAAAAACTTTAATTTGCATTTAATGGAATATTTTGGAGGGAAAAACATTTATTGGGAAATGAATGTTTCTTGGGAAATGAAAATTTTCGAGGAATGAAAGTTTCTGGGTAATAGCAGAGTGCACACAATTAATGCATTTGGGGAAACAAAATTTAACTTGCACTTAATGCTGCAGATCGAATGTTGTTGCAGATTATTGATCACTCTCTCAACGCGGGGCCCACTGTCTCTTCGACCTATGTGGCAACAAGATGAGAATAATTTCCCGAGTCGAAGGCGCCTGCTAAATTTTTTTACGCTAATTTGTTGTTCCGTGTCGAAGGCACACGCGTCTAATTTGTTCTTCTACGCCGAATTTGTTGTTCCGCCCCCAAGACGTCCGCTAAATTTTTTTACGCTAATTTGTTGTTTTGCATCGAAGGCGCCCGCGTCAAATTTGTTGTTCTACGCCGCATTTGTTGTTCCGCGCCCAAGTCGTCCACTAAATTTTTTTACGCTAATTTGTTGTTCCGCACCAAAGGCGCTCGCGCCGAATTTGTTGTTCCGCTCCGAATGTGCCAGCGCCGAATTTGTTGTTCTGCGCCAAAGGGGCTCGCGCCGAATTTGTTGTTCGGCGTCGAAGTTGCCCCTGCCGAATTTGTTGTTCCACGTCGAATCCGTGCCGCTAAATATTTTTACGCTATTTTGTTGTTTCGCACAATTTTGACAGTGGAAATAATTTTTTTGGAAACAAAAATTTTGTGGGGGAAAATCTTAAATGAACCGTGCCCGCGGTCACGGGTTATGACTAGTGTGTGTGTGTATATATATATATATATATACATACATACATATATATATACATACATATATATATACATACATATTATATGTATGTATATATATATATATATATTTTGAAAAGTAAGCGTTAGTCTTTATTAGAAATCTGTACAACAATACAATATTGGTGGATTTGGGAGTTAGGATTTAATAGAGAAAGGAGAGGGCACAAGCGCCGTCACTTTCAACTATCAACCCTAATCACAAATACCACCGCAAAAAAATAGCAAAACGTACAAAATATCAGCCCATGTCACGAAACCCCCAGTTTGACAACAATCTCGCACCAACCCCGTCTTCCGAATCAATGTCCTTCAGGGCGATCCTGACATCCGCTGAGATATCTTCAAAAAGACTAATTTTGCTTCTGGAAGTATTGTCAAAAATTCTCATGTTCCTCTCACTCCATATGTGCCACACCATCGCCGATAGAACAGTTTTAGCTAACTGGCTTATAGTACTCTTTCCAGCCCATCGCCCAATGTAATAATCCCCAAGCTCCTTTAGATTATCATGAGCATTATTAGCGGTAACTCCCAATTTAAGGAGACTACGCCTCAAGAGGTATCTTGTATAATCGCAACCAAAATAAAGATGGTCAATACTTTCTTCAATGTCCGCCCCACAAAGCACACAGTTGACGTTAATGGCCAGCCCCCAATTACTAAGTTTATCTTTTGTAAGGAGTTTCCCCTTGAATGCTCTTAGCAGAGTTAACGAAAATTTGGGTATGCAGCGTGTATACCAAACCAGCCGCCAGTAAGGGAAATGCGGGCTCTCTCCACGAACCCCTTGCCATGCTTCCCTGTAGGTGAAAGAGCCCCCCCTCACGCCATACCCAATTGTCCGCTCCAGGTTGAAGCCGCATTCCATGAAGCACAGGCAATATTTGAGCAATGGCTGGGCTTTCCTTTCAATCATTACCCCTCTAGTAATCACACACCTTATAATTCTCCTCCCCTGATGGAATGGTATATATATACATATACATACATATATATATGTATGTATATATATGTATGTATATATATATATATATATTTTTTTTTTTGGCAGCCCAGAAAAATCCCCAACCCCCTCCCCCCGCCGCTTCGGCATAGGAGGGTAAGGCGAGAGCCCGGCCGAGACTATGTAAACTGGGGGGAGACCGCCGTGCCCCAGACGGCCCCCCGGGTATGCTCCGAGAGGGGAGATGTAGCCCCAGGATAAATAATCCCCCAACAAATACCAACCCATGTAGGCCAGAGGCCTTGAACCCATGACTCTTGGCTTTGGAGCGGAATGACTTACCACCAGGACACCCTCTCGTGGGCATATGTATGTATATATATATGTATGTATGTATATATATATGTATATATATATGTGTGTGTGTGTGTGTATGTACATATTTATTATACATTTGATAGTGTTTTTTGAATCCTAGTGCTGACTAGCAGGACAAGCTGACTAGGACAAATGGGTTGATAGAAAGACGGCCAGGATTAAATCTTGGGGAATGAATGGTGTGGATGAGGGTTTAAGATGATAAATTTGTATTTTTAGATATCTTTTCTTGGAAAACAGCCCCTTCATTAGATTATGGGTCCCAATTTACTTTTGTGTAACATTGGAGAGATCAAGAGGCATTTTCACATGCAAGCAGAACGACGCACTCCCTGGCTCTTGGCAAACAGCTCCACACGCAAGCAGAACCCCTTTTTTGGGGAAGAGCAAGAGGTGTTTTGCGGGCTCTTGCACTTCCCCAAACTCATTACCCCACGCAAGTCAAGGTGTCCAAATGGCCCGCGGGCCCGAGGCCCGGCCCCCCGGCCCGGTCAACGGGCCCGCCCGGCCCGGGCCCGGTGTCGTTGACCGGGCCATGGGCCTGGCCCGGCCCGGAGCCCGGGCTGGGCTTCCGGGAGACCAGCCGGCCCGGCGGGCCGGGCCGGGCCGGCCCAGCGGGCCAAGCCCGGGCGTTGTCTTCTGCGGGCCGGGCCGGCCCGACCCGGCCCGCCTGCAACGGTCTTATGACCGTTGCAGTTTTTTTTAATTTAATTAAAAGGGGCAGAATTTTTTTGGGGGGGTTTTTGGTAATTTCTTTGGCTTTTGACCAAAAATACCCCTCCAAACGGTCATAAACAGCTATTTTGGAGGGGTATTTTACACCGAAAAATCCCTATAAATATCACCCCACCCCTCTCATTTTTTTCAAAATTCTCATACTCTCAAATTCTCAAAATCTCTCAAACTCTCTCAAACTCTCTCATACGTTCAACTGTTCAAGCAAGCAAGATCAACCTCACTCAAGCAAGATCAAGATTCGCGGCCCAAATCGTTATTGCGCTCATCTTCCTCCGCTGTCATCATCATCTCAGTTCAATCCGCTGTCAACAAATCAGGTTCCTAAATTTTTAGAATAATGTCGGGACCAAACCGTAGGGGCTGGCCTCATACTTTCTACCTCAACACTGAGGAGGAAGATAACTTTGCCATGATGAGGGATAATATCCCAGAAACCCAAAATTATGACCATTTGGAAATGTCCCAAAATGAACGTACTGAATCGTATCAGTACCCAAATATGCAACATGCCTATACCATGTCTGCACAAAACTCTTCTGTACACGCTGCTACACAATCACAACCTATTCCTTCTGATGTTCCACCTACACAAGTAACACCACCAACCCAACCCAGATCAACAAAATCTGCGGTTTGGGAGCACTTTTCAATTGAAACTGTCCCGGGCAGAGGCACGCGGGCAGTTTGCAAAATATGTAGATCTGATTTTACTTGTAAACCTTCTGATGGCACAACCCACCTAAAGATACACCATGCCTCTCACTTAAAAAAGGACCTTAAACAGACCACACTAAACTTATCTGGCGCTTCTTCCTCTTTATCTAATTTCTCATACTCTACTGAGACTTTGAGAAAAGAGATGGCACGATTTGTAATATGTCAAGAATTACCATTTACTTATGGGGAAAGTTCCGATTTAGAAAGATTTAATCAGTTGGCCCTTAACCCTGCCTTTAGAAGAGTGCCTAGAAACACTCTTCGAAGAGATGCTATGGCAGCTTTTAAAGCTGGTAAAGCTAAAATGATTGAAACTTTTACTAGTTTAAAATCTAGAATAACGTTGACTTCTGATATTTGGACCACAAAATGGGGTGCATCATATTTATGTGTGACATCTTATTATGTAGATAATTTATACTTGCTGAATAACATGATTATTGGTTTTAGAATGTTAGCGGAATCACATTCTGGTGGTGCTATTGCTAATGTAATAATGGATGTTATTCATGATTTTAATATTGCAGACAAAATTTTTTCAATTACGTTTGATAATGCATCTAATAACACTAGTGCAATTAACGTTTTAAAAAGATCTTTGCCCCTTGATGTGGTTGGGTTGTTCCATCAAAGATGTGCATGTCACGTCTTGAACTTGATAGTTCGCGATGGACTTGCCACTTGTTCACCGTATATAGAAAAAATTAGAAATCTCATGTTGTTTATTCATATTTCTGGCCCTAGGCGACTTCAGTACAAACAACTGTGTCGTACTAGACAAAAACCATACCTGGCATTTAAATTTGATGTTGCATCAAGGTGGAACTCAACTTACTTAATGCTATGATCCATGCTTAAAAATAGAGAGCAGATTACAGATTATGCACTTACATATTTTTCACATGATCCTGCTTTTGACATTACTGATATAGAGTGGTTAACTGTAGAGCATCTGCATGACTTTTTGGAAGTTTTTTTACTGCTTCAAACAAACTTTCTGGGGTTTACTACCCAACATCTTATTTAGGATTAGAACAATTAGTTTTAATTTCTGATCACATATCTAGGCATAGAGAAAGTACACACCCTGCTATAATGCCTATGATAATTGAAATGTCTGCAAAACTTGCTAAGTATTAGTATCTGGTTCCTCTTCTTTACTCTTTATCTAAAGTTTTTGATCCTCGTTTTAAGGAGGATGCTGCACTAGGTTTATTAGAACTGTATTCTGAAAACATGGGATTTTCCCATGTTGAATATGTATCTGCTGCTAAAAATAGCTTAAGAACTTTGTATGCATCTTATGAGGCTAAATATGGTAATGTTTCACACCATTCATCTGTCTCTGCTAGTGCTTCTGGTTCGGCGTCTAGTAAGATTCGCCAAATGTTAGGAAAGAAGAAACAAAAAACCGTTAGTTCGGATTGTTCTACTAGTGAACTATCCAAATATTTAGCTAATCCATTTCCCTTTTCGGAGGAAGCCATGGATGATGAGTATTTTGATCCTCTTGCCTGGTGGAAAAGGTATGAATCTGTTTATCCTATTCTTTCCATTATGGCACGAGATTTGTTATCTGTACCTATTTCTACAGTTGCTTCGGAGTCTGCTTTTAGTGCAGGTGGTCGCGTTCTGAGCAACAAGAGATCGTGGCTGAAGGAAGACATTGTTGAAGTAGCGGTATGCGCGAAGGATTGGTTCCATGCTGAAAGCCGCTCACAGAACAAGGACCTATCTGAAGATTCCGATGAAGAAGCTGAGTGATAAATTTTTATTGTCTTAGTTGTATTATTTTTCAGTTTTGGCCATTGTATGAAGGGTAAGGTTGGCCGATGTTAGTCCCCCCTTCAAAAAAGTTTTTAAGTAATAAAATTTAAAGGTTCAAACCGGGACCTTAGGAAAATTTTGGGCTTAATTATCTACTTCCAAATAAACTTGAATGTTAGTTATTAGGAAAATTTTTATTACTTAATTATCTACTTGTTCACATTATTACTTATTATTTTAGTATTTAAGGGTTATTTATCTACTTAAGGGTAAGTTGTAAATAAGTAGAATATTTTAATATTTTTTAAATATTTTTTTTGATTTTTTTAACCAAGTTTCAAAATTTTTTAAATTTTTTAAATTTTTTTTAAAAAACGGGTGGCCCGCGGCCCGGCCCGGCCCGGGCCCGGGCTAGGCCGGGCCGCGGGCCGGGCTTCCGCCCCCCGGCCCGGAGCCCGGCCGGGCCGGCCCGTTGGACACCTTGACACGCAAGAGCAGCAGAACCCACTTCTTCTCTCCACACGCAAGCAGGAAGAGCCTGGGGTCTTTCATATTCTCCCATGCACTACTGGTCTTTCATCTTCTTCCAGGAAATATACAAGCAGCAGAACCCAATTCTTCTCGCCTCAAAGCTTCTTCCCCGCCTCGAATTTCTTGGCACTTCTTCATAGCATCAAGATCTACCCTTCTTCCCCGCCTCACAGCAGCAAGAGCAGCAAGATCCGGTATTTGTTGGTTCCAGCAGGTTGATATTGTTGAGTTCATGCCCAACAAGATCCGCTATTTGTTTAGTTCCAGCAACTTTCAAAAATTAATTTCCCAAATTTGAAATTTAATTTGTTTAGTTCGACACTTCTTTGTTAAGGTACCATGTTGTCAATTTCAAACTTAATTTCCCAAATTTAGTACCATGCTGTCAATTTCTCGGCACTTCTTCAAAGGATTGGGTGATATGTTCTTCAAAGCATGGTACTAGATTACTGCAGGTTATTTTTTCATCTTACAATTATGATGTTATAAAGCACAACCTGGAAATAGAACAACCTGGTTATAACCCAAATTTTTCAGCAGGTTATTTTTAAACAACTTGGTATTTTTACTAATTTAACAGCACAAACATGTTGGGTTATTTTGACAGCACAAACATGTTGGGGTCTTGCTAATTGAAACTTTAAGGTTAGTCTAGCAATGGTCGTTAATTGACAGCATGGTATTTTGAAAGCATAGTATTTTGAAAGCATTGTTTTTATTTTTATTTTGAAAGCATGGTATTTTTTAACTTTATGCAGTATTTTTGAAAGCATGGTATTAGTCAACAGTTTGGATTTTTGAAAGCACGGTATTTTTAAAGGTTAGTTTGGAACTTTTTTTTTGAAAGTTGCCATCTTCCATTTTGAAAGCATGGTATTTGTCTGAAACTTTGAAAGCATGGTATTTTGAAAGCATGGTAGTGTAACCTCCAACTTTGAAAGCATGGTATTTTGAATGCACTTTTATTTGGCGCAGGAAGATCCAAATACCTCAACTAGTTCTACCCAGCCGAATTATATGGTGCCATACTATGTTGGACATGTCTTAGACATTTGTGTAATATGTATTTCAAGTATTTGCTTCATTCTTTGTCCATGTCTGTGTCTCTCTTCCATGCTACATGTTTCATCAATATCTAATTTTCTGGTTCTCAACTCATAGTTAATTTTAAATGGTATCTCCTGGATATTGAGAATATGCATATCCATCTAAATATGCATATACTGGTTCTCAACTCATAGTTAATTTTTTTTTGTTCTCAAATCATTGTCTCTAATGATTCACTGGATTTTTGGTAGGTGCAAATGGATGTGTTATTAGACTAAAGATTCATATGATTTTGGGGTTTTTGTCTTGTTTTTACTTTTATTAGAAGTTTGGAAGATGTGCAACTTTACCCTGGGCTTCTAATGATGCCTTTACTTTTCAGTTACTAGGGTATTGTTAAATGCAAGAAACTTGACTATTTGCTAAGAAGGTAAAAGGAAATGATGTAAATGTTTGTGATGCCATACTGTAATGAAAAGAATGCCCAAATTAAGCAGTTATACAATTCAGTTTACCATCTTTAAGTTCCGGATTCTTCTTTGTTAGATCAATGTGCTTCTGGATTAGCCAATTTGAGAGATGCAAGGTTCATCAGATAATTGTCTGTTTTTATCTGAAACTTTAATTCATGCTAGAACCTTTAGTTCTACACTTCTTTTTGGATGTTTAGTTCATGCCATTGAAACAATTGTTGAATGTGTTGCCATAATGGTTGTTAGAGGGGTTGTTTGAGAGAAAGACGGGCAACTTGGTTGTTTATCTGTTGGAAATGTTTAGGCCATAGCTTGTGACACTTTATCTGGGTTATATGTTTTCAGCCATAGTTTGTTGGTTAATATTAGTTCGATTGTGTCGCATTCTTCTCGCAAGTTTATTTCAAAATTATCTAGGTTATATGTTTTCAACGAAAATTTGTGTCTTTCAGGGTTATCACAGAAGCTTCTCTTTTTCTACTACTGTCCTATACCTACTTAATATTAATCGCAAGCTACATATCAAAATTTGTGTCTTTCCCTAAAATTTGTGTCTTCTCGCAAGATCTGACGATGTTTAATTATTCTGTCAGCAAGATCAATTCTTCTAGCATCTTTCTGGAATCTAACTTATCTGAAGGTGTTGATTTCTTGCTTGCCAAAGATCTAAAGGTGCGGAATCATTTTTTACTGTTCTTAATGATGTAAATGATAAAGTACATGTTAGTGTTGTGAAAAGGATTGTGTACATCTTTATTATAGGTTTATGAATCAGATTATAAGGTACACCGGCAGAGGATCTGATTATAGGATTATGGAGAAAGTTGATGTAATGACCCCAAGTTCCATGTACGCGTACTTGTACGTATTTTGATGTAAATGCGTACGTATATTTTTCAGGAGTATGGTTGTATTTTTATTTTAATTATTTGGTGTAGGAATTAATTTTAAAAGAATTTAAACTCATCTCTTGAATTTAGTAAATAAGAATATTTGGATGAATATTTGTATTTAAGGTGTATATGGTATTTCAACATGTATTTTTATTTTTCCAAAATACAAATTCTAAAAATCTTTTACCATGACACATTAGCTAAATATGTGTCATCTTGTTAGTTAAAGGATGGACACATGGCTTAGGCTTTGACTAAATGAAAGGATGAGAGGGTTTTAGGGGAGACTTAAACACTAGGCAAGAAAAACACAAAAAACACAAACAAATCAAGAAAATCTCATTCACTTCTCTCCATTTCAGCTATGAACGAAATTTATTGCCCCATTTTCTTTTTTTCTTGCTCCTCCTTGCTCCTCCCATCACCACCCATTGCTCCTCTCACTCCACCACCAAAGTTCCCTTGTTTCTCATCATCCTAGACTCCAAAATTCTTCCCCATATTCTCTCCAAAAAATTCAAACTTTGAAGGCCAAGCTAGGAGTTGAAGAAGGAGGATAGGAGCTCTTTTCTTCAAGGATTAAGAAGGGCCAAGGATAATAAAGGAGGATTTTTTAAGGTAGAAGTTCCTTTCACCTTGGTAGAATTTAGTTTTAGGACAATGAGATTAATTTGACTTAGCATTTCATTCTAAATCTTGTGTAGGAATTATTGTTTGCAATTTTTGATAGGAACCATGCTTTGGTAACCTTCATTTCTATTCCATGTTGATTCTTTAATTTCATGGCAAGTTGAACTTTAGGTGTTGAAATTAGTATGTTTGTCTCCATCATGTTTTTGGTACTCAATTAATAGTATTTTGATATGTTAAAAATAATTAATGATAATCATAATTGAGAATGAGAAGTATGTTGAATTGTTAATGAGAATTAGATTGTAGTTGTTAAGTTAGAAAGTTTGTTATATGCTAATTTCATTAACTCAGAAGTTGCATGCTATATACTCATGTTGTATGTTAAATATTAATGATTATTGTTATAATGTCTAAGTATTGAAATTTCATTATTCATGTTTTGTTTTAAGTTATGAAGTGGTTGTAATGGAAGTAGGAATATGTGTATGACAATTGTCTTAGAATATAATGTTAAAGAACTAGTTTAGTTAGAAAAACAAGTTGTTGGAATTTTTCTTAGTACATGACAGTAACTTGTAAAAATCATATAAAATAGTAGAAAAATCAGAAAAATACAATTAAGGACACTACGGAAAACTGCAGACAATTTCCTACAACTTTGAAGATGGGGCCGAAGCCAATTCTGACTGTAGATATGGTAACAGAGCCATTCTTTCTGGACCGACAGTTTTTGGCAGATTCATGTTATAATTTTACTTAGGAATTGTTTAGTTGTATTTTTGTTAAGTTAATTTTGATTATGTTAATTGTACGTCATTATCATGCTCTTGAGTTGTGCCTTAATGATGATGCTTCATATGTTATGATTCATGTGGAAAAAGTTGTTGATGAAAAATTGTGTAAGTACGAAATGAAAGAGGTAGTAGAGACCGCTAGTTGATTCGTTATCAAATAAAGAAATGTTTTAACAAAAGAAAGCTGAGAGTGAGCAGAGAATTGACATCGGGAGTACTCGGTCCATTCTTGAAATGGGTGAGACTCCAGATGTGGGTTTGGGGGAAAACGGGTAAACTTTAGGTGTTAAGGAGCGGACCGTAGTACTATTTTCTCACTCGCCATGTCACTCCCGTAAGGGGGAGTTGACTAGAGTTGGAGAGGCCGGTGGTGTGCTCGTGTCGCACCATGTCTGGTAATTGATGGTTTTCTCCGTTTTCCACAGAAAAACCAAGATGAGTCTCGGCCTAGTGCCTTGCCTCGTTCGGGCATAGAGTTACGAGAGGCCCCTCCAGTGCTCGTGTCGCTGGAGTGGTACCACTTTTCACCCACCCTGGGTGAAGTCTGCCTCCTTAGCAGTCTACGGTTTACCAGGTTTCCAAAACAGAACAAGATTTAATTTTAATTAATTTAATCATTTATTTATTTCAGTTCTGTCTACTGTTGTTTACTTTCAGTACTTACGCTCTGTCTTTAATTTCTGCATATCCTTGAGATTGATGTGACACTTGTAGTCAGTTAGATAGTTAGGACGACCAGTTCTAAAACTGGGTTCTACTAGGGTGTTAAGAGTTCCTACTGGATTACGCGTTGACGTGTCCCATCCCGTGGTTTTCAGGTGTGAGACCCGAGCAGTCTTCGGGTGTCCTGGAGCCAGAGACCGGTGCCAGTACAGCGGAGGTGGAGCCTACGGGCGACCTCGTTCAGTTAGACTTCCTGGTTTTAGACTAGCGGGTGTGTTGTACCGGGTAAACTTTTGTACTTTTGGGTTGGGGGTTTCTACTTTCTGTTGTACCCGCTTTTGTACCCCCCCTTTGTACAGCTGATGCATGTATGTATATGAACTTATGAAATGTGATGTAATGTAATTTCTGTGTTGATGTATTTCCTTTCAGTACTGCGTTTTATTTTCTGTTGGAGCACTTTTCTTTTTCTCTGTGTACTATTCCAGTGTTATTGCAGTGGCCTGCTCATTATTTTATATTAAATCACAAAAAAATGCCCAGTAGTATTTAGATAAGAGGGCTCGAAGCCTGAGTCTGAATACTGTGACGGCCTCGTCAGCTACGCTCCCCGTACTTGGGTGAGCGGGGCGTGACAGTTGAAGTTGCAATCAAGTTTGTTGATTGGTATCAATCTGAACCGTACACTCTGGAGGTATGAATTTTTGTTATGTGTCCCTCAACCCCTCCATATTTTGATGCTTTGGCAATTCATTTATATTTTGATTATTATCATGTTTATTTTGATGTTATTTCAGATTTATTATATTAAGAGAGTTTCCTTGGACCTTTTCTTTTCATATATTGAGTTTTATTATATCAGATCCAGATTTATTAATTCATAAATGCTTATAACATGATGATGAAGATTTGGTGCAAGGGCAGCAAGAGGCTGAAATGATGAGTGTTGAGGCTTACACAGCTCTGCTTCTTGCATTTTTTGTCAACTGAAAGGTATCTTTGAATTTGTTGAGGCTTACACAGCTCTGCTGAAATGATCAGTTTTCAGTAGACTCACATGAGGTGTTTCTATCCATAAGCTAATAAGCGTGTATCTGTGTATATTTGGTTGGGGATGTTTGGATTCTTGGACTTGAGGGATAAATCTCATTGATCTGGTGCATGAACTGAAAGTGCAACTTATGTCACTTGCAGTTAATAAAAAATTGTCTTTGGCATTATTTCTATCAAACTTCAGCATTTTTTTAATCATTGAGAAAGCCTTGCCTATTTTCTGTCAGGATAAGGGTTTATTTGAGTATGTCCATCTGCCATGCCTCAATATTGTTACACGGGGTTCTGAATGATGATATTGCTCCGCATGTGGGTGGGAATAATAATAGCCATTTATCAAATATTTCAGGATATCTAATTTGTCAGTATATTCAATTTGTCAAATATGTCAGAAAATGCCATTTTGAAATATCTAATACATCAAAATTTTTCTAATATCATGTCAGAAATGTGAAGCCTAAAAGGATTTGCTAATATCCTGTCAAAAATTTGCTACTGCTAATATCCTGTCAGAAATGCAAATGCAAAATATCATGTCAAAAATGCAAATGCAAAGCTTAAGTATTAGCAAAATATCCTGTCAGAAATGCAAATGAAAAGCCTAAGCAAATGTATTAACAAAATATCCTGTCAAAAATTTTCACCATTAAGGCTACTTGGATAACTAAATTTCACATATTAGATTGTTATGATTTATGTTGATTGTTATGTGTTTGCATTGTGCAGCTATTGACTATTTCCATTCATGAATTGTTATAGAGAGAGCACCAATATGGATCATGGTACTACAGTTGCATCTAAAACTGACTGCGAAAACCAAATTTATACACCCTCTGCTCCATATGAAGTTGATTTCGACCCAAAAGCAGTTTGTAAGTAATCTAAATGTGGGAGATACATATTACTTTCATACGAATATGCACAGGGATTTAAACAAATGTAAGTTGATGGGATTTTTTCTGTGAAATTCTCAACAGAACGCAAAGGATCTTTCAGGCGTGCTACTGGATGGCGTTGCTAACTGGGAGATACAATGGGAAGATGGTTGGCGACAGTAGCAGTATCAGCAGACTCATGACGTCACCAACGCCGGCTCTGACGACCTCCACTCCTCCGACATCAGCGCCTATGTGGAGATTGTGAACGAGGCAGCTGTGCTCCAAGAAATCAGGATTATTCACATTCAGCAACAAGCTGATTGGTCACTGAAGAGTCCCGAAGAAAAAGGGAGATGAAATTTAAAATTTACTCTTTCCTTTTCTTTTAGTAATGATATATAAATGAGTAGAGATGGGCTGTCATCTTCTATCTCCTGGGAGAGCATATAGAACCGATTTTTTATTCTCCCCACTTACCTTTTTAAATTGATTTTGCTCTTTGTTCTAAAATTTTATTTTGCTCTGTTTTGGTGGGCCAATTCTCATTCCGAGCTCTGTTGGGATGAAAAAAGTTTGAATTTTTGATAATAATTTAAGGAATTTAAGAGGAGGAGTTTAGTTTAAAGTCTTTCTTTAGGATCTTTAACATTTAGATTTATCAGGCTCGGTCAGGATCTGAAGGTACTTTGATACATGGGCTGAGCTTGACATTTTTCTACTTAAGTGGTATTGCATTCAGTATGTTTCTACTTATAATCTTTGTGTTTATTAAATTTTTGTGTACATGTTGCAAGGAGCATAAACTTTCCTCTATCAAATACTTGGAATACTGTATGTCCAGCTGACAGCAAGCATCATATATATTGCGACCCTGAAAAAAATAATTTTCTCATAAAATTTCATCAATATAAACTTTCTGAAGCAGAAAATTATATGGTGCATATGGATAGAAGCCCCACATACTTGCAGGTTATTCCTTGCTTGCACGTCAGATTGACACGACTGATACTGTATAAGGGCTTGGAAACCTACATGAAGAAGGAGAACAGTTGAATTTTTCCTTTAATAACCAAGAATGTTGAATAACACACATTTAATGGTTGTCAAAATGACAAGAAAAAAATAACAGGAAGCATTGCAATTTTATGAGACCTCAACTCTTAGGTGTAATGCCAAATAAATTTTATATTTTTAGAGAGCCACTGCTGATATAAAATATAATGCTAATAACATACATCAGGAATTTTTTGAAATCTTGATAATCATTAAAAAAGATGAAGACATGAAGAAGTTGACCAGCTGACTTCTGAAAAGTGACAATCTTCTCCACAAACCCATGAGGAGAAAACACTTATGCACACACACCACACACACACACTTATGCACTTCCACCCTTTGCGCCCGCGCAATTTTTTACGCTAATTTGTTCTTCCGACTCAAGGGCGCCCTCGTCGAATTTATTGTTCTACATCGAATTTGTTGTTCCGCACGAATTTAAATGTGTAAATAATGTTTGGGAACAAATATTTCGCGGGAGAAAATCTTAACTGAATCGTGCCCGCGGGCACGGGTTATGACTAGTGTATATATACACACACACACACACACATATATATATGTACATATATATCTATTATACATTTGACATCGTTTTTTGAATTTTAGGGCTGACTAGGACAAGATAAAGAGTGACTGAGATTTGATCTGGGTAGATCAATGGTCGAGATTGGATTTTGTGAAAATTTTAGTGGGATAACTTAAATTTTGGTGGGAAAAGTGTATTGGGAATTAAAACTTTGAAATTAGAAGTGTCTTGTGAAAGATTATGGAGATTAAATTTGGGGGGGAAGTGCATTGGGAACCTAAACTTTGAAATTAGAAGTGCATGGGGAAAGATTGTGGAGATTAAATTTGGCGGAAAAGTGTCGTGGGAACCTAAACTTCGAAATTAAAAGTGCCTTGGGAAAGATTATGGAGAAGCATGATCAATTAAATTAAACAAAATAAAAAATTTAGCGTAAAACAAATTACCGTAAAAATATCCTGAGGTTTGTTATTCTCCAGCGCGGGCGCCGAAGGAGCCTAAATTTTTTTACGCTAATTTGTTGTTCCGCGCCTTCGGTGCGGGAGCCAAAGTTATTGTTCGACGCCAAATTTGTTGTTCGACGCCAAATGTGCCCGTGCCGCTAAATATTTTTACGCTAATTTATTGTTCTGTTAAATTTTGGCTGTGGAAATAATTTTTCGGGGAACAAATATTTCGCGGGGGAAATCGTAAATGAACCGTGCCCTCGGGCACTGGTTATGACTAGTATGTGTGTATATATATATATATATATATATATATATATATATATATGTACGTATATATATGTGTGTACGTACACACACACATATATGTGTGTGTGTACATACACATATATCTGTACGTATATATATGTGTACGTACACACACACACACACATATATATGTACGTATATATATATATATATATATATATATATATATATATATATATATATATATATATATATATATATATATATAGAAAAGTAAGTAATTATATATACGCTGGTGTGTACAAAGTACGGGAACATCAAGTCCGCCTTTCCTGATTGCAGACATGGGAGAGGCCAGAAAGCAGTCACCAGGCGCTAGCAATCAGGCAGACACAGAAAGACCCCAAAAGCAGGGCTGGGCACAAGCGCCAGGCCCAAACAACATAACTAAGTAATATGACCCCAAACACCCCCAAAAAATAGACATGACCCTCAACACCCAAACACGCACCCACATAACACTAAGACAGGCGAAGAAAGAAACACCCCACCCGTCCAGCACAACA
Source organism: Scilla litardierei (assembly GCA_030789695.1). Lineage (NCBI taxonomy): Eukaryota > Viridiplantae > Streptophyta > Magnoliopsida > Asparagales > Asparagaceae > Scilla > Scilla litardierei. Next base: position 70,332,237 of record CM061138.1, on the reverse strand, counting down.
CGCCCAACACGGACCAAGAAGCTCCATAACTCAAAGCTTCAAAAGTGAAATCCTCGCAAATGTAGAGCTGGACGCCACCGCTTTGGAGCGAGTGACCGGTGGAACAATTCCTTTTAGGCCTTCGACTTCGACATCGCTGCCTTGGCATAGGCGCTATCAAAAAGCACCTTCCACGCCGGGTTATTCACCGTCATCTTTTTCGGACAGATCGGGGGGCTCGATGCAGTAGAGGCACTGCATGGGTTCGAGACCACTCTGATGAAACCAGGCTTACATGCACCCCCACCTCTAACATTGCCGCCACCACGACCGGACAAGACAGAAGGGGCCTTACCACGACGGCCACTACCATGCCCCCTCTGCCCGACACAGCAACGCAAATGTCGGGACCCCAAGATTCAAAGTTCAAGGCAAAAGCCTCATCCATCTCTGTGAAGTCGTCAGAGGAAACAGAATATAAATCCACCCCACCCTCAATGTCAGAGTCACCAACCTCACCCTTGCTAATAGCGGCATCGAGAGGAACAATAGCATCCACAGAGACCACTGCCACACCCCCCAATGGGCCGGGCACCTGATCAACGAACCCATTCACGGGGAGGGATCCCACCTCAGAACAATGGGGCGAGGTCTCCATAGTAGATGACCGTGGCAGCGGCTCTGCAGTCGCAGCCCCCCCACATCGAACGCAGACGCCAAGCTTGCCCCGGCTTCAAAAGAGTCACGTTGGGCCATGTCGACATCAAGTATAGCCCCAATTTCCGTCGCTAAGACATCGGGAGGTGTGGCCTCGCCCCCAGACATAGGACCTGAACCCCCTCCACCCTTAGGTACCGGGGCCTCAGTGGAAGGACATTGTGCCAGTAAGTGGCCGAAGGTGAGGCAGCGGCTGCACCTAAGTGGCTCGCCCTCATATTCAACTGACTGAATGTGGGTGGAGCCATCTTCGAAGACCAAAGTGGCTTCACGAGAGAGAGGCTTCGATGCGTCGAGCTCGACGAAACAGCGGGCGAAGTCAACTCGCTCAAGACAAGCGGTACCCCGATCAGTGCAAATTAGGATCCCCACAAGACTAGCTGCCACGCTAAGGATGTCGGTGGACCAGAGATTGAGAGGGAAAGAGGGAAACCAAACCCATGCAAGGACGCTATGGAGATGATCTATGTCGAGGGTAACGGCGGGGCTCCATTGCCTAAGAATGAGGAGGCGGCCATCGAAGAGCCACGCCCCCCTGCAGAACAGACGAACAGTCCTCACTACTGCCAAATCAGAAGAAGAATATCCCGTTTTCACGGGAGAAGGTCTGGAATGGACGTTTGAGCTTCCACATCCGTCCCACGGCGGCGCGCAGCTGGCTGAAGAACGGGACGTCCCCAAGGACGTGCCCCACAGTGGTGTTAGCCCATATGCTATTTCTAGAGTTCAGTCACCAACCCATAACAGTGGCCCCCGGAAAAGGGGACAGGGACGACATACTTCAACTTCCGATCGTCGGCGACGGCCGGACCCTTACACACATCCTTCCAGGAAGATGGCCGGACCGCCTGAAAGTAGAAGACAGAGAGGCCAGGCCTAACAGACCTACGCTCGAGCACTTGGCGGGCATCAGGACGAGGATGGTGCGGAGGCCTAACAGCAATAGGAGGCCTCCCATCGCGAGGCCTGGGGGCACAGACGGCGGCCTGAAGCCCGCAGGACGATACCCCCCCAATTTCCTCTTAATCTCCATCCACCCATCACCCTTAGCGTTAGCGAAGTCCGAGTGAAGAGATGGCTGCAGGGGCACCCCAGAACCGTCCGATAACGGCAGGGACGACATCGCTAGAAAATGCCCAAAACAGACGGCCAGATCTGGTCTCTAAGGGCGCATCGCCTAGAATCGGAGATCGGGGCCAAGGAGCGAACAAGATGGCCTCCACCCCCAAGGAATGGAAGCAGGCAAAAGGCCTGGTGATGATGATCGGAGCGGCTCCGATCGTCACCCAAGAATGACGGACGGCCTGGGGATGAGTCCGATCGGAGCGATCGGAGCGGGGACACAGATCAAAGGAGTCCGATCCCAATCCCGATGGATTGGCCGGTGGAATGGTCGATCTCTGCCAAGGAAGAGGCGAAGGAGTCCGATCACGATCCCAATGGATAAGCCGGTGGATTGGTCGGGGCGGAGGAGACCGATCCGAGCAGGGTCGGGCCAGGTCCACGTGGAGGAGTCCTTAAGAGTGGGACCAAGCACCAGAGCACCGACCAGAGGGTCGGCGACAGGAAGACGCGGCCGCCTCAAGATTGCAAGGAGAAAACGGGAGCTAGGTCAAAACGGGGGATGAAATGAAACATTGACGATGTACGTATATATATATACACACACACACATACATATATATGTACGTACATACATATATACATACATATACATATACATATACATATATATGTACGTACATATATATATATGTACGTACATATATATATATATATATATATATATATATATATATATTAAAACACAACTATTTTTGAATCCTAGGCTGCCTGGGACAAGCTGATGTCATGCTGATGTACAAAGAGGTTGATAGAAGAATGGCTAGGATTTAATCTTGGTAAAATAAGGGTTGAGATGAGTGTTTGAAAAACCCACCACTTTTTTCCTTTCGTTTTCAAACCCCCACAATTAATACATTTGCGCAGAATACCACATATTTCCCCTTTTTGTTAAAAAAACTCTCTTATTTCACTTTTTACCCACACACCATACACACACACACACACACTATGCACTTCCACCCTTCGCACTGAAGGTGCCCGCACCGAAGGCGCCCGCTAAATTTTTTTACGCTAATTTGTTGTTCCGACTCAAGGGTGCCCTCGTCAAATTTATTCTTCTACGCCGAATTTATTGTTCCGCACAAATTTGACTGCGTAAATAATGTTTGGGAACAAAGATTTCGCGAGAGAAATTCTTAAATGAACCGTGCACGTGGGCATGTGTTATGACTAGTGTATATATATATACACACGTACACACACACACACACACACATATGTATGTGTGTGTGTGTGTGTGTGTGTATGTATAGCCCATGAGAGGGTGTTATAGTGGTAAGACATTCCACTCCAAAGCCAAGAGTCATGGGTTCAAGGCCTATGGCCTACATGGGTTGGTATTTGTAGGGGGATTATTTATCCTGGGGCTACATCTCCCCTCTCGGACTTACCCGGAGGGCTGTTGAGGGCACGGCGGTTTCCCCCAGTTAACATAGTCTCGGCCGGGCTCTCACCTTACCCTCCTATGTCAAAGGCGGGGGGAAGGGGTTGGGGATTTTCTGGGTTGTCAAAAAACACACACATATGTATGTATATATGTATGTATGTATATACTAGTCATAAGCCGTGCCCGTGGACACGGTTCATTTAAGATTTCTCCCGCGTAATCTTTGTTTCCCGAAAAAATATTTCTACAGCCAAACTTTAACAAAACAATAAATTAGCGTAAAAATATTTAGCTGCACGGTCACCTTCAGCATGGAATAACAAATTCAGCGTCGAACAACAAATTTGGCATCCGTGCCTTCGGCGTAGAACAACAAATTAGCGTAAAAAATCTAGCGGGCGCCTTCGGCTTACGCTATATTTTTTATTTTGTTTAATTTAATTGATCATGCTTCTCCACAATATTTTCCAAGGCAATTTTAATTTCAAAGTTTAGGTTCCCAATGCACTTTTCCCCCAAATTTAATCTCCACAATCTTTCTCAAGGCACTTCTAATTTCAAAGTTTAGGTTGCCAAGGAACTTTCTCCTCCAAATTTAATCTCCACAATCTTTCCCAAGACATTTCTAATTTCAAAGTTTTGGTTCCCAAGACACTTTTCCCACTAAAATTTTCATAACATCCAATCTCAACCATTGATTTACCAAGATCAAATCTCAGCCACTCTTTATCTTGTCCTTGTCAGCCCTAGAATTCAAAAAACGCTATCAAATGTATAATAGATATATCATATATATGATATGTGTGTAGGGAGGGGAGGGAAGGGGGAACCTTTTTTGAATTTTGTCCCAGTCATAAGTCCAGTCATATTTTTGTTTGTCCCAGTCACCAAGAACGGCCATGATACACTCTGATGAAGGGCCATGATGAAGCCACGTATGCATGGGTCCCGCAGGTAAGAGAGAGATGAAAACATTTGTACCGCAGCCTCACTCTTTCCAACACACTGCTCTCCTTCGTAGCAACTCGAAATTTTGGGGGGAACACGAAATTTTGGGGGGGGGAGACTGAAGAACTTCAAGCCGTCTTCTGCAAACACATGCTTGGTCTTCTCCTGCAAACACACGCTCGAAATTTTGGGGGTGAAAGACCGCACAGATTGTCAGTTGAAGAAATCTCGCCTTCTTCGCATTCTTGGAGAATCGTACCAAGTGGTCTTCATCCTTACGTATCAAAAAAGACCTCTTCTATTCCGATGTAAAAAAGAGAAAGTTGTGCCGGCGTTGATCTGGGGGAAGAGCAGGTATGCAATTTGATTTTCTTTTTTGGTGTTGTGTAATCTTCAAAAATTTGATTTTGTTTGTTGGGTAATCTTCAAAATTTGATTTTTGGTGTGGCTTGGATTGAGGTTTGAAGGTTCGACCTTGATCTCGGGGAAGAGCATGTATGCTACTTGATCATTTATATCAAATTAGGGTTCTTTTGGGCGATCTTGAGGTATGCTACTTAAATTAGGGTCCTTTTTAATCTTTCCTACAGTTACATGGAGTGCCCATAAGGTGTTTGATGAAAATCCTGAGAAGAGAATTGGGAACTGGAATGTGATTATCAACAGCTTATGGCTTTCCATTCAAAATTTTGCAGGTTTGTCACTCAAAATTCAACTTTTTGAGGTAAGCTTGCTGTTTTGCCATGAATGAAGCTCTCCTCTAGCTCTTTTACTGCTTCACCCTAAAAGAGAGTGTGTTTTTTTCCTTTTTGGGGATGTTTGGGTGAATGTAAATTTTTTTTAATGTTTAGTGTTGATCAGTCCATGTAATTTTTCTTTTTGTGCCATGAATGATGCAGGATTTTTTCTTTTAATGCTTAGTGTTGATCAGGCCCACTTTGCTTGCTCATGGGAACGAAAGGAGGGAGCTCTTGGTTGACTGTGGGCAAGAGGGCCCTCAGTTATTTTGCTGCTTCTTTCAGTTATTTGAGTTATTCAGGTCATTTAAAATCCCATCTCTCTCTCTCTCAGAGCTTTATCTCTATCTATCCAACAAAACCTCTCACAGTAGTTGAATATTTTTTAAGTTTTTTTCAGTTCTCAACAGAAAAAGCCAGGTAGACATCCATTGTATCACTTGCATCTAAAAAATTTCAGTTTGAGGTGTACATGCATTAATAAATTTCAGTTTGAATTTTATTTGGCATTCACAGGTGTAGAAGCTTGCGGTGTAGAAGCTTGAATTGTATTTTGGGATTCAACAGAAAAATCCAGTTAGGCCAAGTGAAATTGGATTCAAAATCATGTCATATACACTATGTTTTAGTATAAAAGTGAAACATAAAAAATGTTAATGTGTCATATACACACTAAATTAAAATGAATTTTTTTCACTATTTAAATGCCATTGTGCATATGACATAATTCAAATCACATTTCAAATTCCCTACAGTGTATATATGCATTTGTATTCACTGTGTTAGTCAAGTGAAATGACATTTTTAAGCTGTAGAATGCAATGGCTATTTTGGTGGTTGTAATCAAAGTGTAGAAGTTTTTTTATTTGTCTGATAATATCCTGTTATATACACAACATCATGTCATATACACACTTTGAACAATTGAAATGGCCATTTGTATTCACTTTGTTAATCACATGAAATGCTTTGATAAAATTCAGTTTGTGATGTAGAAGCTTGCGGTGTATATGCATTATTAAATTTATGTTTGAATTGTATTTGGCATTCACAGTGTATATATGCATTTGTATTCACTGTGTTAGTCAAGTGAAATGACATTTTTAAGCTGTAGAATGCAATGGCTATTTTGGTGGTTGTAATCAAAGTGTAGAAATTTTTTTACTTGTATGATAATATCCTGTTATATACACAACATCATGTCATATACACACTTCTGTACATGCAGATCCCTCTAGGTTCAGTTTTACTCACCAAACTTATTCCGTAAAGTGCCATTAAGGCCTTTCCAGCACACCGGGCATAAGATGGATGGTAAGACCACTCTTGCTACCTATATGTGCAATACATGCATATGAGACTTAAAGGACATTATAGATAAAAATATTGTGTGTGCATAGAAGTAGACATGGCCATATACGCAAGCAAGTGGTAGACTCACAAACCTCTTCAATCAGCTTTGATTCATAAAACAAATACAAATACTAACTTATGCTACTTCTTTATTAATATATAAATATAACTCATGATTTGCTATCTCAATTTTTCCATACCTTTCTGGTATTTTGATACCCTGAATTAAATATGTTCCCATCCATCAACCCATACTTTCTGTTCTTCATTTGTTCAGCTTTGACATCGAGGATGATATATTGATAGATGCTAGGAGGCCATGCGTCCTTGAAATTGGAAGTATATGTGCAATTATGGTTTATTTGTTGCACATGATGGTTTGCAACTCCAATTCATCATTGTTTGTCATTGTAGTTGAAATGTTAAATTCAATCGAGTTCCAATATGTACATTACTCCCTGGTACTTGAAAGTATCATACATCATAGTATAATTTTTGCTTGGGTATATCGTCACCTTCATTTAGATTTATTTAGGAATCATAATGGAAGCATCAAACTTTAAGCTTAGATATATTTAGGAATCTGAATAGAAGTATAATATTTTTAATTTTCTTTTTTTAGTTTTATTTTTCCATAAGAGAATGGAATAATTCCACTGCTTAGAGTAGCAAGAATTCTTTTATTTAAGCCTTAGGAAGTATAATGTGCAAGAATTCCACTGCTTAGAGTCTTCAAATTGGCACAATTTACATTTGAAAAAAACTTGATGGAATCTAAGCTATTTTTTTGTATATTTTTCATATGGAATCTAAGCTGTTGTTTCAGTAGCAGTCGGAGGACGATGATGCTACCGGAATCACAACGCACATAGGGAGTCGACGGCGAGGTTCCATGTCATATTTGAAAGGTAATGTTTGATTTTGATCCAGATATGGTTTAGCTAAAATTTCATGAATTTTGATTATTTGAGAACGAATTTTCATTAAGAGCACGATTCTTTGACACATGCGATTCAGGCAAAATTCCATACGAACTCACCAAAATTTCAGTTCCATCTCTAAGCAAAACATCACCTGATGTAGTCCACTTTCAATCCTGATTAAAGAGGTCTTCATCAGTTCTATAAAAACACATGGCTCCATGAGCGAAAGGCGACGAGGGCTGCTCAATCTCCAGTGAGATCAGGTGCTCCACGGTGAGCGAAAAGACGGATGAGATAGAAAAAGAGAGTAAATTAGGTGACGACATAGGGTGGTGACATGGGGTAGTGAACATCATTCCACTCCACCTGGAATTCTTTTTCTTTCGAAGGAAGACCCATTTAATCAAAATTTCATTTTCGATTTAAGATAAAACTTCTGACACTGGTTTATTATTTTGCAAAGGTTGTAACCGATTAGAATGGAATTCGAAGGCCAATATCACCTAGCACAGTGTCCCAAATATTTTTGGTAAGTTTTTAATTTCTAATGAATGAGAAATGTGTATCATGTTCATTTGTTGTTTGCATGAGAAATGGGCATTTAACATACAAAATTGTTCCTGCATTTAACTTGCATACTACATATGGGAAATGCATTATGACCAGGATGTACATGCATTTAACATTCTGTTTTGGAGGCACATTGCAGGCATTTAATTAGAAATGCAAATTGTCTGTACATTATGAACAAGATGTACAATGTAAATACTGAACATGATGATGTACATGCATTTAACTTGCAAATTTTGTATGTTGATGAAATGAAAATTTCACTTGATTACAGGCAAATGCATTATGCAAATTGGAGGCAAATGTATAGGTATTTACCTTGCATAAAAATTACATCTAATTGCAGGCACAATGAATAGGATGTACATGCATTATGCATTATGAACAGAAAGAACAGTAATTTCTAATTGCACATGAGAAATGAATGGGAAATGAGCACGTAAATACTGAAATAAATGTATTGGAATGTTATTTTTATTAAAAAAAAGCCTATCTAAATTGCAGATAGAACTTGCAGATTTTCATTTCTCATTCAATATGAAGGTGTTAAATTAATTACAGGCACAATTTTTATGCATATCTAATTTAATATGATGTTGACAGGCACAATTAGATAGGCTTGATTACATGCTTGATTACCGGCACAATTTAAATTAGATAGGCATAGTTTTTTATTACAGACACAATTAGACATGCACAATCTTGTCATAAAAATTGTGCAAGTTCTATCTGCAATTTCACACACTTGATTACAGGCACAAATTCTATGAACTAAACATTTTTTAAATCTTTGTTAATTTAATATGAAGTTGTTAAACATGATAGTGTGAGCTTTGTTAATTTAACAATGAGGAATGGAAGGAGAAGGGGAAGCTGAAGGTGGTTACAAGGTTCGAGCGGCGGCTGACCATTGGCGAAGTCGATGGCGTTTTATATAATCTGATGGCGGCGAATTCACCCGTAACAAAGTCTGTCAAGTTTATGAGAGATTTGGCTGCAAATGTGGCTAGAAAGAGGGCAAAGAAGTGAGCTTTGTTTCATGCAAATTCTAGCATATCAGTAGCATGTTATCTTTTTTGACCATGTTGATTTTTCCTATGATTCTTTCATATGGGCATGTAAATTGAATCCATCTATTGATTATGCAACAAGAAAATGTCTACTTACAAGTAACTATCTGATCCTCAATCATGTCATATGCAATATTTATATGCTTCCTTTCTTAGAAAGAATGAGTAAATATGCCAAAGTTCCAAGGAAGTTGAGAGCTAATAATTAGTATTAACAAAGTGAGAACTTATAAGCAGACATCAGGTCAGCTAACCATATCAGATATTACTGGAGAATATTTTCCACTATAGAAAGGAGTAAACGTAGCATAAAGTAATACCAATGATTATAATGTTGCACCTGAAATTACAAAGCAGCTTTAATTCCTGTCAATTTCCACAAGATAATATCACCCAGTTTTAACATTTGCTTTCTATTAGAGCCCCTGACAGCGTATTCAGATGACTTATTTCACAATCCTTCCTTACAAAGTCTATATCTAACAGAATTTTGTCAAGTGCTTTCTGACACATTCCATCGCTATCATGGACGGCGAACCAAATTATAGTTCAACCCTCTATCTTCTTTTCAAAAATGCCTTCGTAGTTCCCTATCTTTTAATGAAGCAAAAGAAAACAATAAATTGGAATGACATAACCTGCTGTTAGCACCAAGGACAATACTCACATATCATGTATGTTATATGACATCACATTGTCTCAATTAGAGTGATCCCTTTCAGTCATTTCTTTTGCTCATGTGTGACTAGAGCCCTTCAAGAATTATGTGAAAGAAAGCATTAGCAACGGTTTTCCGCTTACATAAATTTCAAGCTATGTAAAGTTAGCACAAATTGTTAAATTATGCAAGTTAACTTTGTTGATTCATTAGCACAAGTTAAATTATGCAAGTTAACAAACACAAATTGCCTATTTTTGTTTTATTTGTTCTACAAGTGTTTGATTCTAACTGATGTTGTTTTGTTGATTATTAACAAAGTTTCATTCTTGAGGAGTTAACAAAGTAAATGGTGAAATGGGTTTCCTTTGTTTACAGGTTGAAGAATGAAGGGAAGCAGAGCAAATTTTATCTTAACTGATATTTTTGATGAATTATCAAGCCATGTTCCAGTTTTGTTTCCTGAGAGGTATGTGTTCGATTATTGGCCTCACTGAAATTTTGTAATTTGGTTAATTGGGTAATGTGTGGTTCTGGGATTCAAATGAACGTTGTTGTCGTATTCAGGTTTTTTAGTATCGGCCGCTAGGTTGGGGTTGCCGGACGTGGGTGTCATTTCCTATGGTGAAATGGTTGATCAAGGGTATCAGATTACGCAGGCTATGTTGGATAATGGATACAGGAATAAAATGAATGTCAAGAGTATGGTGAAAGGTTATATTAAAGTTGGGTTTGCTAGGATAATTCTTGAAGATAAGGTATATATTGTGGGTTAAGTACATATTGTTGGCATTAGGGAACCATCCGTTTTAATATTTGTAAATTAAAAACAGAACTAGGGATGTACCTTAAGAGGCCAGATGGCATTTGGGCGTCTAAGTTCTTGCCTCATTTGGCGAATGAGATTAATCATATTGTTTTATTGTAACTACGATTACAAACATTTCAAAGTTCTTAGTAATTTCTGATATTCTCAGTTTGTATGTTGCGTTCAGATATGTTCCTTATCTTCCAAAAATTTCTTCTATAAAATGAATCATGTAAATTGTAATGTCAAAAACAGTTCATTGGCTATCAATTATTCTTAAACAAAACCCATGATACTTCGCAACAGTGAATCTCTGAACTCATTTGAAGAAATTCTGATATCTTAATGAAAGATATTGAGAAAAAAATTAGAAGTAAAGCAAAGAAAATTTACAAATATGGAAGTTATTGCGTCGAAGAATAGAACTGTTTTATGGAAATATTGTTTCTGTAAGCAAGCTAACTGGAGTTAGATGAAAGCCAAGATCTTGATATCGGTTCAGTTTTTTTATTCTCTCTAAATGAGATATGTGATTATTAGATGTTTACTTTATTTGCGATGATTGGATCTAATAAATAGCATTTTATTACATTGAATCTTGACCGCTGTTGTAGTTTTTTTTTTGTTACAAAGGATGGCGTTGAACCTTGACCTACCACTACAAGAGAGGGGGAGTACCACTAGGCCATAGGCTGGTTCCAATCAACTTGGTTTCCCCGATCAACTTCTCACCCAATCAAACATCTGCCATTTCTAAAGTCCTTCATATAGATGAGCACAATAAGCTGATCGAGGAAATGAAACACAAGATCCAATTTCTACAAACTTCTGTTAGTAAATTAAAGGCATGTTTTGCTTCTTTTGCTGAGGGGGTTTTCCAGTTATTTTACCAATATCATTCTTCTATCTTCCCATCAGGTTTCTTGATGTTACATTCTCTATGTAATTTCTTTGGTTGCTAAAACCAACTGACCTACAACTGACTTAGTAAGGTGAGCTGGGTTGTTTTATAAAGAATTTTGACTAATAAATTTTTCTATTACAGATTAGTGTAGAAAGTTTAGTTGGGTTCTATAAACAAAGTAGTTAAAATTATTTAATCATAATTTTGTAAAAAAAATCTCTTTCATGCCCAATGAATAATTTTCACATTAGATTAGAACAGAAATGTGAGTTGGGTTGTTTTATAAACAATTTTGACTACTGAATTTTTATAATACAGTTCATTGGGTTGTTCATCATGACCTGATCAGAAAAATTCATGAGTTCCCTGGGTTGTTCATATGTTTGCTTCAATATCAATTTTGACAAATGTTTGGCTATTTTTGCAGATATCTTCATTTTTCACGATGCATGCAACCTAAAGCGCATCAATTAGAAACAGGTTAAAATAAAAGGCAATTTCTTAAAGTTTTTATGATTTAGAATTCCTTAAAGTTTTTCTGAGCAGGTTCCCTGATCACAAAAGGCAATTTTTTCCTGATGTTGTTTATGGTTTGATAGGTTCATGAGCTTCTTCTTCTTTGTAACCCGCCTTCTTCTTTCTCGCATTCAGGATCTTATCGCTTCTGACCCACGTCAGAGCTCCCCATATCGAAGCTAAAGCTGCCATCCATATGTGTCTGATTAGTCTCTATCATTACCTCTCCCTACCGTTGGTCAGTCTCTCTCATGCCTAACCCATTGGGTTTTGACCACTTCAGAGCATTACAGTGTGTATATTAATGAAAGAATGAAAGAAGCTTTATTTTTATTATACTACAGCAAGTTAATTGACCCATTGTTTGTCAAGAAAGCTAATGCTTGAGGTCAACTTTCAATTTTTTGGGTTATTTGTTTGGGTTTATGATTAAAAGGCATGGGATGGGTTTGTATCTAAGAAACTTTTGGGGGGGCTTGATGAGTTAGGGGAAACAATGGGTTCAATCCTGCAATTAGGGAGAAATCTTCAAAACTTTGCTTTTAAATTTTTTTAAAATACACTTGCCTTTCTCTCAATGCTGACATGACTGGATGTCAGTTAATTTCTTTTCTCTTATGTATAGTATTGGTTTGTTGGATTGTTTCTTATACTTCTTTAATGAACATATCATTTGTCTGTTTTGATTGCAAATTGGATGGCGATATTCAAATTTGAGCATTAACAATTCCGTTGTTAAATTGGTTTGTTGAATTGTTTCTTATTCTTCTTTAATGAAAACATCATTTGTCTGTTTTGATTGCAAATTGGATGGTGATATTCAAATTTGAGCATTAACAATTCTGTTGTTAAATTTGTTGTTAAATTTGTTTGCATTGTGAGATTTCCCTGCTAAAATAGACACAGAGCATTTTTATATAATGCGGTCTTTTATATGTGGCATTTGTTTCAAATTCGGCATCTTTTGGGAAATTTGTGGGATTGTCATGTATTCTACTTTTAGGAACTGAGCTATGTTGATATTGGACTAAAGAATTCTGTATTTAGGCTCTTCATGCACTTACTCTTGATTTGTAGTTGATAAAATATAAGGTGATTCTTTGGGAGTAGCATTTTGAAGATTTTGAGGAGAAATTAAATCAATCAAATGCAAAGGTTCAAATTTCTATTAGCATTAGGATTGTCATGTTTTTGGGTACTATCATGAAAAAGCTTGATTTCATGCTTCATGCTTCATGTTTTTAATTCAATCTCAAGTTGGGTACTGTCAAGTTTCAAATATGTTTTATGCTTCATGCTTTAATAAAAATCAATTTGGCTACTGTCATGAAGAAGCTTAACGACCAAGGTCCTCTGAACTTCTCTCCCTGCAACATTACCTTATGCACCTTCACTCCATATTTTCTGCTTTCTTGGTTTTCTGCTTTGTTCAGTTTTGAACAATCAACAGTCACACTATACAATTCTACCATCCACGCCGTATCAAATAATCCTGAAATATCTGTTCGTATAGTCTCGATTGTAGAGACCTAGCAACATATGGAATACATCCTATATGGCTAACAATATTATCCTGTTGTTCTGGTTGTACATGGATTATTATGCTTCTGTTAAAGTAATAAGTAATTTGTAATTAGAATTCTAAAGGATATCATATGCACTGTAAACAAAGCAAGAAGAAACAGAATGAAAAAGGATAGAACAAATAAAAAGGTGTATCATGGTTCTGTAGCCAATAAAATGACTTACACAAGGAAAAGCAGATGAAGTTCCCCCCATAAAATGGATATTGTGTAAATAAAAGCAAGAAGATCATATCTTCACATATTTCTTTTTTATATGCAGCTTAACATTGGCCAAGCTAATTATAGCACGGCAAAGGCGGGGCTGACTAGCTTCATCAAAGCCGCGGTGAATGAATTTGCAAGCAGAAACATAAATGTGAGTGTAGTCCTCTCAATCATTTACTGTACGGAGTTAAATCTAGGATAGTTTAATTAATTATGTAAATTGCATATTCAGGTATAAATCATTGCTCCTAGCTTCATTGCGTCTGATTCGACCGATAAGCTTAGAGATGACATTTTGCACTGTGGAAATTGTTTGTACATCATAATGTCTTGCAAGAAGGAAATGCATGTCTCTTTGAGTTGAATGATGAACCAAGGACATTGTGATGACCGTTAGCATCCTGTGTGCAACAGGACCCGTGGTTGATCAGAGGAATTCTGTTTTACTACATGAATCAAGAAATAGATCATTAGCATAAATTTTCTTAGTTTATGAATGTCTAATATATGCCCGTGTCACATACTTTTTTGAGTACATGGACCTTTATAGCTGAACATATCTCAGTTTCTTCTGATCTTTTTAGTTGTAACTTTAAAACTCAAAAGGCTGAACTTGGTCATATCTTTAGAGCTCACAAAGAATACCAAGGCCTTTATATATGCATGTTTGTTGTCTTACTGTTTGAAATAGAAGCATAACTGAAACATCTCTGAGAATGATTCTTCTTTTCGTGCAAGGTAAAGTTGGGAATGATTCTTCTTTGAAAAACCATTAACAAGCTATGGAGCAATGTGAATACTCGATCACATTTGGTTTTTTTAGTCTATTTCAGATTTTGCAGGAGGTGAAATACCAAACTTATGATAATATTATATGTGTTATTGTAAACATTATTAGTTGAGTGTCACAACGAAGAATTTAAAAAGAAAAAAGCATGCATGTCTTAATACAATTCCATAGCCCTCAAGTGACAGCTAATAGTAAACTTACATTTTATTGGGTTGTAGGGACATAGAAAATCAAGTACACACAAGACAAGCGGAAAAAATTTATGCTGAGAACATCAAATTGAAAGACTCAAAATATTTCATAATAAAAAGAAAAGTAAGATCAACAAAATGTTGACAAATTCTAAAACAGAACCGCGTCTATTTTTTTGTAAGTGCATTTGAAGTGTGACGAGAAGCCTACAAATCCAGGCCAAATGTCATGGTGGTTAAATTAAGCTACAAACTGGATAATGTATATACATTGTTCTTTAAGTCCATAGGTAGAGTTAGGTGACAAATAATTATTGACTTCATCACAGAAAATATGTTTAAATAATGGGGGAACTAAATATTGAGGGGGGGCTAAAAAAATTTTGGGGAACCAAAAAAACAATGGGTGGAAAAAAAATTTCTGGGGGAAACTAAATTTTGAGAAAAACTAAAATTTTTATATTTTTGAGGAGAATTAAATTCTCTAGAGAGAACTAAATTTTGGGGGATTAAGATTTTGATAGGGACCTAAAAATTATTGCGCTTTACTTATTGTTGTTTTTTTAAAATTAAGGGTCTGTTATGAATGAGGGAGGCCTTTGGCCTCCCCTCCTTCATTACCCATTCATTAGGCCCCCATTACTTAGAGTAATGGGGACCCTTGGTCTCCTAGAGGCTTTTGGCCTCCCCACTATGAGATATATAAATAGAGCACCATGGCTCTTAGCTATGGTGACTTATTCTTAGCAATGAAATTCTCTCTCTCTCTCTCTTGAGTTCATTATCATATAACACGTTATAAGCACGTTTGCTCCCCTTTTTCTTGAGCCTTTCTACCCTCAATCCATCCCAAAAAAAAATTTGTTACGCTATTCTTACTTGTGACGCGCGAAGGAATCTCTTGTTGCGGCTCTACGTATCGGCGTTCCTATTGTGCGTACTCGGAGCGTGGGATTTTATATCTACGGATCTTCTCATTTTTCGATCGTCCCTAGATTTATAATCTAGAGGTAATTTCCGTAAACCCCGTAGATAAATACGAATAAAATTTGATTTGGCTATGATTTGATCCAATAAAGATCATTAGTTCATTAGAATACACACCATTATAAATGACTCAAATCAATTCTCTCTGCCAAATACAAACATGAAACACCTAATTCAGAATATTAGAACTTCCTCGATGACCAGAGTATTTATAAACTCATGCCAAAGAAACTTCTTCTTTTTCTTATGTATGCCAACCTACAGATTCTTCTAGTAAAATGATAACAAGTAATTAGAACTTCCAAGTTTCAAGTAACTGATATCCATCATGGAAAACTCATGTATGCAGCAACGACTGTATTCTTTTTTTTTCCATGCTAACCAGTACAACATTCTTGACTCTCCTAGCATTCTCAAGGAACCAAATGACTACATATTCAATGAAAACATCACAAAAACTTGGGTTTCATGCATTCATCAGGATGTCAATGAAAGTAGACATAAAGATTAAACCAAATGGAAAATAAAAAGAAAATTATAATACGGGGTTTCTGGGCGCTGACGCTGGCCAACAACAGTAACAGATGGGGTGGAATTTGAGGTGACAGACTTAGTGTTTTTGGGATTGTTTACATTCCACAACCCAAAAATGGGCTTAATGGCTGATTTTGTTTAAATTCAATAAAATTGATTATTTTGGGCCTGCAGCCCACTTGTGCCTATCAATAACTAAATAAATTAATTGGGTCTGCAGCCCCAATTCCTTAACGGTTATTATTTTTTCCCACTAAATAATGGCCTGAAGCCAATTACTTAAAGGGACTCTCCTCTATGTCAAATCATAATTAATTCATATAATCCATGTTGACATATTTAATTTAACATCGCTTTTGCAAATTATTATCTATGGTTTACTAGGATTCTATTTTTCAAAATATAACTATCTTAAAGATCCTGAGACCGCTCTGCCGTTAGTCAACTAACCTAACGGTGTATGACGTTTCCACGTGGTCTACGAGATAATTATATTTTCGAGTTTCCTTTACCATATGTTTTGCTTTAGATATATGCGTGGTTGTTTATTTTTATGCCCGTAGCATATTTAGAACTGCGTGGATGTTTAAATCAGTAAAAATGTGTTTTTCGGGATCGGCCATTGTATACCTATTTACTTTCATTGCACTTTTATTTTCTTTTGAGAGAATTTGTAAGTGAGGAAATTTGTATTTAAAAGCCAATGCTCGATGCAACAGCACATAGAATTGATGAAAACTCCTTCAATGGATCATGATGTCGGTCAATGTGCTTGGCTAAGTTTGCTGGACCAACCTAGCTTGACTGGGTAACAAGTGGTCCTGGCTTAGTCAATTCCCTGGCCGCGTCCGCTGGACCGCAAGGAGTCGATTCATGACTGTGTAAGCCAAAGCTCGGTGCAACAGCATATGAAGACGAAGATAATGGGACCCACTTTGGGTTTCCGAAGTTGTATTTTTTTTTCCTTTTATGGACTGTAAACGAACTTTGGACTGTTATTTTTGGGTATCTGGCCGATCCCCGCATTTTTACTTGTTTATTTCTTTATGCATGAATTTTGAATTTTAATTAATTCATGCTCATTTTAAAATACGTAAATAAATGGCAAAATTGGCAAGCGTCGATTTCGAGGTCCTCGATTCTGCAGGGACAAATTATCTGAGTTGGCGAGTGGACCTGAAGTTCCACTTGCGTTTAATGGCCCTCCTTGAGTCCATTTTGGCTCCTTCCTCGGCCCCAGCAGCGGCCGAAGCTTCTGCTACAGCTAGCAGCAGCCCCACAACCACTGTATCCGATGTAGATAAGGCGAAGCCATAATCTACATTAGGAAGCATATAGATCGGACCTTAAAGGCCGAATACTTAACGGTTGAGGACCCAAAGGACCTGTGGACAGCACTGGAAGCACGGTATAAACATCAAATTGATGTTATATTACCCCGTGCCAGTTATGAGTGGGAAAACCTCAGACTTCAGGACTATAAGTCCGTCGCTGAGTATAATTCCGCACTTCATAACATCACCTCACGCCTGAAGTTGTGCGGTGAAGAAGTGACAGAACAGCGCATGTTGGAACAAACATTTACCTCGTTTCACGAGAAAGATGCAATCCTCATGCAGCAGTATCGTGAACGCAACTTCACGAAATTCTCTGATCTGATCTCATGCCTAGTTAGGGCAGAGCAGAATTGAGACTTACTGCTTGCAACTCATAACTTGCGTCCAGCTGGCACTGCCCCTATCCCTGAAGCCCACCACGTTTCTCCCCAGAAGTGGAAAAACAAGAGGAAGGCTAAAAACACTAAAGGGAAAGCTATAATGAAGCAACCAAGAGGTGCAGCTCCACAGACAAACAAAAACAACAAGGGAAAAAGAAACTTCACTTGGAAGCGAAAGAACACCGAGCAAGTGTCACTTCCAAAGAAGAACTGGGAGGACAAATGCCATAGATGCGGCATGACTGGCCATTGGTCCAGAAACTGCCGCACTCCTCGCCACCTCCAGGATCTATACTAGGCGAGCCAGAAGTCTCTACTTGAAACAAACTTGGCGGCTGTTCAGCCACCAACAATGTTTACTGCAAAAGACTTCGAGAATGACGACCTTCTCGATTGAGCACCATCATTTATCTATGCTTTTTAGAATTCAATGTATCTCCATCTTTATTTGCTTAAGTACGAACTTTTATTTTCGAATAAATGTTTACATTTTCGCTCAAATAAATTTTTGTTTTTGCTTATATAGATGATGTCTGAGTGCCTAGTGGACAGTGCCTCAACGCACACAATCCTTCGCGATCATTGCTATTTTAATAGCTTAAATAAATATGACGGTCCTGTTATCACAATTTCAGGACTGTCCCAAATAATCGAAGGATCTGGTGAAGCAATTATATTGCTCCCATATAACACAAGACTTCAAATAAAAAATGCATTATTCTCTCCTAAATCAAATAGGAATCTCGTAAGTTTCAAGGATTTCCGTTTAAACGGATATCACTTAGAAACCAGAGATGAAAATACGGTAGAATATCTGTATGTAACTCGTCAGAAAGATGACCGGAAGATCATCTGCGAACGATTCAAGGGACTCCCGTCGGGTCTCTACCAAACATACATTCAACCAATAGAAGCCAATATGACTGAGCACCAGACGTGCCAATCACTGCCAGAGTTCCAACTCTGGCACAATAGACTTGGTCACCCTGGAACAGCAATGATGCGCCGCATCATCACTGAATCCCGTGGACACAAATTGAAGAACCTGAAGATTCTTCAAAAGGGTGAATTTCCATGTCTCCCTTGTTTTAAGGGAAAACTAATAACGAGACCATCCCTCCTGAAAGTGGGATTAGAGTCTCCTGGCTTCCTTGAGAGAATTCATGGTGACATTTGCGGGCCTGTTCACCCCGCAAGTGGCCCATTTCGGTACTTCATGGTACTGATTGATGCATCAACCAAATGGTCTTATGTGTGCCTCTTGTCCACCCGAAACCTAGCTTTTCCAAAGCTATTGGCACAAATAATAAGGTTGCGTGCTCATTTCCCCGATAACCAAATCAAGAAACTACGTCTTGATAATGCGGGAGAATTTACTTCACAAGTCTTCGAAGACTATTGCCGGGCAACGGGTATTGAAGTTGAACATCCTGTAGCACATGTTCACACCCAAAACGGATTAGCTGAGTCCCTTATAAAGAGACTCCAATGGATTGCACGTCCATTGCTTATGCAATCCCAGTTGCCTGTGGATGCTTGGGGGCATGCTATTTTACATGCCGCATCACTTATTAGGATAAGACCCTCTGGAGGTCATACTTTATCCCCGATGCAACTAGCATATGGCGCACCTCCGGATATCTCTCATTTGAGAGTGTTTGGTTGTGCGGTATATGTCCCAATAGCACCACCGCAGAGGACCAAAATGGGTCCTCAGCGTCGTCTAGGTATATATATTGGGTTTGATTCGCCCTCTATTATCAGATACCTTGAACCCCTGACGGGTGACGCATTCAAGGCACGTTTTGCAGACTGTGAATTTAATGAGAAATTTTTTTCCAAAACTGGGCACACAGTCTAAGAAGCCAGAAGCTTCTGAGACCATTAGTTGGGACTAGAAGTCTTTGTCCCTATATGATCCGCGTACTAATCTGTGTGAAGATGAGATCCTGAAGATCCTTCACATCCAGAATACAGTACATCTTTTACCGGATAAATTCACGGACAACCAGAAGATTGTCCGTTCACACGTCCTTGCTGCCAATACGCCAGCTAGGATTGACATCCCCATAGATGGATGCAGCCCACCGGCAGCAGAATTGGTTGTACCTCAAATGAAAAGAGGACGCCCACCAGGTTCAAAAGATAAAGTTCCTCGAAAGAGGAAGACTCCTGGCGATACTAAGATTATCCCTCCACAGGATGCTGAGCTCAGACCAGCTACTTCTCCCCTCCTGATTTCCCCAGCAGAGGAAACAATAGGAGAAACATCATTAAATTTTGTACGTACTGGAGAAGTACTGGACAGAAATAGCATAGTCATCGACGACGATTTTGCGTTCGATATTGCCGTTCACGTCACTGAATATGACGATGACGTCGAACCACGATCTCTAGCGGAATGTAAACGCAGAGATGATTGGCCAAAGTGGGACGAGGCAATAACAGTAGAGCTGGACTCACTCTTGAAACGCAAAGTCTTTGGACCAGTAGTCCAAACACCAGTAGGTGTAAAACCTGTGGGATATAAGTGGGTTTTCATAAGAAAAAGAGATGAAAATAATGTGATCGTTCGCTATAAGGCACGCCTTGTAGCCCAGGGATTTTCCCAAAGACCGGGGATTGATTACGAAGATACGTATTCCCCGGTCATGGATTCGATCACCTTCCGATTTTTAATCAGCCTAACTTCTCTGGAAAGCCTAGAAATGCAGCTCATGGACGTTTTGACTGCATATCTATATGGCGATATAGATAAAAATATCTATATGAGACTTCCTGATGGGTTTAATCTACCCCCAGAGATGAAAGAGATACCTCGGGACGTATTCTCTGTAAGGCTACATAGATCATTATATGGTCTAAAACAATCGGGCAAGATGTGGTATAACAGACTAAGTGATTTTCTTGCACAGCAAGGATTCACGAATAACGAAGTCTGCCCGTGTATCTTTATTAAAAGAACGGGAACAGGATTTGTCATCATAGCTGTATATGTAGATGACTTAAATCTCATAGGATCTCCTGCAGAGATCAAAGAGATATCTGAAAGCCTTAAACATACTTTTGAAATGAAAGACCTAGGCAAAACAAAGTATTGTCTTGGCTTACAGATAGAACACCTAAGAGGTGGAATCCTATTACACCAATCTAATTATACAAAGAAACTTCTACGCAAGTTTCATATGGATAAATGTCATCCTTTAGGTACTCCTATGGTCGTAAGATCACTAGATGTACATAAGGACCCCTTCCGGCCACTGGAAGAGGGGGAGGAGATACTGGGTCCTGAAGTACCCTACCTCAGTGCCATTGGAGCACTTCTATATCTGGCTAACTGTACGCGTCCCGATATAGCGTTTACAGTTAATCTACTAGCCAGACACAGTGCTGCGCCCACAAAGCGCCATTGGAACGGAGTAAAGCATCTTCTGCGATACCTTCAGGGTTCCATTGATCTTGGACTTTACTACCAGAGAGGTGCCTCCCCCAAATTGTTTGGTTATGCTGATGCAGGTTATCTCTCTGATCCGCACACGGCAAAATCTCAAACAGGTTTTGTATTTACCTACGGAGCTACTGCTATCTCTTGGAGATCGGTAAAACAAACCACTACTGCTACATCTTCCAACCATGCAGAGCTCATCGCGATCCATGAGGCGAGCAGAGAATGTTTTTGGCTACGCTCCGTCGTCCAACACATCCTCCAATCCACTGGCCTGAAGACCAGTGATCTGGAGCCTACTGCCCTATTCGAAGACAACGCCGCATGCGTTGCTCAGCTTCAGAAGGGCTACATCAAAGGCGACAGGACGAAACACATTTCTCCCAAGTTTTTCTGGACGCACGAGCAGAAGAACGACAAGCAGATTGAAGTTCGACAGATCCAGTCATGCAACAACTTAACTGATCTTTTTACTAAGGCATTGCCTAAATGTACTTTTGTAAAGCTTGTAAAGAACATTGGTATGCGACAGTTGAAAGACCTGCAAGCCTGAAGCTTGTACGGATCAGGGGGAGTAACATGTGGGTTGCACTCTTTTTCCTTAAGCTGTTGGGTTTTCCCACTGGGTTTTCCACAGCTAAGGTTTTAACGAGGCAAACACAATTACTCTGGATCCAGAAGTATCCACCCCTTGCCTCAGTAGCTGAGACCGAAGTGATGAATGTGTAAGGGGGAGTGTTATGAATGAGGGAGGCCAAAGTATCCACCCCTTGCCTCAGTAGCTGAGACCGAAGTGATGAATGTGTAAGGGGGAGTGTTATGAATGAGGGAGGCCTTTGGCCTCCCCTCCTTCATTACCCATTCATTAGGCCCCCATTACTTAGAGTAATGGGGACCCTTGGTCTCCTAGAGGCTTTTGGCCTCCCCACTATGAGATATATAAATAGAGCACCATGGCTCTTAGCTATGGTGACTTATTCTTAGCAATGAAATTCTCTCTCTCTCTCTTGAGTTCATTATCATATAACAGGGTCTAAGATTTTGAGGGGAGAATATTTTAAATGAACCGTGCCCTTGGGGCACGGGTTATGACTAGTATATATATATATATATATATATATATATATATATATATATATATATATATCTCTCTCTCTCTCTCTCTCTTAATCTTAATTAATCCAAACACATCAAAGTTTGGATATAATTAAGTTGTAGAATTGTATCATACTTGAAGTCCATATACAGATAAACTAAGTCATACTCACAGAGCGGTTATCCTTCGATCGCAGCACTGCTGGTCTATATAGTGCAGTGCTAATCCAACAAAGTAATCAACAAATCTACAATACAACAAAAAACTAGATCAAAATTAGATAGTCGTGCATGCATTAGGTAAGATATATTGGTTAAAGACTACACTGGGATACAAATCAGAACTGGGCTTGTTGGGTATAATATTAGTCAAGACAGTTGTATGAACCATAAAGCTACGGTAACAACTACTAATACCATGCCTAACCCCCGTATACCAGATTACTATGACGACTACTCTCAGCATCTATTACCTCACTCAACCATACTAATCACCATCGCGACTTGGCAATGCCAGTCACTCACCGATCCCTCATTGCGGTTGCCACTAAGGTGGTGATCGACGAAGTACTAGAGGAGCATAGGCAAAGATTGAAGAGGAGCTCTCTTACCAACCCCAGCATGAACATTGATGATTTCGAGGTGGGCGTTGAAATTTAGTCCACTGTCATGAGCAAGAAAAGGGTTGGGTAGTAATAAGACCTTTACAGAGATAGTGTGAGGATGGGTTGGATCATAAGGAAATAGTGTGGAGCATGGTTGCGGTTGTAGGTGCAGTGGCAATAACTTTGGGGTCGAAAATAGCTAGTAGGTGGAGGTGGTGGGCGGTGAGTGACATGGTAGTAGTGCAGCGGTTGTTGAAGTATTAAAGGGTCCTCATCCTAACGATGGGAGGATGAAGGTGGAGCCTTAGGGCTAAGGTTATAGTAATCCATGGATACTATGTCGGCAATGAAAGAATTTTCATAAATTCATGAAAACATTGAAAAAACTTGTCTAGAAATTGTTTGGAGAGAATGCAGAATAATACCAGAAGAATCCATGATGAAGAAGGAAGAAGAATTGGGTTTGAGTCTTCTTGTTGATTGTATGAATGGAGAATCCATGAAGAAGAAGGAAAAAGAATTGGGTTTGAGTCTTCTTGTTGGTTGTACGAATGGAGAGAGGGAGATGGGAAGCCCTTTCTTCTCCCCTTTTGTCTTATGCTCTTTTCTAAATGAGAAAGAGTAAACATATTGCGTACTTCAATAAGGGACCACACCCTTATTTATAGAGTTTTCATTTTACTAATCAACCCATCATTAATTAGTAATTGCATCAGGAATTCCACACATTTGCAGATAAGTCCCCACACTTATTATTAATTAAATAGGACCATAAAACTTAATTTGATCAATACAATTAGGTCCTAAATTAATTCTTTAGTGATATATATGTGATAAATAATGCATAATGTGTGTGTCCACATGTCCAAATGGAAATACGGGTGATATACAATGACATGAAGTCCATAATTCCAACAATCTCCCACTTGGACTACATAGCCATGTGTATAAATAACTCATCTTGATCACACATAAATTACTCTGTAAAACTGAATGTGTGTACACAACTGAATTTAAAACATTTCGTCCAATAGTCTCACAATACAGGAACCAAAGGAGCAGTTGTTGCCAAATTTCATGCAACTAAACTCGCATTGATTATAAGTATCAATTCAACTAAATGACATAGATAGTGTGGATGTGTGGCATGGAAATTACAAGCTAAGTGATCTATGCATGCCTATTTCCAATTGGTCCAACTGAAAGTTAACTTATGAGATCGGAGTTCAGATCATACTAATAACTGAATGAACTGAATACTATATAAATAGTCAAATAATGTCATGACATTGCAAGATGTATTAAGCTGGACAAACATAATATACTCCCACTTTTCAAATGGCATCTAAATTTATAACACCCATATGAGTTACATGCTCATGAAAAGCTGAAGGCGTTAATGCCTTAGTGAGCGGATCTGCAGCCATATAGTATGTCCATATATGCTCAATAGTTATTAAACCAGTCTGAACTCTTTCTTTCCCAACTAGAAATTTGATGTCTATATGCCTAGATTTAGACGAACTCCTGTTGTTATTGGAATATATAACTGCTGCTCTATTGTCACAATATAATTTGAGTGGCCTTTCAATGCCGTTGATAATTCGCAGTCTTGAAATGAAGTTTCACAGCCATTTTGCATGATTTGATGCCCCGTAGCACGCAACAAACTCTGCCTCCATAGTAGAGGAAGCAATGAGAGTTTTCTTAGTGCTTCTCCATGAAATCACACCTTTGGCTAGTAGAAAAATGTAGCCAGATGTGGATTTTCTACTGTCTTGGCATCCAGCAAGGTCGGAGTCAGAATACCCAACGATCTCAAGATTATCCGACCTCCTATATGTGAGCATATAACTTAGTCAGAATACCCAACGATCTCAAGATTATCCGACCTCCTATATGTGAGCATATAACTTTTTGTCTTCTATAAGTATCTAAAGACTCTTTTAGCTGCTACCCAATGTTCTCTTCCTGGATTGCTTTGGTATCTGCCTAGCATTCCCACTATAAATGCAAGATCTGGTCGAGTGCATACTTGTGCATACATAAGACTTCCTACTGCAGATGCATATTGGATATTCTCCATACACTTGGCTTCAATATTATTATTTGGACACTGCTTAAGACTAAATTTGTCCTTTTGACACGGGTGTGTCATGTGGTCTACAATTTTGCATGCCAAACCTTTGCAGTATCTTTTTGATGTAACCTTTTTGTGATAATCTAAGAATTCCTTGTGAACGATCACGATGAATTTGAATTCCTAACACATATGATGCTTCTCCAAGATCTTTCATCTCGAAATGTTTTGATAGAAATTTCTTGGTATCATGAAGAAGCTTTACATCACTGCTGGCAAGCAAAATATCATCGACATATAACACCAGAAATATAAACCTACTCCTATTGAACTTATGGTACACACAATCTTCAACAATGTTGGTCTTAAAACCAAATGAGAGAACGATTTGATGAAATTTAAGGTATCATTGACGAGATGCCTGCTTGAGCCCATAGATAGACTTTTTTAGTTTGCATACCAACCCGTTATCTTCTTTTGGAGATAACCCTTCTGGTTGCACCATATAGATGGTTTCCTCAATGTCACCATTGAGAAAGGCTGTCTTTACGTCCATCTGATGTAACTCCAAGTCAAAATGTGCCATTATGGTCCTAAAGGAGTCTTTCGACGAAATAGGAGAGAAAGTATCTTTATAATCGATACATTCTCTTTGAGTAAATCCTTTTGCGACAAGACATGCTTTATATCTTTCCACATTACATTGTGAATCTCTTTTGGTTTTGTAAACCCATTTACAACCAATTGATTTCACACCTTAAGGTAATGGGACAAGGTCCCAAACGTCATTGTCTTTCATGGATTGAATTTACTCACCCATGGCATTGATCCATTTCTGAGAGTTTGAACATTCGATCGCTTCGTGAAAGTTGACTTGGTCATCTCCCACTAGACCATCGTTTACTTCATGCTCATTAAGAAATACAATATAGTAACTTGATATTGCACTTCTCTTTTCTCTTGTGGATCTCCATAGAGGCACTGGTTCTTCTTGAATTTGAGGGTGTTGAGTTTGATCTTGAGTTTGAGTTTGATTTTGAGGTTCCTCTTGAGTCACTGTTTGAGGAACTTCATTTTGATGGGTGGAAGGTTCGCCAACTTTACTTACTGGATATTGTGGGAAAATTACACTAGGAATGAAAACCTGGTCATAATTTGCAACAACTAAAGGAGAAGGTATTACTGAATCCTCCTCAAAAGTGAAGTCATTATCCTTATCTTCCCCCCCCCCCCGAACTCAACATCATCAAGGAACCGAGCATTTCTCGTCGCAAAGAATGTTTTTCTATTGAGATCATAGAATTTATAACCACGTGATCTTTCAGCGTATGCCACAAAATAGCTACTAACTATTCTTGATTCCAGCTTTTTCTCGTTTGGCCTATAAGGTCTAGCCTCAACTGGACATCCCCATACTCGTAAATGCTTTAAGACAGGTTTTCTACATGTACATAACTCATAAGGGGTATTGTTAGTAGCTTTAGTTGGCACACGGTTGAGGATATAGACTGCAGTTTTTAGCGCATTACCCCAAAGTGATTGAGGTAAGGTTGTATGAGAAATCATACTCCTTACCATATCCTTAAGGGTTCTATTTCGTCTCTCGGCTACACCATTCATGCTAAGAGAGCTTGGCAAGGTATACTGAGGGAAGATCCCACAATCATTTAAGTATCGGGCAAACGGACCTGGACATTGTTCACCTGATCCATCATATCGACCATAGTATTCACCACCACGGTCTGATCTAACAGGCTTAATTGTCTTTCCAAGTTGATTTTCAACTTCGGTTTTAAAAGAGTTAAAAACATCCAGAGCCTGTGACTTCTCATTTATTAAATATAGGTAACCATAGCGAGAGAAATCGTCAATGAACGTAATAAAATACCGTTGACCATTCCAAGCAGCTGTAGGAAATGGTCCACAAATATCGGTATGTATTAGTTTTAAGACATTTTTAGCTCTCTCAGCCCCTATATATCTCTTGTTTGTTATTTTGCCCTTTATGCACTTAACACATATTTCCAAATTATTTGTTGTATTAAATTTATCGAGAATTCCATCAGTCACAAGTCTGTCAATTCTCCTTTTGGATATATGACCCAAACGTCTGTGCCGTAATGTATAAGAATTCTCATTTGGCAATTTACGTTTTATGCCTCTATTTTCAGCTGTTTGGGACTCATGGTTTGTGCCAACCATATCAAGCATATATAGATTATCATTATAATATAAAGTACTAGTTCCAACATATTTAGAATTAAGAAACAAATTTCCTTTCCTGTTTCTAAAAGACAAAATATAACCATTATTGTCGAGAACAGGAACTGAAACTAAATTCCGTCTAAATGACGGTACAATCAAAGTATTCTTAATTCTAAATAAAAACCAGTACACAATAACAATCTAAAAGTCCTTATGCCTACAACTTCCTATGGGTCTCCAGCTTCCATATATATGTGTTTTTCATCTTCACTAGGCCTTCGGTAGTTCAGGCAA
This sequence comes from Scilla litardierei, assembly GCA_030789695.1. Taxonomy (NCBI): domain Eukaryota; kingdom Viridiplantae; phylum Streptophyta; class Magnoliopsida; order Asparagales; family Asparagaceae; genus Scilla; species Scilla litardierei. The sequence continues at coordinate 70,304,809 of CM061138.1, read as the reverse complement.
CCATGTATAGATATACTTACGTGAGTTGTGGCACCTGAATCAAACCACCAAGTATATCTATGAACTGAAATCATTGCAATATGAGTGCAAACAAGAGAGAAAGACTTACCCTTCTTCACACCCCAATTTTGCACAATCTTTCTTAACATGAGAAGCATCTTTGCAGAAAAAGCACTTCATTTCCTTTTTCCCATTATTGGGGACCTTTTGCTTTTTCTACGATCATAATGATGCAGTCATTTTTTTCCTCTTCTCTTTACCAAAAGAAGATGCTGAAGCTAAGTGAGCACTATTTGTCTTTTGGTGCTTCATCCTATCTTCCTCTTGCACTAAATGAGAAATGAGCTCATTCAATGTCCATTTATCCTTTTGACAATTATAGCTCACTTCAAATTGACTAAATTGAGGAGGAAGGGATATCATCACCAAATGAACAAGAAAATCTTTTGGTAACTCAATTTTAAGTGATTTAAGTTTCCCAGAGAGATTATACATTTCTAGAATGTGCTTCCTACTGCTTCCATTACCCTTATACCTTATGGAGACAAGCTTTCTAAGTGCACCGCTTGTCTCTGCCTTATCGCTTTTTGCAAAGCACTCTTCAAGGGTCTGAAGGAAATTCTTAGCATCCATATTCTCAGTCATAATGTCCAGAAAAGCTTCGACCACTGCATTTCTCACGATCATTAGACCTAAGAGGTTGGACCTTTCACACCTTTCGAAAGTTTTCTCCTCATGAGGAGTACTTTCTGTAGTAAGTGGTGATGGCTTATCAACCCTCAATGCATAGTCAATATCCATGTAGCCAAAAACCATTTTCATCTTATTTTTCCAAGTTTTAATATTAGTTCCATTCAACATGGGAATGCTATTGATGGAAGCAGAAACCGAACTTGCATTTATAATATCAGCTGTATAGAGAACAAAAAATGTAAGTTAGCTCATAATAAATTAAAAAAATTTAGTGATTAACTAAATGAATAATAACAATCCATCTGCAAGTTGATTAATGCAACATCAAATATAGTCTTCGGACTAAATTCGACTCGCTAGCAATCAACTTGTTGTAGTAATCGAGAAAGATAACATTGTACATCCAAATACTCAACCTTTCTTTGGTCCAGTTAAGTATTCACAAGGTACATCTAATAGTTATCAATATTCATTACCACATGTACACATTAATTTCTGCCAAACAACAATTTTCCTTTGGGCCAACATGTTGCTCGCATGAAATAATACAAACAAAATTAACTTAGTTATTCACAAATTAAAAAGTTTCACAGCAGTGGTCACTTGGGTGACAATACTGTTTTGCTAATTAAAGTGAAAACCCAATAATGCTTATGCAAGCAACTTTATGTTATTACTCGTATAATCACATAGTTGTAAGTATGGTAATTGCAAAGACCATGGAACATCGTCTTCACCTACAGATTAGTTGACTGTAGTCAAAGCGAAATATGATCTTTGAATTCAAAAACATACATCTCTACCTAATATACATTAAAATTAATATCATATAAGGTAGAGTATAATTATAACGATATCTCTATAGAGTAGAGCCATAAAGCCAATCTCGTATATAGTAGAGCACAATATTAAGGCTAATTTCTATAGAGTAGGGCATGAAAGCCAATCTCGTATAGAGTAGAGCACAATATTAAGGCTAATCTCTATAGAGTGGGGTATGAAAGTCAATCTCGTATAGAGTAGAGCACAATATTAAGGCTAATCTCTATAGAGTGGGGCATGACAGTCAATCTCGTATAGAGTATAGCACAATATTAAGTCTAATCTCTATAGAGTATGGCATGAAAGCCAATCTCGTATAGAGTAGAGCCCAATAATTAAAAATAAATAAAATGTAATTAAAAATAATAATAATTACTTGCTAAAGTAATTCAAAGAAATAAAATAATTACATAATTATAACATTAGAAAAATATAGACTAGTGGTTGACTTCTCTCCTCGCTACCCAATGGTCGCAGGATCAAATCCTAATGAATGCAACCACTTGCTTTATTTTTGTATATGAATTAAAACTAAATTTTACTTAAGTAAAATTTGTTTACAAAAATAGCATACAAAATCATTAGCGCAATGGTAAATGCCTAGTCCACGCAAACAATTGGTTGCGGGTTTGAACCCTCACGAGTGCAACGAATTTAATATTTTCGTTTATGAATATTTAACCATTACAGGCTTACTTCAAATAAATTAATTACACAACGATAACATGCAGATTGTCTGGCCCAGCGGTTGAGAGCAATTGATGTGTGTCTGGGGTCCCGGGATCAAAACCCAACAAACGCAACAAATTTCTTTTTAATTACAGTTATAACTTGAAACAGAAATGAATTGTAACGGTCGTATTTCGACCCTATGTATTTTCTGCGTGTACGTACTTTTTGTACGCGTATTTTATTTGACTCTTTCTTGGATCTGGACTATGCGATGTGATATGTCATTGTGACCGTAAGGAAGAGTAGTTATTTGTGGGATTTTTAGTGAACGTCATTTCACGGGTCGTTCTCCCACAAATCAGTTTGATTGCAGAGTCATCGTAGCTTTAGACTTGGTCGCCGGATCTTTTTATTTTTAGTTATTTTTTCGTGGACCAAACACACGATTGACCACCGTATCCCCGAGCCTCTCTTCGTCACGGTCGTCCTGATATTTTTTTTCGTAATTTTCTGACACCCCAAGCCCACCCAAATCACTAATCAAATTCGAAGCCCGTTTAGCCTAATCAATTTCAAAATCCAAATCGCTTAATCAAATCTTAGAGGATTTGTACGTATCATGAAATTTGATTCTGCCACTACCCTCATCCAACATTTCCCCACTTTGTACACCCCCTCACTCACCCTCTCTCCTAGTCACCCCTTAATTATATCCCCCTTAAAACAAATTTTAGCAAACATCTCTTCTTCAAAACCCAACCAGGCCGAACCCCTCAAACCCACGTAAATCACCCATTGGCCGCCTCCTTGCTCTTCCTCCAGCAGCCGACGGCCATCCCCAGCACCCTAGGTCCGGCCACCACCCTCTCCTCCTACTCCTCCTCCCTCTACTCCTCTCAAACAGCCCCCAAGCCGCAACTTACATAGCCTTGGCCAAAAATCTGTACAGCAGCACATCTCGCCGGAAAAAGCCACGGCCGCCGGCCATCCACCGCCACCGGTGATCACCACCCCCCACTTGACTCTTCTCGAACCCTCCTGTCATCTGCAACTCCCCTTACCCTCTTCCCTCATCTCTAACTCCTCAAAAACCCGTTGAAACCAAGCCCTAGCGGCTGTTTTTGACAGATCTGTGTGCTGCTCTTCAATGCCGACACACGGCCACCTCCGACCACTTCCGACGACCAATCCACCACCATTGGATCCCTATTGTACCCCTTTAGCTACTGCAAGTTCCCTTTGACTCTTTTGATCACTGCTTTTCCGTTGCGACGTGCGACAATGATCGTTGCACGAATCTATCCTATTTGTCTTCTCATGGCCACCCACCGCCGTGCGCTGAATGCCGTCAGTAACCCACCAGGCCGAGCAACCCCCATTGACCTCCTTCAATCACCGGCAGCCCCTTGGATCCTAGAAGTTCACGCACGTCGCCGAATCACATGTTTCTTCCCGACGTTGCCGCCGTCGTGAAAATCCGTTGCGCTACCCGCAACGGGAGAGAGATCACCGCTTGCTCACTGTTTGTGCCACCACCTCGCTGTCTAAAAGTGTCTCGCTGTGCTACCTACGGCTGAGACGTTGCAAACGATGTCGATCCATCGCCGTTCAGACCCGACATCCACTTTTCGATCGACGTCAAAAGGTTAGTCCTATAACGCATAGTAAGAACCCCCACTATAACAAATCGAAAACTTAATCTAAAAATCGTCAAAAATAACTAAATTTCATTTCCGCACCTTTAAAACATTGCAAAATATTAGACATCGACGAAGGACTGAATTCTGTGCATATAGGATAGATCGTCGATTAGGCTGAACCAAAACAAAAATGTGACTGTGACTGCTAGGATAGCCCCGTTGAACCTAGAAATGAACTCTAATAGGAATGATGAAAAACGTGTCCTGACACCACCGTTGACCCGTTTAGACGGACCCTCGCTGACGCACCACTTCAACGGGACGTTCTAGACATACGACGCTCTTGCCACCGCCGACAAGTGTTTACACTTGTACTCTTACGGCCACGTTTAGGCCATCTCCTTCTTAGAATGTTAGAGTACATTTAAAGAGAACCAGACTTGAAATGATAACATCCGGGACCTCCTTTGACAGCTTAGAGTTGACGACGAAGTCTAAGCACAACAACAACAACTAACACCTTCGGGGTTTCCTGTGTGTGCGTGTGTGTGGACCCCTAGAAGAACAATTCCTTATACTTGTCATGTCGTGTCCTGTTACAAAAGCCTTTGGGCATTTCAGATGCTCCCCAAGCTAGAGGGAGTGATCTTTGTTAGGTTTCACCTACGGAATGTTCGTCGCTCACCAAGGGAGTGAGCGATACGCTTCGGACTGTGGGGATAGAGGCACTCGTCAAGCTAGAGCGAGTGGAGCTATGTTACAGTTTCACTTACGGAACGTTCATCGCCCACCAAGGGAGTGGGGGATACGCTACCGACCGTGGGGATAGAGGTACTTGTCAAGCTAGAGTGAGTGGTCCAATCTTGAGCACTTGGGTTTGGGGTAGGGTTGAGCGGTCGCACAGGGAGAGTGTTTGATCCCCCTCAAACCGTAAGGCGTGAACCCTTCGTGACACACACGGTACGTCTTGTCTTGTCTTGTCCCATCTAGGTTAGTCCCGTAGCTGGTAGCACACGCTACGGTTACTGTCTGTCGCCTTTACTTTTCCTACACCGTTTTACTTTCTACTTAGTATAACTGCCATGTCGTAACCTCAGCATGTTAAACAACCAGTAAAATGTTGCTCTTTATTACATTACACTTGCAGTAGAGTCTAACCCTTCTTTATAGACTTTACCTGACATGTAGTTCCTTTTCTCTTGTGTACTCTACGTCAGGTGTTGAGCTGGAGTACGTGGACAGGCCAGACTTACCAGAGTACGTGGAGCCAGAGGACGTTGGCCCGGAGTACATGACTAAGGAGGACTAGAGCTAGAGGTTCCTCACGTTGCTGATTTAGAGATTTACTGCTTTCTAGTTGGGAGCGTAGCACCGTTTACTTTTCTGCCTATGTTGGGTGCTTGCATCATTAGTTTCTTTCAGCTGTTTGTAGCCCTGTTAGGCTTTTGTTTACACTCTCCGTACTTTCTGGATATCTGTTGGAATAAAATGAATGCATTTACTTTTTAGTACTTTTGTTGTTTTGTAATTTTATGCAGGGACCTGTTTTATTGTTTTGGAGTACCTCACAGACGCTTATTGGCTCCGAGCATCATAGCTCCGGCCCAAACGGACCTTAGTCACGCTTCGCCTCCGTAGTTTTGGGAAGCTGGGCGTGACAGATTTTAGTGGTGGCATATGCAGGTCCCCTTTCTACGAGTTCAGAACGATAAAAGTATTAGCATTCATTTTTTATTATCCAGTTTTATGTGCAAGTCTAAATTGTGTCTTTCTTGTCAATAGGATGGCGGGACAACGCAACACCAGATCCAGGAGCACTGGCGATGGAATTCAAGAAGACCAGGGCAGTGAATTCCTTTAGTTTCTGGGCGTGATGAGAGAGATGCTGGACGTGCAACATCAGTTGGTTCAGTAATCCCACCGTGCTGCCCAGGCTCCTCCGGCTGCACTACCACCACCGCCTCCGCCTGCACCGCGAGCTGCTCCTGGAGTAAAGTAGTTCAATGAGCTTCAGCCGAAGATATTTTCTGGGAAGGAAGGACCGTTAAGTGGTGATGAGTGGATCCAGAGCACAAAAGAGAAGCTGGTAGCTGCGAAGATCCCTGAGGATACCAGAGTTGAGATAGTGAAGATGCAGCTGGCTGAGAATGCTATGAACTGGTGGCGCATTGAGGAGAGGTGTCTGCAAAGCCAGTGGAGTGGAAGACTTTCAAGTCCATGTTCAGAGAGAAGTATTTTCCCAAGGCTGCTAAGAGGGAGCTTTTGAGCCGATTTGTGAATTTGAAGCAGGGGGACATGACGGTTGATGAGTACAAGGCAGAGTTCGAGATGCTCAGTCGATTTGCCTCTCATATGGTGAAGAATGAAGAGAACCGAACTGATCGGTTTTGTCAGGGACTACGTCCGAAGATTCAGGCTTCCATGTCCTTGGCAGATTTTTCGACACTGGGAGCTGTGCTAAATGCCGCCAGGAATCATAAGATCATATCACGTCTACCTGACCCTCCAGCTGGTGGAGAAAAGCGTCCCATGGAGCAGTACCGGCCACCTGCTAGGCCAGCTATGAGACCAGTTCAGACAGTGTCTTTCAAGGGGCCTGGAGCACCCGTGAAGGGTTAGAGCAAGGGCACATGCCACTTCTGCGGCAAGCCATGGCATGTTCAGGCCAATTGCAGGAGGGAGATGGGATTGTTCTTGGTGTGTGGAGATGCCTCGCACGCTGCTAAAGATTGTCTGAGAGCACATCATGCTGTAGTCGGAGCACCAGTCCCGCTGTAGAGTAGAGCGTCTGCCCCAGTTCATAGATGAGCTGTTGTCTGTGGACCACCCTTGACACCACAGAAGCAGATGTTTCAACAGGCAGCGTAACCCCAGAGGCCGGCTTACACCATGACAACCGTTGACAACCGTTGAGGCTGAGGACTTGGATGGAGTTATTGCATGTATTTCTTCAGATCTTGTCTTTTGTAATTTAGATCTTTTGTTTAGCATTGTTTGTTGCCTTGTTAGTTAGAGTAGTTTTGTTTGACCTTAATTCCGTTATATCTTAGGCACCATTCTAGTGTCCTCTCACCCGGCCTTGGCTTTGTTCGACTCCAGTGCATCTATGTGCATCATATCCCAGAGATTTATAACAAGGCACTCTATTTCCACCCATACACTTCCCAAGTGTTGGGACATCACCACAGGAAACGGAGTGGTGATAGTGAATCTGGGTCGTTGATCGATCCCATTAGTGGTCAGTGGACACGAACTATTTGTAGATTTCATTGTCCATGATCTGTTGCATTTCGATGCCGTTCTTGGTATCGATTGGCTGGGAGACTTCCATGCCTTGATCGAATGCCATTGCAAGAAGGTGGTAATCAGTATTCTAGGCCATCCAGAGTTCGAGTTCCGTAGCAGAGATGAGTCGCTTGGGCCCATCAGATTTCGGGCCAAGCCAGAGGTGTCGGTTGTTGCAGCTATGCAGATGGAGATCAGCCGACCAGCAGTCGTCAGATATTTCGACGACGTCTTCCTAGAGGATATCTCAGGTTTTCCATCCGACAGAGCTTTATAGTTCGGTATAGATCTTATGCCAGGAGCGCAACCTATATCGAAGGCGCCGTATCGTATGGCTCCCGCTGAGCTTGCGGAAGCAATTGGATGAGTTGATGCAGAAGGGTTTCATTCACCAATTGGATGGGGTGCACTGGTTCTGCTCGTGAAGAAGAAGATGGGTCCTGCCGGATGTGCGTGGACTATCGAGGGCTGAATGCTGTGACCGTGAAGAATAAGTATCCGCTGCCATGAATCAACGACATTTTCGACCAGCTTGAAGGTTCGAGAGTCTTCTCGAAATTGGATTTGAGGAGCGGATACCAGATCGTGCCCGGGCGTACACCCTAAAGAGCGACCGTGTAGTTTTACCGCAAGCGCACGGTGTAGCGGCGAGCGGGTATCGAACACAGGGAGGACGTATGACAGTGCCTTCTCCGAACAACCTGGCTATAGGGACAGAAGAGTAGGAAAGTGCCTTTCGGCGATGTTGACATAATCGTCAAACAAAGTATGGAGATATAAAATCAAATAAAGACGCCTAGGGAATATGGAATCCCCGCTACTCACCGTATCTCGTCAAGGTGATTCATCGGTATCACAATTGCTAGGGTAGTATTTCAGGTGAACTAGTTGCAACTGAATGTAAAACCTAGCTCACGCTCTCGCGCTGTTGCCGGTCTATAGCGAACCTAGGTTCGGGTCCAATCTCTTGCAAACCCTAGCCTAGGCAAGCTAGCATTAGGATCAACATCATTGTTCAATCGCATCCCGAGCCCACTCTCGTGCAAACTCGGGCCACGACCTAGGTTGGGGTAGTTCCTACCCGTCCAATCTCTTGCAAACGGGTATCGGTATAGAATTGCAACCGAGGATCCTAGTATCGGCCCAATCTCTTGTAAACCGATACTTCGGAAACTCAATTTCAACCCAATTCGGCTTTCTAGGGTTTCCTATCGAATTGGGATCCAATCTCTTGCAAATCCCAATCGATATGAACACCTAGCTATCCGTAATATATCGATCCCAAACTAACCCTAATAGCAATTCTAGCAATAGTTCTACCAAATCGTCACAAATCGGAAATTGGGCTCGTAGGGTTCATCCCCACGCCCTAAGACGTTAATACTACTCACAAATCATATTGCTAATGAAAGAATAATCAATAGAAATAGCAATGGAATTCATAGCAAAAATCAAAATAACAATAAAAATAGGATTTTTAATAGAGAGGGAGACAAAACCAATGTAGCTTTCCAAGAATCCAACAAAATACCCCTTTTCTCTCCTCTCCAATCACAAGAATCAAACTCTAAAAAGTCTAATCTAAAAAGGCTGCCAAAAGCAATCAAAAAGCTCTCCTAATTAAGTTAGAATCAGGGGTTAAATACCCCCCAAAACTGCCCAAAAATTCGTGACCAAACTGCCCCTGCGTAGCTCCAAAATCGTGATTTCCGCTACAGGCAGCGCTGCTCACTCGGCCGAGTGACAAAAGTCGCTCGGCCGAGTGAGAGACCCTGAGAATTTACAGTAAGTCCGGGGTCTTGGGGGTCTTCACTTCGGGCGTCACTCGGCTGAGTGAGTTGTCGTCACTCGGCCGATGGGCTTATCTTCACTCGGGCGGTCGGCAATTGCCACTCGGCCGAGTCGGGCTTCTGCTGCTCAGACTGACAAAAAACAGTAGGTTGGCTCTTTTTGAGGGGCGTCGTCTGAGTGCCACTCGGGCGGACGAGATACGTCACTCGGCCGAGGCGGCTTCTGATGCTCGGCCAAGTGCACACTTGGAGCGTGTCCGATCTGACCGGCCGAGCGGGGTCTCGCTGGTCGGCCGAGTGACTCCTTCACTGGGCCGAGTGAGACACTGAAAATGCCCATTCTGAGTGTTTTTGCCTCCTCGTCGCTCCTACGACGTTCTTTCATCTTCCGCTCCTCTCCAATCTCAAAATACCCCTCAGGGAAGTCTTTGGTGACACTCCGGAGTAGGTGTATCTCGGGATCACTCCAAATCGCTCCAAATCTCCTGAAATACGACAAAAACAACAAATCGTGAAAGTATCGCAATATTGTCGATAAATCGTGAAAAAACGTGATTTGAGCGATCTAAATGGCATGCAAACATGCGGAAAAAAGGTGTAAAATATGGAGTGATCAAAATCCCCCAAGCTTGCCTCTTACTCGTCATCGAGGAAGATAAGTAAAAGGCGAACCCGGTGAATTTAGAAAATGAAAACGATGGAAAAAAAGGAAAACGAAAAACGAAGAAGAAAGAAGAAAGAGAAGAGGGAAGCTGCTAGATCATTTTTCTCAGGACGTGGGTTTTGCTTACTCATATAGCATGCACCGAATGTAAGACACATGTCAAAGGCTTTTATTTCGATATCATAGTATAATGGTGCAAATAGAGATAGAAAACCCAAGAATATTGATATAGCATGAAAAACAGAATAATTCTAAAATTAACATTGTCTGAATCATCTAAAGTGGTATACAATATCGCAGATGACACACTTTTCAATTGAATGCTTTCTATGAGGAGTATAAGAATATCACGCAATAGAATAGAAAGAATAGAAAAGCGTGGATTTCATGAAATGAATGCTAGGCGTAGATTTCTGGATTTCGTGAAGCTAAAACAATCTCACCGAGTATAGAATATTACTTAGCCTAGGTTGTCATGCACCGTCAGGTAGTCACTGTCTCACACATCATTGGATTCTCTCCCCCAAGCTTATCTATAAGCGTGGTGGCATATACAAAACTGTATTTACATTCCCCATTTCTTTTGAAGCTCCAAATGCAAAAGAAAATAAAAATAAAAACAAAAAGAGGGAAGAAAGAGAGAGTATATGAGATGGGATCGTTTATTGAGATTCTTTTCTCTTTTCTTTTCTTTTTCTCAAATCTTTTTCTTTTCTTTTCTTTTCTCCTTTTTTTCTTTTTTTTATAGCATATATACACAAATGATCTCAAATCAAAAAGAGAGAATGATATACAAGAATTTTCTTTTTTCTTTTTTGGTTTTGGGAAATTTGGAGCTAGGATATTAATAACTGGGGAAATGCCAAATACTAGAGTCGCTAAGGGGAGATTCACCAATGATTTTAAAATAGAGAATTAATGTTCAAGATATGTGGAGAAAGAAATAAATATGTCTCTCAGTTCACTCTATAGGACGTGCATAACAACTTCAGCAGGGTAATTTAATCTACTCGGTTTCGATCACAAAAAAGCAAACTAATCCAGATTTATCATAGCTAACATCATTCAATCATCCTGAAGTGAAGTGTACAAGTCATGCAAATAGAAGTGATATAGGAAAAGAAAACGGTACTCCAGATATAAGCATTCAATGTGTGAATCTTGGTGTGTTTTCTGCGATAGCATACATATGAATATTCAGACTCAGCTAATAATAAAATTTCATCCATTTTCATGCGGAAAAAGTGTGGGTTACTATCTCTAAATGCGAGGTAGATCACAGCATATGATATCAGAAATAAAAGCTAAGACATGACAAATATAGCATGCATATAGAGAAAGCTAACTCCACGTCGTCATCATCACAGAAAAATCATCTCTAGCATGAGATGAAAAGAAATAAAGATAAAGAGAGAAAATAAAACTATTTACAATGCGGCACACGAAGAAAATGAGAAAAACGTGATGCATGGTAAGAAAAAAAGGAAAAAGTGATGAAAATGAGTGCAAATGCGGAAAATGGTGTGAAAAAAAACTAAAAATAAAGGTGGTAAATCGAAAAACGTGAGAACTCACTCCCCCAAGCTAAAGTGCACAGTGTCCTCAATGTGCGAAGTGTGGTACACCGAGAGACGTGTAATGTGAGGGGTAGGTGAGGATGCATGCATGAAGAAAAAGAAATAAAAATAACAAAATGAAAAATATGATGCGGACATGATGCATGCAGATATAGGAGTGAATCAGAGATAAGAGTGTGACACCAAAAATCTCTCCCTCTCTCCCAAAAATGATATAGGAAGATAGGATCAAAATGTGCACCCAAAAACGGTGAGGGGAGGGGGTGCAAAAATCGTCAGGACCAAGCAGAGACGGGCAGCATGACGGCAAAAAAGATCAATGGCATCAAGGGTGCCTAAGAGGGTGGGGCTGCGCCGTCTCCGTCCTGAGGCAGAGGTGGTGGTGGTGGAACAGTCTGCTGGGTGGGTGTGGGTGTGGGTGTAGAAGCAGGCTGGGTGTGTGTAGGGGTGGGTGTGGGTACCTGCTGGGTGGGTGCAGGTGCGCGAGGAAGCCGATCGAGAATCTGGGTGAGGCAATAGTTGTTGGAATTTCATAATTCCATATTTCTATTCCCATATGATTTTGATGTGACAAACACATTCAGTGCTACTAACTCTATGTATGCAGATACATATCAATACTGAGTTCCACACAAATGAGATATCTCCATGCATACTCAATCAGATATATCAATCATGAAGCTGGAAAGACAAAGGCACCTAATCCACGACTTGGATATATAATCACTTGATAAGGATCTCCTGCAAAGAAGCTTCTCAGATTCAGTTGCAGATGCAGTCCTATCTACGGCTTTATGTAATCAATGTAAAATTTACTTTATTAGAGTCACAAAGCCTTGTGATAATATATCTTAGTCATCTAGGTTCCATTCCTCAGAGATCTACACTTCCCAATTTCGAAAATTCGCAACTTTGAAAATTGGCAGCCAATAACCCCATTTTGGTCGACCAATTTTAAACCTTCGAATTTGGTTATGGGATTGCATATGCAAACTCCCCTAACCGTGTAGATTCTAGAAATTTCTTCCAACGGTCGAAATTCTCTCTCTAAATTTTGGTCGACCAATGTGTCCTTTTTGTCGACCAATTTCAAAACTAGCCGTTTTGATCCCAAATTTTCAGGGACGGTTCCTGCCCGTTTTCCAACGTTAACTACAGTCCCCAACCGTCCCTAAACACTATAAATAAAGGGGTAAACCCTCTCTTTTCTTTCACACACTTTTCTCTTCTTTACTCTCTTATTTGTTGGAATCAAATCTTCTCTTTTCTAAAGCTTTAGGCCATTAGTTGTTCTTTAGGCCATTTGTAAGAAGAAATCATTAGATTTCCTTCTTCGTTTAAGAACGGAAGAACTTGGTTTTTCAACATCATTTTGAAAAGTTGTTTGTGTTCATAATTGAAGAAGAAATCGATTGATCTCTCTCTCTTCTTTTATGAACCATAGAACTTCAAGTGTTGCGCTTCATTACATATCTTTTACATCTTGAAGTTCTTCTTCTAAAACACCATCCTTGAATTCATTCTCTGAAATTTATAACAAGGCTATAGGTGTTTTTCTATTTCATTATTTTACAGGTTTGAATCTCTGCTAGAGATTGTACAAAGTTTGGGACACGGGGAGTGTCGCCATTTTTGTAAGTTCGTGCTTGCGGGGCAAGTGATTATAGTGGATTGAAAATCTCTACGGGGTAGAGGACTGGAGTAGGATCACAAGGATCTGAACCAGGATAAATCTCTGTGTTTGCGATTGATTTAATTTCAGTACTTATCTTTTTATTTCTGTGCCATCTTTGCAAATATTACTAACATTTTATTTGCGACAATTTTTTAATATACACTATTCACCCCCCCTCTAGTGTATTGATCCATACAGGCTAAAATTACAATAGTGAATGCCCGGTAGTAGGTCAAAGCGGCTGGCCATAGCTGTGACGGTGGCAGACATGGTCCTGAGGTCACCTCTGAGGCCACTCACCGCCCCCTCAAGAGCACGAATGCTCTGAAGTACATTGTCAGGGGAGGTGGTGCAGAGGGATGCACGTGTCTGTGCTGTGCAGGACGGGGCTGGCGAACTCGGGTGGTGTAGTGGATGGGCTCAGCAGGCATGTGGAGGAAGGGTGATGTGCTCACAAGTGGGGGCCTAGCCTCAGTGCGAGGCTGGGGCGTAGGCTGGTGTGAGGTGGAAGCAGCAACAGCGGAAGTGGAGTATAAAAGTGGCGACGAGGCGGCCAGAGAGGTCAGTGACACAGACGTGGGAACAGACGTCACGACACTCTCAGATAGTACGGCTGCGGTGGAGACAGAGGTGACAACCGCTGGGGAGGCAGTGTGGGGTCCAAAAGGTGAAATCCCAGCGGAGATCATACTGGCCATGGTCTCCATGACCACAGCGAAAGAAGGCTCTCTGCTCTCAACAAAAGTAGGTGGGCGCTCGGGTAGTGCAGATTAAAGGGGCTCAACAGACAGAGGGCCAGCTATGGTGGGAGTGGTGGTAGTGGAGTCGGTCTCAGAAAGTGTACTCCCGACACCGTCAGAAGTGTGGACAGTGGTGGCGGGAGCAGCAGAAATATCAGGGATAGGCTGAGGGGCCACGGGGTCAACGGGCGCAGCGTGTGCAGCGTGGGCCTGCTCAACCTACTCGGCCTCCTCGGCCTCAAGCACGTAGGCGGCGGAGATCAGGAGATCCATCGCCGGAAGCCAGTCCACCTGTGCTGGTGCTATCTGTGTCCGAGCTGGGCTCAGAAGGATCATGTAATCAGCACCGAAGGGACCGTGCAACCAAACCCAGTGCCGCTGGCCGTGCAGACGAAGCATCTTCATCCGGGCCATGACGTCTATAGACAGTGAAGTGGGGCCCGGGGCTCGTCGCAGGTCAGCTGGAAGGTCCTCGCCGGTCATCAGGGCGAGCAGGGTGATCAGACCGCCGCAACATATCGGTGAGCGAGCGCCCACCGATACGATGATGCGGTCCAAAAACCAGCTCGCGATATCAATCACGACGGCGGGGACCAACTCGTCACTCTCCCTAGCTAGAGCTCTGGGGCGCGTCATCGCATAGAGCATATAAAGCTCCGGCGTGGACATCGTCCCAGCCTCATACCTCGCCAAAAAGGTAGTCGCCATAAGGCGCTGAGCTATGCGGAGGCAGGGGTGGACGATGGCCGAGGCCTTCGCCCTACTAGGGTCAAAGGCAGCTGGTAAACCCGTGATCCGGGCCCAGAAAGCATGGGAATCAAAGGAAGGTGGGGGAATGTGAGTGGGGGCGTAACCACGGTCGGCCCCGGGGACATCGGGCCACGAAAAGAATGCTCTCATCATACCGAGAGTGACCTGGCACTCTCGGTCCATAAACCTAATGACCATCCCTCGTCGGTCCGGGCTATAGAACTCAGCACCTCAAGTGTCGGACGGACGAATGTGTCCGCCAACACTTGGAAAAAATCTCGCCAACCCACGTTGTCAGACAACGTGAGCATCCCCTCAAGTACCCCCAGGCGTCCTAGGTCTGCAAGGTGTGCGAACCTGGAGGGTACAATCGAGCGCTAGGAAATGCGCTCAAAAACGACGTGGTGTGCGTCGTCCCGGAACGTAATCCCCAGCGGCCTGACAAGTGGAGCCGGTGGTGGCAGTGGGTTGGCAGGGAGTGGCTGAGCGGGGTGAACGGGGACCGCAGGCTGTGGCTGTTCGGGGTGAACGGGGTCTGCAGGCAATGGCTGTGCGGGGTAAGGTGGTGTAGGTGGAGGAGAGTCCTCCATCTCGTGGGAGGGGCCGGGCTCATCCGGCCGCTTCCGCTTGGCGGAAGCTCTCCTGGAGCGTGGCCGTGTCCGGGGCGGCATGTGGCCCCCGGGTGCTCACCAAAAACGAAATAAATGCGGCGTGCGAAAATGAGTGGAACGAATATACCAGAACATGCCGCGAGAGCAAAATGGTGGATGCGTGCGAAGACGTCGCCTCCACGAAGCCAAAAACGCTCCCTGGAAGCTCCCCTAGGCTCCCCTAAGCTCCCCAATATACCCTGCACATCAAACGAAGATATCAGCGAGTAATATTCAAAATGTATGGGGGGTTAGGGGTATAATAGATAGATTTTGAAGTTGATCTGGGCTAGGGGCTCGATTAGCACATGGATCGTCAAAAAATAGGAGAAAATAGAGAAATGGGCGAAATAGGGCATACCAGAGCTCGGCCGGCGGCAAGGGAGTCACCGGCGACTCGGGCGGTGCGGAGGGGTCGTCGGCCGGCGGTGGTCGGCCGAGCGCGGCGGCGGGCAAGGCGGTCGGGCGAGTGGGGGGGTCACAGCGGTCGTAGGAGCGATCGGGCGCGGGCTCAGGCGAGAATTCGATAAATAACGCTTCGAATTTCACGCCGAGCCCGCAGCGACTTATATAAGAAAAAGTAACGACTCGGCCGAGTGACTAAGTCGCTCGGCCGAGTGAACGTAACAGAAATATTTTTGAAAATTCCTCACCGCTTACGACTCGGCCGAGTGGCCTTGCCACCCTCGGCCGAGTGGAAAAAGTCCATTCGGCCGAGTGGCTCAAGCTACTCGGCAATACTCGTCCTAGGAGTGTATCAGTTTCACTCGGCTGAGTGAAGATTTATACTCGGCCGAGTGGCAATTATACTGAAATCAAGAAAAGAAATAGAGAGTTGGGTACAGCAGACTTCCCTCGTTCGTGTGCCGCTCGGGCGGACGAGCTTATGTGCTCGGCCGAGTGACTAGTATACTCGGCCGAGTGAATCATGTTCTCTGCTGTTTGGCTTCATTTGGGCTCTAATCTCTGTTTTTTCTTCCTCCAGTCGATTTCATCCTCCTCCTAAGCATCGAGCGCATTCCTGGAGCGCTCCTCGTCGCCTTGTTCATCCTCCTAATGATAGGTATCCCATTCTCCTCTCCTGTCAAAGAAAAATAGGACCCGTTATCACGAAATTTTTAGGCAAACGACTCAAAACACTAATAATTTCTAAAACAAAAATAAAGGAAAAAGTAAAAATAAAGCGATAACCGTCGGGTTGCCTCCCGACAAGCGCTCGTTTAAGGTCTTGAGCTCGACCCCCTTTGATTTTCAATTTAATGCGGGATATTGGGTGCATATGAGATGCACCCGTCGAATTTATTTGGAAGAGCGCTCGGATTTGGATGTTGTGGCGGCGTGTTCTTCCTCAGTGCTCCTTCGCCTCGGGTAGTGTTGGCCTCCCCCAAGCTAGTGCTTGCTCCGGGCCTCGGCTTCACCGGTGACACAGATTTTCGTATCGGTGGGGTTTTCTTTGGAGTCTTCATCTTTGAGAGCTTGCAGAGCTCTCGTATTCTCGCGACATCAGCGTCGCCTTAATCAATTTCCATGGAGGGGTCGGGGGAATGCTCCATCTTTTCTTCTTGGCCCAAGTCCGGCCCTTTCTCAAAATCATCCTTGAATAGAGCGCCGATGGAATAGGGGATCGCCTCCTCAATGACCTCGTCAAGGAGGTCCATATAGTCCAGCTCCTCATGATAAGGCATGTGTTTCATTGCTTTGGGTATATGAAGCTCCACCTCGATGTTGCCGACGTTCAATGTTAGAGTCCCTTCTCGTACGTCGACAATGACACCGGCGGTGGCGAGGAACGGGCATCCAAGTATTAGCGACGTATCTCCCTCCTCCTTGACATCCATGATCACGAAGTCGCATGGCAAACATATGCCCCCGGGACTTGTAACGGGATGTCCTCTGCGATCCCTACCGGCCTTGTGATCTGACCATCGGATAGTTGTATCCGCATGTCGGTAGGCTTCAATTCTGTGCCGGTGTTTAGTCTTCAGAACATAGAGAGAGGCATGAGGCTAACACTAGCCCCTAAGTCCACTAACGCCTTTTGTAGAGGGACGCCGCCTAAGGTGCAAGGAATTCGGAAACTCCCCGGGTCTTTGAATTTGGCGGGCTCCTTCTCTCTCTTGGTGAACCAAGTCCCCTCCTCAGCGAGCATTATTTTCTCCTTCCTCTTTCTTGTTGTTGTTGGATAATGTTGTTGTTGTTGTGGTGGTGGTCGAGCTTGATGAGGTAGTTGTTGCGGGGGGTTCAATGCTCCATCATTGTTGGCATAGGAGAAACCGGGATGGTTTCTAGTGGCCGGATTGGCCCAATATCCTTGGTTCCCCGCGACGTATTGAACTTGCTCCAAAGATCCCTCTCCTTGTTCTCCTCCCAAATACATAGCTTGGGATTGGTCTTGCCAATCACACATTTGATTTGTTGGTGTGGATGAGGAAGGGGTTCCTTGGGGCTCCGTAATATATTTCTCCAGTCTCTCCACTACCTTGTGGAGAGAATCGAACTTGTTGGTCAGCTCCGCTACGGCCTTGGCCTCATAGATGCTAGATGGCTTCAAGGAGGACGAAGAGTGTCCTCGCTCATCGCCCCATTGTTGATTGTTCGATGCCATCTCCTCAATTAAGGCCGTAGCTTCGTCGGGAGTGTTCGATAGGATGGCCCCATTTGCCGCGGTATCAATAATCTGCTTGGTCCCCGGTTGGAGACCATTGTAGAAGCTATGGACTAGCTCCCAATCTTCAATGCTATGGTGGGGGCACTGATGCTGTAGGTCTTTGAAGCGCTCCCAAGCCTTGTAGAGTGTCTCTTGATGTCCTTTCTTGAAGGACATGATAGCACTCCTAATCTTTACCGTCTTGGAGGGCGGATAGAACTTGTCGATAAACGCGCTCGCCAAATCATCCCATGTGGTAAAGACTCCTTCAGCTTGCATCCTCAACCAATAAAGAGCTTTATCCTTTAATGTGAAGGGGAAGAGGCGCAGTCTGATGGCATCTAGGGTAACGCCCGGCATCTGGAAGGTGGCGCACTTTGACAGGAAGAGCTGGATGTGGTAGTGGGGATTTTCATGGGCGTTCCCATGAAATGGATCCTGCTGCATCAGAACCACAAGCCCAATCTTCAACTCAAAATTCTTGTCGGCCGCCAACTCCGGCATGGCTATGGACGAGGTCGTGGAGGAAGTCTTAGGCAGGAGCATATCTCGAATGGAAATAATCCTCGCCATTCTTGCCGCTAACTCTTCAGGCGTCTCCCGGACGTTCATAAACCTCCCTTCCGTATCGGGTCTCCTCTCCGCTCTGATTCTCCGCAATGTACGCTCGATCTCAGGATCAAACAATATATCGATGGGGTCCGCTGTGGATCTCGTGTACATGCACGGGAAAACAAAGTTTCAAAGAAGTGATTAGCACAATGGAAGGGTTAGATAAAAATAAAGAAATAAAACAAAAAGAAAGAAATAGCTAGGGTGATAGGATCAAACATAATCGCCTCCCCGGCAACGATGCCAAAAACTTGATCGGTCCAAAATGTAACCCAAGAGCACAACCTAGTATGGTGCAAATGCACGGAGATAATTCCCCGACAACGGCGCCAAAAACTTGATCGCGCCCGGGCGTACACCCTAAAGAGCGACCGTGTAGTTTTACCGCAAGCGCACGGTGTAGCGGCGAGCGGGTATCGAACACAGGGAGGACGTATGACAGTGCCTTCTCCGAACAACCTGGCTATAGGGACAGAAGAGTAGGAAAGTGCCTTTCGGCGATGTTGACATAATCGTCAAACAAAGTATGGAGATATAAAATCAAATAAAGACGCCTAGGGAATATAGAATCCCCGCTACTCACCGTATCTCGTCAAGGTGATTCATCGGTATCACAATTGCTAGGGTAGTATTTCAGGTGAACTAGTTGCAACTGAATGTAAAACCTAGCTCATGCTCTCGCGCTGTTGCCGGTCTATAGCGAACCTAGGTTCGGGTCCAATCTCTTGCAAACCCTAGCCTAGGCAAGCTAGCATTAGGATCAACATCATTGTTCAATCGCATCCCGAGCCCACTCTCGTGCAAACTCGGGCCATGACCTAGGTTGGGGTAGTTCCTACCCGTCCAATCTCTTACAAACGGGTATCGGTATAGAATTGCAACCGAGGATCCTAGTATCGGCCCAATCTCTTGCAAACCGATACTTCGGAAACTCAATTTCAACCCAATTCGGATTTCTAGGGTTTCCTATCGAATTGGGATCCAATCTCTTGCAAATCCCAATCGATATGAACACCTAGCTATCCATAATATATCGATCCCAAACTAACCCTAATAGCAATTCTAGCAATAGTTCTACCAAATCATCACAAATCGGAAATTGGGCTCGTAGGGTTCATCCCCACGCCCTAAGACGTTAATACTACTCACAAATCATATTGCTAATGAAAGAATAATCAATAGAAATAGCAATGGAATTCATAGCAATAATCAAAATAACAATAAAAATAGGATTTTTAATAGAGAGGGAGACAAAACCAATGTAGCTTTCCAAGAATCCAACAAAATACCCCTTTTCTCTCATCTCCAATGACAAGAATCAAACTCTAAAAAGTCTAATCTAAAAAGGCTGCCAAAAGCAATCAAAAAGCTCTCCTAACTAGGTTAGATTCAGGGGTTAAATACCCCCCAAAACTGCCCAAAAATTCGTGACCAAACTGCCCCTGCGTAGCTCCAAAATCGTGATTTCCGCTACAGGCAGCGCTGCTCACTCGGCCGAGTGACAAAAGTCGCTCGGCCGAGTGAGAGACCCTGAGAATTTACAGTAAGTCCGGGGTCTTGGGGGTCTTCACTTCGGGCGTCACTCGGCCGAGTGAGTTGTCGTCACTCGGCCGATGGGCTTATCTTCACTCGTGCGGTCAGCAATTGCCACTCGGCCGAGTCGGGCTTCTGCTGCTCAGACTGACGAAAAACAGTAAGTTGGCTCTTTTTGAGGGGCGTCGTCTGAGTGCCACTCGGGCGGACGGGATACGTCACTCGGCCGAGGCGGCTTCTGATGCTCGGTCGAGTGCACACTTGGAGCGTGTCCGATCTGACCGGCCGAGCGGGGTCTCGCTGGTCGGCCGAGTGACTCCTTCACTCGGCCGAGTGAGACACTGAAAATGCCCATTCTGAGTGTTTTTGCCTCCTCGTCGCTCCTATGACGTTCTTTCTTCTTCCGCTCCTCTCCAATCTCAAAATACCCCTCAGGGAAGTCTTTGGTGACACTCCGGAGTAGGTGTATCTCGGGATCACTCCAAATCGCTCCAAATCTCCTGAAATACGACAAAAACAACAAATCGTGAAAAGTATCGCAATATTGTCGATAAATCGTGAAAAAACGTGATTTGAGCGATCTAAATGGCATGCAAACATGCGGAAAAAAGGTGTAAAATATGGTGTGATCAATACCATCATCTGAAGGTGAAGAGGGAGGATATTCAGAAGACAGCCTTCCGGACGATGTACGAACATTATGAGTTCGTGGTTATGCCTTTCGGTGTGACCAACGCTCCAGCGGTGTTCATGAATTTGATGAACTTAATTTTCTATGACTTTCTGGATAAGTTTGTTTTCATCTTTATAGATGACATCCTTATTTACTCGAAGTCTGAGGAGGAGCACAGCTGTCATCTGAGGACAGTGCTGGAGATGCTGAGACGTCATAAGTTATATGCCAAATATAGTATCTGCGAGTTCTGGTTAGACAGAGTCGTATTCCTGGAACATGTAGTGTCTGGAGATGGCATATCTATAGATCTGGAGAAGGTCAGAGCAGTCAGAGATTGGCCGACTCCGCAGTCAGCGTCAGATATCAGGAGCTTCCTTGGTTTAGCCGGCTATTATCGGCGGTTCATCAAGGATTTCTCGAGGATTACAGAGCCGATGACGAAGCTGACAAGGAAGGACATGGAGTTCCATTGGTCAGAAGTTTGTGAGGAGGCCTTCATCATCTTGAAGGCGAGGTTGACCACAGCACCGGTATTGGCTGTACCGGATCGGAGAGGAGGCTTTGAGGTATATTGTGACGCATCGGGGAAGGGCCTTGGATGCGTTTTTGACGTCCCCACGGTGTGTGTGATCATGCAAGTGCAATAAGAGATTGGGGGCGTGAGATTTAAATATTTATAACCGCAAGCACACGGTGTTGTAGTGTGGCTTGGGGGTCGAACACAGGGAGGCGTGGTTGTGCTTGTGTCAGAAGGGACCTAATTCACCCTATGGGTGAGCTAGCCCGAATTGATGGATGGGTTGTCACTGAATGTAAATACGGGGTTAAACAATATAAATGGAAACCCGGGACTTCGGTTTCCACCCTATCATGTGTTCTCGCTAATACGGCCGGTGGATAGGACAACGATCGAAATTAGGGTTTAATGGTGAGACGTTGCCTCTAAGAGTGATACCAGCGTCCCATGGGCCCGATATTCCGTTCGGTGCCCAGGATGATACGCCGGACTACCCGGGTTCGGTCAGTGGGCATTCCCGTGTCCATTAACACTGACTAACTCCGGGAGCACTAAGCTCGCAACGATGACTCCAAACATCTCATCCTGCCGCTCATGTGCGCTAGGTTTCGATGTCTACGCTAAGGGCGTGAGCTATGGCTAGGGAGTCAACCGCCAAGTTTATTCCTCATTTGCCCAACGGTCAAAGGCGGTCTTTTTCCCACCGATGACAATAAAACACCCCGCGTAACCAATAGATTCCTAATCCCTATCGATTTTCTAGTCCTATGGACGCATTAGGGAGAACCCACGAAGGGGTTTCCACCAAAATCCCAGATTAGGGAACTACTCACACATTTTAGGTAAAAAGCAATCTAAATGGAAATCGACCGTTAAAATCATAATCAGGCAATTGAAATGCGGTAGTAGTAATGCAATTATGATAATATCAAAGTTTTACAAAGATCGGAACACTTACAAATAAGTATAAAATTCCAGCCGTCGCAATAGGAAAAAGACAGAAAAACAAAACAGCCCAAAAACACAGCTCACGTTTCTGAAAACCTAGGGCTAATATATATAGAAAACGACGTCACCCGATCGATTGAAGAATCAACTGATCGAGTGACCTGCTTCATTCTTCGACAGCGCTCTTCAGGACTTCACCCGGTCACGCGACACGATCGGTTGGCGGAAGATTCTGGTCGTTTGGATCTTGAGCTCATCAGGTGAACCGGTCGGTTGATAAATCAACCGATCGGTTGGAAACGTCGCCCAAATAAACAGAAAGTTGCGACGCTTTGGCACGGTCAGCTGGCCGTCGGGTGAGCTCTCCAGGTCGTGTCTTTGGGAATCGACTACAGATGAACCGATCGGGTGAAGGTCACCCGATCGGTTGGAGTTCAGCTTCAATTTCCAGAGAAGACAGTTAGGCTGAACCGGTCGTTGACCCGGTCGATTGATGCTCTCATTGCTTCAGCGTCTGTCCGGGTCGTGCATGCGTGCATCACCTGATTGGTTGGCTGTATCCAACCGATTGGGTGGGTGGCTGAAAGATAGAAATCTTTGTCGTTTGACCCCTTGGATCACGCATGACTCCTCCCGTTGCTCCGAGAACTTGTGATATCGTCGTTATGTGTCCCCTACGCTGGCAAACTCCTGCAAACATGTAAAAACACGGAGAAGTGAAAGAAAACCAGAAAATACGAGAAAACGGATACGAGACGGCGGAAAATAACGGAAAAACACAAAAGAAGACGTGCGTGAATATATGAAATATAAACGCACGTCAAAATCCCCCAAGCTGAACCCTTCCTCGTCCTCGAGGAAGACGAGTGAGAGTAGGAGCTCAGAGGGAGAAAATAGAGAGGAAGAGAGAAAAGGAGAACTCTAAATCTTAAATCGCCCGTCAGGGCCAACAAAAATAAAAAACGCCACACCAAGCAAGCAAACACCAAATCACAACACTAAACCAAAGGAAACGAGTCCAGACAAGTGTCGTGGGCCCACGCGGTGAAGCGCGAGTGAGTGTGGTCGTGTGTTAGCAGACGGTGTCACTATCTATATTATACTATAAGCTCCATAGACACAAATCCAAGAAAAGACCCAAATATAGATTCGATTTGAAATAAGCGGTGGATAGATAGCTTAAGCATGCAATAGAACAGAGTAAGAATCGAATCGTATCATGCGTCAGGGACTCCACAACTAGGGACTAGGAAATCACCTCACTATCGCCTAGATAATAGCTAGAAATTCCCTATTCCAAGTGTTTCCGAAAGCGATGGGGAGTTGAGATTGTTGGATCCTGTGGATGGCAAGCAACACTAGAAGGGGGTTGAATAGTGTTGTGTATATAGTAAACTTTTTCGCTCAACGATATTAACACAAATAAATTCCTTCTAACGTTGCCTAAGAAACCAAGTAGAGTGATCTACGCTTGGTTCTTAATCAACAATAAAAAATGCCCAAAATAATTTTACAGCAGGTAGTCGACTCCCTATGAGCAGTAGTCGACTCCCAGAGAATATGTGAGAACAAATAAGATCACAAGTATGAATTTCAGCGAATAGAGATAAATTGATCTTTGCTGTAGATAGAAGATAGAAAAATAAATGTAAAGATAATCAAGCACAGATCAACAATCGCAAACAAAAGAATTTTATCCTGGTTCCCCGCAACCCGGGTATGTCCAGTCCCCGACCAATCCGGTACGAGATTTCCACTATCTGCCTTGGCAAATATAAGCACCTAACTTCACTCGTTAGGATTTCCAACGACCTAGCCTTGACCAGGATTTCCGATCACAACACCTAGACTTGTCTAGGGTTTACCTTTGCCTCACAAACCGAGGACTTTTCAACTGGCAACAACTAGACTTGTCTAGTGTTCCAACAATCAACACAATAAGAGATTTGTCCAATACTCTACAATAAGTGATAGAGATTGGTTTATACACCCGATTCTATAGCCAATCAAAAGATAGACAATTTGTGTAGTGGCTTAATAGAATGATAGTCTAGATCACACAAAGATACGAGATAAGTTCTTTGTGATCTAGAGCTTTTTCAAAAATCCTTCAAATAAAATTAGAGAGAATAATAGTAAGGATTTTGAAAAAATAATTTAGCCAATAAAAAAATAATAGTATGATCTTCAAAAAGAATGAGAAAATATTGCAAGATAAAAACAGAAATTAAACTGGCTAGAGAGAAAATTAGAGAGCTTTAATTCAAGAGAGCTTTCACAAATTTGATTTTCAATGTTGTATTTTTTACAAAATATTTCAGCTCTATTTATAGGGAAAAACTGAGATTTGAATTTCAAATTTCGTTTGACTTTTGTCCCAAAAATTTCGGAGTAAATTGTTCAAAGGATTTCAAAATTTGAATTTCAAAACGTCTGAAATTTACAGCTGGTAGTCGACTCCCTCATATAGGTAGTCGACTCCCAGAGGGATCTAGGAGATTTTGATCCCTGACAGGTAGTCGACTCCCTACTAGTGGTAGTCGACTCCCAGAGGAGTTTTTCCTGCTGTTCTTCTAGTCAGACAGGTAATTAGCTCCAGGGTGCGTGGAGTTTCACTACGAAGGTTATGAAGTGACTAGAAAAGCTCTTGAAAAACTATTTTGAAGATAGTTAAAATTATTTTCGAAATCATTTGTGTGTGTGTTGTCTATTTGATATGGCTTTAACAAATACCCTAAAAGACACGACACACTCACACTAGACTCTGAACATGTCTTCGGAAGTTTTGGTCAACTTGATGAAGTGAAGGCGAGCTTCTCTTTGTGCTTCTCGAGCTTGAGCTTCATCACTTGAGTTTAGTCATGTTCGTCTTTGTCGTGGAGTATTGATGCGTGCTTCTTGGAGTATAAGTAGAGCTTCACGAAATCTACACACTTTTAAGTGTAGTGTAGTTAGTACATTAAGCATTCATTTGGTGTGCTCATCATCAAAATCACTTGGGGTGGAATTCAATTTCCATCACTCTCCCCCTTTGTGATGATGACACCCAAATGAAAAAAAATGAAGTAAGATTGAAAATGAATAATATTTCAAGTATACTTACTCCCCCTGCTTTGATGCGGTTCTCCCCCTGCATCGAAGCTGTTTAGAAATACAATTCATATTTTTGCATTTCATATATTTTTCTCCCCCTTGTCATCAACAAAACCAAAAGTAATTTCTACAGAACATTAAATAAGAGGAATTCAATTCCATATGCCTGCAAGGGAGATGTTAGTTCATAGGAACAACTGAGTATTGCATAGTAGATAACTTCATAATAGCTAGCATCACACAATAAGAGTTATTACAAACCATAGTTTAGAGAATCATTATTTTTGAAAGAGAACCATTGTTTTGAAAGAGAAGTTCATGAAGCTAAGGATGACCGCTGTTCTTCTTCAGTTCCTTGATATCTTCAAGGATCATAACAAGCGTCTCCTCAGTCATTTTGTTGCTTTTCACGACGATCTCCTTGAGGTCGTCCACCTTTTGATTGAGATCTTCAAATCATTTCTCTTGTGAGATCTTCAATTTTCCAATCTTCTTCAGGAGCATCTCCCGAAGTTCAAGGATGTAAGCTGGATCTTCTTCTTCTTCTTCTTCTCCGCTTCCTCTTTCTTCTCCTTATTCTTCTTCGGAATCTGAAATAACAACTTTCTTACCTCGCCTTGAGGATGATGATCCTCCTTCGGCAGCAATTTGTTCTTTAGAGACATTCTCATCAAGGTCATGATGGAGATTCATTCTCCCAAGAGCATATACATCAAAAACAAGGGCAGGTTCTAGAATGGTTGTTTCATGATCCAATGGCACGTTAAAGCTAATGAATAGAATGGTCAGATAGTGCCCATGAGAAAGAGTGGAGGAAGGTCTATCAGATGAAGCTGAAAGTAGGATGGAATCCATGATGACTTTGGCCCAATTAACACGAATGTTACCTAGGATGGCATAGATGCATTTAGCTTGTTTTTCAGAAAGAATAGCATGGCTCCCAGATTTTTGAGTTATGTTATACGACAAAATATTAGCCAAGATTCTCACCGGATAGCGAAGATGGCTACAAGGAAGTTTGGTTTGAAAGTGTTTACCGGGCAGATACATTCTCTCTAGGATATTCTCATCAGTCATCTCAATTTTGTCAAGGATCATACCGGAGTATGGGATTCCTAGGGCTTCACCTAGGGATTTGACAGTTATTGCAAGTTTGGTATCCAGAACCTTAGTTATGAAACGACTTTTCACGAGATCATAATCCATGTTTGCATAAAAGAGATGAACAAGCCTAGGATAACATAGGTATACATTTTCAGCGGAGAACAAATTTGCTAAGTTTTGGAAATCTAGCAGACTGTCAATACCGTAATTGATAACATCATTAAGTTTGACAAATCTTTCATGCAAGATTGGTTTCTGAGAAACTTTAACAAAATGTTCATAGGTAGTTGATTTGAAGAGATAGGGTAGGATGATTTCTTTCTCAGAATCAACTTCAGTAGTAGTTTTTCTCTTCTTAGAGAAAGCTCCTTTGAAAGGCATCTAGATAGAGTAAAACAACAAAAATATATTTTTACACTACTAGATAATCAAGAGAGATGAAATAATAAAGTTCATGGAAGTAAAAAAAATTTTACCTTGAGTAATTTTGAAGGAAGATGAAAAATTGCTCCAAAAGTCCAAGCTCCAAGATGAAAACTCAAGAGAGGAGAGGGGAAAAAGGAGGTAGTCGGCTACCTCTAGGGTTTTCTTGGGGTTTTGTTTGAAGAGATGAAGAGATGGAGAGAAGAGAGAGCCTTTAGATCTAGATTTGGGTGGCTAGGATGAGTTTTAGGCTTAGTGGGTAAGTTGTCTTAACGGATCTTGACCCATCCACTCAATAGAACCCATTTGGAGTTAGTCAAAAAAAGAGAGCAACCCAGAAATTTACGCACTGGTAGTCGACTCCCTCCTGTAGGTAGTCGACTCCCTGCTGGGTTGAGTCGTTTTCTCATCCCGGAGAAAGTTTGGTCCAGGTTGAGCGTGCTCTTTTAACAAGAAATATTTTTAGCAATAAAACACAATCATACATACAAATTAACTTATTTCAACCCATTTAAATAATTATATATAAATATATAAAAAAATAAAAGCATTTGTTCCGATTCAGCCGTTTTGACTCCCTGAATTTTCTTTATTGTTTTCCTCCTTTTTAGAGTACCTGAAAAATAAGCGTTTATGGTACTCTTTGGTTTTGAGTCCGAGGAGTTAGTCTTTAGGAAGCCAAACCCAATACGGTTTAGTTCCTTCATGAAAAGTATATTTATAATTTTTGTTAAAATGAATCTGTTGAACAAAGTTAGTAGCGTACCTCTCTTTTTGCTGATCAGATAATCTCTTTGGTACCCAGATGCTTAAAACATTATCGTTAGCACGATGCATCCTAGTGTGCTTAACCCGTTTCTTGGTATGATGTGAATCATAGCCAAGTCCGGTTTTGCTAGATGAAGCTTTTTGATTATCTATTATATTATCTAGCTTCCCTTTTCCTTTATTAAAATTCTCAATAATTTTCATCGTAGCGTCGTATTTATCTTTGACGGATACGAGAAGATTATTCAGACTTTCAACTTTTTCATTTACTAGCAAAATATCTTTTTGTAGAAGATCATTTTTCTCTTTAAGAAGACTATTTTCTTTAATGACTTCTTCTTTTTCCTTAGTCTCTCTTTTAACATTTCTAAGTGTTTTTCTATGTTCTTTAATGAGCTTTTCATGCATCTTGCATAGCTCCTTATATGATCCCCTATAATCCAAGTCTTCATCATCGCTTGACGATGACTCATTGTCGCTAGATGAATCATGATGCGAGCTTACCTTGGAGGATGTAGATGCCATGAAGAACATGTGTGCCGTCTCTCTTCTTTCATCATTATCTTCTTCTGAGGATTCGTCGGATGAAGAATCGTCGCTCCGATCGAAGGCTGCATAAGCTTCTTTCTTTGGTCGTCGAAACTTGTTTCTTGTATTGGTTCGCCTTTCATTATTCTCTTTGTTCTTCCCACGATCTCTGGAATCACGGTTGTTTCTTTCCAATGGACAGTCTCTCTTGACATGCCCTGGTTTATTACAACCAAAACAAATAATACCGTTAGTGGGTCTAAAAGATCGTTTTCCATACTTACTTGTGATGAACTCTTTAAAGTTCTTTGAGATGAACGCGATGTGATCTTCTTTGTCCGTGTAGTCGGAATCTTCTTCTTGAGCTTTGAATGCAAGATTTTTCTTCTTTGGTTTTTCTTCGATTTTCTTGTCTTCTTCAAGCTCGATCTCATATGCCATGAGATTTCCCATCAGTTCTTCGATGGTGAGGTCCTTTACATTATGAGCTTCTCGAATGGCCGTAGTCTTTCCCTTCCATTCGGGTCGGAGGGATCTTAGTATCTTCATTACCTGTTCATACTCGGAAAGTTTCTTTCCTAGTCCTACAAGCTCATTTGTAATGTTAGTAAAACGAGTATTCACTTCGGTGATACTCTCTCCTTCTTCCATTTTAAAAGATTCGAATTTTGAATGTAATACATTTATACGAGATTCTTTTACCTTTTCTGTACCTTCGTGACTTACCTGAAGAGTATGCCAAATTTGATGTGCTGTCTCACATTGGGAGACTCGATTGAACTCATTTCATGTAACAGCGCAAAACAAGGCATTCATTGCTTTTGCATTGAGATTAGCTCTCTTCTTGTCGTCGATAGACCATTTTCCAAACTCAACGTCGGTGGGTGCGATGTACGGGACTTTGGTGATAGTCCAGGCTTCAATGTCCAATGACTCTAGGTGAGTCTTCATTCGGATCTTCCAGCTGGCGTAGTTGGTTCCGTTGAATAGAGGTGGTCGCATAGTGTTCAGTCCTTCGGAGTGAAAAGATGTTGACGCATCACTATTCTAGCCTCGCTCCGATACCAAGGGTTGGATCCTGTGGATGGCAAGCAACACTAGAAGGGGGGTTGAATAGTGTTGTGTATATAGTAAACTTTTTCACTCAACGATATTAACACAAATAAATTCCTTCTAACGCTGCCTAAGAAACCAAGTAGAGTGATCTATGCTTGGTTCTTAATCAACAATAAAAAATGCCCAAAATAATTTTACAGCAGGTAGTCGACTCCCTATGAGCAGTAGTCGACTCCCAGAGAATATGTGAGAACAAATAAGATCACAAGTATGAATTTCAGCGAATAGAGATAAATTGATCTTTGCTGTAGATAGAAGATAGAAAAATAAATGTAAAGATAATCAAGCACAGATCAACAATCGTAAACAAAAGAATTTTATCCTGGTTCCCCGCAACCCGGGTACGTCCAGTCCCCGACCAATCCGGTACGAGATTTCCACTATCTGCCTTGGCAAATACAAGCACCTAACTTCACTCGTTAGGATTTCCAACGACCTAGCCTTGACCAGGATTTCCGATCACAACACCTAGACTTGTCTAGGGTTTACCCTTGCCTCACAAACCGAGGACTTTTCAACTGGCAACAACTAGACTTGTCTAGTGTTCCAACAATCAACACAATAAGAGATTTGTCCAATACTCTACAATAAGTGATAGAGATTGGTTTATACACCCGATTCTATAGCCAATCAAAAGATAGACAATTTGTGTAGTGGCTTAATAGAATGATAGTCTAGATCACACAAAGATACGAGATAAGTTCTTTGTGATCTAGAGCTTTTTCAAAAATCTTTCAAATAAAATTAGAGAGAATAATAGTAAGGATTTTGAAAAAAACAATTTAGCCAATAAAAAAATAATAGTATGATCTTCAAAAAGAATGAGAAAATATTGCAAGATAAAAACAGAAATTAAACTGGCTAGAGAGAAAATTAGAGAGCTTTAATTCAAGAGAGCTTTCACAAATTTGATTTTCAATGTTGTATTTTTTACAAAATATTTCAGCTCTATTTATAGGGAAAACCTGAGATTTGAATTTCAAATTTCGTTTGACTTTTGTCCCAAAAATTTCGGAGTAAATTGCTCAAAGGATTTCAAAATTTGAATTTCAAAACGTCTGAAATTTACAGCTGGTAGTCGACTCCCTTATATAGGTAGTCGACTCCCAGAGGGATCTAGGAGATTTTGATCCCTGACAAGTAGTCGACTCCCAGAGGAGTTTTTCCTGCTGTTCTTCTAGTCAGACAGGTAGTTAGCTCCAGGGTGCGTGGAGTTTCACTACGAAGGTTATGAAGTGACTAGAAAAGCTCTTGAAAAACTATTTTGAAGATAGTTAAAATTATTTTCGAAATCATTTGTGTGTGTGTTGTCTATTTGATATGGCTTTAACAAATACCCTAAAAGACACGACACACTCACACTAGACTCTGAACATGTCTTCGGAAGTTTTGGTCAACTTGATGAAGTGAAGGCGAGCTTCTCTTTGTGCTTCTCGAGCTTGAGCTTCATCACTTGAGTTTAGTCATGTTCGTCTTTGTCGTGGAGTATTGATGCGTGCTTCTTGGAGTATAAGTAGAGCTTCACGAAATCTGCACACTTTTAAGTGTAGTGTAGTTAGTACACTAAGCATTCATTTGGTGTGCTCATCATCAAAATCACTTGGGGTGGAATTCAATTTCCATCAGAGATAATGTGGAGTAGAACGCTCAGTGCAAATTCTCGCATTCCCTTTATTCTCGGTAGGTAGGAAAATATTCACACATTTTTTTTGGGTTTTGGATATATGTATTTTTTTTTGGATTTTTGGCTATACATATGTATTTTTTTCTTTTCTCTTTTCCCTTTTCCCTTTTTTTGGGTTTTTTTCTTTTTTCTCTTTTTTGGATTTTTGGACTTTGGGGTATATACACGTGTGTACTCTCCCAAGTGGGAGAACGGTACACGACGAGGGGATTTGCACCAAGTAAAATAAAAAAGAAATCGGATTCTTAACACTTGGGCAAATGAGATATTTCGCTAATCAGAGCATAGGCTAAAATGGGTTATCCTAGTCCTAATTGTGGAATCCCAACACATGCGAAATGAAGCATACGATATATATATATATATATATATATATATATATATATATATATATATATATATATATATATATATATATATATATATATATATTCATGCATACAGAAGCAGATAAGAGAGGCAAACACCGCATATTCAAATCGAAGCATGATAATCTAGGGGTCATTCTTGGACATGTATATAAAACAAAATCACAAAGTAGAAGCACACCAGACTGCTAGTCACGACACACGACTCACAAAAAATCTAAGTGGACCCACGATGCGTGAAATGCAAGAGGACTCGGCTTCCTAGGGTTAGTGAATGTGATTATCGAAGCCATGCCAGGTGTGTGTGTGTGTGTGATTTCTGTGGCAATTCATCATAGGGGTCATCTCTAGGAGAAAGAGATAAAAAGAAGAAAAGAAAAAATGAAAACACGATGAAAATGACTCAAAACGAAGAAAATGACGCAAATGACGCACGAAGTGCGACTCCCCCAAGCTGAGACTTGCATTGCCCTCAATGCAATAAAAGTGAACATAGGAGGGCAAAGAAAATTGGGGGGAATATGCACCGACACAAAAAGAAATGAAAAACAAGAAAAACACACATACGAAAAAGGAAAATAAAGAAAATTACACAACACGACATTAAAACAGAAAATAAAAATGGAAAATCACACGACACAACATATATAAACAAACACACATAGAAAACATCACACGACAGCACACAGAAAAATTGACTTCCTCCAAACTAGACGTGACAAAGCTAGCGAAATGATATGATCATGAAAGTGCAGAAATATGCAAGGGGTAGGTCAGAAAACAAAATGGAATCAAAAAGCAGGAGAGGAATCGTCCTCGTCCTCCTCGGTGGAAGATGTGGGGGATGCGGGGGAGTGGGTGGGATAGGTGACTGGTGTGCGGAAAAGTGGAGAAAGTGGTCGAGGTGATGGATCGGTGGGTGTGGAGGTGTGAATGATGGGTGGAGTGGTGGTGGTGATGGTGAGTGGAAGTGAAAGGGCGACCAACGCGGTGGTAGATAGGGTAAAACGGCGGTAGATGGGGTGGATACGGTGACGGAAGAGGATGGTGGGGGAAGTGATCGCGATCTCACCTGCAATTTCTTGTGGCGCACATATGGAGTGACAGAAGTGGAGGGTTGTGGATCTGTGGGAGTAGATGAGGTGGTGGGAATGGGAGTGGTGAGAGGAGGGGATGGTCACCTAGGGGGTGATGTTGGAGGTGAAGAATGTGATGGAGAGGGGAAAATTGTCGAGGGGGTGAAGGTGGTGGAGAGGGGTGTGGTGTGGGAGGAGGTGGTCCGTGGACGTGAGTGAGAATGCGGAGGATGGTGGCCACGTTCCTCTCAAGCGCGAGAAAGCGTAGGTGAGAGAAGATCGAAGAGGATGGGTCCGAGGGGGCGGAGGACGAAACGACAGCGCGTAGTGAAGCCAGCTCAGCCTCGAGAGCGAGGCGAGCGGATGCGGCTCGACGAATGGAGGAGGAGGAGGTAGTACGGACCAGAGAGGTGGTGACAGTGGTGGTGGGGACAGAAGCAGTGACGACACTTCTAGGACCAGCCCCGGGGTCTCCACATGACGCAGGAATGTCCTGCTCGCCTAAGTGGGCGGCAGGGGAAGGTGGACTGTGAGCGCCCGGGATAAAAGGAAGACGTAAACCCCCAAGAAACTCAGGATCAGGGGGAATGTCCAATTTGCCACAAGCTGGATAGTCATGCGAGCGGGGTTGGACAGAATGGTATATGGAGCGGGGGGTGTCTGTAATGGAAAGTGAAACGACCATCGGGGCGGGGCTTATCATGTGTATATGCCGCAGGACGTCAAGATCTAGACGTGAGGGTCCTGCGATAGTAGGTAGGTCCCGGGGGATGACAATATTAAACTGGGGATCCGAAGCTATGATCGTGATAAGGCCCCCACAACAAAGCTTGCCCTTACCAGCGCGGCTAATCTCAAGAAGCTTGGTAACAAGCCAAGCACAGGCATGGACGGGAACAACTGGGGCCCTAAAAGAAATTCAGTCATCACCCCGAACAAAAGCGAAGGTCATGGCCCACAAAATGAAGAGATCGGGGATGGTCACGGTACCTGACTCATCCCTGGGGAAGAACTTGCCAGAAATGATTTGGTGGGCCAGACGGAAGATGGGGTGAATGATAGAGGAGGCCTTGGCCTTACCTCGGGGATAGTGAGCGTGTAGGGTGAGGCGGAACCAAAACTGATCGATGTCAAATTCTGGGGGATACCCGTAGGGATGGATAGCGTCGTCCCCAAGGATGTGGAAACCAAAGATGTTATTGATGGTATTCAGGTTAGTGCGAATGGTTCTGTTACAGACGCGAAAGATGACGATCGACCCCGACTCACAGACTAGCTGAAGGACAATGCTCGTAGTTAGTGGGAATCTGAGGAACAGATGCTAGTGAGGCCTATCCCTTGGGCCACTTTCAAAGCTAGATTTGATGAGGAGTTCTTCCCTCGAGCTGCCAGGAGGGAGTTGATGCAGCAGTTCATCAATTTGAATCAAGGGAGTCTGACGGTGGATCAATACCACCAGGAGTTCACCAGGTTGTGCCGCTTTGCACCAAATTTGGTTCGGACCGCCGAGGATCGTGCTCAACGATCTCTTCAGGGTCTTTCCTTGGAACTGCAGAGCTTGATGTCTTCTTCGGACTTGGACTCGTACCGTAAGTTGCTGATAGCTGCGAAGAGGCATGGGCTGATTACCAATTAGAGGAAGGTGCAGTATTTAGGTGCAGGAAAGAGGCCTATGGAGCAGGTCAGAGCTATGGTTAGGCCTGTGTTGAAGCCTAATCGGTCTGTACAGTTTAAGAGGTCAGGTGGGCCTAGTCAGAAAATGTGCCATTTTTTGCGGCAAAGCTGATCACGTGAAGGAGCAGTGCAGCAGGTTCTTGGGCCAGTGCTTAGTTTATGGTGACGCTATGCAGGCATTGAAGGACTGTCCGAGTGCTAAGCAACCGTGGAAAGCACCAGTCGGAGTTCAGCAGCAGAGAGCACCAGTAGCTGCTGGACGTGGAGCGCCTCTTATACCCTAGAAGCAGGCTTTCCAGCAGGCCGTTCAGCCTAGGAAGCAAGCTTTCACGATGACTGCAGTAGAGGCAGAGGCTGAGGATAGAGTTATTGCAGGTAATCCTCAGACTAGTCTTTACTTTTCATTAGTTGATCTTGCTTGTTAGATTAGACCTTGTTTGCTAGAATAGGTTTTGATTACTAGCTTGTTGTTAGGGATTATTATTGTTTGTGCTTTTCCTGCTCGGGTTCTCTTCGACTCCGATGCATCCATGTGCATATTATCTCGGAGTTTTGTGGACAAGCATTCTGTGTCGACTTTCCCTCTTTTCAAGAGTTGGGATATCGCTATAGGGAATGGTGTGATCTCGGTGTCCCTTGGTTGTCGATCATGTCCCTTGGTTGTCTGTGGACACGAGCTTTATGCCGATTTTATCGTCCACGATATTACCAACTATGATGTCGTTCTTGGGATGGATTGGCTGGGTTGTTTCTTTGCTACGATCGACTGCCGACGGAAGAAGTGGTGTTTGAGATTCCAGGTCACCCGATCTTCGAGTTCGACAGCAGTAGCAGTTCACTTGGGCCTGTCAGATTTTGGGCCAAGCCAGTGGTGGAGTTTGTAGCTATGCAGATGGAGGTGAGTAGACCAGCTGTGGTGAGAGATTTCGATGACGCCTTTCCCAATGAGTTGTCAGGACTGCCGCTCGATCGAGCTCTTGAGTTCTTGATTTATCTTATTCTGGAAGCGCAGCCCATTTCGAAAGCACCATATTGTATGGCTCCAGCAGAGTTGGAGGAGCTGCGTAGACAGTTGGACGAGCTCTTGCAGAAGCGTTATATCCATCTGAGTGTGTCTCTGTGGGGAGCACATATTCTGCTGGTGAAGAAGAAGTACGGTTCGCGTCGGATGTGCGTGGACTACAGAGAGTTGAATGATGTCACTATCAAGAACAAGTATCCGTTGCTGCGTATAGACGACATTTTCGATCAACTTGGAGGATCGAGGGTATTCTCTAAACTGGATCTCAGGAGCGGATATCACCAGCTCAGAGTGAAGAAGGATGATGTGCAGAAGACAGCATTCAGAATGAAGTATGGACACTACGAGTTCGTGGTTATGCCTTTCGGTGTGACCAACGCACCCGCAGTTTTCATGAACCTGATGAACCTGATTTTCTACGACTTCTTAGATAAGTTTGTCGTTATCTTTATTGATGACATCTTGATCTATTCGAAGTCAGAAGAGGAGCATGTCGAGCACTTGAGGACAGTTCTGGAGATTCTGAGGAAGCATCGCTTGTATGCGAAGTATTTCAAGTGCGAGTTCTGGTTGGATAGAGTTGCCTTCCTTGGACATATGGTGTCAGGAGATGGCATATCCGTGTATCCGGAGAAGATCAAGGCTATCAGAGAGTGGCCGATTTCACGGACAGCGTCGGAGATCAGGAGTTTTCTTGGGCTAGCAGGATATTCTCGGCGCTTCATCAAGGATTTCTCCCGTATTGCAGAGCCGATGACTAGACTGATGAGGAAGGATATATCGTTCGTTTGGTATGATGCTTGTGAGGAGGCCTTTTCTATTCTAAAGGAGAGATTGACGTCAGCCCCTGTTCTAGCTGTGCCTGATCGGAGTGGTGGTTTCGAGATCTTTTGCGATGCATCTTGCAAAGGTCTTAGTTGCGGTTTGCATCAGCATGTGCACGTGGTCGCATACGCTTCTCGACAGCTTAAGGCTCACGAGAAGAACTATCCGACGCACGATTTGGTGTTGGCTGCAATTGTATTTGCGCTCAAGATTTGGAGTCATTTCTTGCTGAGTGAGAAGGTGAAGATTTTCACTGATCACAAAAGCTTGAAATACATCTTTACGCAGAAGGAGCTCAACATGCGACAGCGTCAATGGTTAGAGCTCATGGCAGATTACGAGATCGACTTCCAGTATCATCCTGGCAAGGTGAATGTGGTTCCTGATGCCCTGAGCAGACTTCCAGTGGTTATGATGTTGACTTCACAGTGGAGGTTGCAGCAGGAGTTCTGTGAGTCAGGCTTGAGATTGTGCTTCCTAGAGAGGTTTCATCGTTGATGTGTATGCAGATACAGTCGACGATCGTGGATCGGATCAAGGCAGGTCAGGCTGGAGATCTGAAGCTGAAGAAGATCCGTGAGCAGGTAGAAGCCGGTCTACGGACTGACTTTCTGATTCATGAGGATGGCTCGCTGAGGTATGGAGCCAGAGTTTGTGTGGAAGCTGGAGATATTAGAGAGGAGCTGCTTGTTGAGGCACATAGTTCGTCGTATTCTGTACATCCTGGATGCACTAAGATGTACCAGGACCTTCGCCTAAACTACTGGTGGCATGGCATGAAGCGGAGTGTGGCACGGAGCGTTGCCAAGTGGTTGTTATACCAGCAGGTTAAGGCAGAGCATCAGCGTACGGTAGGGTTGCTTCAGCCACTTCTAATTCTGGAGTGAAAGTGGCAACACATCACTATGGATTTCGTGATAGGACTGCCTCGGAGTCCAAAGCAGAATGACACAGTTTGGGTAATCGTGGACCGATTGACCAAATCTGCGCATTTCATCCCTTTCTGGGTGGGACAGTCGACAGAAACACTAGCGAGGAGATACATGGAGGTAAATTCTTTTACTCTCATTTTATTTCCTTTCCCTAGTATAGATAGTGACGTAACGTGAATCGTGCAGAAGATCGTGCGACTTCACGGAGTCCCCGTGAGTATCGTGTCGGACATAGACACGAAATTCACATCTCAGTTTTGGCAGAGTCTGTAGAAGAGTCTGGGTACGAGTCTGAGTTTCAGCACTGCGTACCACCCACAGACAGATGGCCAGTCCGAGAGGACGATTCAGATTTTGGAGGACATGCTGAGAGCGTGCATGTTGGACTTCAAGGGATCATAGGAGGATCATCTTCATCATATAGAGTTCGCATATAATAACAGCTACCATGCGAGCATTGGCCTGGCGCCATTTGCCGCTCTTTATGGGAAGAAATGTCAATCACCACTGAGTTGGGATGACATTGGAGACATGGGGCTGTTAGGGCCATAGATGATTGTTGAGGCGCTGGATGTTATGAGGAACATCAGGGAGAAGCTGAGGATTGCTCAGGACCGTTTCAAGCATTGGGCAGATGCTAAGCGGCGACCGTTGGAGTTTCGGCCTGGAGACCATGTTTTTCTCAAGATCTCTCTGAATCGAGGAGTTATACGATTTGGAAAGAGAGGCAAGCTGAGTCTGAGGTATATTGCACCCTTTGATGTCCTAGAGCGTGTTGGAGCAATGGCTTACCGCTTGGCATTACCGCCATCACTGGAGGGAGTTCACGACGTATTTCACGTATCTCGGTTACGTCGATATGTCAGTGATCCATCTCATGCTGTGGATTTCTCGGAGATCACGATTCGACCGGACCTGACCTACAATCAGCAACCAGTTGGGATTCTGGATCGATGGAAGAAGCAGTTGAGGAATAAGACCGTCCAATGGCGTCATGGTTGACCTGGGGAGTCTACCTGGGAGCGAGAGGAAGAGATGAGAGAGCGCTTCCTGCATTTATTTCTAGAGCAGTAGTGGATGTTGATTCCGAGGGCAGAATCATTCATAAGGTGGGTAGGATGTCACGGTCGCTTTCCGACCGAGTATTCTTTGTACGCGTATTTTCATTTTCATACTCGAATTTTTCTTTGTCTCTTTTCTATCCGGAACACGCGATGTTATATATCGTTGTGACCAAATGGAAGAGTTGTATTTTGTGGTAATTTTTATGAACGTCATTTCACGTGTCGTTCTTCCACAAATTAGCTTTGTTTGTAGGTGTGTTTTGAACCTATAGGTTGTAGCGGTTAGTTTTAATTTATTTAGCGTTGTCCCTCAACCCTTTGCCTGTTCGAACCCCCTTTACCCCAACCCTCTCGTCGTCACGATCGTTACAATATTTTTATCGTAATTTTTAGACATCGTTAGATCGACCCGCTAGTTATCCCATTGTTTTAATATATTAAATCCCTAAGTTTAATAATTCAAATTCTAAATTAATTAACCTAATTAAATCTCATTAGATTCATACGTATTACCTATTATTCCTTACTCTATATTGCACCCTAAGCTATACCCCTTCCTCTCACATTCTCTCTCCCACTTTATCCTTAACTACACTCCTTTTATAAGTCAAATAGCAAAATCACTATGAAATCTCATATGTATCACCTAATATTCAATCTAGGCTATTCAACACACTAAATAAACCCCCTCTCCCTCTACATCTCTCTCTCTCTCTCTCTCTCTCTCTCTCTCTCTCTCTCTCTCTCTCTCTCAAATCCCCTTAAACGAACCCCTTTTCCACCTTAAATAGCATTTTTATCATTCTATTAAACCGAAACAGCTAGGCCTTCCTCCTCCTCGCGAAAACAACCCAGCGCCGTCATCTTTTCTTCGTAGGTCCGACCTCTCTCACCCTCGCCATTGCTCTGACCCATCGCCTGCCTGCCTCGCCGATAGCCACCTCCCGCGGCCACCCCCCATGCCAGCGTGCGCCTCCTTGCGCCGTCGGTAGCCCAGGCCGCCCTACCCTCGCGTTGTTCCCTTTCGTTCTGGCCATCCCCTCACTGGCAGCCGCCTCCCGCGGCCTCCCGCGCCCGGCCAGCCCGCCCTCTGACGATCCAGCCACCCGGAGACCCCATCAGGCCGGCTGCCACCCCTCAGCAGGCCGCTGTCCCCTCTTCCCACCGCCGCAGCTACGTTCTGGCACCGTCAAACCTCTCTCGCAACCTCCCTGTCGCATCAGATCCTTCGCTCAGCCCCTCAGGCCGGCGACCAACCCTGTCGCATGTTTCCTCGCCAGCGACTCTTGTTGTCCGCGTCTTCTCGACACATAGCACCTCTCTGCTGACGTTCGAACGCCGTGCGACTGTCCTCTTCCCCTCCACGTCGCTGTTCGGTGATCGTGTCGCTACCAGGCTGATCGTCGTTCGTTGTCGCTGTCCTGCCGTACCCTTTACACTACCGGAATCTAACCCCTGACGTCGCTACTCGACGTCAGTGTAGCTTTCGCGTCGTGTTAAGGTAAAGCTCTATCTGTAGGAACCCCCACATCGCATGTTAATCAAGGTAAAACAGTAATTTTACTGCTTTGAATAAATCACTAGTCGAACCTTAATAATACGGGACTGTAGGTTGGATCGTGGACTAAGTACATTGGTAGATCTTGGACCTTGTTGAACGGTGATAGCAGCGTGATTGTTTTCAGGCGAGTAAAACTTGCCAGTATTTGTTTAGGCCATGTTTAGGCCAATCTGTGAAATAGCGTAAAAGAGACTAGGCGATAAAATGATAGTCGCCTAGACACCATGCTTGATCTAGCTTGACAACGAAACTAGATCCGACACCCTTGCTATACTATCATTTCATACCGCATGTCACGTTTAATTTCAAATTAATTGTATGCACTTTTAACTGCTTATTGCCAAGTTTCTGCATTTGCCATGTCATTTCATGCATTAACTTCCTTTATCATGAATGTGTAGCACACGCTACAATAAATTGTAACCTGCGGCGAGTAGGATCCTGACCCCTACATCATATAAAGGCTAGACACCTGCATGACGGGTACAACCCTATGCCAAACACACTTTCTGGCTCGTGATCCAGAAGATGGGTGACAGTACATATACACATGGAGGGGTAGGGTTAAACGATCGCTTGAGCAAAGAAGTGTGCCCGTACATCCACTTCAGCCAAAAGACGGAAACTCTGTGCACGACGTGATAAGCTAGTTTTCGTGAATTCGTGAAATAGTGTTGAGTAGCTTCAGCTACGACGTGCGTGCTTTGTTACTATCATGTTCATTTTAATTGTTGCATTCTTTAAATACCATGCCATATCATCATGTTAAAACTGCTAATTGCATTACTATTTATATGTTTCCTTGCACAAAAGTCTTCCGTATACCTTTTGGAGACTTTTGCTGACATGTGTCATTTTCTCTTTAGGTGTCGCATATTAGGTGATGCGTCTGAGATATTTGCTGAGGACGATCAGTATGCAAACGTTAATTTTGAGGTTTCTGCAGAGGCAGAGTTGGAGGACACCGGAGACCAGTCCTAGTCTCAGCTGGAGACTTCTTTTTAGTTGTTGTTTGATTTCTAGTAGTTGATGTTAGGTTTTCGATGCGTAGCACCTTATCTCTCTGTTTATGTTTCGGCCATGCTTGGGGCCTTTTACTTTCAGACTCTATACTTCTTTATGACTATCTCTGCATGTTGGAATAATATCTGGATGATGTTTAGTGGATATTTTTAATGTCTGCTTTTCTTTTCTTATTGTTGTTGTTTCGTCGCATTGCAAGAATCTGCTAATGGTTTAACACAGAGACGCTTATCAGACTGTAGCTTCACAGCTCCAAGTCTGAGTGGACCTCTTCACGTGTCGTCTTCCATACTTGGGAAGCGATGCGTGACAAAGTTAGAATTTTGGCAACTCTGGGAAAGGTGACGAAAACAAAGCTATTCCTCCAGTCACCGATCATATGAGGTAGCCCCATCAGGACATCCTTGCCACTCCTGGCCGAAATGTGAAGCCACGTCCCCAGAGAAGCGAGCCGAACCTGGTAAAAGTAAAATAAGAGCGGTAAGGTCGGCACTGCCCCGTGAAACTGACAAATCATGACAAAATCGACCAAAGAGGGGACCGAGTGGGGGGTCAGTTGACAGATGGATAGCTGCAAGAAGGCCATAACCTCGAGAAGAGAAGGATGAAGGGAAAAGTAGCGCCCAAGCCGAAACATCTCGGTATACACCCTGATCTCCGAACT
The DNA here is from genome assembly GCA_030789695.1 of Scilla litardierei. Lineage (NCBI taxonomy): Eukaryota > Viridiplantae > Streptophyta > Magnoliopsida > Asparagales > Asparagaceae > Scilla > Scilla litardierei. Next base: position 70,263,994 of record CM061138.1, on the reverse strand, counting down.
CCCAGGGAAACAAATCCACTCATCATAAAAGGGGGCCCAAACCCCATACGGATGAGAGAGATACTCGGTCCTAATCCTTTCAACCTCAGAATAAGAAATCCGAAGGGATGCAATACCCCTCTTCTCTAAAGGGGCCCCTTCGTTGGATCAAAGCATCAACTAGCAAGCCTTTTCCCCTTACAGAAGCTCCTTCAATCTAAGGAAGTGGAGGAACTCCCCGAGTCCCATTGAGATCATCATGTTCAGGAACACCCCTGATCCTCAATACCCTCTCCATCAATCGGAACATGAACACTAACAAAGGAGGAAAATTACCTTACAAAGTCGAAGAGGAAGCACCAAGGGCGAGCCGAACACAAGGTTCTCCGATGACGGGACGAGACGGGACATGCATGGAATAATGGGACGCGAAGAAGGCTCCTCCCAAGAGATCCACCGTCTTATATGGGAAGTGACGTCGAATCCAGACCTTCCGAAAGGAGACACGTGTCAACATCACAAGGTGAGTGACTCTCCAAATCCTACACCCACGGGGCGGGAGAATTTTCTTGGCGTCCGACGCCATGATGGCTTTCATTAAATGCACCGTCTTGATTGATGTGCCAGTCAAATCCCCACGTATCACATCTCTCGATCCGAACCGCCACAGCATATTGACTAGGGGGATGGGGACCATTGATACAACCCTCGAATGGGCCTGAAGAGAAGCGAATCGACTACTCGACCCGACGCCCTCCGCGGGCTCTGGGCCGAATGCCTCATTAGCAGAGCGAAAACCCACGGCCCAAAACCAAAGCCCAAGTGACCTTGAGCTCCATGTGATTGAATAAATCCATCCCAAAAACCAAGCCTGCGTTGATGGGCAATCAAGCCACCATCAATGTGGGCGGTCACGATTAGAGGAGCCATGAACGCCATGAACGTGAGGGTGTATCAAGAGGAGGCGTTGACATGACGCTCTCCTACAAGTAAACAATAGGCTGAAGGCCAAAGGGACGAATTTTGGATATCTAACACCCATGTATACACCCCCCCATACACCTGGTCCCACCACATATTTCTCCCTCCATAGTCAGCTTAAGAACTCATGCACGGCTTCCTAGTGAGCCGTACTCGATTCCACCGAGCACACTTTAGTCAAGTTCTGACTTAGGCATTGGAGGAGACTTGGCCAGAGCCAAGGTCCGACCCCCGGACAAGTTGCTCGTTTTTCAGATCGAAGGAGACATCATCCCGTCGAAGCTTAACTTCGGTGCCCGTTCGCTCGGCCCCGAGCATCCCCGCACCTTGGCCAGCTCGGCCAATCAACCCCGGAGGTCATCATCCAGCCGAAGCCCAACTTCGACATTCTGTTGCTTGGCTCGGAGCATCTCTACAACATGATCTGCTCGGTCGACAGGCCCCGAAGGTCCTCCACGTCTTCCACGTCAGCGACGAACTTCAGACCTCCGTACTACCAACATGTGGTGAGAAAACACCCGAAAACAATTCCAATTTTCACTTAAGCTAAGGTTTAGAATTTTACTGTATAAATTAACTTGTAAGTTTATTTTCTTTAATTATGAGAATACTAGAAATAACCCTTGCACAGTGTGCACGTGGACCCCAAGAAAAAGTACCCACATGATGTGAAACCCTTTCGTAGTTGAAAGGAGAGAGAGGGGGAGAGAGAGAGAGAGAGAGAGAGAGAGAGAGAGAGAGAGAGAGAGTGTGTGTGTGTGTGTGTGTGTGTGTGTCTGTGTCGTCTAGGGGTAAAATGGGAAAAATTAGGGGTTAAAGTGCAAAAAAATTTGGGTGGAAAAGTGGAAAAAGGCCAATGGCAAACTCGTAAATATGGGGAAGATGGAGTTTTTGGGGTGTTCTTGGGTTCATGCAAAGGCAATGGCAAACATTTAAATAGTGGGCTTTGGAAGGGGCTTTCTCTTTAGAGGGATGAGGTGGCACCCATATATGGGAAGTTGATGTGGCACCCCGCTCCTTTTGCCACATGGGACAGTGGGTATCACTTGGGGTTGTCCTAGTAGGACAAACACCCTCATTTGTTTACATGTACACATAGTGCACGTGGACACCCAAAAAAACTCACACATAATGCCGGCCTGCAAAAATGGCAAAGGAGAGATAAGGGTGAGCGTATGTGTATTGTCTTGGGGGGAGGGTGAGAAGTCTTATAGGCAAACCCGCAAATACCTGGGTACATGGTTGTTGTTTTTGGATTAGTGGGGGTGTGTGTTATTTGGGGGGTTAAACGGAAATGGCAACCCAATAATTATGTGGCAATAGGTTTTTTCTTGGGGATGATGTGTCATCACATGTGGCGCCGTAACATTGCCACATGGGACTAAATTCAAAAACATCCATCAAATGTATAAAAGACTAGAAATATCCTATGCACAGAGTGCACGTGGCAAACCCACCTCCCCCCTACACAGTATACGGTGCATGCACGCAACCAAAAAGGAGTGAGAAGTGTGGATGTGAGAGGGTATCGTAGGGGGGATAAAATGCTTAAAAGCAAGTGGTTAAATTGCAAAAGTACATTTGGGGGGGGCAAAGTTCATATGTCCCAATAGCATACTCCTAAAATAGGTGGGAGAGGGAGGTTTATTTGACAATAACAAGCTTGTAATTCATGGGAATGTGTGGCTTTTCTTTGGGTGCTGCACAACAACACTCCAAATCAGATCCTGTTGGATCATTAATCCAACATTGGGCTTATATGTAAAATAATTATATGATGCAGGTTGTCATATTAAGTTAAGCTTGCTAAAAGTGATCTATTAAAGATATTGGCTATTTGGGCTTTAATGAGTCGGTTAGGATGTGGGCCTTTAACGTGTAGAGACAATTTGGCTTTCTGTTTTAATAATGGGCTAAAACAGAAACACTAGAGCATAAGGACTCTTTGCCTATAAATATTATGGTCATGATCCCCAGATCGTATGAACAAAGTTAGTCTTTTTATGCATCCCATCAACAGATTAGGACCAGAGAAAAGCTAAAGGATTTCTCTTGGAGATTCGTGCAGATCTGAAAGGCCAATAACACAGATTTAAAGGTTTTAGCGCTATGGATTCAAGTATGCTTCCGCAATATAGTTGACAGATTATTTCTTATTGATTTGACATGATTTATCTAGATTATTAGTGATGGTATTCATAACAATAATTTAGATACAATCCTCACAAGTGGTATCCGAGCCTTATCATGTTAAATCGATGAGATTTACAATTCCATATTATATTTGATTGATTTTCGGATCAAAATCACTTTTTCTTTTATTATTATTTTTCGAAATTAAAAAAATAAAAGAGGGGCGATGGCACCGGCCGCCGGACCCCCATAAAGACTGAAAGGGGAGGGGGCAACGGTGGCCATAAAAGCCGCCGCTCCGTTTTCCCCTTTCCAAAAACAAAAAAAAACCCTAATTTTTATCCCTAGTTGGCCGTGCCTCCATGGGCCGGCCCACGAGTCCCCTTAGATTTAAAAAAATATCAAGGACCCCAGCGGTCAAATCCTACGACAGAAAGAAATTTTTTTATTTAATGGGACTGGGCTTTTGCTTTGGGCCTATCTTGGGTGTTTTAACACAAATTTAATATTTTTAAGGGAAGAAATAATTGGTCTATGTTGTGTGTGTGTTTGTGTGTTTGTGTGTTCCCTTAAGGATATTTTTTGTGTTAAAGCTTTGGGTTCAATTTAAATTCAAATTTTGTTGTATGGTTAATTATATAATTCGAAATAGATTAGTTGAAACAACAACTCATTGAGCTCCGGTGCTCACCCTAGTGGTTGAATCACTCGATTGTCTCGGTGGAGATCCGGGTTCGAATCCCACTTCCCCCTATCCCCTTCTATTTTTTCTTTATTTTCCAGCTTTTAGGGCTCCGATGGATACCTGGCTTCTCCGTGTTTGGGGTTAAACGATCAGGGCGGGTGTACCCGTGTTCCACGACCCACGTTTCCTGCTTTCCGATGTATCAAAAAAAAAAAAACAACTCACCAAAAGCGGGCTCTTGTGGAAATTCTTTTTATTTCAAACTATAAAAAGATTGTGAGCATACTTTTGTATGACATTTTTGCTTCAAATTTGGATAAAATTAAAAAGAGGGAATAAAAGGTGTATTGTATATTTTCATGTAGCATACTTTTGTATAACATCATAATTCTTCAGAGTTCGGTCGGTTTTCTCGTATGGTCTTATTTGATTGTGGGCCAAATCGGGCCTGGAGTTCGCGGGTTGGTTCCATTCTCGTTGTGTTGATATTTTCATGGGCTGGACCAGACCATGTAGGCCTGCAAAAATTACTTATACCTACAGGTGCCCTATAGTGACTATCATGGGTTTGTCGCCTGGGCCTCATTATTGGGTAACGGCCCGGACTGTTAGGGATGTACAGATGAAAAACAATGGTGGTCATGATGTAGCAGTACAGTCTCTCCCACAACTAGAACTTAGCACTCTCTCTCTCTCTCTCAAAACAAAAAAAGAAATAATTATAAGCACTCTTCGCTATCAAGGATTTTTAAAACACAATTATTCCAACAGCCGGGATGTGGGATTAATTTAAGGTATAAGATATAATTAATTAGCAAGGTCCACCACCAAATGCATGCAGCAACCTCTTGTGTCTCATTACTAGTGAAAAAAATTATACTTAAATGAGGAGGGAAGAACATCAAAATTGTAGCTCTATCAGAGCAGTGGGTTACACATCTTGATGAGACAAGATTCCTAGTCACATTGTCTTGTGTGTTTGTGTGTACCCAAATTCTTTAAAATAATTATTTAATGATCACAAGTATAAGAGATTGCATGGCTTCTCATTTTATGTGAACAGGTATAATAACTGCTACTACGTATATGTTTGTGATAATATGGCTTGTTCCATTAAACTTTTGTTAATTCATGCAATGCGAGGGGGCTTTTCCTCACTGCTTGTCTCAAGAGAAAAACATGGAGTAGCAATATAGTGGTGAGAAATCTAGTTTGAAGATGTAAAAGAACACAGCAACATGGGATTTAAAAGAAGAGCAATATGTGTACCCCTGTCTATAAAAAAACACACAAGTGATTATGTGATGGCATGAGACTTCTTTAACTTTTAGCATGAAATCTTATAGTTAATCTACAAGAAAGCTGTCCAAACGACAAGATCAGATGGGACAATGAGTCATATATAGTATTAGTGTGTGTCATCATCTCCTTTACAGCAGCACACGTGGACACTGACTAAAACACTGGCTGCCCCATTGTTTAATTTGTGGCAGCACCAACAGTAAATACACATCTCATCATCTTAAACAAAAGCTTGGTTAGAATCTTACTTGGGACTAATCACTTGACATCACACTCAAAGAAGCCTTTAGAACAATGTGATGGCTTAGACCATGAAAAATATCTAGTTTCTTACTGTTTTTGAGGCTAATACCTTTACTGTTTCTTGCACTTGTTTAATGCTTGAAGTCTTTAAAAGGTTTTATGTTGGATATCTTCTAGGTTAGTTGGACATTTTTAGCAGCTAACTGAAATTTAATGACCATTCTGTCCTCTTCTTCTTGCTTGAGCCACGTACCTGGACTCATGCATGCCGTTGGGATGATAATGGGCATGTCCAAAGCCCGTTTGGGCTCCCATTTGGGCATGTGATCGGTCCATATTTTATACCTCTTTTCTGCATGTTTTCACGTCATTTCGATTGCTCATATTGCGATTTTCACGATTATTCGATGATATTGCGTTACTTTTCACTATTTCTTGTTGTTGTCGGATTTCAGAAAATATGGAGCAATATGGAGCAAAAATGGACTAAAGGAACTAACGGCACTGAAGGATGAGTGGAAGAAGAAGAAGATCGCCGAAGGAATCGATGAGGAAGCGAGGAGGAGGAGAAATGAGCTCTGAACAGGCCACTTGGCCGAGTAAGGAAGTTCACTCGGCCGAGTGAAGCAGCCTACTCGGCCGAGCAAGACTGACCAAAGACATCTATTTGACCAGAGTGCCACAATGCACCCGGCCGAGTGGTTAATTCTACTCGGCCGAGTAGAGAACTCCACTCGCCCGAGTGGAGGCCAAGAATTCAAAGAGAGTCATGCCGATTTCTCTGTTTTTCTGGATGATCTACAAAATGACATACTCGGCCGAGTCACATTTCTCACTCAGCCGAGTCATATTTCCACTCAGCTGAGTCACACTTTTCACTCGACCGAGTCATATTTCCACTCGGCCGAGTCACACTTCTCACTCAGCCGAGTCATATTTCCACTCACCCGAGTCACACTTTTCACTCGACCGAGTCATATTTCCACTCGGCCGAATGACAAGAGCGCCCGGATTTTCAGACAGCCTCTCATTCTTTTGAAATCTGCTATCATTTCAGCAGGCAAAGTATTTTTCTCATATTGTTTATGGATTGTAGACTTCATGATGGTTCCAACGCCGCTAAGAACGCGCCAATCGGAGGTCGGATGAAATCTGGAGAATTTCTGCAAGTTGACGCTGCAGTGCTGAAACTACTACTCGGCCGACTCATATTTCCACTCGGCTGAGTCAGCGCGGGCCCAGAACTTAACTTGCGGCCAGAGCTGACTTTGGGCATGATTTTCAGAGGGTTTCTAGGTTATTAGCTAGGGTTTTGGGAGGTCTATATATAGGGTTGGTAGCCGTCATTAGAGGGGGTTCCATCTTATTTTCTTGGAGACTATTTTAGAGGTTAGGCCATGCCCTAGGCCCCCTCTTGGATCTAAAAACTTGTAATTGGATTGAAATTCTTCATCAAAGCTAAGTATCTTTGTTCTTGTTGTTTGGATCATCGATTCGATATCTTTTATATGCAAGCAATGTTTTTTATTGATTCCTATATCGTTATTGCTATGCTTGGTTGATCGTTGTTCTATGGAAGGTGATGAACCTTATAGATCTCATGTCAGATTTGTGATGAATGAATTTCTGTGTTGCTAGAATTGTTAGAAGGTTAGATTATGATTGATTTATTACGGATAGCTAGGAATTTCCTTTGATCTAGAGTTTGCAAGAGATTGGGCTCTGATCAATGGGAAGGTCTATATATTCGATTTAGATTTATAATCGAGATTCACTAGATTTGGTTTGCAAGAGATTGGACCAAAGCTAGCATTTTTATTATAAATCTATACCTATATTCGTTTGCAAGAGATTGGACGAATAGGATCTATCACAATCTAGGTTGTAACTTGAGTTTGCACGAGAGTGGGCTCGAGGTGCAATTGAACGATGATGTCGATCTTAATGCTAGTGGCTTAGATTAGGGTTTGCACGAGAGTGGGCCATAATCTATTTTGCTATAGACCGGCAATAATGCGAGAGCATGAGCTTGGTTCTCTATTTAGTTACGACTAGTTCACCTCAATCCACGTCTAGTAATTTTGAGATTCGCGATTCACATGGATGCATGATAATCCGTAGTGGGGATTCCCTAGCCCTAGATGCTTTTATTATATTGAATTCTATCCAACTTCTTTATCATCGACACCGACATCCATCACCATTGTCATTACATCACATCATAACCACATCCACCAATAAAACCTTCATAGTAGAACCAACCTAGGATAGATTGGAGCCAACACCACCTCCTCGTGTTCGATACCCACTTGCCACTATACCGTGCGCTTGCGGTAAAACTACAATTGTTTTCCAGGTGTATATCCGGGAGCGATCAAGTTTTTGACGCCGTTGCCGGGGAGGTGTTTTCCGTTGGGTGCCAATTTGTCATAATTAGGGTGATTAGACTACGAAAAAAATAATAAAAGGAAATTTTCACCCTCGCCACCATTATTATCATTTCTATATTCTTTTGTGCCACCGATATTATTCAGTTAGCATTACAGCAGGTGATGCATTTGAGCTACGATTTGCAGATTTTGTTATGAACCGTGTTTCAGCTGCAGGAACAATTGAGGAGGACATCCATGTCAGTCTTGAAGGGGATAGACTAAATTTTTGGGTTGCTTGCAGGCATTCCCCTCTACATGATACATCCCCACAAGTTGACACACATGAGCAGCCTGCATCACCATTCCAGAGAGAGCCTACATTGATAGCTGATGAAAATGCAAAAGAGCACCCTGTGGAGCCAAAGCATGCTTTCGAGGAGGCCTTACACACTAAGCCAGAGCTTATCGTCGAGGAGGTCTTGCATCGGGACGAGGACACATCCATTCATGAGGATCCTAAGTACTACCCTCCTCCATTAGAGCTTTTCCAGCCACCTCATCCTTCCACTGACGTCGAGGATTATCCCACAGAGCTTAATGTTCCCACTCAGGGAGATATTTTTACCCATTCCATTTCTGAATCATGTATTCCATTTGATATTATTTTGATTCAGATATTTTTGACACGTCGTACTTTTTGCAGCACACATATAATTATGGACCGGAGGTATGCTCGGACGTGTCACAGTTTGATGAACCTATCGAGGAGGTCCACACGTATGATCTGGATTTACCTGAGCAGCTGAGAGAGGACACCACGGAGATAGCTATCAAAGCACAAGATGATATTGAATTATTTCCAGGGAAGTATCGTCCACCACTAATTATTTCATATATTTCTATAGATGATCCTCTTTGGAATACTTTTATTAGGAGGGTGAAATTTTTACAGCGAACTGATGCATCCTATTCTCTGCAGGGTACATGTAGAATCCTTGTGGAAGTGCTGGAGGATGCATTGCTGGAGTTCGTTGGTGTTTGTGGACATACACGCCTGGCGGAGCCACGGAAAGAGCAGTTGGAGCAGTTGCCTGCATCGACAAAGATACTGGATCCGCCTTTTGCTATAGGTGATATCAATCCAGTAATATAGCAATAGCATAAAATTTTATGCTTTAAATAAACACGCATCCTCTCGACAGCGAGATGACCGTATAGAGTTGCTTGATTTGTTAGTTCAGAATAAATATCACCTCATATGACGGCAACAAAAATTTTTAAACCCCAAACCCATTATTTATATATTGACATCTTCATATATTGATGTGTCACACCTTTTTTGCTCACCACCCATTGAGCATCTCTTTCAAGTGAATACTCACATTCTTATTCGTTTGACTCGATCTCGCTTATCAAAGCCATCACATTTTTGATCGAGTCATTTGAATAGGATTGTTTGGTATAAGCTTGGAGGAAGGCGCTCTCACGCATCATTGCATGTGCATATAGTTGCATTAGGATTTCATGTCATTCATTTTACTTTTTATCATTCCCCCCATATTTATCGTTGGTCTTCATATTCTTCCATTATGATCACATTGAGGATAATGTGAAGTTTAAGCTTGAGGGAGTGCATTTCCATGCCATTTAGTTGCACTTTTACTCTATTTTTAGGGTTTTTAGAATTTTTCAAAAAATTTGCATCATCTTTTTGATTTTTCCATCTTATTTTCTTTTTATATGTGTTCTTGCATCATATTGTGTGCTTGTTTTCCTTTTCTTTCCTCTCTTTTACTTTTATTTCTTTATTTTCTTTTCTCTTCTTCCGCTAGATGAATATCGTATGATGATATCTCTTACTGCTTTAGCAACCATCACGATGCTTATTATTCCTTGCCATGCTACTTAGAGTATTCCATAGTCTTGCTATCCATGTGCTTGCTTATATATTCATTTGATGATTCATATATATGAATGCATGATATTGATTAAAGCTGAAAGTATGGATTAGTGTTTAGTATGCTTTTATTGGAATTGCACCAAGATTCACGCATCAATTGTATATCGGAAGCATCTGCCTTATTGTCTTATTCACCTTCTGTTGCATGCCTGATATGATTGTACTCTTACTGCTTGACTTCACTATTTATTGAAATGATTGAGAATATCCATGCTTACATATAAGTTCAGTTGATGTATTATCTTATTGAACCGTTGGTGCACATCTTAGAGTGAACCGAGTGTTACATTATTTCCCTCTCCACTTATATCTTTTATTCTCTACATGTCACTTGAGTTCACCTCCTAAAGCTACTTATATCGCATCTATTTCCAAAAAATCCCTACAAAAGGAAAAGTTGGCTCCAAAAAGTCCAAAAAGCCAAAAAGGAGCCAAAAACCAAAAATACAAATCAAATAGCTCCTACAAAAATCCAAAAATAAAAAATGAGAAACAAAAAGTTCAAAAAGAAAAAGAAAAGTATTTCTCTATTTCATTATTGGAGCCACACAATACTTGGGAAAACCAAGGCAAAAAAAATCCTATTTTCCACTATCATATTCCTTTAGATGTGATGCCTCAAGCTAAGCTTGGGAGGGTGAATTCATTTGACCATATGAGTGAGTACGACATTAGAGTGGAGAGGTGCACGAATGGGGAAGTTTGATAATACTGAGACGTGGAGAATTACTTTAGCTATGGAGATTTCTTATGAATTGATATGAAAGTGTGAATGACATATTTCTTATTCCATTCTCTATTGCATGCTTGATTTGATTCTTATATGCTTCTGTTATAACTCTTGATTAAAAAGTGCATCGCCAACATTTGTATATTAAATTATATGAAATGCGTGATGTGGATATGAATTGATTGTACGAATTTAGAGAGTCCATTTTGTTGTTCTTAAAAGCTTGCTAGTACCATGTTTAAGTAAGATATGAAATCTTTATAGCATGTGATTCGTATTTTCCGAGTTGTCGTGATGTGTAGTTTATGGCTTGAGATCTGAGAGAATAATCTAGCGACCCCTTCCACTTCTTATTCTTCTATCTTTCTTTTTCCTTTTCCTTATTTTTATCCACCGGGTTCTTTGTTTTACTCATCTTCCTCGAGGACGAGTAAGAGGCAAGCTTGGGGGATTTTGATTGGTCCATATTTTACACCTTTTTTCTGCATGTTTTCACGCCATTTTGATTGCTCATCTTGCGATTTTCACGATTATTCGATAATATTGCGTTACTTTTCACTATTTCTTGTTTTTGTCATATTTCAGGAAATATGGAGCAATCGGGAGCAAAAATGGGCTAAAAAAGTAACGACACTGAATGATGAGTGGAAGAAGAAGAAGAACGTCGAAGGAATCGACGAGGAAGCGAGGAGGAGGAGAAATGAGCTCTGAAACAGGCCACTCGGCCGAGCAAGGCAGTTCACTCGGTCGAGTTAAGCAGCCTACTCGGTCGAGCAAGACTGACCAAAGACATCTGCTTGACCAGAGTGCCACAATGCACTCGACCGAGTCGTTAATTCCACTCGGCCGAGTAGAGAACTCCACTCGTCCGAGTGGAGGCCAAGAATTCGAAGAGAGCCATGCCGACTTCTCTGTTTTTCTGGATGATCTATAGACTGACGTACTCGGCCGAGTCACACTTCTCACTCGACCGAGTCATATTTCTACTCGGCCAAGTCACACTTCTCACTTGGCCGAGTCATATTTCCACTCGGCCGAATAACACGAGTGCCCAGATTTTCGACAGCCTCTCACTCTTTTGAAATCTGCTATCATTTCAGCAGGAAAAGTATTTTTCTCATATTTTTATGGATAGTAGACTTCATGATGGTTCCAACACCGCCAAGAACGTGCCAAACGGAGGTCGGATGAAATCTGGAGAATGTCTGCAAGTTGATGCTGCAGTGCTAAAACTGCTACTCGGCCGAGTCATATTTCCACTCGGCCGAGGCAACGAGGGCCCAGAACTTAAGTTGCAGCCATAGCTGACTTTAGGCACGATTGTCTGAGGGTTTCTAGGGTTATTAGCTAGGGTTTTGGGAGGTCTATATATAGGGTTGGTAGCCGTCATTAGAGGTGGTTCCATCTTATTTTCTTGGAGATTATTTTAGATGTTAGGCAATGCCCTAGGCCCCCTCTTGGATCTAAAAGCTTGTAATGGGATTGAAGTTCTTCATCAAAGCTAAGTATCTTTGTTCTTACTGTTTGGATCATCGATTTGATATCTTTTTATATGCAAGCAATATTTTTTAGTGATTCCTATATCGTTATTGCTATGCTTGGTTGATCGTTGTTCTATGGAAGGTGATGAACCATATGGATCTCATGTCAGATTTGTGATGAATGAATTTATGTGTTGCTAGAATTGTTAGAAGGTTAGATTGTGATTGATTTATTACGGATAGCTAGGAATTTCCATTGATCCAAAGTTTGCAAGAGATTGGGCTCTGATCAATGGGATGGTCTAGATATTTGATTTAGATTTATAAACGAGATTCACTAGACTTGGTTTGCAAGAGATTGGACCAAAGATAGTATTTTTATTATAAATCTATACCTATATTCGTTTGCAAGAGATTGGACGAATACTAGCTATCACAATCTAGGTTGTAACTCGAGTTTGCACGAGAGTGGGCTCGAGGTGCAATTGGACGATGATGTCGATCTTAATGCTAGTGGCTTAGATTAGGGCTTGCACGAGAGTGGGCCCTAATCTAGGTCGGCAATAGTACGAGAGCGTGAGCTTGGTTCTCTATTTAGTTACGACTAGTTCACCTCAATCCAAGTCTAGTAATATTGAGATTCACGATTCATAAGGATGTATGATAATCCATAGTGGGGATTCCCTAGCCCTAGACGCTTTTATTATATTAAATTCTATCCAACTTCTTTATCACTGATACCGACATCCATCACCATTGTCATTACATCACATCATAACCACATCCACCAATAAAACCTTCGTAGTAGAACCAACCTAGGATAGATTAGAGCCAACACCACCTCCTCGTGTTCGATACCCGCTCACCACTACACCGTGCGCTTGCGGTAAAACTACAATTGTTTTCCGGGTATATATCCGGGAGCGATCAACATACACACTACAACCCCTTCATTAAAGAAGATGATATAACCATTTTCTTACATATTCTTTAATGAAGGGCTTGTAGAGCGCATGCTCAAATGAGAGCCCAAATGGGCTTTGGGCATGCCTATTATCATCCCTACCTGTCATGGCTTAGTAGGCCTCCTCCATGGGCCGAGTACTGCAATTAATGTTAGGCCACCAAAAAATTATGGTTTTGAGTTCCAAAAAATACCTTAAATTCCTGATTAAATCCTAGATATATATATGTGTTAATTTCTATAATATGGCACACAACTCTCCACTTTGGTATGATATTGCACAATTGAGCACACTGGCCGAATTGGTTTTGCTCTTGGGCTTTCCCGTAAAAGGCCTTATACCAGTTGTGATGGGTTTTTTTAATCCAAAGAAGCTTTTTCAGTTTCATCAAACTTAACATGTATAGACTCAATAATAGTCAAAGTGCATTTTTTATAAATCCTATAAGCTTCGATCCTTGACGGATAGCCCACAAACACCCCTTCATCTGATTTGGATTCAAATGTACCTATTTGATCTCCAGTATTTAATATGTAGCCCATGCATCCAAATACTCTAAAATATGAAATAATATGAGTGTTGTCATGCCAAAGTTCATAAGATGTTTTGCTCATCATTGGTATAATCATAAGTATATTACTTACATAGCAAGCGGTATTTACTGCCTCGACCCAAAAAATACATAGGCAATGCATACTTGTTCAACATACTTCTAGCCATCTCCTTCAATGTAAGATTCTTTCTCTCGAACACCTCATTTTGCTGATGTGTTCTAGGAAAAGAGAACTCATGCCAAATGCATTTTCTGAACAAAAGTTCTCAAAAATTGAGTTCTCAAATTCGCCTCCATGGTCACTTTTAATTTCCACAATAGAAAGATTTTTCTCAATTGAAACTTGATTGCAAATATTTTGAAAGTTTTCAAAAGAATCTGACTTTTTGGATAGAAAGTAAACCCATTTAAACCTAGAGTAGTCATCAATCAAGACTAAGCAAAATTTCTTACCACCTAGGCTAGCAATATCAGTGGGTCCAAACAAATCTATGTGTACCAATTCCAAAATACGTGAAGTAGCAACACCTCTAATGCCACTAAAAGTGGATCTTGTTTGTTTACATTTCATGCATGCCAAACACTACTTACCGTTCTCATACCGTTAATGTGGAAGTCCTCTTACCAAATTTTTGTTCTCAACTTTCTGCATTAGTCACATGCTCGCATGTGCCAATTGCCTATTCCATAAGGTAGCATCTTCTTCACTGACAAGCAAACATTTTGATATTGTTAGATCTTCAATCGTAATTGTATAAACATTGTTCTTTCTATTAGCCGTAATGAGAGTATTACATATGGCATTATCAATAATTTTAGAAAATTTAGAATCAAACACCACATTCATACCTTTGTCGCATAGTTGGCTAATGGAGATGAGGTTGTGTTTAAGATTTTCAACCCATATGACATTTGTGAGTTGGAAAGTGTCGTTACCTACGACACCTTTGTCTATTACCTTGAATTTGTCGTTTTTCCCCAATGTAACACTACCTCATTGCTTCACAATGCTAAGAAACTTATTGCTTAGCCCAAAATGTGCTTCTCTCAAGCGAAAGAGTCCGTGCAAGTAATATAGATCTGGGAGTCCAGATGTCGAATCCTCGAGAGAAAATCTGTTGCAACCACAAAGATTAAATCAAATAGAAAGCCAACGTAAAGAGACTAACCACTTTTGATGGTGATGGTTTGAATGGGTTTGATCGTGGATTTTAGTACGTGAACAATATGAGCAAAAGAAACTTTCGTTTATAAAAATATCTATGAGACGTATGCACATGGTATGGGTTCATTAGGGTCCATGATTTGTATTAACTTGGTTGATTAAATATAACGCAATGAATTCTCTTTTTGAAAGCAATTCATTGGAGGATACCCTTGTGGGGATTAAAGTACAATATTGAATACGATCGTTGCTAAAGTTATAATCTTTTAAATATAGATATGAAACTCCCTTTTGGAGAGATCAAAACTCACCCTTGTGGGACGATCATCAACTCAATCACATTCTTTTGGAAGATGAAAAAGATGATTTTAAAATAAAGATTACAACTTTATCAACAATTTAGCACAAAGATTCAACCAAGTAAATGCAAATCATCTCTCCTAACTACACCATACCATGCACAATGAAAATTTAGCCACACATACTGAAAATAACTAAGAATTTCATCACATTAAACATGGTTCCAAGCAATACACGTAAATAGAGTTCAAAATACGCAATAGAGTTCAAGAATATCACCAAATACGCTCGCTTTTAGCCTAAGAAACCCCATCTTCTTCCTCTAAAAACTCTCTGAAAAATAGCCCAGGTTGCTCTCTGTAATCTCAGGGAATTGCTGCAAAAATCGGCTCCAAAATCGCCCAAATACGCCAAAAATACCAAGCAAAAACCCTAAAATACCTTATATAAGAACATTGCGGGTTTAATAGCTTAACGGGTCCCAAAACCGCACCCAAATCGCCTCAAACCCGCATCCGCAAGCCGTCGCAAATTAGAACCGTTGATCAAAGCGGGATTGCGCCAGGAGCTGCCACGTGTGCTTTAAGATTCGGGTTCCGCTCTTCGCTCCGAGTTCATCTCGGAGTTTGATCTCCACCGTTCGATCGGAATCGTACGCTCGAAATTTCGCCACGTCGCTCACACCAATTTCCATTTTTCGTTGATTTTTTTTGCTACCGCCGCATTTGATGCACCGTTGGATCGTGGGTTGATTCGAGCGGGGTGAATACTGGCCGTCGGATCTCAGATCTGCGCTGTTCGTATCGACTCGCATCCGCTGCTTCGAAGGAACCCATCTCAGTCGTTCGTTGACGATCTAACAGTCGAGAGTCGACCGCTCCGTTTGCTTCGTTCGTTCGTTGGATGAGGCGAGAACGCCGCCGATGATCGCCGCGTGGCACGCGGATGCCCGCTCATGCTGCATCATTGCTTCGCTTTTCTGGCCGTTGGATTGTGATCCAACGGTCACTGAAGTGCCGCATCGCCAATGCTGCCAACGCCGTTGGATAAGGCGCAGACACTCTAGATCTTGCCACGTATGCAGCAGCTGTACGCGTACAAGCGTATTTCCGCCGTATATTCATATTTTCTCCATTTAAAATGTATCCTGCATTCAAAAATACACAATAATTAGCACAGATCTAAGAAAAATACAAATAAATAGTCGTTGGAATCGTGAGATCGAGACCAAGCCATGAAAAATATAAAAAGGCAGAAATACTCAGTTATTTGCTGTTTTGTGCTCAAATAAAGTGATTTCTCTAATAAATGATGATGTACAAAATACGAACGTATTGGAGAACAATTAAACATCATAAACACACAAAATATTGCCAGATGAGGGGTTAAATATGCAATATTCAACCCGAATCACACCCTCCAACTAGTGTTTTGCTAGTCTCTAGCAAAGTGAGCAAAAAATGATATCAAATATACACCTAGATCACCTTATCAGATCTCAAATCATTCACCACCAAACTACAACGACAAAAGAGATGACCACACACTAATATCAAGTTTTCAAGCTCATTAAGTAATGGTACTCGTGGGTTTAAAAATGAAGAACAAGTATTTCTAAAATGGTTATAAAATCGACTTATCTTCACTTTCCAATACTTCATAGCGCATAGTATACAAAATCAATGGCTCACACCTTTCAATTAGAGATTCTAACTTGGAGCGTAGATGTTTCATGCAAAGCAAGCATAAAGAATAGAATGGTATCAAGCCATACACACATAAATCTTCATTCATAGGAAATCACACCATATCTTGTGCTTTCTTTAAGCTTTGGAAGTTCTCTTGCCTTGCTAGTTATGCACACTTATTCTCTCTTTTCTTTCTCTTTTTAATAGTTCCGCGTAACACGCATCAAGCAACATTTACGGAAAAATGTATAACTTAGATCGCTCCATCAAATAAGTGAGGTTCCGGTTAATGGCTCCCAAATCAGACGATATGTAACGGCCAGTAATTTTTAGGTATGATTAATTGCGTGTCTGCTTGTATTTTTCTTCCGGTTGTTGGAGTATTTTTATCCGTAGAGTCGACGCGGGCGCGTCTAACTTTTTCACTGTAGTTTCATAGTTAATATAGTTATTTTATTTTACTAATTACTTAGGTAAGTTATTTTACTAATTACAAATTACGATTACTAATTTATTTTACTAATTATCAATAATTACTTTGGTTAATTATTAGTTACTTAATTAGTTACTTAATTAGCTAATTAATTAGTTAATCCCCCTCCCACGTTTTTCACATCTCAGCCCGATGCATTCCCCTAACTCCTTTCATTAATGTTTAGACTAATTCGTTTGACACGCCTCTTCCACGTTCGAACTTTTCTCTTGCAAAATAACTTAGCTAAGTAATTAGTAAAATAAAATAACTATATTAACTATTAAACTACAATGAAAAAGTTAGACGCGCCCGCGTCGACTCTACGGATAAAAATACACTGACAGAAGTAGACTGCGATGCTACTTTTCTGCTCTATTGATCGCACTCTACTTTTTAGTTTGCCATGCTAGTTTTGCCATGCTAGTTTTGCCATGCTCGTTTATTGGTTTAAATATCATGCTAGAGATACTTTGAGTTACGTCTGATCATGGCGACCCTTCTTTTTGTGGTGGTCTCGCCAGATACAGCACATGTTGAAAAAGTTGCTACAGGGACTACAGACGCTGAGTTTGCTGTAGAGTTTGACCAGGAGGACACTGGTTACTAAGTGTGAGTGTGAGTGTGTTTTTATTATTTAATGTATCGGAGTGGCTTTCTTGGTGTGTATTTGTACTTCGAGTTGTATTTTTTCCTTTCATGTACGCTGCTGGTTTGTAATAAGGTTTATACCACTTCCATGTATGAGTATTTTGGCGTATTTCTGCAACAGAGCCTGTATTGACTTCATTGGTGCCTAGCAGGACTTGCGCATGTTCCTAATAGTAACGTGCCCGAGAGCAGGTCGTTACACGATAATAGGGCATTAGGCCAAAAAGGACCCCTCGGACTATACTACTCGAGCCAACCAAGTTATTTATTTTAGTGACGCACTTATTCATTTTTTTCTTCATTTTTCTCTCTTTTTTTCTTATTTTTGTGTGTGTGCATAAATAACTTAGCAAGATAGCTTCCTCATTGTAATTCTTTCACAAGGATGGGTTATCCTAATCATTTCAAAAGACAGTGTATACTTTCTACCCAAAATCACACAAAGCATGCAAATAGCAACGAATACGAGATAAAAAGCAATGCTCCAGTTATTTTGAGAACTAATGGTGCATGCACCATGGTGTGTTCCATTGAAAGCATACTATTTGCTAATTCGTAATTTCTAGATTCATTAAGTGATCAATCAATCACACCATGGAGAAATATCAACATAAATTTACCACGAGTACTAACATTCATGTCAAATGAGACTGAAATATTTTACAATAGTGGTGGAGGAAAATAAATCACATGTGTATGGTGGTGAATAGATTTCGAGAATTTTCATCACATGAGGTTCATCTCTAGGTTAAATAAATATTGGTGATAGGTCTTGACTCAAAAAAAAATTACAATGTAAAAAGGGAACTAGAAAAAAAATCCTAAAAGAAAAATCCTAAAAGTTTACACCCTCCCCCAACTTAGAATAAACATTGTCCTCGATGTTAGGAAGAGAGAATCATGGAAAGAACACACCTGATTAGTTGCCACCCGAAGGTGGGTCTGTGAGGTCCATGGTGCTTGCTTCCTTGGTCCAAGGCTCGTGAAAATGCTTCAATCTTTGGCCATTTACCTTGAACTCACTCCCGTCTTTTTCATTAAGCAATAGCACTGCGCCATGTGGGAAAACTTCTTTGACTGTGAAAGGTCCAAAACACCTAGAGCGAAGCTTCCCAGGAAATATGTGTAGCCTGGAATTGTATAGAAGAACTTTTTGGCCTGGGGTGAACTCCCTCCTTAGGATCATCATGTCATGGACGGATTTCATCCTTTCTTTTGATATTTTAGCGTTGTCATAAGCATTTCTCCTCAGCTCCTCTAGCTCCAACAGCTGTAACCTGCGAGAAGCAAAAGATGAATCAGTATCAAAATTTAATTTCTTAATAGCCCAATATGATCTATGCTCCAATTCAACAGGTAAGTGACAAGACTTCCCAAAGACAAGACGGTAAGGTGACATCCTCAAAATTGTCTTGTAGGCCGTCCTATAGGCCCACAACGCTTCAAGTAAGCGCAAGCTCCAATCTTTCCTTGAGGGATTCACCGTCTTCTGTAAAATGCCTTTGATCTCTCTATTTGTCAGCTCTGCTTGACCATTGGTTTGGGGTGATATGGAGTAGAGACTTTGTGCGTGACCCCAAACCTCTTCATTAGATTAGCGAACATGTGATTGTAAAAATGGGACCCTCCATCACTGATCAAGCTTTGGGCACTCCAAATCTAGAGAAAATGTTCTTTTTGAGAAATTTGAGCACAACTGAAGTGTCGTTCGACCTGCAAGAAATAGCTTCCACCCATTTAGAAACATAATCGATTGAAACCAAAATATAAACATATCCAAATGAAGGTGGGAAAGGTCCCATGAAATCCATGCCCCAACAATCAAATATTTCAATTTCTAAAATGGGGTTTAAAGGCATCATGTTACGTCTAGTAATTCCCCCTAACTGTTGGCATGCAGCACAAGTCTTACAATAATGAAATGTATCCTTAAACATAGTTGGCCAATAAAAGACACATTGCAAGATTTTTGCCACAGTTTTATTCGCAGAAAAGTGTCCTCCACACACCACATCATGACAAAATTGTATCACATTATTTATCTCATGATCAGGAATGCATCTTCTAACAATTTGGTCACTACAATATTTATAGAGGTATGGATCGTCAAAGAAAAATATTTTACCTCATACTTGAACCTTTTAAAGTCTTGAAGTGACCAAGTTTCAGGAGTCTTACCAATTACTAGATAATTTACTATATCAGCATACCATGGAGAGGTGGAAACACTAAAAAGATGCTCGTCAGGAAAGGAGTCCTTCAAAGGTACATCTGCTGAATCAAGGCCTACTGTCAATCGTGATAAGTGATCGGCTACTAGATTCTCCACACCTTTCTTGTCCTTGATTATGACATTGAACTCCTGCAACAATAAAATCCATCGTATCAGTCGAGGTTTAGCATCTTTTTTGGATAATAAATATTTCAAAGCAGAGTGATCAGTGTAAATCAAGATTGGTGATCCCAAACTATAGCTCCTGAATTTTTTCAAAGCAAATACTACAGCCAGCAACTCCTTCTCTGTGGTTGTATAATTCCTCTGAGCATCATTCAATGTTTTACTGGTGTAGTAAATAACTACTAGAGCTTTGTCTTTCTTTTGGCCTAGGACTGCTCCAACTGCGTAGTTGCTGGCGTCACACATGATTTCAAATGGTAAGGACCAATCTGGGACCTACAAAATGGGAGCAGAAATCAGCAACTTCTTTACAGTTTCAAAAGAATGTTGACACTCAGGTGTCCAAATAAAATCCACATTCTGAGTTAGCAAGTTGCAAAGAGGGCAAGATATAGCGCTGAAATCTTTAATAAACCGCCTATAGAATCCTGCATGACCCAGGAATGATCTGATGTCCCTCACACATTTGGGACTTAGTAGCTTCTCAATTGCTACTACCTTGGCTCTGTCTACCTGAATACCATCTTTAGAGACCAAATGACCAAGGACAAGTCCTTCTGTGGTCATAAAATGACATTTCTCCCAATTTAATAGGAAATTCTTCTCAATACACCTGTCAAGAACATGAGCCAAGTTAGCTAAACAATCATGAAAAGAGCTGCCATATACGGAGAAATCATTCATAAACACCTCCACAATTTTCTCAACCATATCATCAAAAATACTAAGCATGCATCGCTGAAAAGTGGCGGGAGCATTACATAAACCAAACGGCATCCTCTTAAATGCAAAAGTACCAAAGGGACATGTAAAAGTAGTCTTTTCCTGATCCTCTGGTGCAATCTCAATCTAATAGTATCCTGAATAACCTTCTAGAAAGCAATAGTACTCATGTCCAGCCACTCTCTCTAAAATCTGGTCAAGAAATGGTAGTGGGAAGTGGTATTTCCTAGTTCTGGAGTTCAACTTCCTATAGTCTATACACATCCTCCATCTTGTGGTGGCTCTAACAGGGATAAGTTCATTATTCTCATTTTTAACCACGGCGAGGCCAGACTTTTTAGGAACAACCTGTGTAGGACTGACCCATTTACTGTCAGATATTGGGTATATAATGTCTGCATCAAATAATTTTAGAAACTCGCCTTTCACCACTTCTTTTAATGTGGGGTTTAACCTACGTTGCATTTCTCTAGTGGGTTTGGCGTCATCTTCCAAGTAAATGTGACGCATGCATACAATGGGACTAATATCTTTTATATCAGCAATGGACCAACCAATGGCCCCTCTATGCCTTTTCAACACTTCAAGCAAAGAGCTTTCCTGTTCTAAAGAGAGTTTAGAAGATATTACCACAGGGAAGCTGTTTTCATTTCCAAGAAAGGCATACTTGAGATATTCAGGTAGTGGCTTTAATTCAGGCTTTGGATCTTCCACCTCAGATGATATTTGAGTTGGTGCATTTGGTGGCAAAGCCTCGAACCTAGGCTCCCATATCACGTTGAGCTCCTTCGCATTTTCCTGCACAAGAAAGATGTCATCAGTGTCGTCCACAATTGTTTCAACAATATTAGCATCACCATAAAATTCAGAGCAAATATAATCATCCACTAATGAATCAATCGTGTTTACTTTCTCAACCTCATCATTCACATTTGGCAACTTGCAAGTATTAAATATATTAAAATCCAAAGTCATGTTACCAAAAGTGATTTTAAGTTGACCATTCCTACAATTTATTAAAGCATTGCATGTTGCTAGGAATGGTCTACCTAGGATGATGGGAGTGGAATTGACAGTTTGGGGTCTTTGGATGTCTAGAACTATAAAGTCTGCAGGGTAGTAAAATTTGTCCACTTGAACGAGGACATCATCAATGCATCCCTTTGGAACTTTAATAGATCTATTAGCTAATTGCAATATAACAGATGTAGGTTTTAGCTCTCCTAACCCAAGTTGCACAAAGATGGGATATGGCAAGATATTAACACTAGACCCTAAATCCAATAAAGCATTTCCAATCTTTTTAGTGCCAATAGTGCAAGTAATGGTGGGTGATCCATGATCTCTAAATTTAGGTGGTGTATTTTGTTGCACAATAGAGCTAACCTGTTCAGTTAAAAATGCTTTCTTTTTCACATTCAATTTTCTTTTAATGGTGCACAGGTCTTTCAAAAATTTAGCATATGCAGGTATCTGATTTATAGCATCAAGCGGTGGAATATTTATTTGGCACTTCTGAAAATTTCACGAATTTCAGATTGATACTTATCTTTATTTTTCTGAAGTAGCCGATGAGGGAAAGGTACTACCGGTACATATGTTGTAGGCTCTTTCTCTTCAATGACATTTTTGTTCAGACCCACATCCGTGCTCTCTTTCTGCACATCCTCTTGCATTTGATTTTCCTCCTCTTGCATTTGAATTTCCTCCTCTTGTTCAGCTTCTCTGCTTGGTGGGCCAGGTTTGTGAATTTCTTTCCCATTCCTCAGAGTGGACACAGCTTGGCAAGGCTTCATATTATTATCTGCAGAAGAAGATGAGCTCATATTAGGATTCGGAATTGATTGTGATGGAAGCTTACCTTTCTCCAATGTTGCCGTAAGCCTAGCTAAGCTTTCGCTTATCTGTTGATTTTGCGTCTGTTGAGCTTGAAACTGAGCCTGTTGCTGTTGCAATTGGGCTTGCTGTAATTGAATAAGCTGCTGAAGTGCATCTCCAAATGGTTGCATCTGCTGTTGTTGCATTGGCTCTTGGTCCCTCCTTTGGTTCCCACCTTGGTAGTTGTTATTGTTGTATTGAGGTGGCCTAAACTGAGGAGGAGCCTGTTGCTGAGGTTGCTGATTGGGGCCCCAATTTAAGTTAGGATTGTTGTGCCACCCCTTGTTGGAATTGAAGCCCTGGTAGTTTGTGGATACTTGATTCACCCCTGTTGGATTGCCTAGCATGCTTTTCAAAGCTGGAAGTGTGGGGCATGCACTGGTGTCACGGCCACCAACATCGCAAAGTGCACAAGTCTGCTCTATCTCAACTGCTTTGGCCTCTTTCAAATTTAGAGCTTGAAGCTTGTTTGTGATCATTGCTTCCATCTTTGCCTCCAACGCATCCTCTGGCTTCAAATTGTATACCACTCCTCGTGTTGGCTGGGAAGGTACAGAGTGGCCTCCCCTGTCATACTCTGAAGTAGTATCCCACGTTTGTGCATTCTCTGATATGTCCTCCAAGTACGTCCAAGCTTCATCTGGCTCTTTATCGAAAAATCCTCCATTGCACATCATTTCAACAAATTGTTTCATCTGAGGTTGCAGTCCATCGTAGAAGAAGCCAATAATCCTGCTTTTGTCGAAGCCATTATGTGGACATGCTAGCAATAACTCATTGAACCTTTCAAACGCCTGGTAGAATGTTTCCTCGCTTTTCTGGACAAAGTTCATGATCTGCCGCTTCAATCCCTGTGTCCTGTGAATAGGAAAAAATTTCTTTAAGAATTCAGCCTGTAAATCAATCCATGTAGTAATAGAACGTGATGGTAATGCATTCAACCAGTTCTTAGCTTTATCTTTTAATGAGAATGAAAACAGTTTCAGATATACCGTGTCTTCACTAGTTCTTCCATCAAAACATGTCAGGCACACTTCCTCAAATCCTTTTATATGAAGAAAAGGGTTTTCCTTGTCCAACCCATGAAAGGTGGGTAGGAGTTGGATTACCCCTGGTTTGAAATTAAAAGAATTTGCATCAGTGGGAAAGATAAAGCATGAAGCTATGCTAGTCCTAGTGGGTCTGAGAAGATCTTTTAAAGTTCTAGGAGCTCCAGGTTGCATATTATTTTCATTGTTGTTGCTAAAATTTTCATCCATACTATTAGCAGCCATTTCAAAGCGTCTAGTCAACTTCTGTGTCCTAGGAGTCCTATGCCACATAAACTAGCACAATATTTTTTTTTGTTTTTTTAAAAGCAAAAATTTATATACAGGAAAGTGGAAAGATCTCACCAAAGGTCCTCTGGATGAAATAAACTGTGGTAACAAACCGTTCTCCCCAGCAACGGTGCCAAAAACTTGCTTAGCCCAAAAATGTGCTTCTCTCAAGCAAAAGAGTCCGTGCAAGTAATATAGATCTGGGAGTCCAGATGTCGAATCCTCGGGAGAAAATCTGTTGCAACCACAAAGATTAAATCAAATAGAAAACCAACGTAAAGAGACTAACCACTTTTGATGGTGATGGTTTGAATGGGTTTGATCGTGGATTTAGTACGTGAACAATTAGAGCAAAAGAAACTTTCGTTTATAAAAATATCTATGAGAAGTATGCACATGGTATGGGTTCATTAGGGTCCATGATTTATATTAACTTGGTTGATTAAATATAACGCAATGAATTCTCTTTTTGAGAGCAATTCATCGGAGGATACCCTTGTGGGATTAAAGCACAATATTGAATACGATCGTTGCTAAAGTTATAATCTTTTAAATATAGATATGAAACTCCCTTTTGGAGAGATCAAAACTCACCCTTGTAGGGCGATCATCAACTCAATCACGTTCTTTTGGAAGATGAAAAAGATGATTTTAAAATAAAGATTACAACTTTATCAACGTTAACAATTTAGCACAAAGATTCAACCAAGCAAATACAAATCATATCTCCTAACTACAACATACCATGCACAATGAAAATTTAGCCACACATACTGAAAATAACTAAGAATTTCATCACATTAAACATGGTTCCAAGCAATACAAGTAAATAGAGTTCAAAATACGCAATAGAGTTCAAGAATATCACCAAATACGCTCGCTTTTAGCCTAAGAAACCCCATCTTCTTCCTCTAAAAAATCTCTGAAAAATAGCCCAGGTTGCTCTCTGTAATCTCAGGGAATTGCTGCAAAAATCGGCTCCAAAATCGCCCAAATACGCCAAAAATACCAAGCAAAAACCCTAAAATACCTTATATAAGACCATTGCGGGTTTAATAGCTTAACGGGTCCCAAAACCGCACCCAAATTGCCTTAAACCCGCATCCGCAAGCCGCCGCAAATTAGAGCCGTTGATCAAAGCGGGATCGCGCCAAGAGCTGCCACGTGTGCTTTAAGATTCGCGTTCCACTCTTCGCTCCGAGTTCATCTCGGAGTTTGATCTCCGCTGTTCGATCGGAATCGTAAGCTCGAAATTTCACCACGTCGCTCACACCAATTTCCATTTTTCGTTGATTTTTTTCACTGCCGCTGCATTTGATGCACTGTTGGATCGTGGGTTGATTCGAGCGGGGTGAATACTGGCCGTCGGATCTTGGATCTGCGCTGTTTGTATCGACTCACATCCGCTGCTTCGAAGGAACCCATCTCAGCCGTTAGTTGATGATCTAACAGTCGAGAGTCGACCGCTCCGTTCGCTTCGTTCGTTCGTTGGATGAGGCGGGAACGCTGCCGATGATCGCTGCGTGGCACGCGGATGCCCGCTCATACTGCGTCATTGCTTCGCTTTTCTGGCCGTTGGATTGTGATCCAACGGTCACTGAAGTGCCACGTCGCCAATGCTGCCAGCGCCGTTGGATAAGGCGCAGACACTCTAGATCTTGCCACGTATGCAGCAGCTGTACGCGTACAAGCGTATTTCCGCCGTATATTCGTATTTTCTCCATTTAAAATGTATCCTGCATTCAAAAATACACACTAATTAGCACAGATCTCAAAAAAATACAAATAAATAGTCGTTGGAATCGTGAGATCGAGACCAAGCCATGAAAAATATAAAAAGGCAGAAATACTCAGTTATTTGCTGTGTTGTACTCAAATAAAGTGATTTCTCTAATAAATGATGATGTACAAAATACGAACGTATTAGAGAACAATTAAACATCATAAACACACAAAATATTGCTAGATGAGGGGTTAAATATGCAATATTCAACCCGAATCACTTATCATGTTACCTGTCATGTGTCTTGCGCAGCTAGAATCCAAATACCACTCACAATGTAGTCACTTAGCCGTGTTGTGCACCTCAGTTTTCTTCACATCAATGTCTCCTAAACATAAGGAGGAATGGATAAACTCATCTTGCAGTTCATTCTCGTCATCGTCATCCCATGTGACTACAAGTGACTTTCCTTCCGATCCAATGGACTATTCTTCATCAATGTGTAGTTTTTCATAAAGTGTCCATGTTTCATGCAATGAAAGAAATGCATTGATTTAGTAGTATTATGTTCTGAAGAATTATTAGCAGGATTAAACTTACTGAAACGATTAAACTTGTTGGACGTCAATGCATTTCCTTGGAAATCCTATCTTTCCAGTAAGTATGGTCGGTGCTGTTGAATTTGGGTGGTCTAGCAGTGGACTGGCATTCAGTAAAAACTGAATCAAGGATATTCTGGTCTCTAGATTATATGTTCAAACATGCTTTGATACCACTTGTTGGATCGTATATAAGCCTCGACGATGTGAATATGCTTTATGACAGATTTTCGCAAGATAAAAAATTTAGCATACACAATTAGATACTCACAAAGCTAATATGGTGCAATAAGAATAACACAAAAACAATCACATAATAAGCACGATATTTATCCTCGTTCGGTCATCTCACGACCTACGTCAAGCCCCAAAGTAATCACTAGAATAATAAAGTCAATGTGTCACGACCCGCTTCCCTAAAATGGAGGCGAGACGTGAAAAGGTCCGCACGGGAGTGGAGCGGTGAAGCCCCAAACCCGATAACCGTCAATTTAGTATAAGCAGGTCCCTGTAATTGCAATCGAAACAACAATAATAATAATATGAGACGGAAAAGAAACACCAATCCCAAGGGTTGTCCACCAATATTCAACATCACAGAAAAGCCACCAGGCTAAAAGAAAGAGTCTAAGGGCCCAGAACAAGGCCAAACAAAAGCAACAACATAAATAAGTATAGGTGCCACGCACCAATAACAAAACAACTGTCTAACAAAAATATAGCACAACGGAGACACTAGGACTGGTCCCCAGTGTCCACGTACTCCCCGTCCAACACGGGCTCAAGCTCGGCGTCCGCAAACACCTCACCCTCAACAAGCAACGCAGGCTCAGGGTCTAACATGCGTCACCCAAAAGAGAAAGGGGCACATGTCAGCAAGTCTAAAAGACTTGGGCAAGGAAGCTGAAGGTAACTAGCAACCTAGCACTTATGATATTAAGCAATGACATGGCAGTTAAGTATGATGCAATAGTTTAAAAGAGAGACAAGCATGCACAATGTAGCCAAAGCTACCAACTCACTAGTTCACGAATCACTTATCACTGTTAATCACTTAATCACTAGAGATTTCGCCTGCAGGCTGGAGTGGCGGATCAGGTCATCTCGTGCTCTGGTGACGCATATCTCTTACTCACTTAAACACTAGAGATTTCGCCTACAGGCTGGAGTGGCGGATCAGGCCATCTCGTGCTCTGGTGACGCATATCTCTTACCCCACCCCTACGTGTATCGAGCAATTGCTCGCTTCTGGATCACGGGCCAGGAAGTGTAATTGGCATAGGGTTGTGCCCGCAACGCAGGTGCCTAGCCGGTATCCGAGCGTTGGGGTTTCCAACTACAGGGCTCGCTTCTGGAACACGAGCCAGGAATATAATGTTGTAGCGTGTGCTACACAAACACAATAATTAATCACTATGCAACGACATGAACAAAAGGTTGCGTACCGTCAATTGAATTGAAATGTGACATACAAGCATGATGAGGGTGACGGACCAAGCTTCGTTGTCAAGCTAGGTCAATGGCGTCTAAACGGCTATCCTTTCACCGTTTAGTCTCTTTTACGCTAAAACAAGGTAATGGCCTAAGACATGGCCCAAAACAAGAGATGCAAGTTTCACTTGCCTATCACCGGGGATGATGGTTACGAAAGTTCGTTTCCGCGAATACTAGTCTACGGGGAATCGCTGTTATGGGGAACAATCATCAAAACACAAGTATTTTATTAGGGTTTCATAAAAATTACAATAAGATAAGGAAACAACGGTAGATCGATTTCTTACCGAGAGGAGACGGAAGAAACACTCCGGGGAACCCTAGGATCAGATCTGGAAAAGTTTGGAGAAGTTTGGGGAAGCTAGGGTTTTGGAGATTTTGATGGGTTTGATGGATTTTGATGGAGATTTGGGGAATATGAGAAATAGATAGGGTGAATGGTTGGATTGGATGATGATTCTAGGGCTTGGAAAGAAGAAATGGAGCTTGGAGGAAGATGGGGGCTCAAAGGGGAAGTTTCTAGGGTTTTGGATCGTGTTGGAGGAAGAAGAAACGTTTGAGAGGGGTATTTATAGGTTGGGCTGGCGGCTGCCCAGAAATTAGGGTTTTAACACAGACTAGTCGGTCAAAGAACAACCACTGACCGACTAGTTTGGAAACTAGTCGGTCGGTCGACCAACGCTGACCGACTAAGTGTAAACAGTAACTCCTGAACGAAAGTAGGATTTAAAGTTAGTCGGTCCATGAACAAGTACTGACCGACTAGTTTATCAACTAGTCGGTCGATGAACGTTCTTAGACCGACTAAGAGTAAACAGTAACTTGACTGTACAGTAGAACCAAGAACTAGTCGGTCTGAGTACAAAACTTAACCGACTAGTTTAGCAACTAGTCGGTCGAAAGATGAACTTAGACCGACTAAGAAATGAACAGTATTGATACTAAAATTTAGTTGATGAGTTAGTCGGTTCAAGAAGCATTGCCGACCGACTAGTTTGCAACCTAGTCGGTCAACAACCCTTCTTAGACCGATTAACGATAAATAGTAGCTTCCTCAGAAAATTAGAAAGCTCACTAGTCGGTCCATGAAGGATTGCCGACCGACTGGATCGTCATCTAGTCGGTCGGGGCCCCTTCTTACACCGGCTAATGAGCACCAAAAGTTCCGATACGGAGCGCGAGGCCCCGTGATCGAATCCTAAGACTCCTAGGCTTGATCTAATAGTTAGATATGACCGTTATGAAGCCCGTCACAAACGACGTACTTCGAAATCGATGATCCTACGGAAGAATCGAGAAAATACGACGAATCGATCGAAAATGAAAGTTACGGAGACGAAAACCACATAAGAGGAGAAAATCCACCAAAAATTTATTATATTATAATAAATTCAGTTACATGGAAACCAGTCGTTACATCCTCCCCAACTTAAGAAAAATTCCGTCCTCGGAATTTCCAAAAACTCACGAGTCCGGAAACAAAAGTGGGTAGCGCTCTCGCATCTCATCCTCCCTCTCCCAAGTAGACTCTCCCGGCGAACCGTGCCGCCACATCACTCTAATAAGATCGACGACCTTGTTTCGAAGTGACTTCTGACGTCTGTCCAGAATCTGCACCGGATACTGGTCATACGTCAAATCTGAGCGAACGGCGATCTCCGAGAAATCCACGGCATGAGATGGATCGCTAATGTATCGACGAAGCTGCGACACATGGAAAACATTGTTAACTCCTTCCAAAGATGGAGGCAAGGCCAAGCGATAAGCTACCTCGCCAACCCTCTCCAAAACGTCAAATGGTCCAATGTATCGCGGGCTCAACTTCCCACGCTTCCCAAAACGAATCACACCACGATTCGGGGAAATCTTCAAGAACACATGGTCGCCCGGCTGAAATTCCAAAGGACGACGTTTATCATCAGCCCAATGCTTAAAACGGTCCTGAGCAATCCTCAACCTCTCCCGAATATTCCTGACGATCTCCACGGCCTCCACGATCATCTCAGGTCCCAACAACTCCCGATCACCAACGTCATCCCAACTCAATGGCGATCGATATTTCCTCCCATAAAGAGCGGCGAAAGGCGCCATGCCAATACTCGCCTGGAAGCTGTTGTTGTAGGAAAACTCCACCAAGTGCAGATGGTCCTCCCACGAACCCTTGAAATCCAACATGCACGCCCTCAGCATGTCTTCCAAAATCTGAATCGTCCTCTCAGACTGGCCATCCGTCTGCGGATGGTACGCCGTGCTGAAACTCAGACGCGTACCCAAACTCTTCTGCAAACTCTGCCAAAACTGAGATGTGAACCTCGTGTCTCTGTCAGACACGATACTCACGGGGACTCCATGAAGTCGCACGACTTCCTCCATATATCTCCTCGCTAGCACCTCCGTGGACTGTCCCACTCGGAACGGAATAAAGTGCGCGGATTTGGTCAATCGATCTACGATCACCCAAATCGCGTCATTCTGCTTCGGACTCCGAGGTAGTCCAGTCACGAAATCCATAGTGATGTGCTGCCACTTCCACTCCGGAATCGGAAGCGGTTGTAGCAACCCGGCCGAACGCTGATGCTCCGCCTTCACTTGATGGCAAACCAAGCACTTGGCCACACTTCGAGCCACACTCCTCTTCATACCATGCCACCAATAATTCAGACGAAGATCCTGGTACATCTTGGTGCCACCAGGATGCACAGAATACGGCGAACTGTGTACCTCCACCATCAACTCCTCTCTGATATCCCCAGCCGGCACACACAACCTGGCTCCAAACCTCAGCGAGCCATCCTCATGAATCAAAAAGTCAGTCCGCAGACCGGCTTCCACCTGCTCCCGAATCCTTACCAACTTCGGATCTCCGGCCTGGCCAGCCTTAATCCGATCCACGATCGTCGACTGTACCTGCATGTACATCAACGAAGAAGCCTCCCCAGGAAGGACAATCTCCACGCCAGACCCGTAAAAATCCTGCTGCAATCTCCACTGCGAGGTCAAAATCATCACCGCTGGAAGCCTACTCAGCGCATCTGGAACCACATTCACCTTGCCAGGGTGATACTGCAAATCGATCTCATAATCCGCCATAAGCTCCAACCATCGACGCTGTCGCATGTTGAGCTCCTTCTGAGTAAAAATATACTTCAAGCTTTTGTGATCGATGAAAATTTTCACTTTCTCACTCAGCAAGAAGTGCCTCCAAATCTTAAGAGCAAACACAACGGCAGCCAACTCCAAATCATGCGTCGGATAATTCTTCTCATGAACCTTAAGCTGACGAGACGCATACGCCACAACATGCCTGTGCTGATGAAGCACGCAACCGAGACCCTTGCCAAAAGCATCGCAAAAGATCTCAAATCCACCGCTGCGATCGGGCACAACAAGAATAGGGGCACTCGTCAACCTCTCCTTCAGAATACCAAAAGCACTCTCACAATCACCCGACCAAACATAAACAACATCCTTCCGCGTCAACCTGGTCATCGGCTCAGCAATACGAGAAAAGTCCTTAATGAACCGACGATAATATCCCGCCAAACCAAGAAAACTCCGAATCTCAGATGCAGACGACGGAACAGGCCACTCCCGGATAGCCCTAATCTTCTCGGGATCCACAGAAATACCATCTCCAGTCACCACATGCCCCAGAAAAGCAACTCGATCCAGCCAAAACTCGCACTTCGAAAACTTAGCATACAAACGATGCTTCCTCAAAATTTCCAACACCGTCCTCAAGTGCGATGCATGCTCTTCCTCCGACTTCGAATAGATCAGAATGTCGTCGATAAAGATAACGACAAACTTATCCAAAAAGTCGTAGAAAATCAGGTTCATCAGATTCATGAAAACTGCGGGCGCGTTAGTTACGCCGAAAGGCATAACCACAAACTCATAGTGTCCATACTTCGTCCTGAACGCCGTCTTCGGAACATCATCCCTCTTCACCTTCAACTGATGGTAACCACTCCT